>VDFB02281492.1:313909391-314026891 GCA_007258455.2 Sequoia sempervirens | reverse complement strand
AGTTTTAAATTTACCTTGTTTATTCATGCCTTCCTCAAAGGTTCAAAGATCATCTCTCATGGAAGAGATATCTTCCATGAGAAAATGTTCAATTATGTGTTGCAGATCATCTAAAAACTCCTCCTTTCATGTCGGCTTATGATATGTTTTCAATCGATGACCATTAATTAGCATAACTCTCTTTTCTCCATGAATTGGTACTAATTGAACTACTCCATTTTCAAATACTTGATCTATCTAATAGGTTCCTAACCATCTTATATGGAATTTCCCTTTAAATTCTTCAAATTTGGAGTCAAATAATAATTCCCAATCTCCTTCCTTGAACTGTCTAGACACAATATGCTTATCATTCCATTCCTTTCTTTACTTCTGAATTACCTTTGTATGATGAAGAGCCTCCATTCTCATCTCATCAAGTCTGTTGAGCTGCAAAATTCTACTTTTCTCAGACTCTGGTAAATCAATTCCAATTTCTACTATTGTTTTCAATGTTCTTAATTCAAATTCTATTGGCATGACTAGTTTTTTCCCATACACAAGTTCATATAGAGAAAATCCAGTTATTGTTTTCCATGTGGTGTTATAAGCCCGTACTGCCTCATCTAACCTCTCTGCCTAGTTTGTTTTCCTTAACAGAACAATCTTTGTCAAGATATTCTCCAATTCTTAGTTAGTGACTTCAACTTTTCCATTCACCTGAGGATGATATGGCCAAGATTTCCTATGGGTCATCTAATATCTCTGCAAAAGGGCTTCCATCATTACTGATACAAACTGTGGTCCTTGGTCTGAAATAATTTCTCTTGGTGTATCAAATCTCTAAAGAATTTGCTTGTACAGAAAATCTGCAACTTTATCTTCTCTTGCTATTGGTAATGCTTTCACCTTAGCCCATTTTGTTGCATAATCAGTACAAACAAGTATATAATGCTACCCTTTAGAAGGTGGATCAACATGTCCCACAAAATTGATTCCCCACTTTTCAAATGGTTCCAGAGCTATTTGTGGCTAAAATGGAATCTCCATTGTTGGGGTGGGTCTTCCCATCCGCTAACATTCATCACAGTGCTTAACAAAGAATGTAACATCCTTTGTCATTGATAGTCAATAGTACCCAGCTCCTAAGATTTTATGAACTGTTCTTACCACCGAATAGTGTCCTCCTTCTGGCTCATGATGGTAGGCGTGTACTACATCATAGACATCTAACTCAGCTACACATCTATGAAGAACATGATCAGGGCACATTTTAAATAAAAGACCATTAATCCACTGAAATCTAGAACTTTCACGAATTAACCTTCTTTTTTGTTTATGACTAAAGTGATTTGGACACTTCCCTATTACAAGGTAATTTTCCATATCAACAAGCCATGGTGGATGAACTGTTGTTGAAAATAAATGTTCATCTAGAAATGTGTCATCCATTGGTTCTTGATCATCCTACAAAAAAAAATTGGAAAGGAAGTCAGCAACAACATTATCCTTTCCAAGCTTATCTATGATAGTAACATCAAATTCCTGCAACAACAGTAACCATCTAATAATGTGTCCACCTACTACAACCTTGTCCATAAAATATCTAATTGCGGCATGGTTTGTATGTACATAAACTTTGTAACCTATAATATAATGCCTGGATTTTTTTATTACATATACTATAGCTAAAAATTCCTTTTTTTTTTGTTGTATAATTTCTTTCAATAGGATTTAGATTTTTGCTAACATAATAAATTGCATGCATGGCATCATTGTCATCTTTTTGTCCTAATAATTTCCAATATCCAAATTGGATGCATCAGCATGTATGTGGAATGGTTCTCCCCAAACAGGCCCTTTAATAATTGGAGAAGTTGTTAAAGCTATTTTAATTGTCTCAAAATATTTCTGACAATCTTCAATCCATACAAACTCCTCTTCTTTCTTGAGCAATGTGAACAAGGGTCCATCAATTTTACTAAATCCTTCTATAAATCTTCTATAATATCCAACATGCCCAAGAAAACTTTGAACACCAATTTGGTGCTTAGGGATTTCAATGTTTTGTATGATCTCAACTTTCTTGGGATCAACTTTTATCCCCTCTTTTGAGATGTGATGTCCTAGAACAATACCCTTTGTCATCATAATTGACATTTTTTCATGATTTAAGGGCAATCTATGATCTTTACATCGATGTAAAACTTTTTCTAAGTTTAAGGGCCTCCTCAAAAAAAATTGCATGTACAGTAAAGTCATCCATATATACTTCAACACACGTATTGGTGAAATCCACAAAGATAGCAAGGACTGCTCTTTGAAATGTGGTTCGTGCATTACACAGTCCAAATGGTAAAACTGTATAAGTGTATGTACCCCAAGGACAGGTAAAAGTAGTTTTATCTTGATCTTCAGGGGCTACTTGGATTTGATTGTATCCACTAAAGCCATCAAGAAAAGAGAAATAATTGTTTCCTGCTAGGTTATCAAGTACTTGGTCAATGAATGGTAATGGGAAATGGTCCTTCTTTGTGGCTTTATTCAATTCTCTATAATCCACACACACACGCCATTTACCATTTTTCTTGGGTACAATAACCAATGGAGAAACCCACTGACTATCAAATATTGGGTAAATGAATCCTACTTTGAGCAGCTTTTCTATTTCTTGTTTAACAATTTCACGAAGAACATGATTGATTCGCCTTTGACCTTGTCTGGTTGGTCTTACATCTTCAGTGTATGTGTGATGACTACAAATTGAAGGATGAATTCCTCTCACATCCATATACTCCCAAGAAAAAGCTTCAGTGTGTTTTTCTAAAGTTTCCTTCAATTATTTTTCTTCTGTTGGGGATAAAGATGAATTAATGTTGAGAGGTTTATCTCTAGCTACTCAAATTTCTTTAGTTCCATTTTTAGAATCCAGGGAATTTTCAACAAGTGTATTCAAAGGACAAGAGTGTTGTTGATGCAATGTTGCTTGACATTTTTATTTCTCAATTGTATTATTGTCTTCAGGAGTAAACTCTTGTTCTTCACATTCTTCAATATGTTCAACCAAGGTAACCATAGCTAACTCAACAATGCCATCACCTTCTGATTCTATATCCTCATCAACCCAAAGTTGAGTGTTTGGTTGAATTGATGGTTGTGCTAGTGGATAGAGTGATAATTATTTTTGCTTCTGACCATTTGAAATGATCATACTTCCAGATCTACAATCTATTAAGGCAACAACAGTAGCTAACCATGGTCTACCCAAGATGATTGGATAACCAAAATCTTTCTTTTTGGCTTTAAGAACCAAAAATTCAACTGGATAATCCCATGTGTCAATGGTGACCATGATTTCTTCTATGATACCTTCAGGTTTGGTAGTACATTGGTCAGCTAACTGTAAAACAATAGTTGTTGGCTAAATAGTTGTCATTCCCAACATTTCGACAGTATCAGATGTGATAACATTTATGGCAGCTCCTAGATCAATTAGACCATTGGAAATCTCTATTCCATTAATACTCAAGGTTATTACAGGACTACCAAGATCATTATATTTTTGAGGAAGCAATCTTCCTGATAACACATCAGTGAGTTTTGTCCCTATTTGAATTGTAGAAGGTAATTTTATTTTCCTCCCTGGAGTTTTCATGCAAAGGGATTTAATTAACTGATTTATCTCTGGTATATCTGTAATGGCCTATAATAGTGGTATTTCAATGTTAATCTTCTTCAACTCACGAAGAAGTTGAGAATCGACTACATTCATGTAATTTGGTTGGGAGATTTCAAGAGTGACTTTTTCTTCCTTCAATCTCTCAGGGTAAGGTGCCTGATCGACGTTTTGTTCTTCCTCAAAGTTGTGTTTTTTTACCAAATTCTCGTTATCTTCCCCACCTTCTTGAACTTTTTTTGCTGGCATAGATTGAACAATTTGATTTCTCAATTGAATATCATTAGCATCAATAACGTTCAAATTAGGGGGATTTGCATCATTACGGGTATTTCTAGGATTTGCAACAAGTTGAGTTGGAAATTGAGGTTGGTTTACCTGGTCATTAGTAGGATTAGGGGAATTTATTGCTAGAGATGTTTGTCCCCAGGGACATTTTCCCCCCTGATTTTTCCATGGTTGGAACTGCATCTAATTTTGTTGCCATGATGGCTGATTTGACTGCCACTACGATTGTTGATTAGCTTTCCATTGTGTCTAGTTCCATTGAGGATTCATCCATTCAAGTTGACCCCAATATGTAGGTGGTGGTTGTGATTGATATGGAGGGATCCATTGGTTCTAGTTCTTCCAAGGGTTTTGATTCCAGTTAGATGTAGAACCATACTACCTTTGATTAGCATTATACCCTGTGTTTTGAGGTCTCTGGCCAACATAATTAAGCTCTTCCTCTACCATAGGTGGTTTCTTCAGATTGCTCGTAATCCTAGCCAAAAGATTATAGGAACTTGTTGAGTGTTGTTTCTCATGAATCTCACATATATCAACTTGATTCAATGGACATTCTCTTAAAAGGTGTTTTCCCCTACACTTGGAACAATAAATAGACAAAGGTTCAGTGTTTTTCTTATCTCCTTGCATGTTGAGATGAAGAAGTAAATCAATCTTCATGTTTGCTAATTCCTTCATTACTTCTTACACATTAGTAGTGTGAGCTTTGTTTCTTCTGGAGTTTCTAGTTCCTACCCTAATTCTAGAGTAGTTTCTACATACCTCAACAATATCATCCAAGGAAAGCTTATTAATGTCTCCTTTCCCCATAAGATTCAAAGACTCTCTTGATTCATCATCAATTCCTCTCAGGAAAATTGTTTTACTAATTTCACCATCCAAACCATTAGTACACCTCTAATGCACAAATTGGAATCTATCCGCATAATCTTCTAAACTTTTGTCCTCCATTTGTCTTATTCGAAACAATTCCTCCTTCCTATCCCTTACTCGACAATAATCTTGTTATTTATCCAAGAACTCAGTTTCCATTTGTTCCCAAGTTCCAATTGTTCCTGCACCTAAACCCATGAACCATCATAAAGCTGACTCTTTCAAGGTAGAAGGAAATAACTTCAACTTCTGGTTATCATTTGTGCAATCGTAGGTCTGGCATAAAACTTTGAACTCAAAAAGCAATTGATCATGATGTTCTGAAGTTTTTCCCCTAAAGGTAGGTAAAAGCGAGGGTGAAATATTCTTCATAGGACGCTCACCAATCTATCTTTCAAGATTTATAGGATATGAAAAGGTCCTATTTGGTGGAGGACGTACTAGTTGGTCACCCATTTATTCTTCTTGAAATGGATCTCTATTTCCTTCTTGATTTTTGATCTGATGTGCTTGATTATCTTCCTAATTTTTGATCTGGTATTGTTGAATGTCTTGTTCCTAATCAAAATCAACATTTCTTCGAAAATCAATGTTTCATGGAAGAAACCTCCCTAGATGGTCTCTATTTCATCTCATCCATAATTCAAGTCTATCTTCCTTATCAACATTGAGGCTTCACACTTAATAGCTAGATCTTTTATTCCCCGACAACGGTGCCAAAAATGATGGGCAAGGTCGTTGATGTCACAACTTGCATCATTTAGTCAATTAATTATCGAATTGGGTGTGTCTCAGAGCTATATGCGATAAGGATGTTTGTCACAGATTTTTGGGGGGGTATTGCACTGTAAACAGTGACTTCAAGTGTCAGTTTGGCTCCTTCAGGAGCTCTCAGGAGCTGAACTTCAACGACTAATTCCTAAGGATTAATTCTATCTTATTTCCTAACTTAAAATTCTATCGACTTATTTTTTACTTCATTTGACTTGATTGAGACCGATTCATGGAAAAGACTAACATTTATCTTAATTCTTAATCTAGAATTCGAAATCCAAATTTAATTCTAATTTATTTCAAAAGAAATATATCTTAAGATTTGCTGGAAAATAAATGCTATTTTAAAGAATAGAAATAAAGTGCAAGGAAATAATGATTAATCTAGAAAGCATAAATCTAATTTCCATGAACAGATTCCAAACAAATTTTAGTTTCATCTTTCCATAAGTTCCCATCATTGCTTCAATTAAACTTGACAAATAATTACTAAACTTAATTCCTACAAACAACATCTAAATTTGATTATCTCAATAAACCGTACAACAAATCTAACAAACCATTCTAACCATGATGAACTAAATTTAAAAGTGATCTAAACACAATTATTCAGAACGATTTAAATAGAATTAGCATTCCAAATTTTAATTTCCAATGAACCGAAAATGATTCAAACAACTTAACATTCCAGATTCAAATATTAATGAACAAAAATAAAATAAACTTAGAAGAATACCACACAAGATCAATTCCTTTGGTTGAGTGGGCCCTGCTCTTCCTTAGGTAAGATCTCTTAACACAGTAATTCGACTTAACTTCTTATCTTCATTCAAATTGATCAAATAGGGATGCAGAATAGAGTATTGCAACCATTACAAAATTCTAGTCAAAAATTATCTAAATCCTTTCTAAATCCTAAACATGAATATTTATAACTATATCCTTATTGAATTCAAAACATGGCATCAATTGCCAAGATTCAAGGCATCTAAACTAAAGACTTAGGTAAAACTAAAACTAAACTAAAATATGACTAAGAATAGACAGGGAGAGAAATGCCAGATTAGCGCTGGGACTAGAAGTTCCTAAACTGACTAAAAGAAGCTGATTTGAAACTTTAGTGATTCATCATCCAGCTAGGCCGATCAATGGTGCAATTTTCTTCATTTGATTAGACAGGGAGTTTAACTTTATCATCATGATGAGGTAAAAATAACCTCATCAGCGATAATACCATAAAAGACCCACCATACATACAAATTCCTATCCTTGCCAATAATTTAAATTTTAGAGAAATAATTGCTTAATTTTAGTAAGAATCCTGTATAAACTTTATTTATTTTGATTTCTTAAAGTACTTTCCAATAAAATTAATGGGTTGTTTTTGCGTTCTCAGATAATAACGTCAATCTAAAGCATGATACATCCACCGGCACGCAGTTCCGTAACGCTGTATATATGCTGGAAATATGCTCTAGAACTTCAGGGTGATGGACCGAAGATGTTGTTCTTAAAAGTTGTTATCCTTTGAATTAAAGACTTTATGGCTCAACTTGAGCCTCTTAAATACTGTGTAATAAGATTAAATATATACGATTTATCCATAGATCTATTTAGATATTTTCAATGGTTATCCATACCATCTGAAATATAGCATGTAGTTACAGTTTCTCTATAAAAGAAGATACGGTCTCTGGAAGTGAGATATATAGTGAAAAAGTAATGTTATACTGTCAAAATGTTTCTAAGGTTTATGAATAAAGAGATTGTTATCTAAAATTATGAGTTATGAGTTATGGATGATAACTATGGTTAATAGAAGTGTTCCTAAAATAGCTATGAATGTGAGTTGAGAATGAATGTGTTGACCCACGAGCTGGCCACTCAACGGGAGTAGATAAGTGTTCTCTTTTATTTCACTATTGTTTTGTAGAGAGTCATTTAAATTTACTGTTATGAAATCTTAGCTCTGAAGTATTTGATATCTTTTCAACTTCCATAGTTTTTGTTACTCACTATTAGAATTTTTACTATTAAGAAAACGTTTTATGGATTGCTACAAGATTTTTTGCTCTTATAATTTGTCAGCTTCTTAGTTTAATTGATTCTATGCTTTTTAATTTAGTTATTATGCTTTCTAAATTAGTATACTTATTCCTATAGTTTGAGTATTTTCTATTTTCTTAGGAATAGATTACTTTATAGTTTGATAGTTAAATAGTTTGAAGTTAGAATTAATCTTAAGTTGTTCTTTAAAGTTAGGAAACTTGAGGGAGATACTCCAGACCTCTTCTATTGCAGATTTCCTTAAACACTACCCAGTCAACAAATTGAATATTATATTCTAAAGTGATGGGACCTAACGACAGCCTATCACTTTTTGGCGCCGTTGTCGGGGACCCCTTAGCTTCTTTTTCTTAAGTGTTAATAGAAGATTCCTAGAATACCTCTTTTAGGACAAAATACTATTTGTGGCTTCCTTTTCTGCATGGTCAACAAAAGAGGCCCTCACTGACAATTTATACCAAATACCCCCCCCAAAATACATCCCAGTTATACAAAGGGAGGCCCAAGGCTCAGAAGATTATTCTGCTAATGAATTACTTGAGCCTAACCCACCCGATGCTTTCCACTATCTCCTAGAAGATCATCCTGTAGTGCAACCTGTTGTTGACGAAATTATTGTCGAGGAGCATATTCCTCTAAACATCATGGGAGATCAGAGGGAAGAAGCCAACTATAATGGTGCAAATCATAATAATAATGATCCTCCACTACCTAGAATGTTCACTTATCCTATTGCTCTAGATGTAAATGATGATACAATAATGAAAATATCTCTCCAACTTTCCTTCCAACCTTTTTTGGCTTATCTTTGGAAGACCCAGACCAATTTCTTTTTGAATTTAAGGTCCTTTGTCAAACCTATAACTGTAAAAATGACAACCAGAAACTGAAGTTGTTTCCTTCTACTTTGAAGGATTCAGCCATGCACTGGTTTATGGGACTACCGTCTGGAAGTATTACAACTTGGGCAGAAATGGAGATTGTGTTTTTGAATAAATATCAGAGTTATTGTAGGGTGAGTGATCATAAGGAAGAGTTGTTTAAACTTCGGCAGAATGAGGATGAGAGTCTAGAACACTATTTGGATAGGTTTCTTTTCTTATCTAAACGATGTGGGGAAACGACTATTAGTGTTGAGATTCTCAAGACTATATTTCTTAAAGGACTCGATGATGATGCAAGATGAAGTCTTGATTTAATGGGAAAAGGTGATGTGTCTCAGTTAAACCTTGAAGACATATGTGATTTGTGTCACAATTTTTCACGTACTCGTGGAGGAATCTAAAAAATAAATCTTTTCAAAGGGAATAACGAGATAGGTAAACTTCGAGAAGAAATAGAAAATCTTAAGATAGACATACTTGTCCAATTGAATACTACATTGGATGGTATAAAAGAAAAGACACGTAACCCTGAGACTTTGTCAATTTATTGTCCTAGGTGTCGAAATAAACATCTTTTACGGGAGTGCCCTTTAGACAAGGTTAATGTTTGTCAACTCTGTGAGCAAAGCCACCCTACCAATCAATGTGAGCTTCTTATTGATCTTAAGAATACTAAGAAAAAAATTACTCAGGTTGAAGAAGAAATAAATGTGCTAAATCAATGCCAGGGAGGTAATTTTTTTTATGGCCAAAATTCCAATCTTACATGGAGACCCCAGAATAACTGGGCTAGTAATCAATGGCCTCCATCTTGGAATCAGCCATATCCTCCATAGCCTACTTGGGGAACTCCTTATTGGGGATCTCCTGAGTGGGCAAGTCAATCATGGGGAACTCAGCAGTGGCCAAACCAATCACAACAACAATGGTACCCACAACACATTGCTCCCCAATGGAATCAGGGACAAAATCAATTTTCTACTGGTCTTAGGAGGAATCAACAATAGAATTTGTTACCACCACCTCAGAATCTTCCTCAAACTGAGCAGGTAAATCAACCTCAACTTCCAGCACAACCACTTCCCAATCCAAAGAACAGTAGACAGAATACTCCGGTATATACTACTGAGCAAGATCATGTCACAGGCCTTAATGCAATTCATTGTGGAAATGTTAAGTTACGTTCTGGTAGGAAACTTCAATCTCCCACTATTGAGGAAGTAGTGGATGAACCTATTTCTCAAAAAATTGAAAAAGATACTACACTACCTGTGAATATTACTGAGTTTTCAACAGCAGGAGCTATTGATTTACCTCGAGAGGAGGAAGGTCAGTCTTTGACTGAGTTTAGTAAAGATCTTCTTCCAAAGGAGAAAAGAGATATTCCTTGAAAGGAGAAAACTCAAGCACCATTTATGGAGCGCCTGAAATCAACAATTCTAAAAGATGCTCCAAAAATGTCATTAGCTTCTGAAACTGCATTAATTCAAGAAATTAAACAATTGCAAATAGAGGTTCCTTTGCTACAGGAAATAAAGGAAATTCCTGAGTTAAATTAGTTGATCAAACAACTATTTATTAGAACTCCAGGAAGGAAACCGAAGAAAATAAACATTGTGCACATTGATGGTTATCTAGCTGAATTTTTGTTTGGGAATAATGTTGCTCCAAAATATGATGATCCTGGGAGTCCACTGATTACTATTACAAATAATGAGGTAGCAATACCTAATGCATTGGTGGATTTGGGAGCAGCTATTAATGTGATGACGGTAGATGTAATGGAGAAATTAAGTCTTACTGATCTAAGTCCTACAACTACAGTCTTGTAGATGGAAAATCAGTCTATAGCCATTCCAAAAGGTGTTATAAAAAATGTTCCTATTAAAATTGATGGATGGGAATATCCAGTTGACTTTCAAATAATCCAATCATTGACACCTAAAGATAGTTATCTAATAATTTTGGGAAGACCATGGTTGGCTACTGTCGCTACTAAAATTGATTGTCATGAAGGAGGTATGACCATTTCACATGGTCCAGATAGTAATTGTTTATTTTTATATCCTCCTGCTAAACCTACTAAATATAGTAAAGTCTGGGTTGATGAACCAGAAGAATTTAGTGGGCAAGACATTCTGGCCTCTTTGGCCATGGTAGTGATTAAACAACATGGAGAAGACTTAGAGGATGAGTTAGTGAATGAGGTAGCACATTTGGCTATAAGTTCTAGTGAAGAAGTGATAGAGGATGTACCATAAATTTTGGGACAACCGATTGATATAAGTGGGATGGAACAAAATTATGTTACCATGGGGATGCCTTGTCTCTTGGCTAATATGATTCCTTGAACGAGCTATTTCTTTGATGATATTACAAGATTTCACCGACTTATACCTCATAGTTGTCCTCTCAACACTTTGTTACGACCAATACATACTGTCACTTTGGCCTATCTAGGAACAAAAACAATTATGCTATTACCAGGAAAAACTATGAATATTAATAGTTGGTTGACAAAATACAAGAGGATAAATTATTTAATGTGCTGGTAAAAAGGTCTAAAGCTTTTGCTTGGGACTATACAGACATGAGGGGGATTCACCCTAGTGTTTGTACTCATCACATTTATACTGATCCTACTATAAGACTTGTTCGTCAACCACAGAGGAGCCTCAACCCCCCATTAAAGGATCTTGTTAAAGTAGAAATTGAGAAACTCCTCCATGCAGGATTTATTTATCCTATCTCAGATAGTAAGTGGGTGTCACCTATGGTAGTAGTACCAAAGAAAAATGGCAAGTGGAGAATTTGTGTGGAGTATAGAGAATTTAATAAAGCCACCTTTAGATATTATTTTCCTTTACCATTTGTTGACCAGGTTTTGGACAATTTGGCTGGAAGGAAATATTTTTCTTTCTTGGATGGATTTAAAGTGGTTACAATCAAATTCAGGTAGCACTAGAAGACCAAGACAAGACAACGTTTACTTATCCTTGGGGTACATATGCATACCGATTTCTTCCTTTTGGACTTTGTAATGCTCCAGCTACTTTTCAGAGGGTCATTTGGCTATATTTGCAGCACTTGTTAATGATTGTGTAGAGATTTATATGGATGATTTCACAGTATATGGGTCAACCTATGAAGCAGCTCATCAAAACCTAGATAGGTTTTGGAGGTTTGTAAGGAAAATCAACTTTCCCTTAGCCACGAAAAGTGTTTAATAATGGTGGAACAAGGAATAGTCTTAGGCCATCACATTTCCTCGGAAGGAATAAAAGTTGATCCTAAAAAAATTGAAGTCATATAACAATTAACTGTACCTCAAACACAAATAGATGTTCGAATTTTTCTTGGACATGTTGGGTATTATAGAAGGTTCATAGAAAGCTTCAGTAAGATAGCGGCCCCTATGTTTTCTCTCCTCCAAAAAGATGTGGAGTTTAATTGGACATTTGAGTGTCAACAATCATTTGAAATGATAAAAGAAAAGCTTGTCTCTGCTCTTGTACTATGTGGACCAAATTGGAGTCCTCCCTTTCACATTTATGCGGATGCTTTGGATGATGCAATTGGTGCAGTATTAGGGCAAGAAGATGAGGATGGGGGTAAATATGCCATATATTTTATTAGTAAAAACTTAACGTGTACCTAATTTGTTTTCAAAGCATTTTTAATAAATTCTCGGACTTAACATGTATTTTCATTTTGCAGGACCTCTCATAAAGGAATAAAAATTTATGGAGCACTGTTCCAAGATGCTCTGGAACTTGATTATTTAGCTGGTCAATGCTCCAGAACTTGACGGTCTGAACGCCGATGCTTTGGAACCTACTCTTTAGCCTACCATGTTGGAAGGATGTTCTTGTGGAATGATATAACTCCTGAAGTTCGAGTTAAGTGGTGTTTGTTATTTTCCTCTTACTGGTTGTTGATTCGACTGCATCTTTCGATGATGCTCCAGAACTTTCATCTGGTTGCTGCTCCAGCTGCATCTTTCGACGATGCTCTGAAACTTTCATCTAATTGCTGATCTGGCTGCATCTTTCAACGATGCTCCAGAAATTTCATCTGGTTGTTGCTCCGATTGCATATTTCGATGATGCTCTGGAACTTTCATTCAATTACGGTTTCGGCTACATCTTTTGGCGATGCTCTGGAACTTATCCATTTTCCAAGCTCCTAATGCATGCCTTACGCATGCTCTGGAACTTATTCATTTTTCATTTCACCAACTCCTTTCTAGAAATTTTTTCAAATCTTTTTCGATGCTTTGATTATCATACATTGGTACATGCACCTTCTTTTTCTATTGTAAATAAAATCCACCGTAATAGCCTGTCTTCATTAATGACTTTGTCATCCATGAGCTTCCCCATTCCTGTCATAATAATTATACCGTCACCTTAGCCAATACCCTTGCATCAGCCTATCAAATCGGTAGAGGTATAAGATCTTCAAGCGATCATGGAATGAAAGCAAGTACAAATTTTTGCTTTAAATAAGTAGTTATTTTTGAATAAAATATGATTGATTGGCAAGAGTTTCCTTTCCCAATTTAGTAAATTGAGCCACTTGGTGATTAATTGTTAAGTACGCTACTCTTTTTGCGGCCCTTCATGCAAATTGAAATTATTAGACAACAAGCTCCGAGAAAAAGTAGAGTAAATGATTATAGTTTGATCATATTTTCAAAAATATCAGTGCACGAGTCCTTGGCATTATTAAATTTTTTAGCAGGGTGATAAGCAGGAGAGAGAAAAAAATGGGTGGTACAAAGAAGAAATTTGAATCGGATTCTACAGAAAAGCTATTGGGGTTAAGTAATATCTCTCAGTTGTTTGAAGAAGTGGGTTGGTTGGATTTTGTCAGGAAATTTGAAGGGTATAATGAAAAGCTGGTGAATGCATTTGCAGAAAACTACTCTAACGATCAAGTGATCCTGCATGGGAAGCATTTCAAGGTGAGTTCAAAAATTATCTCTTCTATTTCAGGGTTAGAAGATGTTGATATTAAAATATCTAAAACCACACAAATTACATATCAGAAATTATCATAATTATTCCTTAAACAGGGAGATCCTCAACCCATTATAGTTGTCAGTACTAAGGGACAAAATAAGGGGTTTCAGCGAGCTTCTATCTTAGAACCCTGGGGTATTGATGTTGCATGGATTATTAGATATTTTACTTGTGAAGGTCAACTTACCACTGTGGTAGGACTAGCATTCCACATGTTAACACATTTGCGGCATGGGAAGGAAAACCCTTCTATAAGGGTTAATTTTCCTCATTTCTTGAATGATTCTATTAATTCTTCAATAGAGAGATACAAAACTGGTTCAGGCCATTAAAACACCATGGGTTAATTCAATTGATTTGTAATTATCATTTCCATAAGAAACCTAAAAGAAAATGGGAAAAACTTTTGGGGAAGTTTGATATGCCTACACCAGGAAGGAAGTTAAAATTAGGAGAATCTTCAAAACAAGTTGCTTCACCTTCCAGAGCAACTTCCCCCGAAGACCCTAAGACTCCTGAACCCCAAATTCCTACCAAAATTGGTGAGGCAGTGCCGGAATTTAGAAATGATGAGTTTGAAACTCTGACCTAGATAGAGGACATAGAGATAATGAGTCCAAATGTGGATACTCACCCTGTTAAGAAGAGGAAAAGAAGAACTATTCTTCTAAATGATCCAACTATTTTAAATTATTAGGATACTCCTCCTTTGAGGAGGAGTAAAAGATTATCCTCTGGATTTGCAAAACCCCAGCACAGAGTAAAGAGAATAGGTCAAAATATAAAAAGAAAAAGAGAAACTTGGAAACTAAGGAGTCAATTCACCAATCCTCAGAAAAAGAAATATCTGTTGAAGAAGTACATTTTCACTTCGTATTTGAAGAGGAAGTTATAGAACAAGAAAAACAAGAAATAGAAAGGGGAAAATCTCCACTTCCTATGGAGATTGATGACAGTATGTTAGGAAAATTGTCTCCAGTTATTAATAAAGCTATTGAAATTATTGAAATTGAAAATATTAACATGGAATTGGAAAAATTGAAATTAGAGATAGAAGAGTTAAGAAGTCAGCTGAATGAAAATAAGGAAAGGATGGAATTACAACAAGAGGAAATAATGGTGTATAAGACTGTAATAAATGAAAGGAATCAAGAAATTCATGATTTAAAGTTGGAAATGCGCGGAAAAGATACATCTATTAGTGAGCTGCAAATACAAATTCAAAATTGTGATAAGGAAAATAGGATACATAGGGATGGATTAAATAAAGAAATTCAGAATTTAAAAGGAAATTTTATGCTCATGTTTTCATCCTTTGAAGAGGAAAAGAAAAGACAGAAAGAGGAATTAAATACTTCTCTTAGTAAGATTGTAGAATTAGAGCAGGACTTGCAGGAAAGCACAAGTAAACCAAAGATGGAATCCAGAGAAGTTCAAACTGAGCCAACAGTAAATGAATGGTTCCAAATTCAGATTCCTCCATTATTAATGAAATGGATGGAATGGTGCTATTTCCTAAGAAATGCACAAGTTGAGAATAACAGACTGAAAATGGAAATGGTGTTGTTAAGAGAAGCATTTCATAAAGCTTATAAGGGGAAACAGGATGCATGTCAAATAGTTGAATTTCTTTTATCTTGTAGGAGACCATCCAGATTGTATTCCATGTTTTTGAATGAGCAATGTTTTAAATGGAAATTGCTTAGAATTTACAATGATCAGCCCTATGAACCTAATGATAAAGAATTTGTTAAAATATTTGTAGACTCAAACACTAAAGAGCAAGATATGCTTTGTGAATTCTTTACCCATGATCTTTTGTTAGAGCAGCATATTGATTTCTTTGTTAATCTTTTTGTGGGAGAAGTGCAATTAAGATCTCTATTGTCTACTATGTGGAATCAAATCCATTGGAAAGAACATAACAAAGAATATGTTCAAGCAGAGAAAAGTATAGGACTTCAAATGAGATCTCCAAATAGTAGACCAACAGCTTTTAAAAAGACATTTGTAGCTCTTTTGCTGGATGAGAAAATGAAAGAAAGGTATGATGACAGTCTTCGAGTTTTTTATAATCATTTCATAGAATAGGGGCAAAAATTGGTTGGCAAGGCTTGGCATGCATGTGAAGAGAGATACACTCTGTTGCCTATATATCTAAAGAAAAGGGAAGTGATCTCTCCTCTTGGTCTTAGATGATCCTTCAGAAGGGCAGATGCCTTGGCCAAAATTTTAGGAGATCTTAGAACAAAATGGATAGGAATGAGGTACAGACCTCCTTTACTGCTGTATCCAGCCCCTACTTTTCATATTAATACAAATCAGGATGACAAAATTTTCAATGAATGGAAATGGGGAGTTGCTTTTCATGCAGGTTTCCATAATTCCCCTATAAACTTTGATGTCACAGCAAAAGATTTGTATGATATCGATGCAAAATATGAAGAAGGGGGTAGAGGGAAAAATTATAATAAGGGGACAGGAGGACCTGCCAAGAACTAGGAAGGGGAGGAAATGATGAGGTAAAAATAACCTCATCATGATAATACCATAAAGACCTAGTTCATATATGCAAATCTCTATCCTCTGCCAATTAATTAAATTTTAGGAGAAATAATTGCTTAATTTTAGTGAGAACTTGTATAAACTTATTTATTTTGATTTCTTAACGTAATTTGCTAATACAAATTTAATGGGGTGTTTTAAGTGTTTTGTAGATAATAATCGGTCAATCAAAGTTACAGATTAAAGCATCTAGCTGGCACGTGCTCCAAAATAGTTAGAGATATATGCTAGAAATATGCTCTGAAACTTTAGGGTGATGGACCGAAGATGTTGTTCTTAAAAGTTGTTATTTCGGTTATCCTTTGAATTAAATACTTTATGGCTCGACTTGAGCCTCTTAAATACCGTGTAATAGGATTAAAGATATACGAGTTATCTGAAGATCTGTTTAGATATTTTCAATGGTTATCCATACCATCTGAAATATAGCATGTAGTTACAGTTTCTCTATAAAAGAAGATACGGTCTCTGGAAGTGAGATATACAGTGAAAAAGTAATGATACACTGTTAGAATGTTTCTAAGGTTTATGAATAAAGATATTGTTATCTAAAATTTTGAGTTGAGTTAAGGATGATAACTATGGTTAATAGAAGTGTTCCTGAAATAGCTGTGAATGCGAGTTGAGAATGAATGTGTTGACCAATGTGCTGGCCACTCGACGGGAGTAGATAAGTGTTCTCTTTTATTTTATTGTTGTTCTATAGAGAGTCATTTAAATTTATTGTTATGAAATCTTAGCTCTAAAGTATTTGATATCTTTTCAACTTCCATAGTTTATGTTACTCACTGTTAGAATTTTTACTATTAAGAAAATGTTTTATGGATTGCTACAAGCTTTTATGCTCTTATAATTTTTCAGCTTCTTAGTTTAATTGATTCTATGCTTTTTAATTTAGTTATTATGCTTTCTAAATTAGTATACTTATGCCTATAGTTTGAGCATTTTCTGTTTTCTTAGGAATAGATTACTTTACAGTTTGATAGTTAAACAATTTGAAGTTAGAATTAATTTTAAGTTGTTCTTTAAAGTTAGGAAACCTGAGGGAGATACTCCGGACCTCTTCTATTGCAGATTTCCTTGAACACTACCCGGTTGACAAATTGAATATTATATTCTAAAGTAATGGGACCTAACGATAGCCTATCACAATGAATTGGGAAAAGGATTATTGAGATCAATTTAGACACAAGTGCAAGCATAAGAGGTTACCTTTTACTCATCTTTTTGATGGGAAGGCCAAAGATAATTTCCAAGAACAACAACAATTGAGTGTAGAATATCAAATCTCTAGAATTCCATAGGGAGTCAAAGAAGACAAACCCAAACTAGAAGTTGAGATGGAAGCTCCTTCTTGAAGGATCAAAATCAATGTGCCAAGGTTTAATAAGAAAGACAATAATATTTCTTACCTCATGGTTTCCTCTCAAAGAAACATAGAATAAGAAATTATATATTATACATAAATGATTAATTTGGATGGTGAAGTTTTATCTACAAACGAATAGATTTGTGATTTCATTGTCTATTTATTTGAAGAAACTCTTTATGACCAATTGGTTGGCTCTAGCTATAATGATATTCTAGAATTTATTCCTAATGTTCTCAATGACTTGGATAATGATGATATTATAAAGAAAATTACTAAGGAGAAAGTTTATGTTTTTTCTTTCTTGTTTGGAGCTTATAAAACCCCTAGCCTAGATGGCTTCCCTCCTTCATTCTTCCAAGATATTTTGGATATTGTTGAATAGGGCCTTCTTGTTGTTGTAAGATATTTTTTTAAGTATGGTAGAATTTTGAAATAAATTAATACCACTTTCATTGTGTTGGTTCCTGAAAAGGAAGATGTGTTTACCTTTGGTGATTTCAAGCCTATAATTCTATACAATATTATCTATAATATTTTTTCTAAGTTTATATTCTATAGAATTAAACCCTTCATCATCTTATTCTCAAAATTAGTAAGGATTTGTTCCTAGAAAGAAAATTATGGATGTTGTTCTTACTATGAGCCATGAGATCATACATTCTATGGACAAAAAAAAAGGAATATGAGTGTGATCCTTAAACTAGATATTTCAAAGGCTTATGATAGGTTCTCTTGGTCGTTCTTATTTTTTGTTCTTAAAAAAATTGGGTTTAAGAGGAGAATTTTGTAAATCATTAAGAAGTGCAAGTTTCTACTACAAAGTTCTTTATTCTTGTGAATGGTATTCTTAGAGATTTATTTAGTGGTAGTAGGGATATTAGACAAGGTGACATCTCCCTACCTATTTATTATTGTAGTTGAGGTCTTAGGAAGAAATATATAAATTTTGATTTCTTCAAGAGTGCTAAGAAGGGTTAAGGCTAACTCTTCTTTACCTCCCTCCTCACATTAGGTTGATATGTTATTGAAGCAACAAATAGAAAAATTTATTGAAAAATTATGCTAATGCTTATGGTTAGAATATCAATTATAATAAGAGTGTATTAAATTTTTTAAATATTGATGTTATCCTTAAAATATGATCATAAACATCTTGGGTTTTCAAAAGGTGGATCTTCTTACTACTTACTTGGGTTTTTCTTTGCCAACTAAGAATTTGAATAATAATTAGTGGAATGAGATTGTTGAAAGAGTGTAGAGGAAATTGGTTGGATGGAAAGGAAGATTTCTTATCCAAGCTAGAAAGTCAACCTCATTTAATATAAAGGGAAAAGAATAAATAAATAATTGGGAGTTAGGTTAAGTGATCTTTTAGAGAGTTAATTATGGTATGCTAGGAATGACTAACCTCCCATCCCTAATTTGAAGTGCCTCTAATACATGATATTCCATTTTCCATCATTTTATTTTCTACTCAGACATTTTAGGATTTATCTTACTAATTTTAGCAATTTTTACAACTACTCTATTTTAGTTTTTCTTGATAGATAAGGAGAAACTATTATTTGATTACTATTTTAGATTATAGATTTAATATAGGCACTATATTTTTAAGGACTATATTTTTAAGGATTTTATCCTAAATAGAAAACACATGTTTTATTTATCTTTTTGGAAGAGCATGGAGACCTAAAAAGGATTGTAAAGTTTATTTTTATAGAAATAGTAAAGCTTATTTTTATAGAAACAGAAGACATTGCTATATATTGTGCATCTATTTTACTATGGGTTTTCCTCTCTATATTTTTGTTTCATTTATTTGAAGAATATATAGTTATATGTTGTGATTTCTTCCTACCATATACGTTTTAGTTTGTTGCATTTATTTATTTTATATATCTATGAGATACAATAGTGGGTTAGAGATAAGGGAGTTCTTTTATCATTTAATGCCTAGCATTGTAAATTGTCACCCTTGAAATTTTCATATTAGGTTTAGCTCCCCCCTATGTGCCTGGACCCAATTGTGCTCTAAATTGTTCATTTTATGATCATCTTCAAAAAATAAAAAATAAATTGGGAAATATGATTTAATATTTATTTAATGACACTTAAAGACCCAAAATAAGTCTCGACTAGAGCGTTAGCACCCTTGTCCAACCTATTTTGGCCTAATTTAAAATATATTATTATTAGTATTTTAACATTTATAAACTTAAATTCATCTATCATCTTTTGATAATTAATTTTGTGGAAAACAAATTAATGCATATAAACACAGGTCTTCTTCACCATTTAAAATCCTAGCAATTTGGAATCACAATTGAGTATCCTAAAAATCATTCAAGAGCAGAATTAGCAGAGTTTACAACACTTATTATTAGTCGAGATTCATAATTTCAATACATCAAGTTTATATGTGAATTTATTCATGTTTTATGTTCATTTATTTTGTGAGTACTTACACTTGCAATACCTTCAATCAAACATCCAATTCTCCTTCTATGAGATGAGAATAATAACTTCAGTCTATCAAGAAAGGAAAATTTGAGTGGTAAGTTGCAACACTTATCAATTTACCATTCCCTTTTATCCAATTTTCATCTACCCAACCAAGGGTAATCGTTTTACATCATCATAGCTATTGTGGAGGTGGAAACAGCAAAATGAGGTTTGAATTAGGTAAGCACCTGTATGGCACAAATCCTTATCTCCTCTCTTGTGTGTAGGTGATAGATCTGAAGTGGATTTGGGAAAGGATTAAAGACAGGTCTAATTTCCTAATCAAGCATTCAAGCCTCAGGGTATGTGTAGGATCATGATGGGCCAAAAAGTGGCAATATGATGGGTATGTGGTTGACGACTATTTTTTTACCCAAAATTGATGAAACGAAAAGGGTTTTTAAAGAAGATTCTCAGCTTTCCACTGATATAAATTATGCTTTACTTTGAATTAAATAAGTAATTATTATTTATTTTCTATTCAAATTACAACTAAAGTCTTGATTGATAGGTTGATTGAAAAACATCTATAGCTTTCAAACGGTATCACATTTTTTCAATCAAAACATGCGTCACATTCTATGCTTCACATACTATAGGATTGAAAAAATAAAAATTGAATTTCATGAAGTTTTGACCAAGTTAAGGTGGTCATACATACAAGTTTTTATATTTTTAAAAATGTTATAATAAAAAATTCATAATTAATTATTTGCTTGGAAAAAAATTATAAAACAATATGCATCACATTGGGGCATGATTCCTCTACTTATATCTAAAATCTTATAAAAAAATATTATCATTTTATTGTGGTTAGGGTGGTCAGACAAACACCTACTTATTTTTTTCCTGAAATTTAAGTACCACTGCATTGAAATTTCAAATTTTCACCAAATAGATTTTTTTTTAAAACAAACCTAGTAGTTTAGAAACTACATTCAATTTGCTATAGATTCTATTCTTACATATTTTTGAAATAATATAGATAACTTATTTAAATTTTTATGTCAAGTTGCCTAACTCTGATTTTTCTGATTTTTTTGCCACTTAAGGACCTGTTTTTTCCATGATGATCCTGCACATACCTCTCACATATCAAAAAATTAGAGAAAGTGGAATTAATCATCAACAAACGAAGTAATGAAGGTAAGTCTAGAAGGGAAGAACCTATAGATAGTGACATCTAAGATCTGATTTCTACTTCTTGAGATCTTCATTTCTAGTTCTAGGGTGCCAACGCCCCTATCCATCTAGTTTGAGCTCAAATTCATATGTCAGGTTCCTTTGTCTTTGCACTCCATTATTCTATAACTAGTTATGTGCTTCTTTGTATTTACGATAATTTGTTATAATTTAATAGTTGACCTAGGTACACATTTGCATTATCAAATCAAGTTAATTCATAATCAATCAACCCCAACCCCAAAAAGAACTAAAACCATGATCCACCATTCTATATCCCATAGCAATTAGTAGCAAAGTGGGTGTTTGTGGTCATTTTTGTTTCCTTCCAATATGATGTAGGAGAACGTGTGATTTAGACCCAAGATCCCTTTTTCCCACATCACATTTTGGTTAACCCGATGCTTTTTACATTTTAAAAACCTTCTAAAATATTAATTTGGTCATTTTAAAATTTGAATGTACACAATCTTAGATAGTTTGAATTTATCATTTATGCATGCATATTTTGTTGAAAAGCAATAAAAAGGCAAAGATTTTCATAGTGTTTGTCATTTCAAAATATAAAGAAGTGTCAGTTTTTAGATTTTTCAAAGTAGACCTTTAGTCAATTACTACATTTTACAATCTAAAAATTATCTTTTAAGCATATTGCATTACTTCAAAAATATAATTTTTTATGCATGTTGTGTATTTCACATAGAAAAATTGGGATTTCATGCATTTCAAACAATCTGTCTATTGCTAGACTTGGACCTCTACAAATTTGGATCCTTAGACACTAAAGGAAATTTCTAGATTTTGAAATTAGTAAAAACATACATCTTTGGTCTAGGGTGTCAGTGCCCTTGTCTAACTAATTTTGGGCTAAATTTGAATCATAAGTATATCTCCATGATTTCTCTACGGATCTGTGTTTGGCCTCAAAGCTTGTTTTAGTTTCTATCACTATCATCTACTTATATCTTCATTATATGTATGCTCAAGTGTTTTGAATCTTGCAATGAATTTATGAACTTCACGGCCCAGTGTCCCATATCTAATAGCCCTGTGAGATGTATTTTCAGATGTATGGCTTCTTGTGCTATAATCACATATAATGTTGATCCTAAAATTCTTATTACCCTTTCACTCAAGGTGTTACATCTACTCAATCTATTTTTTATTCTCTTCCTAACTTGACGTTACCTACGTCTTCGTCACCACCTAATATTTATGTGGAATTGGAGGTTGTTGTTTCCCATGTACCTAAGATAAACATAAAAATTTGGAAAAAGACCTGTAAGGAATTCAAAAATACTTAAGTACTGAGCCTTTGGATGGAGAAATGGCTCCTTTTGTGGATAACCTTAGGCAGGTAATCAATGACTCACAAGGGATAGGAGTATTGTGTAGCCTAGCCCATATTGTGGATGCAAGCATTCCTACAGTGGCTAGTTGTGCTCAATCCTCTACTAATGCTCAAAACCAATTAGTAAAATAAGCTTCCTCTACTACAATCATGCCTTTTATTTCCACCTTTATAGGTCTTCAATCATAGCATCAACCACACAATATAGTAATGGTATAAATGCAAGTTTAGGTCTTTCTTATGGGAACCCTTATATCTTTGTCCCCTTACCTACAATACCTACATGTTCCCTGCCTATTATAAATATGTAAAAAATTAACATTCCAATCATCCATGTAATAGTATGTCATATTCAACACATTCTCAAAAAATGTCAAGAAATGATCTAGTGATAAACCAAATTTTGCAATACCTCACTTTGAGAAGTATGTTGGCAAAGGAGATCCCACCAACCATGTATGGGCCTTCATTGCTTTATGCAGTGATTTCCTTTTTGAAGATTATTTTTGTGGTCATTAAAGGATGTCACCTTGGATTAGTTTTGACCATTTCCAACTAACTCTCAATAGTATCATTTACACAAATTGTTAATGAATTCATTCAACACTTTCAAGAAAACATTGGACCTCAACTTACAGTAACAAATTTAGTCCATTGTAAACAAGGACCTAAAGAGAAGGTGATTGACTTTATAGGATGATATCAAGCTCTTTATTCACAAATCTCCTATAACCTTTGAACAAATGTTGATATACAAAGAGTCTTTATTGGAGAATTGTAACATAACATTAGAGATCTTAGATCTTGTTGATGAAGTATCCCTTATTCACACACTTATGTATGGCCCTTCATGATTATTAGATATTAGTTAGTCAATATAAAGGTATACCTTAATCGAATCCTACTAGTCAATTTAAATCCATGCCTCATAACAATTAAACCATTCAAGAAACAAAATAAACTTCAGGAAGATAAACAATGCTCACTCATCCAATAACATTCACATAGAAGTTGCCACTACATCTGCAACACCATATCAATTTAGGCCAAGAGATAGAAAAATTTTTAACATAATTTCCTGATTATCTCCACACTATTATGTAGCAATTGTTAAATAAAAATGTGATTCAACTTCCTCCTATTAGGCCTATTGACACAACTAAACCATTACCACCAAAGTTTAGTGCAAAAGCCTTTTGTCAATATCATTGTACACTTAGGCACAATATGAAAATATATATGCATCTTAAGTACCAAGTGTATGATCTCATTGATTCTAATATCATCCAGCTGGCTAGTGTAAATGACAAAGGAAATAAATCAATTTCACCAACCAAAGAAAACTTGCAAATATTTATAAACCCATTACCAAGTCATTCAGCCAATATTTTCCAACAAATTGATACTGAAGAAGAAGTTGAGGATCTATTCAATGAGATCAACATGATTAATTCTCAGCCCTGTAAGGGTCAAACCAATATTTTCTCTGATATTGCTTTCACACATATTGATGCTCTTATAACTATACCTAGTGGTACTATTTACATCATCGATAGAATTAATGATAAACCCACAAGGGGAATACTCATTGATCGCATGTGTGTAGTGAATGTGATCATAGAAGAATTCTTATATGTGCATGAAATTTATAAATATTATTATGATCAATTGGTTCAACATTATTAAAGGCTCATGATGGTTATATTCACCCTATGATTGGTTCTATAACTCTCCTGGTAAAACTTAGACCTAAATAATTAAATGTTTCATTTACCATAATCCTAAAGGCGAACCAATTTCAAGTGAAGTTAGGTCATCCATGGCTAAGATCCATGAATTTGGTCCCATCAATCATTCACAAATGTCTTAAATTTTCACTTGAAGAACAAATACATACCATTTGCCATAGTGGATTTAAACCTTTGGCCTCTCATGGAAAATTTTCACTAGATTACTTTTGGCCTCAACCACTTCAACCTGTTAAACCTTATGAGGATTATTTATTATTCATATCAAAATTTTTTAAAGCTAAGTGTATAGCCCAATTATCCCTTATTGGAACATTTCACCTAACACTCTCAGTCTCTAGTGGCTAAAATGGTTATTCCTCCTACTTCACAGGTAGTGAATGAACCTCAACCCGAATTGGGTATTATTCCTTGACTTCTAGCATGTATGTCATAGTTCCCCCTCTTCTATCCTATAAAGGACCATGAGACAACCACTTGGTAAAGCCTTTGGGCCCGATCAATTTTGTGACTCCTAAGAAAAATCAAGTTTCTATGTAAAAACATAAGAATCCTATGGTTTCCCAACCTTTGATTATCTCTTCTATTCCTCCCACGAAGGAATAAAAGGGACCAATGTTGAAAAATTCATCAATCCCTCCTTCACAAGATAAAGCTCATGCGAGAAAAAAGTGAAGTACAAAATAATGAAAATGAAGACTAGAGCTATGACTCATCGACTTGTTGAAGAATGTAAAACCTTGCATAATGATCATCCATCCATACAACCAAATTTTGATGAAATACCTCCCACCCATCCATCCTCATCATCACCTAACTCTAGTCCACCACCCACATTGAACCATGTGAAGTCGAACCTTATTTATCCCAGCCAAAATAAAGAATAAAAATCTCACTAGTTATAAATATGGATATTAGTGCTTGCAATCACACTAATATTACTATTACATGCAACCTATAGTGATACACTTATACAATGAGCTAGAAGTTAAAACAAAAGAAAAAATGGAAGACCATAATGAATTATCTCGTATATTTTCCAAATCAATGAATTTATATGGGGGAATACATGATGATCCTCCTAATGAGTGTGACTCACTGTGTGTTGAACCCCATACAAGTCTCCTTGTACTACACTTGTTGTAGTTCCTTTAGCATACTATGTGCCTTCTATTTATAATGATAAAGATTGGGATGCAAAGGATTTGTTGTAGATTGACTCACATGTGTAGTACCCTTTGTATGTGTCTTTGTGTGTTTTCTTGCATGTAATGTGATATTATATAATGTGTTTCTTGTTGTGTATTTTTTCTTGTTAGTTTTCTTTGGGTGACCCTTATTGTTCTTGTTGGCACAAGGATACAAAGAAAATGAATCTATCATGAAATTCATCTATTTGTATCTCTATTCATCTTTATGTTGTTACTGTATTGTCTTTGTTCCTTTTGGGAACAATGCAAAGTGTTGAGATATTTAGGTATCTTCCATGCTAACCCAAAAGCTTTGTTATCTTCATGTGTTGTTCCTCCCTTGTGTTCGTGGTTCCACAAGTATTTGGGGAATGATGTTGATTCAGAGTGTGATCATATCATACATTATCTCTCATCTATACTAACCTTGGATCTATGGATCCCTCATGTGTTATTTTTTTCTTGTTATTTTTGTGGCTCTCGTTTGGGGGAAACCTCTTCTCACGAGTTGGATTTTTTTGGGAACATATCATTTGGTATAGGGTTTCCTAGCAAGTTCTCATGTCATTTAATTTTATTTTGTAGCTTGTGTTGTTTCTTATCAAAGCTCACCTAGTGAATATCAAACTTCACTAGCTTATGATGCTTTTGTTCATGGGTCATAGGTGGAAAATAGTAGACTTTATTAGCCTATGATTTATGAACGCCTTGGGTATGAATCCTAGTAATAATTTTGTGGAGCTTACTAGTCCATGATTGTCATACCCCCTGCATGTTTGCATTTTGTTTGCATCGTGTAGTATTTACATTATGTCACATTTTTTGCAAATTATGTTAGTTTTGTCTCTTCATTGTGTATTCTTCATGCTTTTCATTGCACCTCAAGTGTGTGTGTTCCTTTGTCTTTACATTGTTGTGCCATAGGATTATGAGTTTTGGGCTACGACATCCCCTAGATTTGATTGCAACCTATCTATTCAATGTTTGGATAAAAGAACCCTTCTCAAGACTTATCCTTACTTTAGTATGAGCACATGAGCATAAGTTAATACTCTCACTAAAGTGGGGGCTAAATGTAGCATTGTAAATTGTCACCCTTGACAATTCCACACTAGGTTTAGTTCCCCCTATCTACCTAGACCCACTTGTGCTTTTAAATTTTTCATTTTAAGATCATCTTCCAAAAATAGAATTAAATTGGGAATATGATTTAATATTTATTTAACGACTCTTAGAGACCCAAAATAGGTCTGGACTAGGGCACTAGCACCCCTATCTAGCCTATTTTGGTCCAATTTAAAATATATTATTATCAAAATTTATAAATTTATAAATTTAAATTCATCTATTGGATTTTGATAATTAATTTTGCAAGAAAATGAATTAATGCATAAAAATATAAGTCTTCTTCACCATTTAAAATCTTAGCAATTAGGAATCACAATTGAGCATCCTAAAAAGTAGTCAAGAGTAGAATTAGTAAAGTTTATAATACTTACTATCAGTCAAGATTAATAATTGTAATGCATCAAGTTTATATTCGAGTTTATTCGTGTTTTATGTTCATTTGTTAAATTGTGAGTACTAACACTTTTAGGACCTTCAAGAAAACATCTAATTCTCTTTGTATGAAATGAGTACAATGAATTCAATCCATAAAGGAAGGTAGATTTGAGTGGTAAGTTGCAACACTTGATAATTTATCATTCTTTTTTATCCATTTTGCCTCTACCCAACTAAGGGTAAGCACTATTTACATTATCATAGCTATTGTGGAGGTGTAAACACCAAAATGGGGTTTGACTTAGGAAAGCCCCTATATGACACAACCCTTTCTATCCTTTCTTGTGTGCAGGTGATAGATTTGAAGTGGGTTTAGGATAGGATTGAAGGCCTAATTACAAGATCAAGCATTCAAGCCTCGCATGCCAGCAAATTAGGGAAAGTGGAATTAATCATTGATAGATGAAGTTATGAAGCTAAGTCTAGAAGGGAAGAACCTATAGACAGTGACCATCTGAGATTTGATTTATGATTCTTGAGATCTGCATTTCTAGGTCTAGGGTGTTAGAGCCCCTGTCCAACCAGTTTGAACTCAAATTCATATGTCAGGTTCCTTTGTCTCTGCACTCTGTTATTTTGTAATTGGTTTTTGTGTTTCAATTTTATGCTTCTTTGTATTTACAATAGTTTGTTGCAATTCAATAGTTGACCCAAGTACACATTTTCATTATCAAATCAAGTTAATTCATAATCAATCAACCCCAACCCCAAAAAGAATCAAAACCCTGATCCACCATTCTAGCTCTTCCGTAGTGGTTAGTAGCCAAGTGGGTGTTTGTGATCATTTTTTGTTCCTTCCAATATGATGTAGGAGGTGTGATTTGGACCCTAGATTCCTTTTTCCCACATCACACCTACATCAATCCCTCGTCCTAATTGAAATTGTTATCTATATGTTTGTTAATCTCATTGATTTTTTGTAAATGTTTCTAGAAGTAGTTATCTTTAACTATGCTAAAACTTGAGAATCTTCAATATATATGTGGTGTTTAGTTTATGTTGAGTGCTAAGTTAATTTTGAATTGTTTATGCCTTCATTCTTGATGTTTTCTCCATGTTCTCTAAACCTACTATAAATCAGGAGGTTAATTTCTTCAACATAAGATGTGACACATGAGTAAACCACCTTGTAGACCCTTAAGTTATACAATGGGTCTATACAATCCTTGGAAGATTTGATCAATCATCATAGCTTAATATGTGGTCTAAAGGACATGAGGATCCCTTTTCTATTTATGATCATTGAGATTTTATTTAAAAGACCTTCAATCTAATGAAAGAAAGCAATAAAGGTGTTGATAAGTTCATTCCTAATATGTCAGTTAAAAATATGCATTATGGCTTGTTGAATAGGTGTAGAAGAGCTTTTAATGATTGTATCTTTGTTCCTCCGATTTTATGATAGATAAGTGATCTCCTGATAATATGATTCTTATCACAAATAAAAAAAATTCTAATTTGAATTTTTTTAAATATACTTACTTTTTATACAAGAAAATAAAAATCGTTATAAATAAATTTTATGAAAACTTGATAGAACAAGCAACCATCTTACTTTAAAAATATATGTCTAGGTCTTAATAATTTGTTTAAATGACAAGGGAATTCTTCCAATTTTGTTACCTTATGATGCTATCTAAGATTCATGCCATCCATATAACATTTCCACCATTTTAAAATAAAATGAAAAAGAAAAAAAAAATATTTAAGGCACAATGCAACCAAAGAGCCTATATTGACATGTTGAATGTCTGAATATAACGGGCACGCTAAGATCAGAATTTAGTGTTAAATCAGCAATCTTGATTCCTTTCTGTCCATCATCCTTACGATAAGTTTAATTTCCAGAAATCTGCTGCAAATTCATTGTTATGAACTGTGAAAGCCTTCCAAAGTCAATTGATGCGAATGCTCGTGAGCTTTAGTACTCACAAGTCCTCTTCTCCTGTACACACAGAACTTCACTAAATTTGAATCGTTTATGGCTCTTCCTATAAATGTATGATGCTTCTTTCCTCCCAAAATGTATGTCTGTAATTTATTTAGAGTACAGACTTTTACAGCAACGTCTACTCAAGTTCAGAGTCAGACAGGGCTTTTCTTGCTACACGCATCACATACACACACAAACAAGTTCAAGTGGCGGTGAAAAAAATCAATGCAATCCCACGGTTACAGTGGGCTCTATGCACTATTTGTCAATCTTGAATTCGAGTACCAACATAAACACAGTGAAGCAACTTCATGCCCTCACGATCGTTACAGGATTCCATCGCAATGTCTTTTTGGAAACCAAATTCGTAAGCAAATATGCCATGTTCGGCTGCCTGGAGAGCGCGCGCCTGATTTTCCACAAATCATATAAACCTGATGTTTTCCTATACAATGCTATGCTTATAGGTTTATCAAGGAGTGGAAAACCTAGAGAAATCATTTCACTGTATTATAGAATGAGAAAGTCTAATGTACAGCCAGACAATTTCACCTTTCCTGCTGTGTTGAAGGCCTGTGGAGAAATTAGATCTCTCCAAGATGGTAAGGAAATCCATTATCATGTTGTCAAAAGTGGGTTTGAATTGAATGTGTTTGTGGGTGCTGCGCTCATAGATATGTATGTGAAATGCCAGAGTGTAGAGGATGCACGCCAGGTGTTTGAAAATATGCCGACAAGAGATGTTGTCTTATGGACTTCATTGATTGTTGGGTATGTTCAGAATGGCTGTGCGAATGAGGGGTTGCGGATATTTCATCAGATGCAATTGGGAGGTGTAAATCCCGATTCGTTAACAATGGCGAGTGCAATCTCGGCATGTGCTCAATTAGGTGTTCTGAAAGAAGGTAAGCGGCTTCATGCTTATGTGATTAGAAATGGATTTGAGTTGGATCTTTCTGTGGGAAATTCCATTGTAGCCATGTATGCTAAGTGTGGGAGTGTGGATATTGCACGTCAATTATTTGACATCATGCCTGAAAGAAATGAGATCTCATGGAATGCAATGATTGCTGGGTATGCTCAGAATGGACATGCAAAGGAAGCCTTGGGAATATTTAATCAAATGCTAGAAGCTCAGAATATCAAACCTGACTTAGTTACTATGGTGAGCGTCCTTCCAGCTTGTTCTCATTTAGGAGTCTTGCAACAAGGCAAATGGATCCACGATTATGTTATTAGAAGCGGGTTTGGGTTAAATCTCTCTGTGACAACTGCTCTGATTGATATGTATGCCAAATGTGGAAGTATAGGGTTGGCAAGGCAAGTATTTGATAAAATGCCCAAAAGAGATGTTGTATCATGGAGTGCCATGATTTCAGGTTACGGAATGCATGGACATGGTAAGGATGCCCTTGCACTTTTTTCTCAAATGCAACAAATGGGTATAAAGCCAAATGATGTCACCTTCATTTCTGTTCTCTCTGCTTGTAGTCATGCAGGCATGTTGGATGAGGGATGGTGGTATTTCAGTTCTACGAGTCAAGATTATTGTATCAAGCCCAGAGGTGAGCATTATTCCTGCATGGTTGACCTTCTTGGCCGTGCAGGGTTTTTGGATGAAGCACTTGACTTCATCAAGAAGATGCCATTAGAACCTCATGTCGGTGTGTGGGGAGCTTTACTTAGTGCCTGTAGGATTTACCGCAACATAGAGTTGGGAGAAGTTGCAGCACGACACCTTATAGAGATAGACCCTGGGCATTCTGCATATTATGTACTGCTATCTAACATCTATTCTGCAGAAGGCAGGTGGCATGATGTAGCAAAAGTAAGATCAATGATGAGAGATAGGGGTTTGAAAAAGACACCAGGATGTAGCTTCATTGAAGTAAATACCAAGGTACAAGCATTTCATGTAGGAGACAGATCACATCCCCAATCGGAGGAAATTTATTCAATGTTGGAGGTGTTGTCTGGGCAGATGGCAGAGGCAGGGTATGTACCTGGCACAAATTTTGTGTTACATGATGTGGAGGAGGAGGCGAAGGAACATATGCTTGGTACTCATAGTGAAAAGCTGGCAATAACTTTTGGCCTTATAAGCACAAATCCCGGAACTCCTGTTCGCATCACTAAAAACCTCCGTGTGTGTGGGGATTGCCACAATGCCACTAGGTTCATCTCAAAGATTGTCAAGCAAGAAATAATTGTGAGGGATTTAAACCGTTTCCATCATTTTAAAGATGGATTCTGTTCTTGCAGTGATTATTGGTGAGTAGTCAAAGCAAGGAAAGTCTTTCCAATTTCCAAGTACACACTTTCTTACCGATAAGATTGATTTTACTTGTAGCAGTTAGAGATTCATAATGTTATCATACAGTAACACAAGATATTATGTTTATCAGCCCTCATTTAACTGTATCATGGAAGATAAAATGATAAAATTTTAAAAACTTCGTGTGAGCTCTCATGTCTGATTGAATGGACATTATGGAAGAGAGGCTCTTCTATTGCAACTGATATGCTGTGTAGAACATTTCATTTTAGGCACTGTGTTTGTTTATCCAACTTTTCCAGATCATCACGTTAGATTACACATATGTATAAATTCATTTTTGTAGAGAGCATATGTCATGGCAAGGTGTTAAATATGCTATCCTACAGCACCTCTTTCGGATGCTGCTGGACTTTGTTGATCTGAATTTTCAAGGAGGGAGTATATTGATAGATGGAAGGCAAATTCAATTACACTGAATGGAAAAATCCTGTTGCAATTGCAGATCCACTTGTCCAGGCTCTTCCTTTGTCATATTTCCTCCCAGCACTTATCCTGAGGCAATCTACTTTGGCCTGGCATTTTGAGCTTTATTCAGGGGTGTAGAATCTGCAATATTCACAATTTTTTTTGCCTATCTCAACCTTACGATGGATTACAGGGTGATCTGAAATATTGATGTAAAAATTTATACACAGTTTTATTCAGAAATCTTTAGATACATGTTTTCTTGGAATCCATGTATCACATGCTTAATAATATCTACAAGCCACTGGGCATGCGAGTTGTTTTGTCAAACATTGAGAACATGCAGTCTATGTCATGCATTTACAGTGCAGAGTGTTATAAATTGTAAGTAACTAGAATAAGTGTCAGGTAATTGTGGCATTTTGCATACAAGGCCACTTTATATTACAAGCCATCATCATGGCTTCCACACCAAGAATTTACTTAATAATTCTCTTTATCCATACACAAGCCATAATCTTTGGGCTGGTTCCATTTGTTTGGGGAACTTTCCTTGTACCATGTGTCTATTTGCAGTCAGTGTCGTGGTTCTTTGAGGTACCATTGGCCTGCTCAACCATTCTTTAGAGAGATACCAATTCCTCTTGGGCTTAGGGTTGACAGTTAAAAGGAGATTGAACATTCTTATTTGTAGAAAACAGAGGACAGTTTCAAATCTCATAACAGATAGCATAGATGTTTGCGAGACTGCAGTATAGGCACAAAGAACAAACAATTTCTTCCAACTTGAATCTTTATTGTTTTCCTTGAGGTTTTGGGACAAACTCACTTGTATGCATTTCTTTTATATGGCCTCACAGGAAACATCCCGTGTGCCTTCCAGCAAAACCCATAATTTTAGGGTTAAAAGTGGGAACTCAACCCACATACAACACTATAATGTAGTTACATTCAACACTTTATGTAATGTCCCCTTTTTGTTGACATCAGTTGTCAGAGGAGATTAGCCTATTGTTTTGGCCCTCGTAGGCTAATGAGGACGGGTAGAGGGTTTTCTAAGGATTGTATCATCTCCAATGTTCAAAAACTTGCAGTTTTGGCTTTCGTTTGAAGTCTCCCGGGCTCCGTATGCATTACTTACTATTTATAGTAAGTCAGAGTTACATAGAGGGGGACCCACTATTTTTAGTAAGGCGTGTGGTCGTATGCGGTTTCCTCAGCTTAGCACCCAGTCAGAGTTACATAGAGGGGCTTTGTATGCATTACTTACTATTTATAGTAAGTCAGAGTTACATAGAGGGGGACCCTTACTATTTTTAGTAAGGCGTGTGGTCATATGCGGTTTCCTCAACTTAGCACCCAGTCCAGACGACATTCAGAGATATTAAGTATTTATGGAGATATTAATGTTTATTTGGCTCAAATAAACATTAATTAATTAAAAAGGTTATAATATTAAGTTATAACTTAACTTAATATCGAGGGTCTAGGCTTCATGAGCATGGGGCCATTTGAATTAATGAAATATTAAAAGTGAATGCAATTAATAACATTTAATATTATTAAATGGTGCTTTTTGAAGAAATCGACCCCTCTTGGAGAATTATAAATATTTTACATTGGAGATTGTGCCATTCATTGGATTGAGCATTGGGTTTGATGATTTTTTGTCTGAGAGGAAGCCAAGGGTTTCTGAATCAGCTGGCCATTGGAGAACGTCCACTCTTCAGTGTGCAGCCATTTGAGGTAGTGAGATATCTACTAAATCTGGCATACAGGAGACTTCATTTCAGGAGTTCTATTTGAGCTTAGCAGTAGAGAAAATCAGAGGGTTTTGAGAAGGTCTTATACGTCATTCAGAGGATTCAAAGTTTGGGCAGAGTTTTGGACGATTTTTGGGCACAAGTTTTCAGAGGGATTGAATTGCTGTTTGCAGCCATTAATTACAGCAAGGGCGGCTATCATAAGTAGGGCAATCTTGGTCAAGAAATCATCAAAAAATTCAAATAAAATATTGAAGGGGGTGCCTAGCTTAGTAGTCACCAGCTGCAACAAGTTTGAAGAAAAAGGCAGCCTATCTAGGGAGAATTGAAGCCCTTTGTAATGTGTTTTGTTTTGCAGAAAATTCACAACAGCCATTGTAATTCTTCATTTCTTCCGGGTACAATTGTATTTTGTCTTTCCTCTGAATATTGAGCAAATAAAATAAATATTTGAGAAATTGTTATTTATTCTAGCTATTTGTATTTCATTTTATGCCTCGCATTAGTTTCTTTATAAGCAAAAATACAAAAAGGCAGAAAACCCTCATGAGAACACAAGAAATTGCAAAACATAAAACAAAATAAACGAGACATGAAACCTTGGGCACAAAGTGTTCTTACATTGGTATCAAAGCCTTAATCCTGCCATCCTGGAGCATTGAAGGTTCACATGAGAAGTCATGACAGATATTACACTCACAGTAAAGGAGAACTAGAAGAAGAGTGGCTAAAGGATAATCCATTTGCAGAGGTACCATTGGCAGAGATGGGTGACAGGTCAGAAGAGATTCCACAAAGGAATGAAAGAAGAGATGTGGATAGGGGTGAAGAGCTTCTTGAAAGAATGGCCCGTGCGTTCGAGGGATTTACAGCCACCATGCAGCAGCAAATACAACAAAACAGGGCTACTGAGGAAAATAGGATGAGATACAACAGGGATCAGGATGATGATAGAAGTGTAGCTGGGTCACGGAGAGTGCAAAGAGCACCTTCCTGCACTGCAGACAAGCCTACTCAACCCACTTCCTAAGAGAAGAATGAGTTGATGAGAATATTGAAGAGGTTGAGGATCCAACCTATGCTGATGCAATTATGACTGCCCATGATGAGTGGCGGCAATTGACACCACAGGCGTGCAAGCTCATGCATTTTGACCGATTTGTGCAATCAGGGATTGACTACTATAGGTCACGACAAGGGAATAGACCTTGGCACCAAAACAAAGAGTTGAAGCACGCTACCAGCAAAATTACATTACCCTATTTTGATGGTAGTGGCAAGGTAATAGCACAGTCCTGGATTCATAGGTTAGACACCTTCTTGACACTTCGACCTATGTCAGAAGAAGAAGCAATCAAGTTTTCCACGCTACATTTAAAGGGAGCAGCCCATGATTGGTGGTATCATGGGATGGTGACACTACAACATGATCATATCACCTCTTATCAGGAGTTCATGGACAAACTAGTTGATCACTTTGATAAAAAGGATCTGGAAATTTATTTCAGGGACTTGGCACAGCTTAGGCAGACTGGCAGCCTGAAGAGTTATATCAGTGATTTCTAGAGGTTATCCATGATGGTGACAAGCATTTCAGAGAGGACGCTAGTTGTGCTCTTCATGGAGGGTTTATTGGAACCGTTGCGAGGGTGGATAAAGGCTTTTGATCCACCAACACTGCAGGAAGCAATGAAAAAGGCAAGGAATATGGAGTTTGCTGCCCCAAAAGGCAAGAGCTCACAAAAGGATGTTCCTTCAACCAACAAAGAGGACTCTCAGCAAACTGATGATAAGAAAAAGAAACTAACAACCACGGCGATTGAGGAGTCACGAGAAGAGCTGAGAAAAAAGAAATTATGTTTTTGGTGTAAGGAACCATACAACCAAGATCATGATTGCCCTTTGAGACCTAAGGGCAAAGCAAACCGCATCATGTGGGTATATTATGAGGATTCAGATTCAGATCAGCCTGCTTCAGAGGATCATCAGGATGGGAATTTGGCTCCTATGGCATTCTTTGCTAATGTTCAGGATGATGCCACTTTTAGATTCAGAGGGACAGTTAATGGGCAGCGTTGTGTTGCTATGCTGGATACTGGAGCAACACATAATTTTATTGGTGAAGGTTTGGTGGCCAGATGCAGACTTCTGGCAGAAGATTTTGATGGACTCAGGGTTCGAGTGGTTGACGGATATACTCTCGCATGCACTAGGCGGATTACTAATCTCACATTGATGTTGAACAACTATGAGCTACATTCTGATTTTTATGTGGTAAATATGGGTGAGATGGATATAGTTTTGGGCATGAAATGGCTCCAAGACTTGGGAGTATTTACCCTCGACGTACCTAAGATGGATATGTCATTTGAGGTTGATGGCAAAAAACATGTGTTGAGGGGTATTACTAATGGGAGCTTGCATTCTATCTCGCTCTGTAGAGAGAAGAGTGGTGAGATAGAGCAGGGGATGATTCAAGAGTTCGCGTTAGCTAACGACTCCAAGGGTTCAGAGTTGTATGCTTCAGATTAGCATGGTGGTGTTGTTCAGTTTGTGAACAACCCCTTGTTTGAAGTAGATGCTACATTGATTTATGATAACCCGCTTTCCGGGTTAGATGTTGATTACACTCTTGACCCAGACTCTGAGACATGCATTGATTGCAGTGTTTGGAATCCCTCCAGTGCATCAGGGTTCCATACAGGGCTCGTAAAGGAGTTCTTTGAGGTATACACAGTGAGGAGTGCGCACAGTTTCACATTTGACCCTCATGTGCATGACCTATCTCAGATGCACAGTTCAGTGGCGCAGATACTTGACAACGGTTATGACAGTTCACCTTGCGCAAAGTTAGGAAGCAAATGTTGCCAATTCTTTGAGTTGCTTCCTTCTGAGACTTATACTCTTGTGACATCATATGGCAAGCTTGGATGGGGATGGTAGGTTCAGTCAGTTATTTTGGTGTTAGTGTTACAGGAGCTGTTTAAGGATATCAGGGACAGTGCACAGTTCTACCCATGGGATCTAGGCGGAGTGACCTTACAGAGGAGTCTTTGTTGGCAGTTGAGATTGCTTGGGGACAAGCAATTTCAGGGAGGGCGGATTGTAATGTCCCCTTTTTGTTGACATCAGTTGTCAGAGGAGATTAGCCTATTGTTTTGGCCCTCGTAGGCTAATGAGGACAGTTAGAGGGTTTTCTAAGGATTGTATCATCTCCAATGTTCAAAAACTTGTAGTTTTGGCTTTCGTTTGAAGTCTCCCGGGCTCCGTATGCATTACTTACTATTTATAGTAAGTTAGAGTTACATAGAGGGGGACCCTTACTATTTTTAGTAAGGCGTGTGGTCGTATGCGGTTTCCTCAGCTTAGCACCCAGTCAGAGTTACATAGAGGGGCTCCGTATGCATTACTTACTATTTATAGTAAGTCAGAGTTACATAGAGGGGGACCCTTACTATTTTTAGTAAGGCGTGTGGTCGTATGCGGTTTCCTCAGCTTAGCACCCAGTCAAAGTTACATAGAGGGGCTTTGTATGCATTACTTACTATTTATAGTAAGTCAGAGTTACATAGAGGGGGACCCTTACTATTTTTAGTAAGGCGTGTGGTCATATGCGGTTTTCTCAGCTTAGCACCCAGTCCAGACGGCATTCAGAGATATTAAGTATTTATGGAGATATTAATTTTTTTTGGCTCAAATAAACATTAATTAATTAAAAAGGTTATAATATTAAGTTATAACTTAACTTAATATCGAGGGTCTAGGCTTCATGAGCATGGGGCCATTTGAATTAATTATTATTTGGGTGCCAACTTTGGTAAATTTAATGAAATATTAAAAGTGAATGCAATTAATAACATTTAATATTATTAAATGGTGCTTTTTGAAGAAATCAACCCCTCTTGGAGAATTATAAATATTTTACATTGGAGATTGTGCCATTCATTGGATTGAGCATTGGGTTTGATGATTTTTTGTCGAAGAGAGGAAGCCAAGGGTTTCTGAATCAGCCGGTCATTGGAGAACGTCCACTCTTTAGTGTGCAGCCATTTGAGGTAGTGAGATATCTACTGAATCTGGCATACAGGAGACTTCATTTCAGGAGTTCTATTTGAGCTTAGCAGCGGAGAAAATCAGAGGGTTTTGAGAAGGTCTGATATGTCATTCAGAGGATTCAAAGTTTGAGCAGAGTTTTGGACGATTTTTGGGCACAAGTTTTCAGAGGGATTGAATTGCTGTTTGCAGCCATTAATTACAGCAAGGGCGGCTATCATAAGTAGGGCAATCTTGGTCAAGAAATCATCAAAAAATTCAAATAAAATATTGAAGGTGGTGCCTAGCTTAGTAGTCACCAGCTGCAACAAGTTTGAAGAAAAAGGCAGCCTATCCAGGGAGAATCGAAGCCCTTTGCAATGTGTTTTTTTTAGCAGAAAATTCACAACAGCCATTGTAATTCTTCATTTCTTCCGGGTACAATTGTATTTTGTCTTTCCTCTGAATATTGAGCAAATAAAATAAATATTTGAGGAGTTGTTATTTATTCTAGCTATTTGTATTTCATTTTATGCCTCGCATTAGTTTCTTTGTATGCAAAAATACAGAAAGGCAGAAAACCGTCATGAGAACACAAGAAATTGCAAAACATAAAACAAAATAAACGAGACTCGAAACCTTGGGCACGAAGTGTTCTTACACTTTAGGAGAAAATGCAAGGATGTCGTTAACCTATTTTGTCCTTTGGTCTAAGTAGGTCACACCAAGCTGCTCATGATTGTTGTTAATGAGTTACTAGTTTATCCCTAAGGAAATAAAGTACTTTAAAGAGTTTTAGTTTTTATCAAAAGCTTTTAATGCCTCAACTTAGTCAAAGCCCACGTTGATCAGCCTTTGGAGGGAATTCCTTAGTGAAAGTCTGAGTTTTAATGAGAACATGTCGAGTGTTTAGGGTTTGGTCAAATTTAGGACTCTTTGCTTAACTTTATCAGGCTACAATGGCGGTCAGAGAAATTAATGGACAGCAAGGAAGCTTTCAATTTCATCGAAATCATTGAGAGAAACCTGGAAAGATTGAGGACACATCATGATTTCAGCTCATGCAAAACCGTGCATGTGGAGAACAAGGAAAATACAGGTTCGTTTATTCTTTTAAGACCTTATCACTGCCATAAAAGATGCTTATAGTCTTTGGCGTTGAGTGCATTTTGGGTGTCTTTTCTATAACAAATGCATTTGTGATAGTTACATATGATTGCATGGCAATGAAAGTCACAAAGGAGTCTGTGGTAATCGTTTTGACCTAGGAGAATCTGCCCTCAAAAACCCATGCAGGCCTCCTGGTAGTTATATGTTCCATTTAAACCAAAGTGCAGCTTGTATTGAGGACCCCGAGCTTGTGTTGAAGATGGTATATTTCACCATTCAAAGCATAGAAGATAATCTGTTGATAAGGTTCCTGCATTTCTTATCACATAAGCTATGGTTGATGCTCATGTGAAAGAAGGGAAGGTGGGTTCTATTAGTTTAAAGGCTAGTTTTCAAGAACAAGAAACAAGACATACTCATTTCAAGAATGGTAATGTATTGTAAAAGCACTGTGAACATTATTATGCATTCCATGAAATATCAGAAGACTTTTAGTTGTCAAATGGTGTCAAGAGTCAAATATGACAAAATGTGACAGTAAATAACAAGAAGTGAGTTGGAAAACTTGTAGATGGATATGGTAATCTGTGTCAGTTTATGTTTGGGTTCTATTATGGAAAAGACTTCTAACCCCTGTAGAAGGCTTCTGGTAATGCTTTTTATCTGTTATTTCTGGGAAGGAGGTCTCTGATAATAATGATGAAGATAAAAAGATACAGGCAAGAATATTGTAGGGTTTATGGATTCAGCAAAGGAGTCAAGTCTTGCAATGGGTGATTCACTTACATCTTATTCTAGCATATGATGGGTTAAAAGAAAGCAAATGCAGGGACCTTTTAGAGATAGCAAGCTGACAAGACTGTTGAAAACTTGAAAGGTTCTTTTGATGGGAAAAATAAAGATTTACATTATTGCTATAGTTTCAGTTTAGCCCATCGTGTGGAAGAAATTCTCAATGCATTGGATTATGCTTATTAAGCTAGGAGTATCAAGAATAAACCAGAGGTTAACCAGGAATGTTGAAATCTGCTCTTATAAAGGACCTGTATTCTGAGATCTACGGGCTTAAACAAATGGATGAGAGCTTACAGGATGCCTGTATATTCTGAAGGATTCATGTTAATGGTAGCAATATTTCACATCAAAATGCTGAGATGCATAAGCTTGACCAAAATGGCATGAGATGGCAACACAGTGATGACATTTAAGAGAAGTAACTGAGGCATTTCATATACTTATAAGGCGGGAGCATGTGTTTATTTAATCAGCAACTCAGTTGATGAGCATGAGATGGAGGGGCAGTAGGTCGAGTTTCAGGGCAGATTGTATGACAAAGGCAAGAGGTTTCAAAGTGAATGAGTATGTACAGTTATGAAGAGACTGTGAGAACAAAGAGCAGGTTAAGAATGATATAGTGACATTATATGTTTAGCAAGAAGAGACACATTTTGGGGAAGGAAACATCAAGATGTTTACATTTTGCAGTGTCTTTCAAAGGTTAATCACTTCACTCATGATGAGGATATCAAGGAGAGGCTCAGTTTTCTTCAGTTTGCATTGCAGTCTGGAAATGCTCTATTACCATGGGGTCCTTCCAACTGTTGTTTGTTCAGGTAGACTTAAGCAAGAATGAGTTGAAACAAGTTCGAAAAGAGATGTTAACATGCTCATCCGTTTTGTATCGAATATTATGGAAGTTTTGACAAAGCCTTTGGGAAGGTTCTTTGGGGATGATTCATTTGATCAGAATTACAAATGTAATTCCTGGAGAAATGGTTCATACTTTTGGACAGGAGACAGATCTTATTCACAGAAACATGAAGGTCCATGCTGGGCAGTGCATTGAAGACGCCTGAAAATGCTCAAGAATAGCTACTAGCAAGGTAAAGGAAATTGCTCTTATGGTGCATTGGATTTGCATTGGCGGGCAACAACTATAAATCATATGGAGTCTCATTCTCGAAAAAATCCATTCAAGGCCCTTGTCGATAGTGAAGATGGAGGGGAAAAGAGTTTGTCAGAGATCCGCTTCATTTATCTTTGTAACTTTTCTTCTTCCTTGTCATATTAATATATCACGGCCTGCTACATTTGATCAAGGAAATCTAGACACCGTAGCAAGTTACTCTCATCCATCTGGCATGCAACAGGGAGACTATTCTTTGTGGAAAGATTACTGTGTTAATCTTCAAGGGACAACACTCTTTCCAAGTAATAATGACCTCCATTTGCTGCATGCATATGATTATTGTGGAAGGAGGCTGGTGGCAAGCGATGTTTCCATTTTCCTCATGAGTAAAAAATGGAGAAGCTACGTATTAGTGTGAGGCGTGCAATGTGTCAACAGAGTAACATACCATCATCAGTCATTTCAAGTCACAGTATGCATCTTGTTCATGCTGCTGCAGGGATGTTAAGTCTTGCTTGTGCATCAACATGGGTGTATCCCCGTGTTTTGAGAATGATATCTATGTCATCAATGAAAAGAGCAGAAACTGAATTATTTAGCATGGCAGGGGGCAGAGTTGTGACAGTCATATGGAAAGGGACTGTCATGGAGATTGGTCACCCAAAATGCCATGGGACAGTCCCTTTAAATGGCAAGTTCATGGAGGCATTTTGGAGAGAAGAGCACATTCATAATCAGGGTTTCAAAGGATAGCCTTGATGCTAGTTAGACAATAATCTCTATGACAGTCTAAATAAGAAAAGGAGTTCAATGCTACAAAGAATGATACCTAAAGATTCATTTGGTCAATACAATGAATGTATAGTCAAGGCTTTACTTGGGCAGAAGATAGGAAATGAGAACAGTTTCATTCCATACAAGGTGATGCAAAGACACAGTCTCAAGTACATTCACAGTCTAGGTCTCAAAGGTATCATGGACTGCAGGCATTGCTATTAGCAATGGAAAGATTCCACAAAAGAGATTATTGAAAAATCTAGGAAGTTAACATATTTTGGAGAGTTACCAAAACACTCATATTTGAAATATCAACAGAGCAAGTTAATGATAGAAGTTGTTTTTCTTTGATATAGAATGAGGAAAATGAAGGGTTTGATTCCTCACATAGCAATCTGCACTATTCTTTCCCCACACCTGTTGTTGATCACATCCCTTCAAAGAAAGTGCTTGTGGCAAAGAAAAATGTTAAAAGGATCCAATATATCAGTGATAAGACTGCAGGAAGCAATCAAGTGATGCAAAAAAGGGAAAAGGCAAGAACAAATTGCACAGTCAGAATGATATGAGATTCAAACCAAAGCACAGTTATAAAGATGACAGTCTGCAAAGTCTGCTACAGGTCACCATCAGAATGACAGAGGGCAGTCAGGTTTTTGTTGTGATAAACATACATGCACTACTTTTGGGTGTGAAGTTTCACTGAAAGAATTGATAAGGTCCCTTAAGATCTCTAAAGGTGTTGGGATGCCCATGTCATGGTTGCTTTCACCTTTCTATCCAACATCATATCTTTTACTAAAATGGACTGAACCATCTTTTCAAAAGGGGTCTAAGAAATGTAAGCTAGGAAAACTTGAATGAATACTATCTGCCCTAATTAGTTTCAAAGAAAAGCTTGATATAATCCTGTTGCTGATGACTGTATGTTAGATATGCCATGGTCAAAATTTCTTTCTGGTTTTATTACATTGTTGGCTACGTTGTTTACTCTTCTCGCTGACTTTAATACTATACCTGAAGCAACAGAATGAGCAGAATATACAATGGAGAGCATATGCCCTGACAGTGTATGAGGATACAAATGATGTGAAAATTGCAGATAATGGAGTCTTTGGAAGCAGTGAAGCTGACAGTAGATAGATTGTCAGAGATAGGCACACAAAGAGTGGGTCCTTATGACAGTTCAAATGGATATAGACTCAGTCATGAGAAAGATATGAAGAAATCAGGTGTTCTAAGGAAATAACCAAGTAGCAGTAGCAAGATAACAATGCACAATAGAATGGATAAATACTGAAAGGCAGTGGCAAGAGCATAAAGGAGTTGTTAAGACATGTGTCATGTGTCATTCCTCAGCCCTGTAATCTTCCTCAACATCTCATACACGTCTCATTAGCAAGTTTGATAAGGTCAAGGCAGTTTAGATGAATTGAAGAGCAATTATGGACAGTGCCAAGCATCTAGGAAGAAGTTTGGTGAGTTGTGCAACAAATGGAGCATATTTAGGGCAGTTTGAACCTTTTTGCAAACATCTAGGAGCTGTTATAAGAACTTTAATGGTACACAAGATCAAGACATGACTTTTTCATCATTCAAATGCCTTTTTGGAGCTGTTTTAGGGGCTGAAAAGTAGGGATTATTGTTTTGGACACCAAAGGAGTTTGACCCGGCAAGATGAAGTGAAGACTTATCCTTCTCTCTTCCACACAAGTTCCTATTATCTTGTAAGCTATTGAACAGCATAAAGGCAAGCTTTAGGAGCAGATTCAGTTAGTTCTTTTCTCTCTTTGCATGTATTGTAACTCATTTTGCGAGTTCTTTCAAGCTAGAGCAGCAGATTGTAACTCATTTTCGGACTTGTGCAGCTGTAACACTTCTTTTTATCAATGAAATATAAGCATTTTGCCTTCTCCAATCTGCTTTTTGTGTGCAATTATGAATGATAGATGTATTTTTCTGTGATTTGTATGAATCCTTCAATGTATGTCTCATTCTTTCAGCACCTTTATGCAGAGATATACATGCCTTATGCAAGTCATAGGTTATGAAAATTAGTTTAAAGTTTAAACAACTCTTAATTGTGAAAATAGTTGTTTTCCTTTTAGGATTGGAAAAGCTTTATCTTTCCTATGAAATACTGATGTATAAGTATGTAAAACCTGAGTTGTGCATAAAAGAGCTTGTAGATTGTTGATCATTTTGAGTTCAAACAGCAGTGTAGGTTTGAAAACCTTTTTGGTGCATCACCTTTTAGTTTAGGATTCATTTACATATTATTCTTCTCTTTTTTCTCAACTTGCAGCAGCAGGTAGCTTAGTTTAGGTGATAGAACCATGAGAACCAGCTCACTGTGGAGGTTAACTCCCACATCTTGAGCCCACAATCAGGGGAGTTATCCCATGTTTCACCAGTAAACTGAGTTTTGCAACTTAGTAAGGGTGCACTATTTGGTGATAACAGGTGTTTCTATAAGCCTATCAGCTTTTGTAAAGGACTTAAGTGATGTGCTTACTGTCATGGAACTAAAACAATGTGCGAACTCTTATATGAACTCGAGAACCATCTATGCTCTCTTTTGGCCATTCTAGTCTCTGCAAGCTTGGCTACATGTCTCTGTTTGTCTCTTCATCATAGGGTTACACTTACAAGGGTTTGTTGACCATGTCAATTCCATTGCTCTATAACTCAATTAGCCCTTCTAGCTATGCCACTATTTGCCACAATCTCTAAGAAATAGGGCCATTTTAGCACCAGATTCACTCTATTATTTCTAGAAAGAATATTCCTGTGACTTGGAATAAGGTTTTGTTTTCTATATGTAGTGGAGGTTCTTTTGACAAAACATAGTAAACGAGAAATAGAGTTCCTTGTAAGGGTGGATTCTTTTGCCCCTCACCTCATCGAGGATGAAATGTATTAGTAGTTCGAGAGAGTGACTTAGGCAAGAATAATCAATACTAAAAAACTAAAATATAGTTTTCTAAAAGCATAGCCCTCTCAACCTGTTTAAGAAACAAAATTGCCTAATGAAACTCCAAGCTCTCTAGAATGAATTTAGACCTTACATTGTCTAGTTTGGTCTATTTGATTAATAAATTAAGAAATATCAACTATCTTTTTGATCTTATACCAAGTGAATAATAATTATGAAGTTTATTTTCACATTCTTGAATTATACAACATCAATCTTGACTCCCAACTAAAAAGAAAACTAATCTTGGTATCTATAAGGAACTATCATAATGAAATTCGCATGTTCTAGCTAATGGGTTATTCAAGGTTAAGGAGGAGCCAATCAAGATGCCTAGGGTGCATTATTTAGCTAATCAAGCCATTGGACAAGGTGAGCAAGATTAACACGAAAAATTCATGTTCCATTTAAATTGCTTTCTTTTTGGGTTGCTCATTCTTTGGTTAAGGAGATTCATCTTGTTTCTTCTACAAATGAGGTTAGTAATATAGGTATTTGATGGTTAGCTCTTTTGAGCTTGGGTCATGTGCTATTAACAGTTGGCCTTAATGTCCCAACTTGCTTTGGTGGCTTGGATTTTACTTACCCTTTGATTAATGGAAGTGCACAATTGTAGATCTTTGGGGCACAAATAAGTCTAATTTATTAAAATGCATTTTCTTCAAGGAATCAACATTTTCATGGGTGTGCAATTTTGTAACAAATTGGCAAGTTTGGGTGGTTTGTACACTCATATAGTTATATCATATGTAATTCATCAATATACATGATTAAATGAGAATACACAACAGACTGTAGTTAACTTGTAGTACTCAACAAGTTGTAGGGAAAATTGGAGAGAAATAAACACCATAAAAGAGAAATACCAATATACCCCCGCTTTTGATGAAGACTCTAGCAAAATGTGTGTATATCAAACTTGGAATTAGTAAAAAATGGCATGCTACTTGGTTTAATCCTCTTGGGCTTTAACAACATCAGCAAATTGATATAGTTCCTTAAAGACCTCAAAAACCTCCCAAAAATCCCACAACTCTATAACTTGCAACAATCACTAGGAACTCATAAAAATGTATAAAATGCTACTCTAGATTCCCTTCTTTCTCTCTTTGATGATCAATTCAATCTTAGATTGGATATTTTTGGATTTTGAAAGCCTTAGGAAACCCTTGGAAGTCAAAGAGACTAAGAAGTTAAAAAGAAACAAAAAATAGGAACATCTCAAGAATTTTTTTGAGCTCAACAAAACTATCACTTTCATTAGAGAGGCAATTTCAAAACCACCTTGACACTTTCAAAGTATCCCAATGGTTACAAAACCATTACCAGCACTTGTGAACTTGTCCTTGTTGACAATTTTTGTTCTCCAAACTATTGAAAACCACAACTTTTGCATACGAACTCAAAATGAGGTGTCATTTTTCTGAAACTACATATTTTTCAAAAGGAGTCCAAATGTTCTAAAAAAATATTTTGATTTCATTAAAAACCTATTTTTGGACTTACAACACAAGTTCTCACTTTACCATGTAGCAAAGAAAGGCATTTTTATGGATCACACCTTACTAATATAGAGGCTTCTAGTCCCAAAAATATTGAAGCTTGTAGTGTAGGAAATTGTATACCTTTACAATTTCACACTATGCTTGGGTCCCTTAATTTATGGACTTAATTAATCTTCTAATTTTCCAAATTACGCATTTCAAAGCCTTAGTCTTATTGTTTTCTGAAAGGGGAACCAACATTAAATAAATGCATTTAATTATTAAATTGTCATGGATTATGTGTGTCCTGAAAATTTAGGCCAGGACGGCGAATGGGTCCCCTTTATGATCCAAAACCCAAATTAAAATATGTTTTTGGCAGCCTTTTAATGATCAAAATCCAAATTGTAAGTGTTGGCTTTTGAAATCTATTTTTTTGGAAATTAGATAAACACCTATAAATGTAGAGTCTTTTTATCATTTGAAATCTAAGCAATATTTTGGAGAACTAATGATCAAGCATTATTGTCAAGAGCATAATTGAGCATTCAAGAGTAGCATATCAATTAGTTATAGCAACAATCAAGATCCTAACATCATGTCAAAGTTTATGTGTTCATGTTGTCTTGTGAAGGCTAACAAGTGTTGTAGGTCTTCATGCATTCAATAATTCAAGCAAATCAAGCAAGCAATATCCAATTCTCTTGAAGTGATGTGTATGTCTTCATTCCTTCAAGGAAGCTATTGAAGGGTGGTGAGCTGCAACATTTGTTCATTCATCATTTCCTTCCTTTCCATTCAAGGTTTTTGTCATAGATATTGCCATTGTCAAAGTGGGAACACTATTAACAAGGTTTGATTGAGGCAAACCCCTATATGGCACAAACATCTTTCTCTCTTTGTGTATGTGTAGTTTACATGTTGAAGAAGGATTGAAGAGATCTTGAAGATAAATTTTGCATTGTTGTATTTGTTGTCATCATTCTTGTCAACCTATGGAAACTAAGTTGTAGAATTCATTTTTGACATTTTGATAAATTTGTAGGTGGATAATAACATCTCAGATCTGGCACCAGAGGACCCCAAAAGTTGATCAGGATCCCTATACAAAGACCCATTCTCCATTGGGCGAATGGGTCCTTATAGGCACATCAAAACCAATCTTTCTAAGCAAATTTGTTGTCCTCCAGGCATTTCCCAGATCCACTTGCAAACTATTGTTTCCATCTATCAGTTGTTGCCAGGATCTTGCATTTTTAATATTGGGGCATATAGGATCATTAAGTTAATCATTCTAAAATATTTTCAATCCATTCTCGTCCCCCATTAGATGTAGATTTAGGTCTAATTGGCTCACCATTAGGGTTGGAAGTCAATCTTTTCACGTTGTGATCTACATCTCTAATGAAACTTTAGGAAAAGGCCCATTGAATCCTAGGTGCTTTGGATTTAGGACCTAGGATCACTTTTTCTATGTTTCAAAGCTTAATAAATGAGGATGGAAGAGTCCATGATTTGATGGCACATGTGTACAAAAGATAACCAAAATTTGGTAGATTTTCACCTCCAAGTGTCAAGATGATACAAATCAAAAGAAATTTCAAGTGGGGGCAACATAAAGGTGAAAATTGAATCCTGACACTTTCCCCTTCCATTTAGGACTCATTTTGATTAAGTTGTTTCTAATGCAATAACTAGTGTACAAGTGGCATGCTTTTGTGTAAAAACTAGCAATTAACTTGAACCTAACCTAATCATACTTCCACCCATCCCATGTGATAGGTTGTCGTTAGGTCCTATCTCTTTAGTTGATAAACGCATTAATATATCGATTAGGTAGTGTTCAAAGGCTATATGCACTAGAAAGCATCTTGACTATCTCTCTCAGGTTTTCTAAGGATTTGGGACAGCTGAAATGAAACTTTAAACCAAGAGGCCACTAAACTAGAAAACATGAAATCATTTACCTAGAAAGTTTGAAACAACTAAACTAGAAAACAGGAAATTATTAATCTAAAAAGCATAACGATTAAACTAGAAAGCATGGAGATAATTAAACTAAGAAGCGTGTAAACTGCTGAAACATAAATACTTGTAAAGAAACTATGAAACATCTAACTAACAACGGATAGCAAACTTAACAACTAACAAAAAACAACTTAACGGCTTGAAACTAACAATGAAAGTAGGTACTTTGGAACTTCAGACAATAGAACTTAAATATTATAGACTCACCTACAACCTGCAGGATTAATCTTAACAGAACTTCACACATGAAAACAAGCTTCACTCACAATTATCATTTACAAAATGAAAGCAACAAAATTTAAAAGTAAAATACTTATCTACCTAATCTACAGTCCCTCGAGTGGCCAGCTCTCAAGTGCTCCTACGCTTAGCTCAGATCACATACACTTTGTAACTTCGAGATTGCTCCATTCACAATGATTCCATTCAATACTCAATAACTCAGAAGGTGATGGCAAAACTCATTTTATTTATATTGAAAGTGTAACTCAGAAAACATAGTGACAACATAACAATATCTCTTTGTATATCATTGCTTCTAACAGTTACATATTTATATAAAAACAGTTAACAAAATCATATATTTCATATGGTAAAGATTACCACTGACAAAGTCTTCAACTAATTTTAACAAACTAATGGACTTAAAGTCCATAACATAAAGCATTAAAGGGATCGAGCTGAGCCATAAAGTCTTCAAGCTGAAAATAACAGAAAACTACAAAAACTTGATCCATCATGTGTTCCCCTAAAGTTTCGGCACCTATTCTTCTGGCACTTGTCTTCCATTTTGTTGAAGTCTGCGTTTGAATCCTATTGACTGGCATGATGATTGATTGTGCTAATTACCCTATTCAATACTTAGAAACTAAACCATTACATTAGCACGGGTTAGCTTATTTCAACTAATTTCAAGAAATAAAGATTGTACACCTTTTCACAAAAAGAAAGCAATTACTTATCCTAAAGACAATTAATTGGCAAGGTAAAGATGGTTGGAAGATGTGAGGTAAGGTATTTAGTTCATTATATTGATGAGGTTATTTTTACCTCATCACAATGAGTTTGAGTTATTGGGAAAAAAGTTGTACACCTTTCATAAAATATTAAATTTTGTAAATTTATGGACAACCTTGAAATTTTCCCTAAAGAGTTTTTCCTAGGTTGAATTTTGTGTTATGCATTCATTTTTTATTGAAATTATTTAAATCTTGATTTATTATTCAAGTATTTCTCTATTAAGATTAGTATTATTTCCTACATTTGGTATATTCTTTTTCCTTTTACACACACACACCAAATAGATTTCTAGATAGCTATAGTCATCATTACAAACCAAAGAAGAGAAACCCACCAAGGATACTTGCAATATCACTCTACATTATGACCAATAATATTAAATCTTCCATTAATACTATACTTCCTCTTGATCAACATCCAACAACTATTCTAGCTTATCATTTTGGATAATTTGAAGAATCTATTGAGTTTTAGTTCTAGCCAATCCAACCTAGTTTGAAACATTCCAAGGAGCCATCTATTTTCAGGCATATTTAGCTAGTCAATTTGTCATCTTATTCCACTCTCTAAGGATATGAACAGAATATATTGATTCAAAATTTGAGGACACAAGAAGAATTTTCCTAACCACTTGAGCCAATCTCCATGAGTAGGATTGTGAATTCCTTTTATTCAACAAGAAAACCAAGATCATAGAATCCATCTCACATACAACCTTCTTCCATCCAAGCACACTTACCTTTTTCAATACCTTAAGAATTTCTTAGGCCTCTATCTAGTTATTTATATGCAATCCCATATAGGTAGAGAAAATATATTGTACAAATCATTCACAATCTTGACCATTCCCACCAATCCCTACTACACCCAAATTACTATGAGCAAAGCCATCTATGTTGATCTTGAGAAATCAACTAAGAGGAGGAAACCAATTACAAGACATGTCTACCTTTCAAGAATGTTACAATCTATGACTAGGCCTAGCCTATGTGGCTAAGAAAGGACTAACTCCAAAATTTTAGCAACACAACCAACTAAAGAGGAGAAAGGTTCATCAGTACTAAATTTGGCCTCGATGGTTTCTTTGAGCATACTTTTAATCTTATGCTAAACCTGCATAACTATACTTCAACACTTCTAAAAGATTTGTCAATTTCACTCTAGACAAGTATGATAAAGGATAAAGGAAGGACCAATATCCCACATCGCCACAAGTAAGGACATGGTAACTAGGGGTTGACTCATATTGTCCCAAAACTCTAATAAGGAGGAGGTTAGAATTCCAAATATGTTCTAAATATTCCATCATAATCTCCAAATTATTGTAAAGAAGGGGAATTTAAAAAGTGATTAGTAGGTTCTTCACTATTGTTACTGTAGATGTCTAAATTTGGACACTTAATTTATCCAAATTCATCCCCTTTCATCTTATTTTCATTAATTAAGTAATACTGCTATTATTTAATTAATATCTTTAATTCTGCCAAATCCCTAAGGTATTTAATCAATAATACCATATCTCTTTAATCCTCTTTCCATCAAATGAATTAAATAAATATTCTATTTATTTAATTCCCTTCATGTCACATCCTCCATCATTTTTATCTAATCTTAATCATTCTTCTAATCTCATCATTAGGATGTGCACATGCCTAATCTTTGATTAGGAGTTGTCACATCCTCCAACTTTTGCAAGTTGGCCTCTAATCTCTCTTAGCCACCTAACCTTCCTCTAACTCCTCATTAGCTAGCCTAATCAACCTCTCAAGAAATTTTTAATTCCTTTTATCCTTCCAAGGAATATTAAATTCCTTTTCTTTTCCCCGTGTCCTTTATGACGTGTCCTTGGTCAACCTTATTAAAGACTTTCTCCTTTTGGACAAGGCATCTCCCTTCCCATGTGAATTTTTAATTCACATTTAATCCCCCAATGCATTTAAGGAATTTTAAATTCCTTCTCTCATCCCCATAAGGATATTTGAGGAATTTTTAATTCCCCACTTGTCCTCTCACCCACATGGGGACAAGTACCTCCTTTATGAGGAGATCTTGTCCAATCCTAAGGTACTTTGTACCCCCTCCATGTCATGTCCTTCTCCTTCCACCTCATGTCCACTTCACCTTTTAGGGCTAAATCACATGCCACATGTCAAGATGTGAGGGGTTTGTGAGTTCTCAACTCACCTTAGCCCTACATCTTGATATTTGGTGGATCAATCTCAACCGTCCATTTCCCCTAGGATTTTCCAAAAATCCTATAAATACCCCCTCTTTTCTCTCATTTTGGGGAGATCATTTTGCTAGCCAAACTCTTGTTGTTTTGTTTCTCAACCAACACTTAGCCATTTTCTTGTTTTTATCCACTTGCATCCATCTTCACATCCTCATTTTGCTTGCACCTACTTGCCATCCAAGGAGCATACACATCAAAGATCGAAGGGCCAACCAAAGGATCGACTCAACGCAAGGTATAAAGTTCCATTTTGTGGCTTTGTCTTGTTTTGTTTCCAACTTAGGCTAATCTTGAGGTGTGGGTTGTTTTAAGTTGTTTATTTGCACTCTTTGTCTTGTTGCTCATTTTCTAACGCTCACATTCGACCTATCACAGTTACAAATGACACAAATGGGAGGTCCTTGGAATCCTCTTTGTCTAATGTTCTCCCAAGTTAAGCATTTATTTTAGTTTAGCAACCACACAAACATGTTGCATTTAGGCCAACTGATTTTATTCCAAATTCTCCTCCCCTAAGGAGAGAAATAGTTCCATCATTTTTTTGTAAGGAATAATATTCAAGAGTAATAAAGTAAACTCCTAGCATACCCAAAAGATAGAATGTCTAGATCCTCCAAGGAACAAAAAGGGTGACTAGCAAGAATAGATGCAAGAATATTTTATCCTCAATAGATTCTCCCTTATACCATCTGTAGGGCTCTCCCCAATGATGGACCAAAGCCCTCCCTATAGGAATAGAGTATTTGAAATCAACAAGTCTTGACCATCCTACCTCTAGAAAAAATTCACTTAAAGGTTGAAATTGGGAAAAAGACAAAATAGGAAGGTTGTTATCCCAAGAATTATTATAGAAAAAAGCATTGTTTCCATTATTTATAATCCAAAAAATCCTTTCCTTAATTAGAGAGGCCCCCCTTTTAATCATGCTCAAAATCATCAATCCCTTCCCATTCAAGTACATCAATGGGATGTCCTTATCCTCCACTCCTCCCAAATACTTATAATTGAGAATTATTGCCCAAGTTTGATCTAGATTTTTTGCACCATTGGTAATATAATTTAATATCTAGGGCCTGACTATTGAGTTCAAATAGCTTAATACCAAGCCATCAATTCTCATTCAATTTACAAACTTGATCCTAGCTCACAAGACTCTGTTTCTGGACTATTTGGACAAAGTATCAAACTCCTTAAGAAATTTTTGGGGATAGATAAAGTTAGAAACCTATAAATAAGAAGAACCTCCAAAATATATTTTAGAAGAGTCAATCTTCTAGCAAAGGATAACCACCTAAAGGTCTAATGGTAAACCCTTAAGTGAAATCTATTCGGAATCTTCATCCAATGAAGCTTATTAAGAATTACCAAAGAAAGAGGGATTCACAAGTAGTCCATAGGTTGTTGTCCTATTTGAAAATAAAATATACTGGAAATTCTACATTGAATAAGCTCAAGCGTGTTGAAAAAGAAAATACTAAATCTATATGTTACCTAATTTTCACTTACAACTCAATCAGGTAGAGTTGAAACGTAGTTTGCAGCTAAGGAAAAAGGTACACACAAATTTCTGCTAAAGTTTGTCATTTCACAAAAGATGTTTTCAAATGAAGTTCAGTTCTATTACAATAGAAAATTACACAAATTGCATAGTACTGCTGTCTTTATTCATTTTACAACGAAACATGATGTCCCACACAAGTCGTGGGAGTAACTGATCATACAAGATTAAATGAAACACAAGGAGGTAAACTATACAACTAAAGAAGAAAAGAATATGAAAGGAGGTTTGATTTGTCATTTCCTGAATGAAGAATCACAGAGTTGATAGTTGTGTCTTCAGTTTCAACTCCATCTCCTTCGTTGGTTGCTCTAGAGATACTTGCAGAAATAGATTGTGTTAGAGCTCGGAATCAAATTTCTCCTCATATGTTGTCATGCATTGATTCTTGTGCTCTTGAATGTTTGTGAAATCTGTGTAAGTATAGGTTCATTTATCATTACATGATTCATCTTGTTTGACATCACAACATGTGAAGTAAAATGGGCTCCCACAAGGGTTGAACCCAACATACTACCCTCTCAATTACAAAAGAGGAATAGAGTGTGAATTTCATAAATTAAAATAGGTGCAAGTCACTTTGATATGATAACACTATCATCAAAATAGAGCATACCATAGTGATGTTGCTCATGGGGTAGCAACCTTGGCATCATTTACTAGAGCTTCACAGTCACTTAGCAAGCCAAAGGACAATCAAATGAAACTTAGGAGTAAAGGTCAATATGATAACTCAAACCATGATGACAACAATAATGCATGAGAACAGCCAAAGACTAGAGATCCAATGTAATCCTTATGGAAGAGACAACAAGTTCAGTCATCACAAGGACAATATGTACAAAACAACTAACGTTACAGTCCAAAGGTTGGATCACAAATCTTTTGAATAAATAATTCTTTTAAATGTAATGATCTACATGATACAATGACAAGCTCCCTGAAACAATATGCAAATCCTACATGAATGAGCAATTGTAATCAATGAAAGGTAGAGTTATAGATTTAAAAGTGCAATGACAAGGATATAGGCAGTCATGACAACCAGACAATCAAAAGAGAAAAATGAGATGACAATGGTAAAATTCATGAATAAATATCACAATACATTCCTATGTATCAAAGGGCAGTCATCATGCTAAAACACCAACATAAGGGCACTTTTTCATACTTACAGTTTTGAGAAACTTGAGCAAATTATAAAAGGACATGGAGTCATAGCAGTTGTCACAAACCATTATCAGATTCAAAAGATGCAACAATTTTTTTTGTGAGTGGAGTTTGCAAATAATGTTGAGTTCCATTTGAGAAAATAGACTATTAATGGTGATAGCATTCAAAAGAAAGATTTTATGGATAAGAATATGGGCAAAAGAGTAACCATTTGAAGGCCCTGCACCCCAAGAACAACAATCACGTGTTTCAATCATATCTTAAAAACTACAATCTGAGTTTTTGATATTTTATACAAAAATTAGAAAACTATAAGGAAAAAGAACCCTTTAAATTTCTCACCAACCCAATTTGTTATTTTCAAGAACTTTTCACCAGTCCTAAGGAAGTATTTTCATTTCTAGAATAGAGGAGTCAGTGAACCAAGACAGTTTTAGGCATGATAAGATTATAACTTCAAATGTAGGCACATTTATACCTCAAAATATGGCCACCTTCATGCCATTCATGAATAGAAATAGTGCTTATAAAGTATGACAAACTCATTAAGATGAATGGATAGACATATTGTATGTGCATGGCAACAAGGCAATAGTATGGGGAGTTGTCAAGAATGGATAAAGCATAGCCCTATTCATATGACAGTATTTTGAAGCATTATGTGATGACAGTACCAAAGAATGACAAAATTCTATGCTTTGAAAATATATGCAAAGTACTTTCAAATCATCCATAGAAATATTTTACTTTGTCATGAATGTGACTAAGGATTCAACATGCAGCAAAGTTCACTGTCCTGAATTATCAAATCACATAGAAACCAATGAGAATTTTGCTCTGCTAGATGTTTTATATTGTACAAACAGAGAAGCTAATTCCAAAACTTTCAGATCTATGAGGTCCTTGAGCACCATTTGAAAAAAAAAAAGGCGAAGATATTGTTGTATAGGTGAAAATCAAAGATGCAAAGAAAATGCGATGAACTTGAAGAAATTTCTATCCAGGAGGCCACTACCCATATTGTAGAGGAGGGCAAAGAATAAGGGTTCTATAAAGTTTAGTCCTTGGGCACTGGCTTGAATGAATACAGAAAGGGTTTCAAGGGTTGCTCCACAAGCAAGGAAAAACTCCAAAAAAATTCTATTACCCTAGGATCAAATGCTTTTGAATCATGCTTATATGGGTAAAACAAGAACAACTAAGTCTATTGCACATAAAACGAGCCAAATACCACACCATATGAATGATTTTTGGGCTCGAGGAAGGAAGGAAGATTTCAATCAGGAAATCAGGAACATCTTTACCTTCAGACAACAGAGGAAATGGAGTAACTTACCAACACGCAGAGGAAGACATTGTTCATTCCAGAGTACGTTGTTCTAGTTTCTTCAAAACTCTCATTCATATAAGCTCGTGCAAACCCTAGCTCATGGAGAATTCCAACCATGGTGGCGCAAAGCAACAAAAAAGTGAAATGAAAAAAGAACCCTTGAATAGAAATTTAGGGTTTCTTTTAGAGTTTTGTCAATAAACCCTAGCTTTGGTTGACAAAATGATTTTGTCACTTTGTTTTATAAGTTTGCATTATATTTAATACTTGGGATTTTCCTAAAGTATTAGATATCCCCCTCTGATATTAATTGCACAAATTGAAACAAAAATAGAAATGTAAACAAGTAATAAAGTAATGGTTTATAAATTACTTTATTATTTGTCTTGAGAATGCAAAAGTTGAGCAAATCCACAACACCTAGTAAAGTAACTCATCATTGATTACTTTATTATTTGTTCAAATTGATTAACTTCAAGTCAAAATCATGCAAAAATTAGAAGTGGGGTTCAATGAGAGCTTTTTGAGTCTGATTTTTAGTTAATGGAGTGATTTTAGGGTCAAACTTATTGTAAGAGGGGGTTTGAACCTATTTTTGCTCAAATTGCATCAATTTTGACTCCTCTTTGGGGGACTTCTCATTTCTTCTCGTGGGAGAGATTCTTGGAGATATTTTTACTTGCAATTAACCGCTAGTGCCACATCTTGGCACTTTGGAGTCATATTTTGTATATAGGAGGAAAAGACTAAGGTTTTTCCTTAGTTCTTGCTTTCTTTCCTTCTCTTACACATTCAGAGAGGCTGAAAAGTTTTGTAGCTTAGACTTATTTTTTTTACAGTAATGATACAGTAGTAGGTTATTTTCATCTTAATTTTTGGCAGAAATTCCTTCCATCCTTCAATAAAATCAAGTGTTACCTTCTCAATTTCAGGTGTTTTGTCATATTTTGAATGATTTGATGCAAACTTAATGTGTTTTATCAAAAAACCTTTAAATTAATATCTTGTTCATCATTGCATATACACAAAAGCAGTTAACCATCACAGGTTATAAATTGTGCCCTTTGTTTTATCTTGCATTTTGAGTTGTAAAAACATTTTTTTCTTTCAATGGACATAGATCTTGCAATCCATTTTATGAATTACTTATGTGATTAAATTTCCCAAACTAAGCTCTATGAACAAATTCATTAAAGGATAGTTGTGAGCCATTTTTGCATGTTAGTTACATTATTGATGCATCACCTCCTAGATTTAATTTTCCATTTCAAACAAGTTATCCTTCTTCCTTTTTCCCTTCAGATTCATTAGTTTTAGGATATCCAAAGGGGAACAAGCCCATAATCTAGAGATTCACTTTCATAATGAGCAACCCATAGGCTCAAAAGTGTTTCAATGTTACATGGGATTGTTGAGCCTTCCAGCTCTGCATTCGGGTGCAATCCTACGTGTTAACACTATCTTTTTTGATTTGTTGACTAGAGTTAGGTGAGTAAATATCTTTAAAAAATCTAAAATTTGAAGCCTCCCCAATTTTAGCAAGACTCATTAGAGTCGTGTCATCTATAAACTTAAGGTGGGTCTGAGACTCTATATTCTAGGCATGCTTTCATCCCTAAATAAGACCATTATCTTTATGAAGATTTAAAAATCTAACTAGACCCTCAACTAATAAAATAAATAAATAAGGAGATAGAATATCTCCTTGTTTGAGTCCCTAAGAAGCTACAAATAGGTTTGCAAGAATCACATTGATAAAAAAAAATGGATGAAGTTGAGGTTAGATAGCTCATAACTCAATCAACCCACTTAGATTAAAAATAAAAAGTAAAAGTCAATAAGATGTGCTAAAGGAATAACCATCTGACTCTATCATAGGCTTTAGACATATCAAGTTTAATAAACATGGTTTTTTCTTTGGATGTAGACATAGATTGGATAGCTTTAGTTTCCACAACTATCCCATCTAAGATTTGATGTCCCTTCACAAATCCCCCTTTCTCAAGAGATAATGGGAGCCATACACTTTTTTGGGCAATATACAATAAGATTGATGATTATCTTGTAATTCACATTACATGGGGCAATGAGGTGAAAAAAAATGAGTCATCTCCTATTTTGAGGATGAGAGAAAAAATGTATCATTAATGGATTTGAACATCTATTTATTTACCTATGATTCTCTAAAAACCTCCAATAGATCAATTTTTAAATTTCCCAAAATTCCTCAAATAATTTTGTAGGAAACCCATTAGGCCCAAGAGACTTTCCCTTCTTTAATTGAAACACCAGTACCTTCAACTCCTCAATGGAAATGGGTTCTAGGAGGATTTTTTCTCATGTTTTGAGACACCAAGAAAGGAATGCGATCAAGAACTAGTCTCTTATCTTCTAGTTTATTATTAAAGAAGAAAAGTGTCAAACAAGTTTCGTAAAAAATATCATGATGAGAATTTAGCTGATTTCCTTGGGAAAAAACAAGAGAAATGATAACAATACCCCTTCTATGTTTCCTTCACAGAGTTATGAAAAAATGAAGTATTTGTATCCCCTTCTTGAAGCTAGTTGGTTAAGGATTTCTATTTCCATAAAAATATCTTCTTAAAGCCCCAACTTAGATAGTTATTTAGACCACTTCATCTCTTCTCACATCAACTCCTTTGACATTCCTTTTTCTTTAATAACTTAAATTTAATTTTTTGTTTTATTCCTTCCAACTTAACAAATTGGAGCCTCCATAAGCTTAAAGAGAATATATTCCATCTTTTAGTTAATTTAACAAAGACCATACTTCATTCTCTAATTGCTTCACATCAACTCCTTTGACAGGATTTTTGATCAACTTTTTCTTGTTTTAATATATCTTAATTATGTGAATTTAATTTTTGAGTTTTAAAAAACTTCCTAAAGGTTATATTCCAACTTTTGAGTTATAATTTAAGAAATTGGAGTTCTTGAAGAAGGAATACATAAGCTTGAATTTATTTTTTAGTTTTGAAAAAAATTATTAAAGAGAATATATTCCATCTTTTGATAGTTAATTTTGCTCCTCTTGAAGAAGGAATACATAGCTGCACCAAAATTCGGATTCCCCTCTAATCACCATGCATTCCATGAGATTGACTGAATTGATATTATGAAGCCACATAATTTGAAACTTAAAGGGAGTCTTCTTGAGTGTAGAAAACAACAAGGAAGAGAGTGATGGGCCAATATCAATCCCTTTCTACCCCAGGATTTTAGAGTGATAAGCCCAACTATTACCAACCCAAAAATCAAATGCAAGAAACTTTTTAGTATTTCATAAATATCTTAATTCATGAACCTTATATTACTCTAAGTGAAAAAAAATTACTTAGCTTCACATACACCAAATTGAGGAAGGGAATATTATCTCTCCTTAGGAAGAAGATGGTCCAAGATGACTAATACACCTAATTTTTCATCTAGACTACTAATGGCATTGAAATATCTTACAAGAACCCAAGGGAGAGAGGGAACTAAGGAATGAATAGATCTAAACTGAGAGTAGAATAAAACCTTACTCAAAAAATCAATAGGAGCATAAGAATTTGTGAATAAAATAGTTTCTCTTGAATCAAATCAAGAAGCCACCATTGAGATTGAATTTCTACTTCTTTACTACAAAACTAGTATGACCTTATAAGGGTCACATAAGTAGGCAACTCCACCACTCGCACCCTAGGCACCAATACACTAACATTGGCCCCTAATCTATATCTTAGAATATTTGATAATAATATCCTCCACTAGAATATTTATCTCTTGAATAAAAACAATGTTAGAGTAAAATAGGAAAATCACCTAATTAATTAATTAGTAAGTCCCCTTTTTACTTTAGCATACTTAAACTAAACTTAGGTCATGTGATTTGTTTTGTCTCATAGCATAGGATGAGAACTCATGTAGTGATCTAATTTAATCTTTACCTATGATTTCATTCTAGGTTTCTATTGATATTTCATGTCACCCTTTAATGCCCCATCATTGATAACCAATTTGAGGGATCCTACATGGTCCATCTTGCATGAATTCTCCCTGAAGAGGTTCCTAAAATTGGCCAAGTCCTAAGTTTTTAGGATTTCATGTTTTTTTTACCTTTCTACTTGCATACCTTCTCCATTGTCCCCAATCCTTCGTATATTTTGCTTCTTCTTTCCATATTTTGTCTAAGTGTTTTGAGTTTCGTCCATTTCCCTTACCCTTTAACCCTTATCGCTTCCTTCTAGTAAGCCTTAAGCCTTTCTTTTGATCTTTGATCCCTGATCTTCCTTTCAAATTTCAGAGATCAGGGCTTCCCTCTACATTTTTCTTATCTTTGTGATAAGACATAAACCTCTTTTCTAATCCCCGAAGTCTCGATGGATCTTTTGAGATTTTTCTAACTGTTAACATTGTAGACTTTGGGCATCATCCTTCCCTCTTAAATCTTACTTTTTGGGGTAGGAGGTAGAGCTTTCTCTCGAACCCTGATCCTCAAAACCTCTTTAGACCTTTGATGATCAAGCTTTCATCTTTCACCTTCCTTCTTTCTCACCTTCACTCCTTCCTTTTAAAAATCAACTATGTTGAGGTTTCAAATTTTTGGGTGTCGGCTTCCTCCCTTACCTCTTACTTCCTTTTGGTAAGAGGTAATCCTCCCTCCCAATCCTCGATGTTTGATAGTACCTTTCAGACTTCAAGCATCGGCCTTGTCCCTTACCTCTCACCTTTCTTTGGTAAGAGGTAGTTATTCTTCTTGAACCCTGATCCCTAAAACCTCTTTTGGCCTTCGATAATCAAGCCTTCTCCTTCCATCTTTTTTTCTCACCAATGACAACCTTAAAATTTTTTGGCTAAGGATAAATCTTTAGAGCGTCAGTCATCAAGCTTTCCCTTTACCTCTTACCTTCATTTTCGTAAGAGATAAGCTTTCTCCCTAACCTTCCACACTTGAAAAGGGAAACCCTTTCGGACTTCGCAGTTCATGCTTTCTACTTTCTTCCTTCTTCCTTCTTCTACAAGTGGCATGGCGAATTTCCAAAGCCCGATCCCTGATGCCTAATAATAGGTGACCTTTTGAACTTCGCAATTCACCCTTTTTGCTTTCTTCCTTCTTCCTTCTTCAAGCAAGCGGTATGGTGAACGCATGAAGCCCAATCCCTGACAGTCTAATGCCAATGAAGCATAAAGTATGAAGCAGGCCTGACACTTGATCCCTGATGAAGATGCTCTATCGTCACTCTAGACCATTTAATGCATAGCAAAGGTATCCTTTTGGGCCTAACACCCTGACAATTCAACAAATTTGACATGTTTACTAGGCGGTACCATTAATGCTTGAGCTACCTTTCTAAGTGACTTGTTTTAATTTTTAGACTTCAAGGATGACATTTATTTCTTCCCCTAGCTTTTGTAAGTGGATTTTATGGGAACCCATGCTCATTTATTGTTGATTGTTGACCATTTTGACAGATCCATGTCTTACCTCCATCCTTTCATGCATGGGTTTCACAACAACATTCATTGCTAGGGCATGGGTGTTGAGTGTTGCTCAATCTTTCTAGGCACAGGTTTTGAGTTAAATGCCTAATCTATAAAGGAGAGATTTGTATTCTTTCTAAGGGTTCTTCCTCTGGCTCCTTTGGGGTTTTCTTTGGTAGACTTATACATTTTTTTGCATCTCTACAATTGTAAAGATTGGATTTTTCCTCTACATCAATGAAATCAATTAAGTTTGTGTCTTCTCGACTTTTTATGTTCAAGTAAATTTCATTACCTGCATATCTAAGTGCTTGTTCTCTCTTTCCATACATATATGTTTGAGTTAAATTTTTTATAGTTGCTATTTTAAGAATTTTACTTTCCTTCCAACACCTTTTCAAACCCTGACCTCCATGTTTTCCTGTGGGAGTCGACCGAACAGAGAAATGTGTGAGTCCCCTAGTCCCTCTTCATCATTTTTTTGTGCAATCTCAGTTAGGAAGAAACAATTTTTCTATCTTGCTGTACCACCTCTCATTTCTCTTTCATGCATTCATTCTTCCCATTTTCCCCTATGAGCTATTAGAGTAGGGCAGTGGTAGGTTTTCATATGTTGGGTTGGACCAACACATTACACTTGGACCGAAAGAGGAAGTCAACCTTCTCTAGAGATTTGACCTTATACACACAAGGTCCCACACCTTGAGGTCACTTCCATTGTATCATTGGAATGTTGAATCCCATGTTCAACAGAGTGCAATTTCATGTGACAATAATTTTTGGCACACACAATGGGACTAGTTTCTCTCCACTAAAGAATTTGGTGTTTTCTCTATCATATTTTTCCTTTTTAGGCATATCTTCAAACTATTGCAAAGACAGTTGTTGCACCAAAAGATTGACTTGTTAATTCCTGATACAACTACTAGAGTTAATGAATCCATGGGAGGCAGTTAAGCCATGTCACAAACCCAAGTGCTACGCTACACAACAAAAGGAGACCAAGGGCACACACCTCGCAACAATCTTCCCGTAGTGCAAGTGAGGAGTTCGAACCCATGACCCAAGCTTTGATACCAATTGTTGCAAAGATGGTTTTCGTTTCACCAAAATATCAATTTGTTAATGCCTGATACAACTGCCAGAGTTAATGAATCCATAGGAGGTGGTTAATCCATGTCATGAACCCAAGCACTTCACTACACAACACAAGGAGACCAAGGGCACACACCTTGAAACACAAACTCCATGGTGAATCCATTCAAATATACTAGTTAAAGTAGTGTTGATTTTACTTCATGTTGTTGAGGAAGTGGTGCCTTCTTCAACATTTTAGCCTTTGGAGGTAGTTCTACAAGCACCTGATGACTCTACAAATTCCATTTTGGGTGACTTTGTTGGTATGTACCCAAGATCTTTGGTTGAGCAGTCCTTTACTCCTATTTTATAAATAATTTCAAGGGTTTCTTACTTTTCCATGCTTAAATAATGTCAAACTATTATGTAAACCAAATGTACACTCCCTCGTATCATGAAAATGCCAATTTTGCACCTCTCAATTAGTAATATAAAGTTGGTTATGCCTCCCCTTTCATTTGACAAGACCCTGCTATTGTGGGCTTTCAATCTTCTCAAAATTCTTACTACCCACCCCTTTCTCAAGATTCTCGGACGCATACGCATTCCTATCAACAACCCCAAGAGGCTCCTTATTCTCTCTTTCATCCCTAAAATATGAGTGAGATCATGTCCATGTTGAGGGATCTCCATAGGCAGATGGTTGAACTTAAGGAGCAACAAGTGTTTGACCTACAACAGGAGGAGTGGGCTAATCAAGCCTATCAAGGGAAACAAGATTGTTTCCCACAATAGGATGAGCTTTCCCATCGAGATCACTATCCTTAGAAGCAAAATATAGAAGCCCAGTGGAGGCATGATCAACAATTGGAGGCACAAAGAAGGCAGCAACAAGAGTAGTATACAACAAAGGACATTGTTGCTAGGAAAGAGCAACTTAGGCTTTCCCTTACTCTAGCACAAATTCCCAAGACTTAGGTACCCCCTTGTGTGCCTAGTTTTAGACAAACAAATTCATCAATCCCAAAACAACCTGCTAAGGAGGAGGTATGTAAACATAAATTTGTAAGTTCAAGAACCCTAGCAAACCTCTTGAAACTTCTATTAGCCCCAATTATTCCAAAACAACCCACTATGCAGGAGTTACCCAAGTATAAGTTTATGAGCTTCAAGAAGCCTAATCAACCTCTTGAAACCCCTATTGAACCTCCTGAGCCATCAAGAATGTTTCTTGTGTTAGATATCCCAAGTTTTGAGAGCCTTCATTTTTTAGAAAGGCCTATCCCTGAGAAGGCTCAACCTATTTTTCCTATTGAGTAGCCCCTTATAGAGCTTCAACATGATTATAAATAGTTTTCTAACTATTTTGCTCTCGCCATTCCTATTTCACTTTGCAAAGGTGAACCTATCATTTGGGATCCTAATCGGTCACAAAAATAGAAGAGGGGAATATTCCAGGCTAAGATTGAAGAAGTTGTTCCTAAAGAGCCTTCATGTGCTTGAGGAAATGAGTGTCTTGGTCTGATGCAAGAAGTAGTTGAAGATGACCACTTGCAGTAGTAAGACACTAAACAAGTAGAGATAATTGATGTAGTAGAGGAATCATACCTCTCATTTGATGTCCTCCCTTCTTTTTTTGAAAATGAGGAGGAAAGATCACCTATACATACACTAGTAGAGGTCTCTAAGCAACTTGAGCTTGGCTTGATAGAGGATGATAAATCCAAGGTTTTGGAGCAGTAGCAACAGACATGTTTAACCCCTGTTATTGTGGATGAAGATCCCCAATCTGTTGGGGTCTGTAGTTCTAAGGTGGATGACATCTTTTGGGATGTAATAGAAACCTTTTGTTTAGGTTTAACCATCAAATCGTCACCCCCAAAAGAGGAGCTTTGTGAGTAGCATAAGAGTGAGGAAGCAACATAGGATGTGGCAACCATTTCATGCCAAGAGTCTGATCTCATTGTACCCAATTCCCAAGAAGGAATCAAAACAAATAGACAGTTTGAAGAATTCAGTTCTTCACTTGAAGTGTCTCACAAATATGAGGTTTGTGTTGATTAAGTGTTCATCAATACAATTAATTCAATATTTATTGAGCAGCCACACATCTTCTTGGAGAGTGATGCTCCTACTGCTCATTTTGATAATATGCCTGAGCTTCAAATCTTTTCATTTGAGGTGCATGAAGAAGAAGCTCTTTACATAAATCAACATATAGGCTCAACATATTTTGCATCACCATGTGAGAGAAACTTTCCCCTTTTGTTTTAGTTCATGCATTGAGGAGGTCAACAGTGATGGTATTGGCCTATCCTTTTGTGAGGAGAGTTATCTTCCCTCTACAGAAGTTTTTCTCTTGGATGTTGACCTATCTTCAGAAAAATTCATGCCTGCTATTGTATGTTCACTTGAGGCACCAATGTCAAATGAATCTGATACTTGCATCAAATGGTTCCCCTATAATGGAAAATTTTAGAGTGAAGTGATCCTTCACCTTGTAGGATTTTTATGTAGTTCCTTGCATACTGGCAATAGTTTTCAAAAGTTGTAGTTGGGTGAGTTTTACAACTATGGTTTGAGGGAGATCAACTCCTTCAGAAGATTCATCTTTGACAAAGGAAAATTTCTTGTTTTTGCTTTTTGTTAGTGAAACGAAGGAAAATGGGTTCACCAAAAATGGAATGGGATGATGCGCCTACACTTTCCTTTCTAATTTCATTAGGAAAAAGAGATCCCTTAGGACAAGATTGACTTTCAACCCTTAGGTGAGTCAACCTTGGTGGAGATGTTGTTTTCCTTATGATCTAGGATGGGGTAAATCAACTAAAACAACACTTTTGGGAGACGAATTAAAAATACTAAATGAATGCAATTATGCAATGCAACACATGAAATCACTAAATTAAACCTTAATTTGAAAAAATCTAGAAATAAATTGTAGATCTAAGAAGGGCTTGATTTTATGCACTTGCCACAAAAAGGTTGTGTTAAGTGTCCTCCTAGGACTCATCCACCCAAGGGTGAATGGGTCTTGCTATAGGGGTTGAAAATATTATTTCACAGTCCTTTGGTCCTATGTCTGCACTTCCTATTCCTTCAAGTTTCATAGTCAAAAATTCAAAAATAAATTATGAAAGTGAGTTTTTGTGGCTTGACAACAACTTTTACAACTTTTACAAATTTTCTCTTTTGATAGATCTTCAATCCTTCTTCAACCTAAGATCTATGAAACACACAAGAGGGAAAAATTGTTTGTTTTTGGTCAAATGGGGGTTTTCCTTGGTCAAACCTTGTTTTTGTAATTAAACCTTGAATTGAAACAATAAAATATGAAAGGAATGATGAATGAACAAGTGCTATGTTGCAACTCACCAAACCCTTGATTTGAAACCCTTGAAGGACTGAAAATTAGTAGATCTCTCCAAGGTCTTGATTTTACGTGAAATGGCTTGATTGATGATGTGATCTTGATGCTTGAATCTTGATTTGAAACTTGAAACCTACATCACAATGTTAGCTCCAAAAAGATGCATGATGCTTGATAACTTTGACATGAAGCTTGAGATCTTGAATGCTGCAACAAACGCTTAAGAAATCTACTCTTGAACACCTTTGGCAGTAATATTAGCTCTTTTGAACACTTGCATAAAGTTCTCTTGAAAATATAGGATTTGAATTGATAAAAGGCCTAGTATTTATCGACAATTTTCTAATTTCCCGAAAATCAAACATTACAATAGTTAGGGGAGTTATTACTGGGTGAGGATAATTATCTTTATTTTTTATTTGTTTCCAATAAATAGGTGTGCATGGGATAAAATAGAGTAATAATGGAGGGGGATACAATGGTATTTTTATATTGTAGAAAAAATACAAAATAAAACTAAAATGTACTAAACCTCCATGATTCTTAGATATGTTATATATTATAAGAATGCAGGTTGTTCATTTAATTGACATGTACCTATAGATTGATCATTCAAACATATCTTGAGTATGATTTAATATTTGATTTTTTGTGTTGTGTTATGTTTTTTCAATCATTTATTGTAACTCAGATAAGGGGTACACATCTCTAGCATGCCTAGTGGAGAATCATCACTAACTAAGAACGATCAAGAGGAGTAATGGAGGCTCCTTAGTGGATGAGGATAAATAGTGCTTTTTATTTATTCATTTTGGATGATCAGTTGTGCATAGGGTAAAAATCGATGAGAATAATGGGAAGGTTATAATGGAATGTTTAGATTTTACTTATTTATAAGTGGTGGATAAATAGATAATGGAAATGAGTATTTAATTTAATTTGTTAATGATGGAAAATAAAAGGGAGAAATTAAAAAGGGACATCAAAATTGAAATTAAAATGCACAAAAACCTCCATGATGGTGTGGATGTGTTCTATGATGTTGGAATGTAGGTTGCTCAAATTGACACCATGTATCTATAAATTGACAATTTATGTATGTGGAAAGATGAAGGATGATGATTGATTTATAGGATTACAAATGAAAATGTGAGTGGTTAAGATTCAATCTCAATAGATAATTGAGATTAAATGAGTGGAGTGGGGAATCCTCACCAACTAAGAATAGCTAGGGGAGTTACTAGTGGGTGAGGATAATTATCTTTATTTTTTATTTATTTTGGATAAATAGGTGTGCAAGGGATAAACATGGAGGAATAATTGAGTAGGTTATAATGGTACTTTTGGATTTTATTTATTTATTAGAAATAGATAAAATAATAATATTTTTTCTTTTGAGAAAATAGATTTATGGGGATTTTATTTATTATTAAGGATGGGAAATGAAAGGGGAAACTCAAAAGGGGACAAAAAAGTAGAGTAGGTCGCAACTAGGATATGACATGGTGTTGGAATATAATGTTAGGAAATGGCGAGAAATAAATGTATACACTATTAAATTAAGTGAAATTGAAGGAAGGAAATAAAATAATACCCTTACCATAGATACACAAGAGACATATTTATGTGGGAAACCATTATGGGAAGATCCCACCAAAAAAAGGATAGTAACAATTGTATCACGATAGGAAAATCATATCCAATACAAATAGGTATCTCTTACAAAGTATATCAATATATAAATAATATTATATAAACCTCTAAATAGGTTTACTAGATCTTCAACAACAATGAACCAACCAACATTATCATCCATTCAACTTGTATAAGCAATTAGATGTATTCATCATTGTGGAAGACCAATTATAAAACTATTTAACTATCATCTAGAATGATAAAAATCACTTAAAAAAACATGATTTGACCATGATGTTAAAATAACGTTAGAGTCACTCAAGAAATCAAACCTCTAGGATCACCTACAAAAACCAAAAACAACCTTCTACAAGAGGGAAAAGAAAGAACATACGTTTACAATAATGGATGCAAGATAAGTCCAATATGCAATACTCAAGATTGCAATGATATATTGAACTTAAATTGAATTGAAATATCTAGGATGTACAAATGATGCCTTTCTTGTAAAGGAAAAATGTGGGATAAAATCAAACAAGATCTTGACATGTGTCTTAATCCTATATAATGAGATAACTACACCAATAAATATTAAATGGCTTAGGACATAAGCATTAAATTCCACAAGATAAGATAAGATCTAGTGACAACTAATGCTAACTAGAAAGATCCCCTCCTAGGACCTAAGTGGACTTAACATGTAAATAGGACCTAGATAGGTAAAACACCTATTTACACCAACAAATACCACACATAATAATATTGGAATATAATGGATCACTGAGAGGGGGGTGAATCATTGATCTAATAAAAACTAGTTCATTAATCAACCCAATAGTTGTAAAAGCAATTAATGCCAACATGCCAATGACATAGATAACAATAGAATCGTGCAAATGAAACCATGACACAAGTATTTAAGTGGAAAACCCTAAGAAAGGAAAAACCACTATCCAATCTCATCAAAATCTTCATTAGGTATCACTAACCAAAATCTCACTGATTACAATAGAGCACCAACTCCACTAGTAGGTCTCACTAACCAAACTCTCACCAAGTACAATAGAGCACCAACTCTAGGTCTCACTAGCCAAACTCTCACTGAGTACAATAAATCTAGGAGCACCAACTCCAACGACAATTGGGAGCACCAAATCCACAAATCAACTTCAATACAGATAAAGACAAAAATAAGAAGTACTACTCTGTTTACAATACATTCTAGATTATCAATCTCACTTGTTTGACAAATGATCTATCAACTTCCAACTCTACAAACATGGATGGCCATTATACTAATATATATGTGACAAAGAGTTCACTAAATCTCTACATGCATTATGACTCTCACATTCCTTGAATAATCAAAAAGGATAGTACAATAAACAATGGCTTCATGTTACATATACCAACTTCAAACACATGAACATCACAAAAATAATGGCTTCCTACTACATAGACCAATTTCAAACATAGGAACATTCCTTACTCAAACACACACGCCATTCACCTTTGATTTCGATTTATATCATATTGATCACTGCAATGAAAACAGTCTTTATAGAGGTACCATATAATTTTTAATACTCTATTATTTAAGTCTTCTACACTGTGCTTGATCTTGAAAAGAATGATATCATTGCATTCAAATCTCTCACTATTAGAGCTCAATCAAAGCATTTCCAGAGATTAATGATCATGTTTATATCTTATATAGACTGTGCAACGTGAACATTATAACATAATGTCATTAACACTTCATTTTCTATGTCTTCTTCATTGCAGGTTAACTCGGAAAACACATACTATTAGAATCTTCTTAACACCTCATAGAGCATTGTCTTCACACACAAAAAAAATCCACCAAAAACTTTGGAAAAGATCTTCAACCCATCATTGCTTAAAAATAGTTACAAAACCTGTGCATAACTGGAGACACTCATAAACCTGTCAAAGTATTTTCCTCGAGAACTAACTGTTATCCAGCTTTGAAAATGAACCATTGATATTTTAATCTCGTCAATGCTTAAAACAAATAATATCCATTGGTTTTATTTTGAATGGTGAAATAAAGATATTTAATATGTTTGACCGGTTAAGGAGCTGGTTATTCAGGAAGAGAGGGTCGATAACCAATGTGTTTAATACCCTTAAGATTTCACTTAAGTGACTTTCTACCTATTTTAGCAAGTCAATCATCAATTATAACATAAAGTGAATTTTGTTTCGATAGCCTTCATAAACCCTATGTCTTTAGATTTCTTAGGTTATAGGATATGGAAATTTCAATAATCAAAACCCTAAACCTTTGAATGATCAACAATGACCTTTTGCATCACTACTATGAAACACAATGAAATGAGGAAAAATGACAATTCAATCACCAAACACCATCAACCTTTCCTTTGTAACATCATGGAAAGTTCCTTTGCATCTTGCATCAAAGACACACATCAACAAAACACCTTGCATCAACATCAATAAAACACCTTGCATCAACACCTTGAAAGATATGAACAAGTTCCTTCACAATATCACTGTAACAACACCATGAAAGAATGAACAGTGGAATGAATGAGCATCAATACCAAAGACAAAACTTCACTATGAATCAACTTTGGAACTGAATGATAAATCACCTTTGACATAAATTGATATCAATGACAAATCAAACCAACAAACTCCCCCTCTGTCATTGATGGAAATTCCACAAACTGTCATCAATCACTCCCCCTTTGACATCAAATGGAAAATAACTACTTACTCCCCCTATCAATAAGAGATCATACACAATACTCTCAAGAGGCATTGAAGGCAGATGCATTGTAAAAATGAGCAAGAGACTGGCAAACTATGTTGATAGCAATCTGCCTACCTATTTCTTGGACCACAAGAACTATACTAGCATTGTTGTCTCTTTAACTATGCCACAAACAATGACTATATAATGTACTTCCTCTTAAAAAATAAGTATACTTTTCACTAACAAGTTTTCAAGAACCTTGCCAACATACCATTGGAAATAGCATGCATAACCTTGCAACAGAAGGCTTCCAAGATAATACAACACAGTGAAAGAGAAAATTGGCCAAAAATAATGAATAGATAACAAACTAGAACTATGAAATATCCTTGTAATCACTACCACCATGATACCATTCCTTTGTAAAATAGGTAAAAAGAACAGGAAAATACACTAGCACTATTATTAGACCCTTGCAACAAGAAACTCACAAAGCAACTAAAAGCATATCACTGTGATCAGACTAACACTCTGATGCTATGCAAAGAAATTGTCAAAGCCCTAGCACTGTCACAATACATTACTGTCTCAAGGAAAACATCAAAATGAGAGCATAGGAGTCACTTTATTAGGCACAAAAGGAAGTCAAGGTCATTGTGCATTCATTATGCCACTTCATTGTACATTCTTCATATTCCACTGTGCAATCCACTATCAAAGATTATAATGCATCAAAAGAGGAAAAAGAGATCATTTTGCAAGATCATCAATATCATTATGTAAATTAATCCACTGTGCTTTGTAAGATCAAGTGAAATTCCATCTATGACATACATATTACTATCATTGTCACTGCCAAAAAGATATTAGTGCAACAACAGGCCTAAAAGAACTACACCTACAAAGTGTGGCTCTCAACAAATTGTCCATTACAAAGCATTGCGCTAGCATTGGAAACACATAAACCATCTACACACCTACTCCTTTAAGAATTAAAATCAAAACCACTAAAAGAAGATAATAATAGACCTTTTCCTATCAAGATCACTGTTATAGCACTAGCAAACAGTCATATCACTATTAGTCTATACCTGCAACAAATCATCTGAGTAGAAGGAATATAAGCATTATAGCAATTTCAAGAGCCATGGACTCCCACCAATTTCTGAAACCAAAACACAAAATCACTCCATTGAACTGAAATCTTGATTACATAGTGGAAAGATTAAAAGTACATTGTTATGCATATAACTGTACCCCTTTTTGTTTTCTTGCTAATAGTTAGCAATAATTTTTGTGCAATACTACCAATTGTGTCTTGAAGCAACCACTGCTCCTATGTTTCTTTTAGTATTCTTTCCATCTTACACTGCAAAGAAACAACCTCTTTTTTGTTGTCTATGGGGTTTGAATGATAAAGCAATTATCATCTCCCCTGACCTCGTGCTACTCTTTAAGCAATTAGTGATGCCTCTTGTGCAATATGCACAAGTTTATGGTCTTCCTTCTCTTGGTCTTGTTTTTTTCTCCAAACTTTCATAATATCTTTCTTCCACTTGATTAGAGTATTTTCTTGTTTATTATGTCTAGATGATTCCATCAACTTACTTTTGCAGGACCTTGTTGTATGACCAAGATTATTACACTTATAACAAATGATCTTGTAACCAACCAAAGGTACAAAAGAACTATATCTTCTTGAAAATACAGAAACATAATTACTTACTTGTGTACTGCAAAAACTTATAGTGTAACCTAGACAGTTGCATTTATATCATAGGACATTACTTCTTCTATTTGACCATTCATAAGAAATCTTATTCCATCCAAATTTCTTTGTATGCATGCAACACTTTATTTCTCTATGACCATATTCATAACATGAATAGCAATAACCATGAAAAGAGTTTTCAAACCTAGTCATTTGATGTTGTCCTGAATGAAGGGATCTTCTGAACTTGTTCTTGTTGGCTTGTGCAAAAGTATTTTCTATTGTCTTCTTCTTTTCTTCAGTCTTAGGAGCAATAGAATGATAGTTTAGATCTATTTTCTTCCTAGGAGTTTATTTGACCTTAGGACTCTACCCTTTTTAAAATCCTAAATCAATATTATCCTTGTGATATTTTTGCTTGCTCAACATCTCATTTAAGAATTCAGTTCTCTTTTCAAATTGAAGATTCTTGTGTAACTTGGAAGATGCCTTTTCTAGCTCCTTTCTCAAAGAAACTATCTCTAACTCATATCTTTCACAATCAACCTCTTTTTCATTAAATTGATTTATGGCTTTTTCTTCTATTTTCTTAACTTCTACAACTTGTACCTTCAAGTCTATGATCAGTTTTTCTGCTTCTTCAAGGGATGAAAGTGTTTTGGCCTTGGACTCCTTTTCTTCTTGAAGCTACAACTCTAATCTTTGGTTCTCCTTTTTGAGTGTCTTGAGCACATCTAGGGCACAAATAACTTTACCTTCAAGATCAATTTCACATTCATCATTTTCTTCATCCTTATCAGATTCATTTACACACTTTTCTTTTTGATTCTCACTTGACCTTTCAAAACTATTGTTTTTTGTATCAAAGTCCTTGATTTTGATATCACCTTGGTAAATACTGACTAACTTGTCCCAAACATCTTTTTCACTCTTACAATGCGTGACTTTAACAAGGATCTCATTTTTCAAACCACAAATAATGGCATCCATGGAATTTGCATTGCATTCATAAGTCATCTCATCAATAATAGAAGGAGGTGTTGAAGATATTTTTTAACCTTTTTCTACTAATTTTCATACGCCAAATCCCAAAGAAGACAGGTAAGACTCCATTGTAAGAATCTAGAAAGAAAAATAATGCAATCAAATAGAGGTGCTCTAGAGATAGAAGATTCTTCCTTGTCAACATTCTCAACTACAAAATCACCTTCTCTTTTAGATATATCATATCTTGTGCCAATCGGCAGGGGTGTTTCTTGCAACAACACATCACTTGATTTGATTGGGACTTGTTGAAATTTTTTTTTCTTAGCACTAACCTTTTTCTTTTGTCCTTTTCTTTTTTCCATAGTATTCCACTACCAAGATCAACCCCAGTTGATTAAACTTCTATAGGGAATCTGTTGTTTTGATACCAATTGTTGGAATACAGTGGATCACTAAGAGGGGGGATGAATCAGTGATCTAATAAAAACTAGTTCATTAATCAACCCAATAGTTGTAAAGGTAATTAATTCCAACATGCCAAAGACATAGATAACAATAGAATCATGCAAATGAAACCATGACGAAAGTATTTAAGTGGAAAACCCTAAGTAGGGAAAAACCATTGTCCAATCTCATCAAAATATTTATTAGGTCCCACTAACCAAAATCTCACTGATTACAATAGAGCACCAACTCCACTAGTAGGTCTCACTAACCAAAATCTCATTGAGTACAATAGAGCACCAAATCTAGGTCTCACTAGCCAAACTCTCACTGAGTACAATAAATCTAGGAGCACCAACTCCAACAACTTTTGGGAGCACCAAATCCACAAATCAACTTCAATACAGATAAAAACAAAAATACAAAGTACTACTCTATTTACAATACATTCTAGATTATCAATCTCACTTGTTTGACAAATGATCTATCAACTTCCAACTCTACAAACATGGATGGCCATTATATTAATATATATGTGACAAAGAGTTCACTAAATCTCTACATGCATTATGACTATCACATTCCTTGAATAATCAAAAAGGATAGTACAATAAACAATGGCTTCATGTTACATATACCAACTTCAAACACATGAACATCACAAAAATAATGGCTTCCTACTATATAGACCAATTTCAAACATAGGAACATTCCTTACTCAAACCCACACTCCATTCACCTGTGATTTCCATTTAGATCATACTAATCAATGCAATGAAAATAGTCTTTATAGAGGTATCATATAATTTTTGATACTATATTATTTAAGTTTTCTACATTGTGCTTGATCTTGAAAAGAATGATATCGTTGCATTCAAATCTCTCAATATTAGAACTCAATCAAAGCATTTGCAAAGACTAATGATCATGTTTGGATCTTCTATATAGACTATGCAATGTGAACATTATAACATTGTGTCATTAACACTTCCTTTTCTAGGTCTTCTTCATTGCAGGTTAACTCAACAAATACATATTGTTAGAATTTTCCCAACACCTCATAGAGCACTGTCTTCACACAAAAAAAGATCCACCAAAAAATTTGGCAAATAGCTTCAACCCATCATTGTTTGAAAACAGTTACAAATCTTGTGCATAACTGAATACACTCATAAACCTATCAAAGTATTGTCCTCGGGAACTAACTTTTATCCATCTTTGAAAATAAACCATTGATATTTTAATCTCGCCAATTATTAAAACAAATTATATCCTTTGATTTGATTTTGAGTGGTGAAATAAAGATAGTTAACCTATTTGACCGGTTAAGGAGCCATTTATTTAGGAAGAGAGGGTTGGTAACCAACGTGTTTAATACCCTTAAGATTTCACTTAAGTGACTTGCTACCTATTTTAGCAAGTCAATCATCAATTATAACATAAAGTGAGTTTTGTTTTGATAGCCTTCATAAACCATAGGTCTTTAGGGTTCTTAGGTTATAGGATATGGAAACTTCAATAATCAAAACCCTAAACCTCTAAATGATCAACAATGACCTTTTTCGTCACCACTATGAAACACAATGAAATGAGGAACAATAAAAATTCAATCACCAAACACCATCAACCTTTCCTTTGTAACATCATGGCAAGTTCCTTTGCATCTTGCATCAAAGACACATTGCATCAACAGCTTGGAACTCTGTCCACTTTTGCATCAACACCTTGATAGATATGAACAAGTTCCTTCACAATACCACTACAACAACACCATTAAATAATGAATAGTGGAATGAATGAGAATCAATACCAAAGACAAACCTTCACTATGAATCAACTTTGGCACTCAATGAGAAAGCACCTTTGACATCAATTACATAGAATAAAGAAGGTAAAGTATGAATTTGATTTATTCTTCTTTATCCAATAAAAAAAAGAATCATTGTTCTTGTTTCTAATGGAAACATTAACCATTCCAAATGGGTTAACAAACTTGGTGGAAAGTAATCAAATGTTGATCTTTTTTTTAGTGTTCATGGTGTTAACTTGATGTTTTTGTCATTTGTCTTCTTTTGGGGTGTCTTTGGATTATTTATGTTGTTAGTAGTCGCAATGGTTTAGCTAGTGTTTGTTATGTCTTCTCTATCATTTGTTTTTGGGGTTTTTTATTAATCTCTTTTTTGGTGATGGCTATTTTTTTAATCAAATTTATTCAATACAAAAAAAAAATCATGTCAATAAAATTAAGGATAAAAATATGAGAAAATTGATATAAAATAATTGAAATATTTCAATTGAGATGGAAAGAAAACTTATTTAGTTATTGGTGTGAATTCAACTCTGATCATTTTGGATAACTAATATTTTATGACAAAAAATTAACAAATAGGAATTGGGTCTAGATTAATAATGATCTATAGCAAAAGAGATTTCTCAGGGCTAGTTTCACTTGTAATTCTATCTGTAGAGCTTTTCCCCCAACACAATATTATCTATTATTAAATTTCATCTTTGAGACCTACAAAATCTATTTACCTATCTTGTACCTACATATGAGAAATGGTGGTGTTCCAAGGTACTTTTGGGGCCTACTATAGATAGAGGGAAGAAAAATGACTTCTTTGATAATAATCAAATCTCATGAAAAATTTAACAAGATTGAAAATATAGAGACTGTAACATATTAATTTAATTGAGATTGATATGATATTAATATTATGATTGATGTTCTAAATATAGCTACAAGATGCACTCGTGATGAATCATTGATCATTAAAATGATTTAGGATGTTACTGCTAAATACAAGTTCTAGACACACAACTCACAACCTTTAGTGGATAAGATGATGGGTAATAGTTACATTCTTACAAAGTTAGCATAGAAAGTGAGGCATTTGAATTTTAAATGAGGATTAGACTACATGTATTATTATTTATGCACAAGTCAATGGGTGAATGATCACATTCCTAGAAAGTTAACCTAGGAAATTTAAAGATTTGAATTCAAAATTAGGACTAGACCATATGCATGGTTTTGTCCCAAGGACAAAATTGGATAGATGACCTAATCTTGTGAGGTAAAAATTCATGAAAATGGATCATTCCTATTTTGAAGTGATAGAATAAGCATGTTAGAGTGATAGGTTTAAGATTAAGGTCAATTAGTACACTAAAAGAGACAAATTAAACTCAAAATATACATTTATAACATCCACACAATGTGACATAAAATAAAATAATAAAAGATAAAAATATACACTTTTATCCTTTACAAGTTGACTTTAACTCACAAACTATATCACATTGTACACTATAAATATTTTAAAATATGTTTATGAAAAATTGTCTTTCAAACATGTTAGAAAAATAATTCCTTATGAGTTACATATTTCAATCAAAAAATACATAGATAAAACTTGTTAATTCTTAAACATTTGCATTATATAATAAAAATATGATATTTATAATTATAATTACTTTATATTTAAAATTAAAATAAGAAAAAAAGTTTGATGATTTGATTTTTGAATTTATATTTACTAAATTAACTTTTTACTTGAAAAATCACATTACTAAATTTCATATATTTACATAGTTTAAAATTATATTTATAATATAATATTGTAAAGTAAAATAAACTTTCTTTATAATTAATCTCTAGGTTAATCTTGTTGGGGCAGCAAATAATGAATGTAATATTCAAACTACAATAAAATGAATCAAGCACAATACAAAAGCCAAAAAACTATCATAGAATGTGTAGAATACAATGATCATTCCTTGTTTATATATGACAAGGAGGAGGTAGGAAGGTGAAACAAAAAGATTGACTAACCCTCCTAGTGATGTGACACATGTAGAAACTTGGGACAAGTGTGAAGGCATATGTCAAGTGTTTATGAGGTGAGATAACTAAACCACTAAGTGAACTTAAGCTAGTGTGAATAGGACTACTAAGTGTAAGAACTAGATAAAAGATAATTAGATACATAAATACACTTTTCACACTAACACCCCCCTTAAATGATACTTAAGAAGTAAGTCATTAAAAGATGAGTCTTGACAACTAGGCCTAAGAGGTACTCACGTACGAAATAAAAATTTCTTACAAATAGAGTAAAGGAGAAAATCTAGCAAGAAAAAATTCTCTCCAAAAAAGAGAACTATATACAAAGGAAGGAAGACTAAAGAGCCCCCAAGGACAACTTCCTTAACCCCAAGAAATTTTTGCAACACAATATAACAAGGTGATGCTAAAGGTTTAGTGAAGATGTCTGCAACTTGATCCTCAGTACTCAAATACTCTAAGGATAGAACACTATCATGTATAAGTTGTGGAATGAAGTACATATGAATATCAATGTGCTTTGTCCATTGATGCTTAACTAGGTTGTGTGAAATGTGAATGGAACTTTGGTTATCACACTAAAGTATATTAGTATGAGCAAGTGGAAGACCAAACTCTATCATAAGTTGTCAAATCCATAGTACCTCTTGGCTAGCAAGAACTACTCCTTGATACTCAACCCTCATAGATGAAAATGCAATAGTGGTTTTCTTCTTGCAAGACTGTGCAACTAGACTAGAACTAAGAGAAAAAAATAAAACCAAAAGTGGACTTCTAAGAATCGACATCTCCTACCCAATTTGATTCGATGTAGCCTACTATCTATGAAGCTCCTAATTTGTATTGAATTCCAAAATGAGTAGTGCCACTAATATACCTCAAAATATGCTTCATTTCCTTCCAATGACTCCCATGAGGGTCATATAAAAAATGGGAGACAAGACCAAAAATGAAGGTAATATTTGGACTTGTGTGTGTCAAATAAAAAAGACTACCAATTAACTATCTACACAAATTAGAATCAACACTAGGTGTGGTGCAAGTGGTAGTCAAAGTGACACCAGAATCACTCATATGAAATCGATGAAGCAAGTTAACGGGATAATTTTGTTGGTATATGGAAATCCCCTCAGTAGATTGAAGAACCTAAAGCCAAGGAATAAATGCAAAATCCCAAGATCTGTCATGTCAAAGTGTGCCATAAAACTATGTTGAATATCTTGAATCATGGATGAGGAACTACTAGTAAGGGTCAAGTCATCAATATAAGACTAGTATTAAAACTTCATCTTCATGTCTCTATATGTAAATTGTGTGATTTGAATGGCAATGAGTGAAACTAGATGCAAGAAAGAAACCATCAATCTTCTCATACCAAGCCCTAAGGGCTTGCTTGAGACCATACAAAGAATGACATGACCTACAAACAAGTGAAGAGGCCTAGAAAAAACTTGGAGGCCACTCCATATAGATCTCCTCATAAATATCACCATGTATAAAGGCACTCTTCACATCCATCTAATAAACTGGCCACCTTTATGATGCAACAGTAGAAAGAACAAGACAAATTAAATCCATATTGGCTACAAGGGAAAATATCTTAGAGTAGTCAATACCCTCAACTTATGGAAAACCCTCAACTACAAAACGTGCCTTGTATCGTTCAATAAAACCATCAACTACATATTTGGTATAGTACACCCACTTGCTTAGAACCATCTTTCTTCCCATACAAAGAGTAATTGAATCCCATTTATTATTCTTTATCAGTGAAGAATACTCCCCTACCATAGCATTATCCCACTCTATAATACCATAAGCCTTTAAAAATATTATGAATCTTGAGATATAACATGACTCAAAAGACTAGTGTTGAAAGTTTATAAACAAGTGCATAAAGGATTTATGATCACCACCTAAAACCTCCTCAACAATAACTCTAGCCCACTTGGACAAAACATGATTGATATGATGTGGTGTTGGATCAAAACCATCATCTAAAGTATTCTCAAGTACTAAAGTATCCTCATGATGAAGAAGGAAGAGTAGGTAATGAGAAAGAAGAAGATGATGGAGGATTTATCTATGTGAAAGACTCATCAACTTGGACATCTCTACAAAATCAGATATCCCTAATGATATGATCAAATAGCCTATAAGCTTTCACATCCTCACAATAACTAACAAATATTTATTTTTGAATCTTCTTCTCCATTTCATTATGTTGATCATCCGATATGAATGCCCAAGCTTCACTACCAAATACCCTGAAGAAGGAAATGTTGGGCTTGATTCTAGACCAAGCATCCTCTAGAGTGAGATTTTGAAGTTCCTTGTGGGGTGTGTGGTTTTGAATATAGTTGGCACAATTGATAGCTTCAACCCAAACTATTGGGGCCATACACCATGATTGAAGTATACAATTCTCCATATCCTTAATGGCATGTTCTTTCTTTTAGCAAAACCATTTTGTTTAGGAGTGTAAGGAACCAAACTAATGTTGAATACCATGCTCAATATGATACTCCATAAAGGCTCAATTCACATATTCCCCCCATTATCTGTATGTATATATGCTAAATAGAAGAACCTAAATTCTTCTTCACAAACACCTTGAATATCGTGAAAGTGTTGAAGACATCACTTTTATACTTAATAAAGTACACCCAAGTGCAACAAGAGTAACTTCCAATGAAAGTGAGTACATACTTGGCTCATGAAAATTAAAGAGTTGGAAATGACATGAGGTCACTATGAACCAACTTAAGTAAGGTAATAGCATGATGAGCTTTACCCTATGGAAAGGGTTCCTAATGATATTTTCCAAGTACACAACCTCAACAAATTCCCTCTATGCAAGATACCTTAGGAATTCCAAGTACCATAGTCTTAGTAATCAACTATTGAAGAAACCTATAATTGAGGTGTCCAAACCTCTCATGCCAAATTTTTCTCAAATAATTAGCATGGACAATATGTGATGCTCCACAAGATGACTCAAAACCATGAAACTTGTACAACTGACACCCATGATTTTTTTTTCTTGAAGAAATAATCCTCTTTGGATGGTGCAGTTGTAAATAACTACATCATGTGGTGAAAACTCAATCACCTTTATGTCACCAATATGAAAAATCTAGTAAATTGAAAGGAGACTAGCTAAGACCTTAGGGACATAGAGAATATCCTCAATGCTAGCCTTTGTTAATTGTATGGTATGTGACCCCATAACTAGAATATGTGAAGAGTTTCCCATTGAAATTTGAGAATTAGATCTATTAGAAATAGATTCTAGAAGATCTTGCGAGTGAGATATGTGATGTAAGGCTCCCGAGTCAATTATCCAACTATCCTTGGATGAATCCAAACCTCTATCTATAAGGGCATGTCCCTTAGTAGGTTTTGGGAAGATCAATTTTATGTTTTTGTGTGGCCTCTTCCAAAGCTGAAATCCTCTTATGACAAAATTGTCTATCATGATTCTATAATCCATAAAAAATACAATGGAGTATCTTTTTAGACTTATAAGGCTTCTTTATTGACTACATGTAGAGGTTGCGAATCATTTTTCAACTTTATTCTTCTTCTTAGATGATTGCTCATTTCTTGAACTTGATTTGCCTTAGGTTTGTTAGAAGACTTCTTTAATTTTTCCCTTAGATGATTGGACAACTAGTGCCTAAATTTTGGAGAGGTGATAGCATCCTTAGAGATTAATTTATATTGTTCTCTTATGAGTCTATCATAAAATCGTTCAAAAGAATGCATTACACATGTTATTACAAGAGAATTCATGGTAGAGTAAAATGAAGAAGCAAATATTTGATAAGGACCTCTTAACTTTGACAAATCAAGAAGACACACTCCTTATCTATTTTTGTTTTACCAAAACACCAAATTCTAGAAATTAGAGACTTAAATTGAACCAAGAAATTTTAATACTAGAGAAGGCATCACAAGATAATGTTATTAATTTAGCATCCACTTGTAGAATCTTGAACTCATCAACATTACCAAAGAGATCAAATTTTCTCCTCAAGATTTGTACAAATAAAAAATTGAAATTGAAAATTATTGGAAACAAGAAGACCTATCATTCCCATTGCTTCATCTAACTTGTTTTGATAAGTAAACTCCTCAAACTCCCTAGTAAATTGCAATTTTTGTCGAATTGCCATTTGCCATAATCCCTTAATTGAAGTAGTGTTTGTACTTTGACTTTCCAAGCATGGGAATTATGTGGAGTTAACAAGTTGATTTTAGGATCCATGATGCACATACAACAAGGAACTTCAATTGTGCCTTATCAAACGCCCCATAATTTTATTATATGTTAATTTTGACCCTCAAGTAATATGAAAAACAAGAATTACAAGAACTACCCTACTCAATAATTTATAAAAAAACACAAGCCTACATTTGATAGCTTGAATAATTAAAAAAACATTAAATGCCACCAAAAAACCCATTTAAGGAGGTGAGTCAAATGAGTAGCTATGCGATTTCCCAAAGGAAAAGGACGAATGGGGTGAGATCGGATCAAGGGTTATCATTTGGCATAGAGAGGGATTATGGGAATCTTTGTATCACATTGTGGAGTTTGTGGGAGTTGATCAAGGCACTAATGATCTGCATGCCTTTGTTTATCATGCTACTCACAATAGAGAGATATACTCCTTCAAATGCATCTACAAAAAAATAAGAAGCTTCCATGTAGGTAATGCAACAACATGAACAAGGGGTTGTGAATGGTAAGGAATAATAACCACGAGTTGAGAAGATTCTGGTTAATAAAGAACAAAGCCACCCTTGAAGATTTTTGTAATTTTTTGGAGTGGACTATAACTGCAGGCAATCCTTGAAGGGAGGCCTTGTGGAGGATGAAGGAAATGAGCATGATTCTCCTAGGATTTCTTTCATTCTCTATTTCTAGTGTCATTGTGTGCTCCAAGAGCCTACATTCATGCTTTCCTATAAGGTGAAAAATTGGAGTAGCAGAGGTGTGGTTGTGTGGGGTGTTGGGGGTAGAACTCAAACTCTAAATATCTCTCTCAATTCCATCAAAATAAGTTGTTACTGCAGTCATATATTTATATAGATGCCACAAAAGAGACCCTTAAAGGAAATGACAACATTTTTCATGAAACGAAAGGTAATTATTTGTTTCTTGGGCCTTCCAGATGCAATGATAGTGTCTGTTTGGCTCAATGATGCTTCATTGATAGGGTTGAGATCTTGATCCACCAAAAAGTGAGGAACTTACAATTCAACACTTTGATATCATGTTCAAGCAGAAAATAATGAATGAAATATTCAAATTACCATAAAATGGATCAATCATAATGCAAAATCCAAATAACTATCATATAATGTGTAGAATATAATGATCCCTCCTTATTTATATAAGACAAGGAGGTAGGAAGGTGAAATAAAAAGATTGGCTAACCCTCCAAATGATGTGACACATGTAGAACACTTAGGACAAGTGTGAAGGCATGTGTCAAGTGTCTATGAGGTGAGACAACTAAACCGCTAAGTGAACTTAAGCTAGTGTGAATAGGACTACTAAGTGTAGGAACTAGATAAAAGGTAATTGGATACATAAAGATACTTTTCACACTAACAAATCTAATAACATATATATAAGAATAATTGACATAGATTAATTCATGAAAGTTAAAAATGATAAAGTAATTCTATAGCCATTTTAGGGAAATAAATGTCATAAATGATAGTAGTTAGTTTTGTGACTAAAGAACAAATATTTCAAATGAAGATTTTGGAATCTATCTTGTCTAGAGACACAAATAGGCTATGGTAGTTTATTATTTATTATGTAGTCAATATATATATATATATATATATATATATATATATATATAAGGTCAAGTCTAGGGATTACGATCAATTTTGTGGCTATGAAAACAATTTGTACTTGTAAACTTTATCTTACAATCCATAGAATTATACTTTTCACTTTGCTTAATTTTCCTATATTTCTTCTACTTTTTAATATCCAAGGAGTGATAGTATTTAATAATTCCTCAGTAGGGTCATTTGTATCACAAGGAAACATTATTCAAGATCAACCCTAAAATATTTGAGGAAATTATTGAAATAAACACTCTATAGTCATGTATATTCTCCTAAGATGGTTGTGGAGATCTAGATTCATTTTATTGCACCAACTAAAGAGTTGTAATAAAATGAATACTTGATTAGGAGATCTATAAAATGAATGCATTGAACTCCTTCAAGTATAAGGATATAACAACAAATTATGTAACCTTTTGCTTTGTTAACCTTTGATGGAAAAGGTAAAAGTGGGAGTCAACCAAAATTTAACTTTTATTTATATTTCAAATTTTAAATATCAAGTTAATGACCATAGAACTGACTTAGGACATAAAAAGTTTGTAATAGTGTGCATATTAGATATATGGAAGATGTGAATATAATGGATGTAATTAATGTATTCATGTGACAAATGTATTATGATATGTGTACATATATGTGAGATAAGGGATTTGCATAGAAATATGTGTAATTAACAAATAGGTGTCATAGAGAAAGGGAGCCAACTTTGCACAAAATTGTCTTTTGTCAATATGTCAATGTATCAAGGAACTTTTGTCAAAATGGGCACACAAGTAAATGAGAAATGACATGGGTATGCAAATTTCACCATTACATTTTGTCACCACTTTGACTATGCATTTGAGTCCTAGAATTACCATGCATCTAAAAGTGTTTTAACACTCACAAACATGCACCTAAAGTAAATATTTAGACATAAAGGATATTTTTGAGGGTCCATACAAAGCAATGGACCCTACACGATGTCAACATGTAGATTTTCCTTTTTTCATGCATTCTTCATGGGAACTTATAAAATAGAGCAAAAATATTTCATGAGTAGCTTATATGATGCAAGCATAAATAAGAGCAACTATGATTTGAATATAGTTATCAAAAAGGAGAGAGGAAGGTAGTTAGATAAACTATGCTTGTACTAGAAAGTGGTAATGATTTATATTTCTTAGTGGTTTATAGGTGACATCATTAATTAAGTGCAAGGCATATCCTATATAAGAGATGAGTCTCTAGAAGCATTTTTAATCATTTATTAAACTACGTTGATGAGAATGTTGCCAACAAGATATGCCTACCCTATAATTGGTTACATTCATAAGATATAATGAATTGTAGGAGAGGGAAACTTGGAACATGAAAAGCAAATAAGAGCTAAGAACATAATAATGTAATCATTTGATGTTACAATTGTAAATGAATTGATATTGTGTAATAATTATTTCAATGTCTAAAATAATAAGCATGGTAATCTCATGAGATATAGATGGTATCAAGGAATAATGATGTTGCCCATATGTGGGAAAAATTGGTAAAATGAACCTCAATTGCTTGGAACACTTGTGTAAGTATGTAAGACACTAGATTGATGCATACCACCAATGTGGCATAAAAGATCACAAGAACACATTGGTATAGGTAAGATAACACATCTCTCTTGGAGATGAAGATGTGAGTGTATGTAGCATGGAACTAATTATTTGGTTAAGGCTCAAGAGTAATGCTTATAACATGGTTAGGTCATGTACATAAATAGTGTGATAGGGAAGGAATAACTATTAATGACCTCCAATTTAGTAAAGTAGCTTATTAAGATGTGACTAGGTCATGTGAGTACAAAAATGTAAGTTGTAAGCATGAAAAGTATTGATTTGATGACCCCCATATGAGAAAGATAGTGCAATACTTGATGCAAAGGTGTGAAGAGGAATCATGATGCCCCTTACATGTAAACATGTGGAAATGATAGCATAATATGTAAAGGGTTAACATACAATACCCATTATTTTTCTCAAAATATGTATCAACATGGATTCATAATAAATATATAATCATCTAGCTAAATATAATAAGTTAAACAAAAGAAAATTTATTAAAATTTATTACTTAAGTGTGCAATTTATTTAGATCAAATTAAGGACCTTCAAAAGTGAATAAAAGTTTCCTAAATCTAACCAAATTAGATCACACATTATTTGGGATTGAGAAAATATAAGAGGCATGAAATGCAATAGGAAAGTGAAAACAAAAACATTATAAATTGAAAGTAAATGAAATTAGAGAACTAAGAATTTTACACTTAGGAATTAGACTATGAAACCAATAGAAGTGGGTGTTTGTTAGGAGACCTTAATCATAATTTGGAGGAAATTAAATATTAGGACAAACATATTGGGTGCATGAATATTGTCTAAAAATGCCTAGATTCTTTCATAAATGACCTACAAGCTCAATTTTATATTGAAACCCTACCAAATAGAAAGGTGAATGGGAAATCTAAAATTTTAAACCCCTAATGGTTATTCAAACATGGATCCACATAACAGATTAACATGAAAATAATGTAGTTAGATATATACCAAGTTAATCATGAAAATGAAAGCATACAAATTAAAAACCTAATTGAATGTATAAGGATAAAGGAAAACTAAGAGGTGAGAGAGATGATGGGAGAAGGAAATAAGGGATAAAATCAAAATAAAAGTGATGGGAAATATATTAGGATAGGAGGAACGAGTGTAAAGGGAGAATGGGGTCGATAAGGTATAAATATGGTAAACCATGATAGGAATTGGAAAGGAAACTAGCTAAAATGGTGGTAGAGAAGAAAAATAAGATCTAGAGTCACCAAAATTCTCTTACAAGTGACCATAAGCCTCCCAAAATGATATAGACCCATACGATCTTTCTATGATAGTGATTAAAATATGCATATCCCTAAGGATGTAGATACAAGAAAATAGCTTGCTCCAAAGAAGAAATTCTACAATAATTATGAATTATAGTTATAAAATAAGGAAAAGTAAAGGTTTATTTATAGATATTTGGATAGTATTTAGTTAAGAGACATGTAAAATCATATTGGGTATTAATAAATTTTCATTTAATTATGGAGGTATAATAAGAAAAGGACAAACCTACCCCTAACACAAGGGGGAACATGTGTCCCTTCACCTGAGAGAGCTCAACTTTTAGGGGGAAACTAAGGGGACCAATCTGTTGGAACTTTGGTGTTCCATTCACATATATAGAGTTATTTCTAAGGATTTTATTGAGTGAAGTTGATGAACTTGATCTAGTTCATGTTAACATTGTTTGATCAATGATTACTAAATAACTATTACTTGTGATGAGCTATGCTATGTAGCATGGAAACTTGTCTAAAGTTTTATGTTGCTAGGGTTACAACTATAATTAATCTAGAGGATAAATTATAATTGCATGTCTAAGTGCTTATTGAAGTATTTATTATAGTTCAAGTGCACGTCTGGCATTGCTAGAGACATAGATAAATGGTTATTATCATGGTGATATTCTAGGGGATTCTCAAGAGGTACCACAAGTAGGTAAAAGTAATAAAAAGTTTATATTGTCTACCACAATCCATGGATGGTGTTTGGATGCAATGCATAAATATATGTAAATAATTTAGGTGAATTTTGTCAACAACCTTTGTCCAAATATGAATTACAATGCCTTATTACATGTAGTGAATATCCATGTGGAGAATTCATGTGTGTTATTTGTTGGTTTGATTTGTCATTGATGTCAATTAATGTGAAAGGTGCTTTGTCATTGATGCCAAAGTTGATTCATAGTGAAGGTTTCTCTTTGGTATTGATGCTCATTCATTCCACTGTTCATTCTTTCATGGTGTTGTTGTAGTGGTATTGTGAAGGAGCTTGTTCATATCTTTCAAGGTGTTGATGCAAAAGTGGACAGAGTTGCAAGGTGTTTTGTTGATGTTGATGCAAGGTGTTTTGTTGATGTGTTTCTTTGATGCATAATGCAAAGGAGCTTGCCATGATGTTACAAAGGAAAGGTTGATGGTGCTTGGTGATTGAATTGTCATTGTTCCTCATTTCATTGTGTTTCATAGTGGTGATGTAGAAGGTCATTGTTGATCATTCAGAGGTTTAGGGTTTTGATTATTGGAGTTTCCATATATCCTATAACGTAAGAAGCCTAAAGACCTAGGGTTTATGAAGGTTGTCAAAACATAATTCACTTTATGTTGTAATTGATGATTGACTTGCTAAAACAGGGAGCAAGTCACTTAAGTGAAATCTCAAGGGTATTAAACACATTGGTTACCGACCCTCTCTTCTCGAATAACTAGCTCTTTAATCGGTCAAATAGGTTAACTATCTTTATTTCACCACTCAATAAAATCAATGGATATTATTTGTTTTAAGCATTGGCAGATTAAAAGATCAATGATTCATTTTCAAAGCTAGATAACAGTTAGTTCCCAAGGACAATACTTTGATAGGTTTATGAGTGTCTTCAGTTATGCACATGCTTTGTAATTGTTTTTAAACAACGATGTGTTAGCTCTCAAAAACACAGGTTGAATGCCTCAAGAGGCTGCCAATCTCTTGATACGTTTCAGGGTAATAGAACAAGGTTTGAAATAATCAAACCTTCTACTCTTTAGGTGCTGCAAACCTAGGTGGGTGTACCTTTATGAATAGTGCAGACTTAACTTATGATTATCTTTATAGAGTGCTTTGTCCACAATGGTAGATAACAGTGAAAAAACCAAACTCAATAGCTACCTTTTGATCTAAATCCTAAGATGCTTAATTAATAGATATAAAGAAACTGGAATGGATTCAAATAGTGAAATGCAGAGACTAGTGCCTTGTTGGGTAGGCGGAGTCAAATGAGATCAAGATGAACAACACATTCTGAGAAAACACAAATTATCTGGCATTTATGTGTTTACAACTTGTATAAACTTGCAACAATATGACTACTAAGTTCTACTTCAATAATCCACAATGAATTTCTCTGATTACAGTGATCAATAAAAGGATTTAATCTTTGCTTGAAAGAACCAGTTGATTAATCACTCAAATACAACAAATGTGTATTGATAAATCAAACATAAACTTGTTATGTCAACTTAAATAACCAGAAAAACCAATCATGGAGACAACTTAGCAGTATTTTTCATTTTAACTCAATAGATAACTGACACCAGAAAAATGCAGCAACATCAACTAATCTCATAAATACCTCCATTATGAAAATCCTCATGCAACAATAGCCTCCGTCCGATGATTTTATTCTAATGTATCCTCCTGCAAAGGTATCAAAAATCTAATCTTGGTATCAATTGGAACAATTACACTATTTATATACGAAGATAGATTGCATAGAACATCGTTCAACAATTCAGTTATTATATATGAATTTTTAGTTTTTTACCAGCGAGCAATCGGCAAGACAAATCACAACCTACGCCAAAGGAAATTCAAACGCTTATCGCTCCGCCTATATCATGATTTCACTCGCTGAGATAGGGGCACATCTCACACTGAAGCAATCCTTTCATTTTGTTCACAGTCATCGTAGCTTATCACTTTCGGGGAGATGTCTCAAAGATTTAGACCAAGCTTCACCGAAGACATCACTAACATTGAAGTCACTGTGATATTCCAATGGTTACATCAAAGTCAAGGAGTAGCCATATGCATTTCTTTTGTTTTGGTATAGCCAACCACAATCGGTGAGATACTACATAGAAAGTCATCAGTTATACCGAAAGCAAACCTTTTACATTTTGTCGTCACTGTAACCCTTTGCTTCTCTTGCCAAAGAACGCCAATCATGTGTATCGCTATAGCATACCACTCTCGGAGAGACCATATATCGAGATTACAATGCTAGGCTAAAGATCCATATATAGCCTTATGTCGATGTAACACAAGGATTCTCTTGCCGACAACCAGTCCTCACATAGCTTCGCCAGGACACAAATATTCATATACCGACAAAAGCCACCCATTTTCATGCTTTTTGCTATAGCTCATCACATTCGGGGAAACCCTTTGTAGACTCCACATTGCTATACCAAAAACCCCGAGCATATTCCAATTCGCCAAGACAACATAATACTTTTGCCGAAATACAACCTCCGCTTGAAAAGTCGGTATAACACATACCTTCTCATTATGAACCTTCGCCGAAGGATTAAACTCTCACCGAAACCACCACTTAGGCACCGGTCGGCGTAACAATAGAAACTCGTTGTGACATTGTGCCGAATGTAAAACCCTTTTCCGATATGAAAACTTATACCAAGCGGTCGGTGTGACAATCGATAACTTGCTGTGACACTGTGCCGAAAGAAAAACCCTTTGCTGATAGAAAACCATTTTAAAACCTCATCACTAAGACATCCAGAATTCGGTGAAATATTAACCCGACTGCCAAGATAAATACTGATAGAAGCCTCCGCAGTCGCCAACACAAGAGAAATGTCTTACCGACAACCTGCAACAAGAATTAATGAAAAATACACAGGTCAGGGAGACATTTGGATACTTATGCTGATATGAACCAGAATGCAAAAATGCATGACACAACAGGCTCAAAGGGGAAATGAGGCAAAATATGGAGAAAATATGCATGAAGAGAGGGAAATGCATCAAAGGTAGGACTCACTTGGAGGATTATGAGTAAAATCAATCGTGTGAAAATATCAATTTTTATAGTTCCAACAGTGGCTCCGTCTGGGGATGATTGAGTGTAAGATCAATGCAAGGATCCAGAATCTCTGGGAGGACAGAGGAAGAACCAATGAGCAACAATGGAATGAATGGCAATGGAAATGGATGCAGAGAATGCAAGATGGAAGTGGAAATGGAAAGTGGAAGTGAAATGGAAATGAATGCAAACCTAAACTACTGTGCATGGAGAATAATTTTAAAGAGGACCATCAAGAGTTGTCCATGCACTGGAAACCCTTAATCCTCTGTGATGCTCAAGAGAAGAAAAGCTTCAAGAATTTCCCATGAATAGGCAATTCCTGATCTTCACCAACTATGTTTTGTAGATAGTATGAATCTTCACCCCCTTTTTCGACAACAACAAATGGTCCCAGCCAGAGAGCTTCAAATTTACCATATTTTCCCTTCTCCTGACACCTTGCATTCCACATTAACACCAAGTCATTCTCTTCAAATTTTCTATTCTTTTCCTTCTTATCAAACATATATTTCATTTGTGCCTATAACTTCATGTTTTGACTTTGGGCCTCTCTTCTTACTTCATCAAGTTCAGCAAGTTGCTCCATTTTGTCTTCCATAGGCTCAGGAACTTCCAAATCTTCTTGTAAAACAAACTTATAGACCGGCAACAAGTTCTGCAGAGGCATCCTGGCCTATGCTCCATACACTAGTTCAAATGGTGATTTTCCAATTGCCTTCTTCACAGTGATCCTATCAGCCCACACAGCCAGCTTTAGCTTCGAATCCCAAGCTTTCTTGTTATTTTCCAACATCCTTTTTATAATCTTTAAAAGACTCTTATTGCTTGACTCTGCTTGACCATTGGCTTGTGGATGATAAGGAGCTGCATAAGAAATAGTAATGCCATACCTTTCACAAAATTTTTTGAATTCATCTGATCTAAAGCACATCCCATTGTCTGTGATTATCTTTAATGGAACACCAAATCTAGTGATAATATTGTCCATCAAGAAATTAGTTACTACCTTACTTGTAGCCTGCTTAGTTGGAATTGCCTCCACCCATTTTGTAAAATAATCAGTGGCAACTAATATCCATCTATGTCCTCCACTTGACCTCTCTTGTATCTCTCCAATAAAATCAATTCCCCATTGATGAAAAGGGGCATCCGCTTGCAGAGGTCGAAGTGGCAAAGCACCTTGATACTTCAATTTACCAGAAAATTTTTGACAAGATTCACACTTCCTCACATGTGTAAAAGAATCATTAAAAACTTTTGGCCAATAATACCCACCCCTGAGAATCTTGTGTGCAGTTGTCTTTGCTGAGTAGTGACCCCCACAAACTCCTTCATGCATTTCACTTAGAACATGCTTGGCCTGCGATTCATCTAGACATAGTAATAATATTCCATCTCTGTTTTTCCAAAACAAATCTCCATCAATGAAAACATACTTTGATGCATGTAACTTTAAGGTTCTCTTTTGGCTGTCACTTAGCCCATCTGGACATTTCATGTATTTAAGATAATACATAACATAAGTATACCATGGAGTGTGCTCAATGCTTGCAATGGTAGCCCCTTCTTCAATATTGCAAATCTGATTTGCCTCAATATTGGTTTCTGCCATCAGTCTTGCCAAACCCTGGCCTCTAACCAGCTTAGTGATTTGTATCTCCATATCAAACTCTTGAATCTTGTTGATCCATCTGCACCTTTTTCCTGTGACTTCAGATTGTGTTAAAATGTCTTTGACAGTAGCATGAGGGACATAAGCGATTACTCTTGCTCCAACAAGATATGGTATGAATGCCTTTGCCACTTTCACCAATGCAAATGCTTGTTTCTCCATTATTTCATACTTCAGTTCAGACCCCTATAATGATTTACTAAAGAAAGATACAGGCTGTTCATAACCATCAGTATTCTTCTGTAACATAACAACAGCAATAGTATGCATTGAAGCAAAAGAAAAAATCTGAAAAGGCTTTGCAAAATCTGGAGACTTAAGCATAGGAGCCTCTTTGATAGCCCTCTTAATGGAGATAAAAGCATCCACAACTTCAGCAGTCCAGCCAATCTTTTGTCCTTTCTTCAACATTTTAGATATGGGCTTGACAATCTCAGCAAAATTAGAAACAAATCTTCTGACAAAATTAATTTGACCAAAAAATGATTGTATTGCCTTAACAGTTTTAGGAATAGGAATTTTATCAATAGCTTCAACTCTCTCAAGATCTATTTTAATTCCTTCTTTTGAAACAATATGACCCAAGAGTTTACCTTCTGTAACTGCAAAATGACACTTCTTTGGATTTAAACTAATACCATATTCAAGAGCTTTGATAAATACCTTTTCAAGATGTTGCACATGATCTTCAACCTTCTTTGAATAAGCAGTCAAGTCATCTTGATACACCACCATGATAATGTTAATCAAATCAGCAAATGCAACATCCATGGCTCTTTGGAAAGTTGCTTTAGCATTAGTGAGACCAAATGGCATTCTTATGTATACATATGTTCCCTAAGGAGTAGTGAATGTTGTCTTGTATTGCTCAGATTCCTTGACTTTGACCTAATTGTATCCAAAAAATCTATCCATCATAGACAATAACTCACACCCTATCACTTTATGCAATATGGCTTCCATATTTGGTAGAGGATAATTATCCTTAAGAGACGCCATGTTCAGATTTCTAAAGTCAACACACAATCTGATATCACCATTCTTCTTTCTTAAAGGAACTAGATTTGAAACCCAGGTTGAATGTCTAATTGGTTTAATGATTCCTCCCTCCCTTAGCTTAGTTAATTCCTCCTGCATCTTAGGTTCCAATACTGGATTTATTGGTCTTGGCGTCTGGCTTCAGTGGTATTTCATGCTGAAATAAATCTTCCCTGTATGCTTTCAGATCTTCATATGACCAAGCAAAAACATGTTTGTACTTTCTCAGCAATTCTATTAGCATTCTTCTAATTGCAGGGCTGATCTTCTTTCCAATGTAAACCTTCCTTGGTGCTATGTCAGTCCCCAAGTTGATTTCTTCAACATCTTCCTTTCTGACTGGTATTTGCATCATTAGAAATCTATCACTTCCATCATATACCCTTTCCAATGCCACTAGACCCTTGGATAATTTATTTGTTTTGAGCTGTAAGATCTCCTTGCCAAGCACAGTTTGTTTTCCATCTACTTCTTTGACAAAAGCATTGAAATCAATCTCCTGAGCTTCATACTGATCCACGCAATGAAGAAATTTTAAAAGATCATCATCATTGAAAACTTTCCAGCTATAAATGTTATCAAGAACATCAGGCCTCGTCTTGAACTCAATCTGTGATACACCAGCCAGTGTGATATCATCCCTTTTCAGTGCTACATTTGCTAAAAAATCAGCCATTATGTTTTCTGTCCTGTCAATCCACTCAATTGAAAAAGCATCAAATAATTCAATTGTGTCCCATACAACATTCCTATACTGTTTTAATCTTTTGTGCTTTGCTGCATATTTTGATTTAACTTGTGAAATGACCAACTTAGAATCACCCAAAACAGCCAGCAACTTAATCTTGTGTTTCACAGCTATGTTCAAACCTATCAGTAAAGCTTCATATTCTGCCACATTGTTTGTACATTCGAATGCTAACAGGAAAGAGCATTTAAAAGTAATACCTCTAGGCGAAACAAATACAATCCAAGCTCCATTACCTTCTTGGCTGCAGGCTCCATCAAAATACATCTTCCAGACACCATTGCAATCAAGTGCAACATGTTTCTCAATTGGGTCACTATTCGCTAATTCTGGCTGAGCTGGTTCATTCATAAAATTCCCCAGGTCAACATCACAGAAACAATTGATCTAATCTTGTGGCACATTTTCAACAAGTTGGTTCATTCTTGGCTCTCTGTATAATTTGACCTCCTGACCATTCACTGGTATAGTAGCATATGATAAATCAAATTGAACATTCCCACCTACAGCTACAGTCCACTGTCTTGACAAAAGCATCCTGAATTGAGGAGGAGTATCAATAATTGTTATGCCTATATTATATGTTGCCTGCGGATATGTAGCCAATTTGACTTCAACATCTTTTATAATACCAACTACAGGAACAGGTCGATTATCCATAGCATAACACTTCCCTTCACATGTATCAACCCACATGCCAAGCTGTTTCATTACCCCTACTGGCATAATGTTTATAGCAGCACCAGAATCTATCATACAATTCCTCAGCAACTTGTTATTTATTAGAAATGTGGTAAAAAAGGGATCCACTTGTGGGGAAGTTGTTAAAACATCACCAAGACAGACCTTTGAATTATTTGTCTTTTCCTGCCTATTGACTTCTTCAGAATTCATATGCTTTTCATTCCCATTTGTAATCAATTTAACAGCACTATCTCTATACTCCTTAATTTTCATCAATTCAATTAATGGAACAGATATTTTTACCTGGGATAACACCTGGGTGAAATCGAAAGAAGAACCCTCCATCTTGACAATCTTCCTTTGTTCTAGCGCTTCTCCTTTGCTTTCCTCTTTTTATGTTTTACTAGGCTAATCAGACCTTTGCAATTCCTTGTGTAATTCTGCAATTTTCTGTTCTTGGTCAGACTTCTTTTCAATTTTATCATGCTGCTTGTTTTCTAGCTTCTTTACAGTTTCCTGTGTTGCCTTTTGGTCTTTTATAAAAATTCCCCCAGGAACTCCATCTGGCTCATTTACTTTTCTATTTCTCAACTAGTACTTACTTCATGCTTGCTCAACTGCAGCAACAGTAATTCTTTTTATTTCATCTGTTGTAGGTCTTCTCACATTGCATTGAACAGGTGCCTCAATAGGAAATGACTATGTAATCTTCATCAGAATCATAAAAAATTTGCTGCTCAACCATATGGACATTATACTTCTGATTGGAGACATCATATTCATAACCTTCATCTTCTGAAGATGAGTTTCTTTCCTCAGCATGGTGAAGAATATTTGAAGTCAAATATACCTTGTGGTCTTCTCCATCGTTTTCTATCAACATTCCCTCCTCTTGCACCTTCTGAGCTACAACACAATAGTCTGGAGAATGTGGCTGATTACAGACCTCACAAAAGTAACTATTACTCACCATGTAAGTCCCTTTCTTGCTTAATGGATCTGGAGTTTCTTTATTTCTGGGCCTAGCTGCCATAGGTTTCCCATATTTCCAGTCTATATTGTAAGGCATATCATGCAGCTTTGGCCTTTCATTTCTGTTTTCATTTCTGTATGTGTTCTCTTGTCTATACTAATAATTATTTTGCTGGGGAGGCCTCAAGTTGTCTCTTTTATTAATTACACCAGCAGCCTTCCTATTATTTTCAATTGTCAATGTAACTTTCTGTGCTTCAGCCAAGTTCCTTGGAAATCTATTCCTCAGTTCGTACCCTGTTTTGGGATCAAATGCACTTAAATAAATACTTAATGCAACAGAGTCTGACAACCTTGATCCAGGAGGGACTTTAGTATGCAACTTGTTGAATTTACGGTTGAAATCATAGATTGAATCATTCTGATTTTTATGAATCCTCACCAATTCATGAAGAGATGCATCTGGAGGACTTTGATTCCCAAATTGTTCTAAGAATTTGTCTTGAAATGCTTGGAGAGAATCAATTGAATATACTGGCAAGCTGTTAAACCAATCCCTAGCATCTTCGATAAGTGACATCATAAACAACCTCATGTGCAAATCTTCATATGGCATACCTATGTCTTGAATGGACACATTGAAATTCCTTAGATGCTCTTCAGCAGTGATTGCATTACTCCCTGTAAACTTGGGAATCATACTTCTCCAGCTACTATCCATAGGGTAAGGGCATGGATTGAGACCTGCCAAATCAAACTGCTTGACCATCGTTGCATATTGGTGAGGGGGAGGGATAGGTGGATACTGATGCTGATGTAAAGGATGTGCATTATGCTGAGGGATGTGTTGCTGACCAGGAGGGGGGTGCACATTTGCATGCTGTTCGGGAATATGAGGTGGCTGATTTGGTTGCCTGTAGTGATTCCCTATCTGATGGTGAAGAGAATTTTGCTGATTGGAGGATCCTGCACCATGATCACCTTGTTTGTGAGGTGGAACATATTTTGAACCTCCAACTGTTTGATCAGTAATTTGGGATTTCTGCAATTTAGCCTCTAGCTCCCTTATTCTCTTCTCTTTTTGTTCCAATAGTGCTTTTGCTTCATCTTGAAGCTTATGATCAGTAACGATATTTTGGCTATTCTTCATCTTCTGATCATATTCATGCTGAACTTTGAGTCGTTCAGGCTCGAATCTAGCTTCAAACTCAGCCTGCTTCTTAGCTTCAATCTCAACCATTTCTTGAGGATTGTAGAATGGATTTAATTGCTCTTCAGGGGTACAGGGATCTGTACCTGAATTATCTCTCCATGTGTCATAATAATCATAAGTCTCAAGATGTGCACTAAATGTTTTATCCTTATCTGTCATGCACATATCTTCATTTATTCCTTTTTCTTTATCAGCTTTGTCACCCTTATGTGTCCACTTACTGCTACCAGCAGGAGCTCCAGTATGACCTCCCCTGTACTAAGATCTTCTTCCATTCATGATGAACAACTGCAAAAATTAGGTCAGAGTCGCCACTCACTTTAATCAAAATGAGACAAATATTCAATATTTCTTGTTCCCAGCGGAGTCTATTCAAGATTTCTGACTCTATGATTAAGGCCTCGATTCTAATTGATCCCCAGCAGAGTCGCCAATTTGTTAGATCTCAAAAATGCAGGCTGAATCCCTCAAGAGGCTGCCAATCTCTTGATACGTTTCAAGGTAACAGAACAAGGTTTGAAATAATCAAACCTTCTACTCTTTAGGTGCTGCAAACCTAGGTGGGTGTACTTTTCTAAATAGTGTAGACTTAACTTATGATTATCTTTATAGAGTGCTTTATCCACAATGGCAAATAACAGTGAACAAACCAAACTCAATAGCTACCTTCTGATCTAAATCCCAAGATGCTTAATTAATAGATATAAAGAAACTGGAATGGATTCAAATAGTGAAATGCAGAGACTAGTGCCTTGTTGGGTAGGCGGAGTCAAATGAGATCAAGATGAACAACACATTATGAGAAAACACAAATTATCTGGCATTTATGTGTTTACAACTTGTATAAACTTGCAACAATATGACTACTAAGTTCTACTTCAATAATCCACAATGAATTTCTCTGATTACAGTGATCAATAAAAGGATTTAATCTTTGCTTGAAAGAACCAGTTGATTAATCACTCAAATACAACAAATGTGTATTGATAAATCGAACATAAACTTGTTATGTCAACTTAAATAACCAGAAAAACCAATCATGGAGACAACTTAGCAGTATTTTTCATTTTAACTCAATAGATAACTGACACTAGAAAAATGCAGCAACATCAACTGAATCTCATAAATACCTCCATTGTGAAAATCATGCAACAATAGCCTCTAGTCTAATGATTTTATTCTAATGTATCTCCTTGCAGTGTATCAAAAAATCTAATCTCTGGTGGTATCAATTAACAATTACATCATGCTTATATACACACCAGCATGAGAAAATATCAAAATAGAACATCATGTCGGCCCAGCACCAAATTCGGGCTCCAAAATACGTCGGCCTGCAATGGTTATTCAAATAGATTCATGTCAGCCACAGTGGTGAATTTCAATTTTTTTTACCAGCGAGCAATCGGCAAGACAAATCACAACCTACGCCAAAGGAAATTCAAACGCTTATCGCTCCGCCTATATCATGATTTCACTCGCTGAGATAGGGGCACATCTCACACTGAAGCAATCCTTTCATTTTGTTCACAGTCATCGTAGCTTATCACTTTCGGGGAGATGTCTCAAAGATTTAGACCAAGCTTCACCGAAGACATCACTAACATTGAAGTCACTGTGATATTCCAATGGTTACATCAAAGTCAAGGAGTAGCCATATGCATTTCTTTTGTTTTGGTATAGCCAACCACAATCGGTGAGATACTACATAGAAAGTCATCAGTTATACCGAAAGCAAACCTTTTACATTTTGTCGTCACTGTAACCCTTTGCTTCTCTTGCCAAAGAACGCCAATCATGTGTATCGCTATAGCATACCACTCTCGGAGAGACCATATATCGAGATTACAATGCTAGGCTAAAGATCCATATATAGCCTTATGTCGATGTAACACAAGGATTCTCTTGCCGACAACCAGTCCTCACATAGCTTCGCCAGGACACAAATATTCATATACCGACAAAAGCCACCCATTTTCATGCTTTTTGCTATAGCTCATCACATTCGGGGAAACCCTTTGTAGACTCCACATTGCTATACCAAAAACCCCGAGCATATTCCAATTCGCCAAGACAACATAATACTTTTGCCGAAATACAACCTCCGCTTGAAAAGTCGGTATAACACATACCTTCTCATTATGAACCTTCGCCGAAGGATTAAACTCTCACCGAAACCACCACTTAGGCACCGGTCGGCGTAACAATAGAAACTCGTTGTGACATTGTGCCGAATGTAAAACCCTTTTCCGATATGAAAACTTATACCAAGCGGTCGGTGTGACAATCGATAACTTGCTGTGACACTGTGCCGAAAGAAAAACCCTTTGCTGATAGAAAACCATTTTAAAACCTCATCACTAAGACATCCAGAATTCGGTGAAATATTAACCCGACTGCCAAGATAAATACTGATAGAAGCCTCCGCAGTCGCCAACACAAGAGAAATGTCTTACCGACAACCTGCAACAAGAATTAATGAAAAATACACAGGTCAGGGAGACATTTGGATACTTATGCTGATATGAACCAGAATGCAAAAATGCATGACACAACAGGCTCAAAGGGGAAATGAGGCAAAATATGGAGAAAATATGCATGAAGAGAGGGAAATGCATCAAAGGTAGGACTCACTTGGAGGATTATGAGTAAAATCAATCATGTGAAAATATCAATTTTTATAGTTCCAACACGATGGGTTGAAGATCTTTTCCAGATTTTTTGAAGATCTTTGCCATCATTACATAGAATAAAGAAGGCAAAGCATGCTGTGACAACTACAATAATATAAGTAGTTCTACAATAGCAAAATGTGTTGCTAAAACAATAGTAATTCCAACAAATACAATAAGGATATCTCTTTGAAGAAGATATCGAATAGCGTTGATGACCAAAACTTGAACCATGATCAACAACCATTTTGAAGAAGGTCTAAGAAGCTCACCATGCAAAAGGCAGAATACTCTCCATAGCCTCCAAGAAGCAACCTCCTTAGCAAGATGTCTATCTATCAACTAACTATAACTGTGCTTGAACATTAAATAGATAGATATTTTAAGATCATTGTTAGTTTCTAAATAATCCTTGAGCATGGCAATCAAATTTGTAATTTGTAAAGAGAGATTCTAGCAAATTATTTGAAATTCAACTTTAAGAGGCTAAGAGATGCTGAAAAATATAACAATAGAATGAAACTTCCAAACCAATTTAAGGATGACCTACTTGCATAGTTGAATGAGGATATTATGGTGAGAGGAGATACCAAGGAGCGTTGTTTTCTATGATCAAGTGTGATTGAAGAGGGTGGGAAGCAAAGAGAAAAGAGAATGCCACAAGTTCTGAGCATGAGAGCAAACTCAGAAAGCATGTTTTATAGACTTATATTTAGCACAAAAGGGACATTATAAAGGAAGATGGAGAAATTTGAGGCAGTTACCAATAGGTAACTTAACATGAAGAATCTTCCAAGCCAAGAGCTCAAATTGAGCATCGACTTTAGACTTCCAAATTTGATGGCTGACCATATTCTATTTTGTCTAACTAAACTTTTAGTTCCACTTGACATTGAGACAAGGTGAAAGAAAAATTGAGGGGAGGAGCTATCTATAGATGGTCTCAAGAGGAAAGAAGTGGATATTACATTTATTAGGCCATTTCTAATCTTTCAAAAAGCTAGAATGACAAGGAGAGGACAAACGACAAAAAAGATGAGGGGGAACAAGTTGTTGTATTTAAAGAAGAGGTTGTTTAGTGGGAAATGTCAAGTTGAACTCAGTGTGTAATTGTTGCCAAGACTTCCAGTTGAAGCTGATGGGATCCCATAAATCATGAAAAACATGAACTCCCTTTTTGAAAATATTCTTTCCTTTAAAACTTTTAATAGCCCCAAGGGGTTTTCCACCTTGTTGAATTAGACGATTCCACCATATGGAAGAGTTTGTAAAGCTGAGGCCATGACTAAAGGATTGATCATACCAAACCAACTTCTTCGAGGTGATTTACTATGCTTTCCAAATAGAGTTGAATGGAGAAGACCCATTAGTTTTGAAATAGGGGCCAAAAGGAGCTTATCATTTCACTGTACCTTTTCCCAGGAATGGCTAGTAGTTGCAGACTTAATGCAAAATCAAACTAAATGTTTCCAAGGGGCCTCTCCTTCCAAAGCTCGCACAATCCATTTGCTAGTGAGACATATGCCCTGAGTGCAAGGGTCAATAATCCCCAAACCACCTTTGTCCTTTGTTGAATGCAATGTAAACATGATGTGTTAGGAAAGCCCTTCTTGTTTCCCTATTTGGCCCAAACAAAACTCCTAATCAGTTGAGTTAGCTGGTTATAATAATTTTTAGATGATAGCTAGCAAGATAAGATGTAAACATGACTCGCCAAGAGGATTTTATTGGTAATTTGGATGCAACTAGCCATGGAAAGGAACTGATTAGTCCAACTCAAAAGTTTTCCTTTGAATTTGGTCATAAACCAATTCCACATATCCTTGAGGGAGACTCCAATCCCAAAGGGAATACCAAGGTACCTGGTGATTGTACCATGTTTAATTTCACGCCATTCACTAGAGATCCAAGGGGGATGTGGGGAAGGACGAGTTATAATGAATTTAGTTTTATTCATTGCAAGCTTGGATCCCGAGATAGTGCAAAATAGATCCAAAACATCAAGAGTATTAGTTACTTCATCTGTTGAACATTGAATAAACAACATGTTGTCATCAACAAAATGGAAGTTAAGTGCTTTGACATTACTATGTAATGAAATACCATGAATAAGCTTAGAAGCGCAGGCATGTTGAAAGAGGTAACCAAGGGCATTAATGACTAGAACATATAGGAATGGTGCTATAGGGCAGCCTTAGCATATGGATTTTTGTAAAGAGAATTGGGGGGAATGGGCTCCATTGACAATGAATCTCACATTGGCATCAATGAACAACATTTTAATATGCTCTCAAATTTTTATTCCAAAACCTAGCCGTTTTAGCATGTTAAGAATAAAAGCCCAGTGGATGTGATCATAAGCTTTATCAAAATCGAGTTTGATAATTAGAACATTTTGAACAGATCGTTGAGCCCATTCAACAGTCTCCCAAGCCAACATCGAAGTGTCAAGAATAAATCTGCCACCCAAAAACCCAGTTTATTCTGGCCTAACAATCTCCTAGATTATATACTTTATTCCATGAGCCAAGACTTTGACAATAATTTTATATAAGTGTTAAGAAGAGTAATAGCCCGCTATCCATTCACAGCGTCTTCATTTTTGCCTATGGGGAGGAGTTTTATCAGGCCTTGGTTAAGAACAATGATTCTTGCTTGCCTTGATGTATTTAGCTACACAGCTATGTGTTGGGTAATGGCCAATTTTTACAAAACTTAAAAATTAGTTTCATCGTTCTAAATGCAAATAACCATATTATTTAAAGATCTAGATCCTGAAAGTGAACCTCGAATGCTATTAGTGTTTAAAAAATTTCCATTATAGGAAGTTCATGAACAAAATATGCTTTGCATGGAGACCGGATCCTTTCCATTACCTTCTCGTCTGGATTAGACCATGGACCGCCGTGGTAAGATTAAATTACTCAAATCGTTTAAGTGTTATGGTTTCTTCGAGAGCATTGGCATTTTCTTCGCACTCTCTAATTTGTGTGCACGCAGAGATTATTCATACTGGTTTTTTCGTGAATTGGGTTTTTAAACTGACAAATAAAATTCCTAAATGCGGATCTCCGGCCAGTAATATGGGTTGTTTCCATACATTGGCAGCTCTGGATTTCGAATTCTACGCTTCTCAATTAGTCAGCTGTACCAATGTAAAAACATTGAAACAAATCCACACCCGTATGCTCATTTGTGGCCTGGACCGAAACATGTTTTTGGGTACTAAGCTTGTGAGAATGTATGCAATGTTTGGTAGTCTGAACAACGCACGCCAATTGTTTGATAAAATGTCTAAACAAGATGCTTTCTTGTGGAATGTGATGATTAGAGGATATGCGACATTTGGCCGGTGCGAGGAAACGCTGATGCTTTACAACAAAATGCAGCAGGTAGGCTTACAACCAGACTGCTTTACTTTTCCCTTCGTTCTTAAGGCATGTGGTGGCCTTTCAGCTATACATGAAGGTAAGAGAATTCATGAACAAATAATTGAAGTTGGACTTGAATCAAATGTATATGTGGGAGCTGCCCTTGTAGATATGTATGCCAAATGCGGGAGTATGGAGGACGCACGTCTAGTGTTTGAAAACATGTATACTAGAGATGCCGTTGTGTGGTCTGTGATGATTGTGGGATACGTCCAGAGTGAGAATGCTACTGAGGCCCTGAGGCTTTTCAATCAAATGTTGCTCACAAATTTGAAACCGAATTCAATTACCATTGCAAGTGTTATCTCAGCATCTGCTGAAGTGGGAGATCTGCAACAAGGTGAGTTGATTTATGAGTATGCGGTAAGAAATGGATTTGGTTCAGATCTTTCGGTGGTGAATTCGTTTGTAGCTATGCATGCTAAGTGCGGGAAATTGCAGGTTGCACGTGAGTTGTTTGACAAAATGTCTGAACGAGATGTTGTCTCCTGGAATGGAATGATTGCGGGGTATCAACATAGTGGAGATGCTAGTGAAGCCTTGGCAATGTTCTATCAAATGCAGTTGGCAGATGTTAAACCGGACTCGCTCACCATCGTGAGTGTGCTTTCAGCGTGTGCTGATTTGGGAGCTTTGCAGCGGGGCAAGTGGATACATTCTAGCATTATAAAAAGTGGACTAGAATCGTATGTTTCTATCGGGAATTCTCTTATAGCGATGTATGCTAAAAGTGGGCGTGTACGTACTGCACGCCTAGTTTTTGACACAATGCCTAAGAGAGAATTGGTTTCATGGAATGCAATGATTGCGGGTTATTCTCAGAATGGACTTGCCAATGAAGCTTTAGAACTTTTCCATGAAATGCAGTTGGCGGATGTGAAACCAAACACTTCTACCTTCGGAGTGCTGCTATCAGCTTGTGCACATTCTGCAGCTTTGGAGCAAGGCAAGCAGATCCATGATTGTATAATTGCAAGCAAACTTGATTCAGATCTCTTCGTTGCAACCTCCTTAATAGACATGTATGCAAAATGCGGGAGTCTAGAAGTTGCACGACTGTTGTTTGACAAAATGAACACAAGAGATGTGGTTTCATGGAATGCAATGATTGCAGGGTATGGAATGCATGGGCATGGAAAAGATGCTCTTGCAATTTTTCTCCAAATGCAACATGTAGGAATGAAGCCTAATCATGTCACATTTGTTTGTGTTTTGTCTGCATGCAGTCATGCAGGCCTAGTGGATGAAGGATGGCAATACTTTGCTTGCATGAGTCAAGGTTATTGCATTGAACCCATGGCAAAGCATTATGCATGCATGGTTGACCTTCTTGGTCGTGCGGGGCAGTTAGATGAAGCATATGACTTCATCCAAAAGATGCCATTAGAACCCGATGCTAGTGTGTGGGGTGCCTTACTTGGTGCCTGTAGAATCCATTGCAATATTAAGATTGGGGAAAAAGTGGCAGAACGTCTTTTTTACATAGATCCAGGAAATGCTGGATATTATGTATTACTGTCAAACATCTATTTTGGAGCTGGGAGATTTGCTGATGCAGCAAAGCTCCGTACAATGATGAAAGATAAAGGAGTTGAAAAGAATCCAGGATGCAGCTTAATTGAAATAGATAATAGGGTTCACACCTTCCTTGTAGGTGATACATCACATCCTCAGTCTCAAGAAATTTATGCAGCATTGCAGGCCTTGGTTGCTAAGATGGAGGAAGCAGGGTATGTGCCTAATACAAATTTTGCACTTCATGACATTGAAGAGGAGATGAAGGAACACTTACTTTACAGTCATAGTGAGAGGTTGGCCATAGTTTTTGGGCTTATAAACACAAGCCCTGGTACTCCTATCCGTATTACAAAGAATCTTCGTGTCTGTGGTGACTGCCATACAGCAATTAAATTCATTTCTAATATTGTTAAACGAGAAATTGTTGTGAGGGATGCAAATCGTTTCCATCACATGAAGGGTGGGTTATGTTCTTGTGGTGATTACTGGTGATACTAATAGAAACAGTCTACAAAAGCATTTGCTTACTAATGTCGTGGTTTACTTGTACTCATTTGTGTCTGCTTTAATCACTTGAAAGAACCATAAATGTAATGTGCATTTTGTTGCATCTTTTCTTCTACAAAAATACAAGTTGGGAGGTGGAAGATCAAAAACAAATGACAAAGAAGGTTTGAATATTTATTTCTAAATCTATACATTTATTTCTGTTCTCTTTTTGTTGGAAACTTAAAGAAACATATCCCAAGGAGCTGCACCACAAAGCATAGACTTCCTTTGGCATGGATGCAATATCTGGGGGTATATATTTCTCCAAAGTCAATTTAGACTTGCATCGCCTCTCTTTTTTGGGATTCATGCCATTTGGGTGGAGCAGGTAACAGACGGAATAGAACATAATAGTGGTGCTTGAAACTCTCACACCCGCCATGTCCCTCGCTTTTGGCGCAGCATCGCGATCGGAGATTGCCTATCATGAGACCGAGGTCGCATTTATGGTTAGAGGGTCGCTTCTGCCACAAGGCTCACACCGGGATTGGCGCTTTGATTGATTACTAGCCGCTCATTCGAGACCTTTTGCACTGCTATTTTTAGCAGCCTCGGCAGAGTGGGACCACTGCTATTTTTAGCAGTTTGAGGTTGGCAGCGTCCGGATTCATTTCAGAGTTCGTCAGCATCAGACGGAACAGTTATCGGACATGTAACGAGGAAGATATTAATATTTAATTATATTAATTAAATATTAATTATTTAACGATTATAATGTAAAGTTATAATAATAAATTATAACTTAAGTTGCCTGCCTTGAGGGGTGCGCCCATCATCAGAAAGGGGGCCAGTTTGAGAATTAAAATATTATAAAATATTTTGGCTGGAGACTTTTGAATTATTAAAAGATTAAAATATGATATTTTAATTAAAACCCTATTATGGTGGAAATCGCACTTTTCAGCTTAATAAGGGTTTTGCCTTGGTTTCTGGGCCAATTATGACATTTTTGAGAAACAGGAATTGATCAAGTTTTGCCAGAGCACAGAGACCTTAGGGTTTCGTCTCGAAATCGTCGGAGAACGAGCCATCTCCTTCGAAGCAGTTTAGAGGATGTGAAATAACATCTGATTTATTGCCAGCAGAGGATTTCTCATTCAGAGTAAATCACAGAGCATCAGAGAATTGATTGAGCTTCAGAGGATTATATCATCTTCAGAGGGTTATTAGTATTTTTGCATCCAGAGAAGTGTTATCAGTCAAAGCGCCATATTCAAGAGTCCAGAGGGTTAACAAGGCGGCATACATTTATTTATTGCAGATTCAGCTGTAGCCGTACTTTACCAGGCCGTACCACCATTGGGGAAGTATTAAATCTCTAGGGTTTCAGTTATCTCATTAAACCAGAGGGGTTCTTATATCAACGCACCTACTCCTCACATCTGGAGATCTCATAAGAGAGCCGTATTCATTGTTTATCTAGCACTGCTGTATTCAGGCCGTACTGTTCTGTATACAAGCCGTACCAAGCAAGGAAAGCCGTTTTTTGTTCAAGAGCTAAAACGCCTTCTCCTGAGGCAGGCAAGTTTCATCACCAAGGGCGTAGATCTTTGTAGCAGTGGATGTTACCTTTAGGCGCTAGGAAAGAGACTTTTCTTCACAGCCGTACATTGCAGCAGCAGGCCGTACCATTGTTAGGCCGTACCACAGAGAAAGACATCTCTTTCACCACAAAGCAAAAAAAAAAAAAAGTTCAGTTAAAGTCTATTCCCTTTACCAGTAGAAGACGCCTTGGCATTTGTGACCATTCCGGAGAACCAGATAGAGAGAGGAGTTTTTCAGCCCAGCCGTACTATGCATTTATTGCTGTATCAATAAACCAGGTTCCAATATTTTATTGCTTTTTACATTGCATGTCTCTGGGTCATGTTGTACTTGTTTCAGAAGATCAATAAACTACTTGGTTATCATATTAGCAATAGAATCTTCGTTTACAGAGATATATTATTTTATTTTGAGTCTATTATTCAATCTGTTGCAAAAATAGCAATCTACATTTGTTGCTCAAAACCCCTTTGAAAACGCTCAAAACCCAAAACGCCGTAAAAACATTAAACTTCTCGCATGCATTCCGTGACGTGGAGAAACAGGGTTTCTACAAAGGGTATCGAGTTTGATTCTGCCATCCCGAGGGTTTATCGCCTTCTCGCAACGACAAATTAGGGGTTTTACCATGCATCATTTCTTCAGCGAGCTGCCGTATCGTGTAATGGTGCCCGACCGCGTACCGGGAAACATGGCCTAATTTAACCCATTGCATTACAGATCGACAGAACGTAGCTGATCTTGAAACGAGACTCCTTTACAATGTAAATCGTGCAGGTCAGAACCGTGCGGAGGTCTTTCATGCACTCAGAGAACTTAGTGCAGGTCAACGGCGGTCAAATGGTGTATTACAGCAGGTGGCAGTTGCACTTCAGAGACTGGATACTCCGAGGAGATCGTCACCACCTCGTGACGATGACAGAAGTGTTACAGGTTCGCGGAGAGCTCCTAGGTCAGTGTGACGGACAGCGGATAGGCCTACGAGGCCCACCTTCACGAGACAGGAGCCCGTTGAGGATATACCAGGTGAAAGGTATGAGGGTTTGTTCGCCGGCACACTTAGGGCAGCGAACAACGAGTGGCAGTTAGAATCACCTGAGGCCAGTGAAAGGATCTCTATCGACAGAACACCGCAAAGCATAGAAAGAGAAGTGTTTAGCATGTACCAGGAGTATAGTATTCTACCACAGAAGATTAGAGAAAAACTTCCTTTCGTGAGTTACCTGGATGTGCACCCGAGTCTTTGCCATAAGACGGAGTTCGCAAAACAGAAATATCTTACTATAGCTCGCGAATTGTTTACACCTGGAAAGGATAGAAAATCTACAACTAGGGATGATACCACTCTTCGTCAGAATGATTTGATATCTTCAGACTCCTGTGAAGTAGGCAGAAATTTGTGTGATGAATTTGATCGTAGTGCTGATTTGATCCATGAGCACACTAGCACAGCTTCGGGTAATGGCTTACTTACATCGTCCTTGCATGAGATGACCCGAGAAATTTCTGCCCTGAAGACCACTTCTGATTTTTATAACAGCGATGGTGAAATTTTGCGTGAGCATGATATAACAGCTGTTTCAGAGGTGCAAAGTAACCCTATTGAGTCGTCATGTGAAGAGACTGTCGAGTTGGGTACTAGTGATGCAGTTGGTATTGAGGACTTATGTTATGATGAGTCTGATTTTCCGGATCAGACCTTTGAAAACCAGCTAGAGGATTCGTATGTTGACACGGAATCCCAGGATCATGCGTTGGATGAGCATGCAGTTACTTGTGGAGTAGAAGCGTGCGAAGATATTGTCGGACCAGCAACTTCTACCGTACCAGTTGAACCATCCTTCGAGGTACAGAGCAGCAGTACCTTAGATGTTGAGGTGTGCATGGTTGAGAGCACACACGATGCTGCAGATCATGAGGAGAGTGATGACGGATCAGCGTCATATCATAGTGCATATGGTGAACCGGAAATCTTGTATGGGGGTCGTGAGTTTCAGAATCCTCATCATTTGGTTGGGCAACTACATGTGGATGACACTATGATTACCACCGCCCTTGAGCATTTCGACGTTGCTCGTCAGATGTTGACTACCTACAGTTGGAGTCCTTCGACAGGTGAGCACAGTGATAGAGGTTTTTCCCTTGCAGTGATACATGCACTCCGAGAAGCAATTGGAACGATGAAACAAAACTATCTAAAACTACTAGCAGACAGAGATTTCCTTCTCGAGTGGGATTGCATTTGTTATGATGCATGGCGGGGAAAAGAGGAGCGGATCGATGAGCTCACTCATGAGCTGGAGGTGACTGCGAATTCATTGCAGAGCACCCAGTTGGCTCTTCGGGAGTCACAGTTACAGATTGAGAGGCTTACCGTGGCGTTGAGGTTAGCACAGTCTTCACCACCTTTGGACATCGTGCAGTCTTGCATGGCAGTGGTTGGTGAGGAGTATACACCCATGGTTCATAGCAGTGTAGGAGATGTTGAGGATGAGGTTACCTCCATCTCGGTCACAGGACCAGTTGATACAGATAGGATGAGTGCACTCGATGAGAGTTGCAGTGAGCCACGCATTGCACCCGGTTCTCATGAGACTAGTCCCGCGATAGGTGATGCAGGGCAGACAGTTGATAGTTCCTGTGACATGGTTGTTGATACACTAGAGAGTTGTGTGACAACCCTTGATACTTGTCCATCTTCACAGCAGATATTCAGAGTCTCATCCAGTTGGGAGATTGGTACTTGTGTTGATTTGTTTCCCTCTCCCGGAAGCAAATCAATCTTTTCATTTGATACAGTTGACTATGGTCGGCAGCTCGTTGAGCCTAGTCAGGAGTACAACTCAGTTTATTATTCCAGCGATTCAGAGATGGATGATTCCGATCAGGATAGCGTGATTGTGCAGTTTGTAAACAATCCATTGTTTGAATTTGATGGTGGGGTGATCTATGATAACCCACTCTTCGAGTTGGACGCCGATAGTACTCTTGACATTAGTTCTGAGTTGGGTGATGATCGTAGTGTTTGGGATTGTTGCAGTGCATCGCAATTCCAAACCAAACTCACAGAGGAGTTCAATGAGGTGTACACGGTGAGGAGTGCTTACAGTTTTGTCTTTGATCCACCTGTACATGATTCGATGCACCATACTTGTGCACAGGGTGATTCTCTCGGTACAGTCGAGGGGAGTGATTCATTACGGTGTGCAGAGTTACCATCTTCACAAGATGGGATTAGCGGATGCAGGTACTTGGCCCAGCGGTTTGTGGGGTATTACTTGCAGGGGCAGCAGTCTGTTTTACATCATGCCGATATGTATTTGACAGGGCTTGATACTTCTATGTCGCAGATTTTTCAGTTAGATACATGGCTACAGGGCGACTATGGTAGTAGTTGGCATGATGGCTCGGACAGTTATCACATCCATGAGAGTTTAGCTGAGGACAGGGAGAGATTCAGGATAGTAGATGCTTCTAGGAGATTTTATCTCTGCATGACGGATGGATGTGGATTCAGATTGTATTGGGATCCCGGTGGCGACAGCTTTGGCATCGAGTATGGGATGGGTCCCAATAGGTCACTTCACTATTCTCAGCATGGTGAAGTTGGAGGCCGTAGAGCGCAGTGGCAGCCTGAGGAGGACCGTCACGACAGACTTTTACGCTGGGTTTGGAATCCAGGTATTGCTTGCGCAGTTGAGTTTGATGATGCAACAGGAGATAGTTCGAGATGTGTGGGACATTACACAGTTTTCCTTTTGGAGCCTTCCGAGGATCGGAGTTTCTTTGCAGTGGAGATTGCTTGGGGACAAGCAATTTTAGGGAGGGCGGACTGTCATGTCCCCAATTTTGGCGAGCATCAGTGATCGTGAGATTGGCCTATCATGAGACCCTCGTAGGCTGACTGAGTGGTTAGAGGGTCGTTTCGGCGCTTGGCTCAGCGTCAGATTGGCAGTATTGATCAATTGGCTTTCGTTTGGGCTCGATCGGAGACCTTTCGCAGAATTGCTATTTTTAGCAGTTCCTGGCAGGCCGTGTGGGACCCCTGCTATTTTTAGCAGTTTGAGATTGGCAGCGTCCGGATTCATTTCAGAGTTCGTCAGCATCAGACGGAACAGTTATCGGACATGTAACGAGGAAGATATTAATATTTAATTATATTAATTAAATATTAATTATTTAACGATTATAATGTAAAGTTATAATAATAAATTATAACTTAAGTTGCCTGCCTTGAGGGGTGCGCCCATCATCAGAAAGGGGCCAGTTTGAGAATTAAAATATTATAAAATATTTTGGCTGGAGACTTTTGAATTATTAAAAGATTAAAATATGATATTTTAATTAAAACCCTATTATGGTGGAAATCGCACTTTTCAGCTTAATAAGGGTTTTGCCTTGGTTTCTGAGCCATTATGACATTTTTGAGAAACAGGAATTGATCAAGTTTTGCCAGAGCACAGAGACCTTAGGGTTTCGTCTCGAAATCGTCGGAGAACGAGCCATCTCCTTCGAAGCAGTTCAGAGGATGTGAAATAACATCCGATGAGCCAAGCCAAAGAAAGCTTATTTCTCATTCCAGTAAATCACGTATTAATCGGAGAATTGATTGAGCTTCGTGAGGATTATATCATCTTCGTAGGGTTATTAGTATTTTGCATCCGCAGGAAGTGTTAATTTACCAAAAGCCGCCCATACCAAGAGTCCGTGAGGGTTAACAAGGCGGCATATATTTATTTACTGCGCATTCAACAGAGTCGCATTTTGTGCTGCGCCGCATCACCATTGGGGAAGTATTAAAATCTCTAGGTTTCATCACATTAAACCGCATGGGTGCCATATCAAGGCCTATTTCTCACATCCGGAGATCTCATGTCGCATTCATTGTTTATATCTAGCACCGCCTCACCGTGACTGCTCGGTACGTGACTTCAAGTAAGGAAAGCCGTTTTTTGTTCAAGAGCTAAAACGCCTTCTCCTGAGGCAGGCAAGTTTCATCACCAAGGGCGTAGATCTTTGTAGCAGTGGATGTTATCTTTAGGCGCAAGGAAAGAGACTTTTCTTCACAGCCGTACATTGCAGCAGCAGGCCGTACCACTGTCAGGCCGTACCACAGAGAAAGACATCTCTTTCACCACAAAGCAAAAAAAGTTCAGTTAAAGTCTATTCCCTTTACCAGTAGAAGACGCCTTGGCATTTGTGACCATTCCGGAGAACCAGATAGAGAGAGGAGTTTTTCAGCCCAGCCGTACTATGCATTTATTGCTGTATCAATAAACCAGGTTCCAATATTTTATTGCTTTTTACATTGCATGTCTCTGGGTCATGTTGTACTTGTTTCAGAAGATCAATAAACTACTTGGTTATCATATTAGCAATAGAATCTTCGTTTACAGAGATATATTATTTTATTTTGAGTCTATAATTCAATCTGTTGCAAAAATAGCAATCTACATTTGTTGCTCAAAAACCCTTGAAAACGTTCAAAAACCCAAAACGTCAGAAAAGAAACATAAAACTTTCAGATTCAGTATTAGGGGGAAACTGGGGTTTCTACATGTTCGTTCTCCATATTGGAAAGAGATGTTGACAACGGTTAATGAAGCTCCAAAAGGGTACAAGGGCCCGGGTTATGAGAAGGTGCGTAGCACTTTATTGGAAAAGGAGGTTGAGTTGGTTGAAGATGCATTGAAGCCTATAAGAGATTCATGGGTTGAGACAGGTGTGTCCATTGTTTCAGATGGTTGGAAGGACTCAAAAAATCGGCCTTTGATCAATGTCATAGCGGTGTCCCCTCAAGGGGCAATGTTTTTGAAAGCCGTGGATTGTGAGGGGCAAGTAAAAGATGGGCAATTTATTGCTAATATTCTTATTGCAGCCATTGAGCAAGTGGGAGCCCGCAACGTTGTTCAAGTTGTAACGGACAACGTGAAGAATTGTAGAGCTGCAGGGTTGTTGGTTGAGGAAAGATATTCACATATCTTTTGGACACCTTGTGCGGTCCATTCACTCAATCTTATGCTGCAAAAGATTGGGAATAAAATTGAATGGATCAAACAATTGTATACTGAGGCTGAGGACATTGAGATGTTCGTCACCAACCACCACTTGTCTCAAGGGATCTTTAGAACATTTTCAAAATTGGAGCTATTGAAGGTAAGAGAAGTAATATTTACATTTGTCATTTTCTGATTTTCATAATTTGATTGTTCAATCTAATTTAAATTCTTCTTTAAAGTTTATTTTTAAATATTAATTATTATTTTTAATTTGCAATAGGTTGCAAAAACCCGCTTTGCCTCTAATACAATCGTCTTGAGACGACTTGTGAAAGTTAGGCAAGCACTTTCTAGCATGGTAATTAGCACCAATTGGTCTATATGGAGGCAAAGCAGCACTGAAAGAGCAACAAGAATTAAGAGCCTGATATTAGATGACTCATGGTGGGATCGTGTGGAGTATCTCCTTAGCTTCACCGAGCCCATTTTGGGTATGATTCGCTATACTGACATGGACAAGCCATGCATTGGACAAATATATGATGGTATAGACTCAATGCTTGAGAAGATCAAGTGCACCATAAATGCAAGAGAGCAAGACCCTGAAGAGACATTCTTCAAACAAGTGCATACAATTGTTGAAGAAAGATGGAACAAAATGACAACTCCATTACACCTTCTTGCCTTTGCATTGACTCCAAAATACTACAGCTCTCAGGTTCTTTCACAACCAGGAAGGCTTCCTCCATATAGAGATTTAGAAGTGGTTGAAGGGTACAAGGCAGCATTTGTGAGACTCTTCCCTGATCGAGATTTGCGGAGTGTAGTCACGGATGAGTTCACTAATTTTGTGCACTCAAATCATCTAGATGTTGATGCCTCCCGTGATAGGTTCTTAAAGGATGTTCATTCTTGGTGGTACTTCCATGGACAATACTTCCAAAATTTGCAGCCCCTTGCAATCAAAATTTTATCACAAGTAAGTTTAATAAATTTTCATATTTTAGTTTTAAAAGTTGCATAATTCCATTTATAAATTTTTAATTGTTTACTTTGTCTTCATAGGTTGCTAGTTCATCCGCATTTGAGAGGAATTGGAGCACATATTCTTTCATCCACTCAGTAAAGCGCAATAAATTGCTGTCAAAAAAAGCGGAGAACTTAGTATATGTGCATTCCAACTTGCATCTCCTTTCACACAAACAACCTAACTACAAGGAAGGGGAGACGAAGTTGTGGGATATAGTGCCAGAGGATACTGACTTGGATGCTTGCAGTTCCCAACATATTGCATATGAGGATGAGGATATCCAACAGGAGCATGGGCACAATAGTAGTGCTAGTGATGGTGCCATTGGCACTACTTGTGATTCATCTAGTCTTCCTACTTCATCTAATATCAATGTTGACATTGATATGGATGATCTAGAGAATCCATATGATGATTAAAACTTTAAAAGTGTTGTAATATTGAACTTGAAGTTTGAACAATGAATATTTATCATGCATGTTTTAAATGACATTCAAGTTTATATGGTTTTGTTGTTTATATGATGTTATCAAGCATGGATATTCTAATCCTAATTCATTTAGGTTGCATATATATATATATATATATATATATATATATATATATATATATATATATATATATATATATATATATATATATATATTACATATTTTGTAATTTTGTACTAATCCAACCCAAGACCTAACCGACCCAATTCCCCCAAAATTTTGTGGCCGAATCGGGCTAAATCAACTCATAACCTAACCCGAACCGGGCATACTTAGAATATTAATAAAAGTTTATTAAGTGTATAGTTTACAATTAAAAATTAAAACATAAAAGGCATAAATTATAAATATTAATTAAAGTTTATTATTTGTATAGCTTACAAATTAGAATTAAAAATTAAAACCTAAAAGGCTAAAACTAAAACAAATAAATCTTTAACAAAAAAAAAAATTACTTTTCTACTGCTGCAACCAAAGATGCCTCGGTCTGCAGACCTGATGCCTAACGCAAAACTCTTGAAGTTAAAGATCATTTCATTGCTGGGATCTTTTCATTGCTACTCTTTTAAAGATTTTTCCTCACTCTGTACCATGCTGAACAGTACACCTACACACAGCAACACCTTGACACTGCACCACAAATATAGAAGTCCTTCAAAACTGAAACTACAAAGATTTTAAAGCACCATGAAATGTACAACAATGGCCACTGCTAATTTGAGCATTTTTATAGATAAAAACTATAAACCCTAATATTAAGTGCATTTTTGGGTGATTTTTTTCTCTGATTTTTTCATTTTGGGTTGTTTCCTATGCATTTCTGGGGTGTTTCCTGTGTCAAGCAAATGTTAGAGAACAGCATGGGACATTTCCAAGGCCTCCCCATGTCCCCAGTACAAGGACCAGTTTAACATAGGACTTCTAACCCCTTTATCTCTGCTTAATTATTGGCAATCCCAAAGTCTCCTCCAAACAGCCGTAGCTGATCAAATACAATGCTTCCATTGTCGGTTATCAACAAATATTTACCAGTCCTCCCACAACCAACTACCCCCTTTTGGCTTAGATCTTTCTGGTGGCAGCCTTCAATATGTTCAGCAAGTCACAGATTTTGGTGTCTACTTAAGAGTCATTGTTCGCAAGTTTTGTACCATCATCATCATTCATTTTTGCTTTATTTTTTGTTCTAATGACTCTTCTGTGAAATTGAATCTGATATCTCTTCTGGCATGATAATATCAAAGTTTTGAAGCATTGATCTGAGAGGAATGTTTAGCGCCATCTAAATTTTCTATGTAAACTCATCCACTCTCAAATACTTCAAGAATCAGCCATGAAATTGGAAAGTCGGTACAAGTACTAATCAAAATGGAGCACATTGTTCCAAGTAAGTGCCCATTTTCTGCATTGGTTATATTAGTTAGAAAGAAGGATAGTTTTTTTCATGTGTATTGATAATCAGACCCTAAATAAGAAGACTCTGAAGAACCAATCTTCTATTTATAGAGTGGATGAGTTGCGAAGGACAACTATATTCTACAAAATTGACTTGAGATCTAGCTAACACTAGATTAGGATGAAGCTTTAGAATACACAAAATGAGAATTACAATGCAACACAAACACTGATTTATTTTCACCACACCTTTCAGTCTCACAAATGCATCAGCAACTTTCCAGAAGACCATGAATAAGGTATTTCATTAAGGTTTTTATTTTTTGTGTGTTTTATGACATCTCAAAAGCCCCCATAACTAGTCTTTAGACTAGTAATATTTTCTCTTGTATATGTTGATAATAATTATGGGTTGATGGAACCCACATGGCACACAATCACCTCTAAACATTTGTTAGTGCAGGGAAGAAACAATGAACACTGCTTTGTGCTTTTCACCCTTGAAGCATATGATGCATTATGAGTCACCCTTGTTTCATAATTCTCACCAATGTGAAAATAACCCAATTAAAACATAATCATGTCTTTATGCTATGTATTCAAGGCTCTCACAGGCATTTTTAATTAGAATTTTGCTTTTTCTGGAATTTAACCCACATTTTTTTAGTCACCTCAAGATGGCCTCCATGAGTAATCCTTACACTAATGACATTTTTTCTCATGAATATTATGCTTATGTCAAGAAGATTGTTTGGTATTTTTTGATGGTATCTTTGGTTTATATCAAGAGTTTACAAAAGCATTTAGACAGCAGCAAGACTGTTCTGAATACAGTGAAGAATAATAGGTTATATGCAAAAGAAGGTGTGCTTTTACTGCATCTTAACCATTATGTTTGGGATATATTATCTCTAGAGATCAACTTGGAATGGATGAATCCAAGATTTAGGCAAACAAGGAATTGAAAAGAACCAAAAACGCTTAGTTGAGATGGTTCTTAGGACTATGCAGTTATTATCAGCATTTTATCAAGAGATTTTATCACCTCTGCTCCCTTACATATTTGACCAAGCACGATAGATTTGAAAGGTCAACTTCGGCTAGCAAAGCTTTTCATAAACCTCAAGAAAATAATGTACACTAAACCCATCTTGGCAATTCCAGAATTTTCTTTGCCATCCATTGTTGTACATGGTATATCTGGATTAGAACTTAAAGAGGTTTCAATGCAGCAAGGCAAGCCCACTGCCTTAAAGAACAGCAAGATAATTAACACTAAGAAGTTATCTATTTATGATAAAAAGATGCTAGCAGTAATGCATACATCAGCTAAGGTCAAGTAACATCTAGTTTTTGCAAGTATGAGTAGTCGGTGCTGTCATTGATGTCAACAGGCTTATGTTTGTGTTGTCATTGATGTCAACTGGTTCATACTGTTGGTGATTGTTGGAAGTCTATTGATGGTTGAGAAGTTGTGATGATGCTTTGATTAGTTTCATTATTTTGTCATTAGTAAGTGTTACTAGTGTCGACCTCTAGTGTTGCTTTGATAAGCGTGGGTAAGGTTGAGTTGCTATATTGCAGTTGGTTTGGTTGTGATGAGGAGGTGTTCGAGATGATGAGAATGTGTCTGTGGTGCTTGGTTTTCAAGTGCTTTTGAGAAAATTTCAATAAAAGGGGAAACAGTGTGTTGTAGAGGTGTTCTAGCATACCAAATGGTGTTTTGGTTTTGCTCCGCATTTCTTCTGTGTTGAAGATATGCTTGTGTGGTTCGGATATGTTGATTAGAGGTGTTCATAGGTGTTACAGCCAGAGTTTCTTGGTCTGGATCGTTATGCAAAGAAAGTTGTGTGAACAATGTATTGCAGTGTTGTCTAGGAGAAATGATTTTTCTCTACATTTCTCCACAGTTTGGTTTCTGGTATTGCGGTTTTGGAAGTGTGTTCGCATTGCTCATATCTATCTTCAGTTGAAGTGGTTTAAAGTTTGGAGCTCAGCAAATTAGTTTCTTGAGTTACAGTATGTAAAAGGTTAAGTGGGTGTACAGGATGTGTTTGTTCTTTAGGTGAAAGTAGTTGCAAAGGAATTTGTTGGATTTTAGGGTGTTTGTGGAGTATTCCAGATTGTGTTCAAGTGATGTTTGTTGTCCGCGAGTTGTCTCAAGATTAAAGGAAGCATGTACTTAATTGTTTAATGTTGTTTACACAAGTTCGGCCGACCTTGGGTGTTTACACTAATTGCGGATTTTCTTCAATGATTGTGGAAGCGTGGCATGGCGTGTATGAGTGGATTTAGGTCCGAGTTAAGGTGTAATGTGGTCCACCTTCACTCCTTTCCACCACAGGAATGTTTTGGTGCCGACCTAATTTGAATTTGCACGATTGAGGTGTGTAGCCAACCTTGGAGACTGCTTTCAAGCTTGAAGAAGGTATAAATAAGTGTTGTATTGATGGAGGATTTGTGTGTAGTGAGTGTAATACGAATTGCAAAGGTGTGAAGTGTGACTTTGTGAAGTGCAATGCAAGCTTTAATGAGTTAGACTACCTAAAGCAGTGAGCAGAAGGTGTCTACAATCTTCAGAAAGGCTACGAATGTGTTGATGATGCTATGGTGGACTTTTCTATTGCATTGAGATGGATTTCTCATTGTAACAATCTTCTTTCTTCTTTTCTATAATCTGGTAGTGAGCCATTGACAATGAGCCCTTCTTTTTTTTGGGCAGTGAGCCTATTGTATTCAATGTTGCAATTACTTTATATTGTCAGCTAATCCTCACCATGGTTTTTCCCTTTTTAGGTTTTCACGTAAATATGGTGTTCTATTGTGCATGGTGTTGATGTGTTTCAATTTATGTTATTTGCTTTCATGCTAAATCATTCTAACAGATTAAAGGCTAATAAAGTTGATGTGGATCTAAATGTTAATGAAGGTTTTCATGTTTTAATGTACAACTAATTCACTCCCCGCCCCTCTCAATTGTCTTGTGCATTCAACACTAGTTTGAGGCAAATTTATTGTTAAGACTAACAATAATGACTAGAAGTACTTTACTTCACAACATGGTCTCAATGAGGAGAAATCTAAATTGGTGAGAAAAGTTTCAAGGATATGATTTTGATATTCAATAGTGCAAATATGACAAAAAATGTTGTAGCTTATGATTTATCCAAAATTTCTAGAATTTGGTCTATTTTGACAATTGTTACATATCGGCAACATTATATTGAGGCAGAGTATGCCTAGGATTATGAGCTAGCAACATTGTTGGAGCATCAACAGGCAGCCAAGTCCAAAGCCAGTAGACCTTTATTCTGCAATGGGCAAATTTATCACCAAGAACAAGTAGTCTTGATTACCAAATCAAAATTTAAATGAAGGCATCCACTGAAAGTTATTCTCTCCATCAAACACATGTTAGCTTCAAGACATATGCAAAACTTAGGCACACCTTCAATGGAAAGAATTGATGAATGATGTCTGTAACTTTGTGGCAGCATGTGGGCAATGCCAAAGAAACAAGATCAAAACAATTCAAAGTCCAAATCTACT
>VDFB02281492.1:313855923-313909291 GCA_007258455.2 Sequoia sempervirens | reverse complement strand
AACAATATTTTGTTTTTCTTTTCTAATGGGGAGAATCAACAGCCATTAGAACTGATTTTATAACTCCGTGGTCATATTTTGAATGCCTTTTCATTAAGGCATTCGAATTGGGACTTAACTATGACCACTGTTCTTGTTTTTCAATGGTTCAATCATCAAATTTAACTAGGGTCATTCATGGAAACAATCTTTAAGAAAATAGAGAGTTTATTATTGAATCTAAAATAACTGCTACAAGAGCAATACCAGAGTAGTCTGAAAATGGTGGATATGCCTTCCGAATCGGATGATGGCGAAGAGTTATTAGATGTGTTCTCGAAATAGTTAACCGGGCTTATAATCGGTTGAAATTGCTTTTGATGAGATTATCCTACCGGGGCTGGGAATCCGCCTGTAACTAATTATTGTATAAAGAAATGAGAAGCACTTGCAAGAAATTGCAAAAGAAGCTCCATTATCTCCACATCTCTCTCTACGTATAGTTTCTCTGGATTATCACATAGTGGTGTCTTTTCAATGATTGTGGCCTGTATGGGTTTGGTGTTCCAGATCCTGCAATCTCCGTTGTTTTCTGCCAAACCCTCATAGATCCCTTTGGAGACTTTCGCCAAACTTCTATTTTTGCCAACGGTGGCTTATACAAAATTGCAATGAGTTTTCAGCTCGGCGTTCTTTGGCACCAAAGGCAAAGTTTAAAAATAAAATCTTGGCTGGATTTATACAAATGTGAAACCGAACAAGTTTTTCATTGATGTTTGAGATACATTAATGACCAAAGTCTATTGCAATGTCGTTGATTTAAACACCTGGCCTATCCTTTTCAGCTTCATCTCAAAGAATACTCCTAGAGGATTTTGCTATTAGATGGACTTTATGAGAATTCGTGCACCATAATGATAATAGGAGCAACAGGGCTCTCGGTTGAAGTTTTGTCCTTCCTCTTCATCTTGGGTTCAAAGTACCCCCCTAGAAGATTTTGATGTTAGATTGATTTCAGGGGATCTTCTGCATCAGAAGGATTAACCAATTAGCATGCTTCTGATAGATTGAGTTTTTAGAGTCACCTTCCTGTCAAACAATTTCTTGAGAAGATCTTGGTTTCAAAACTTTCCTTATGCCATTTATACTATGAATGTCAATTACAATTTATAACTATAAAGAAGCTCTTGGTTTAATTTGTACTTTTCTTTGCCACTAGCCCATGGGCAGCTTCTAGTACATTTTCCTGAGATTTTGTGTGCTCATCTTGGTTTGTTGGGAGTGTGATTTCAGGATATCTTTTGCAGTGGCAGCTGTGCTTCTGATCATTGGAATTGCGGTGGAAGCAGGGCATGCAGAAAAAAAGAATTTGGCAAGAGATAAATGTACTGTGGTGAGAGAAGGGGTGTTTGCAGCAGCAGGAGTATTTGGGTTGTTAGCAACTTGTATGGGAGTTGCATTCTATGCCAGTGCAGTGCAGACAGAGAGATTACAGGAGGAAGAAGCCAATGTACGCAGAGAGATTATGGAGCTCACCATGCACTACACCCCAGCCTCGCCTCCATCACCATCCATGCAACAACATCCTAGCTTTTCTGGTCACCTGCAGAAATGATCATTCTATTGAGCTTTTTGGAATGATAAATTGCCAGTTCATTTGGTGTAATTTTGGAGCCATATTGAACATTCCTGCTAAAGCTGCTATATCTTCAACACAAGTTATGTCCACTTGTTTTTTCTGCAAATCCTTATCCATGGTTCTTTTCATAATTTTTATCCATTGTACCAGTCAAGACAGTTTTGCTATTTTTTCCAAAATTCCTGAATGGGGTTTGAAAATCTTTTGTTTCTGCATCTTGGGTTAGTTCCATTCAGGAGCCTTCTATCATCATACAAACTCAATTCCAAAATCCCTGTCCAGATTCATACTCTTTTGAGTTGTCAGGGAATAGATCATTGTTTTGGAGAAACTTTGTGAGGCAAAGCCATAATCATGAAAAATCACATTTGCAGAGTGAATGGAAAGAACTATGATTTAAGGAAGAGCCAGATTGCAGTGTATGGATCAAGTCATAAATACATCATCTCCTTACTTTTCACAGCTTATTTTGGCCTTCGATCCTCTACTAAAGAGAATGGAGGCTTCGGGAAGCAATAATAACATTGTAATTTTTCATTTTTCTTTTATTGGGGTGATGGTTATTTTAGTTTCATATGGAAAACTTTATTGAAAGTATGAACCAATAGACTAGTATTAATGTCTATTTGGATGGGAAAACTTAGGTTGGTTTTTGGTTTTTAATTGGTTTTTTTAATTAATTAGTAAATAAATATGATTAAATATAAAATAATTTATGGATATAATGCAGAGTATAGATGGAGTGGAATAAAATAAAATAGATTTTATTTGGTAAAATTAGATAGAAAGTACAATAATATTATAAATAGTAATAAATGAAAAGATAGATTGCTTAGTTTTGTAATCAAATAACATTGATTAATACTTAATGAAGACAATGAGATTTGTGTGCCTCGAAATTTGGAAATGCTCTAAAGAGTCATGTTCTATCGAGTTTGTTGTTTTAGGTCTAGTTCATTGTTGCAACTTTGCTTTGTACCCATGAACTTGATCTTTGATGATCTTTGAATTATGTCATATAAATTCTTAGATAAATAGACTACTAGACAATGATATCTTATTTTGTATTTATAAGACTTTTCTATCAACCTATGGTATTTAAAAATGCCTTGATATGCAATAAGCTTCAAACATGCACATGAGTTCTAGAATGAATGCCAAATAATTCACATGCATTAGAATCAATACAATAAAATATGCTAGATTCCTTGATTAATTTGAGTACAAATGTGAATGATTGTTCTTGGAATAACTAATGATTATAGGTGTGTAAATGAATGCAAGTTGATGTAATTTTATTCATTCATACATAGCACCAGATTGTAAATATTTGTGTAATATTAGCCTAGGATCAAAGTGTAAAATGGGGCTAGTTAGCTAAATGTTTGATTTTGATTTTTTTCACTTTAAGTAGATCAAGATTATGGTTGTGAGGATGACCTTATACCCAAAAATATGACCTAAGTTAGACAACCAAGTTGGATCTACCAATAGGATTGGATTAGTGATCAAAATTAGATGAACCAATTAGATTGGGATTATCTATACATATGAATAAAGATAAGTGAATAGCATAAGGGTAGGTGTGAGCAAGGTTAGTTACCATCGGGGATTTTCATTTACAATAGGGGCAACACTAGAACTTTAAGAAATTAGGAAAATAAAACAATAACTTTCATCCATATGATCTAAAATCCCTTCAATTTTCTTGAAACAATTATTAGTTTTTTATATCAAATCAAAATAATATTATCTCTCCTATTTTTCTTTAACACCATACCAAGCTTAAAAAAATTCTTTGTCTGTTTATGTATTCTAATAATGGTCTAATCATCCTTCTTATTATAATGAATTAATATTTTAAACAAAAACCTTGCTAAAGTTAAAAAATAAAAATGATCCATATTTTATTTTCCTCTTTTTATCCTTTTATTTTGATCACTTTTTATGTTATTCCTAGTTTAAAATTTATTTATTTTTGTTATGTTTGGCATCCTACTTTTTCTTGTTCTATTTTTTTATTTTATCTTAAAATTTGTATTATATTGTGGCATTTCATTGTAGTTGTTTGGTTGTTCCTTTTCAACATCAAAATTTCCAACATTCTATTAGAAACAAGTGCAAGAAGAATAAGGAAATACACATAAATACATAGAATATCTAGAGAAACATAACTTTAATATTATCTTCATTATGTCACTTCAAGGGAGCAACCTCCCAATAGACATTATACTCCAATTACAATAATCCAAGGTATCTTCCTCATAGGAAGTTTGTTGGGAAAATTTGACTCTAACCTTGTATTCCTTTGCCATTCATATGTCTCCGTAATCCTTGGAATGTGTTCTAGGGGACGTGAGAGAAAAACATTAAATAATGATATTGTAATTATTTTTTAAAGACATGATTAAATATCGGTGGGAGTTACACAACATAATGGACAAAAATTCCTCCTTAGGCATCCACTTATGGAAGGTGAAAGTTCATGCTTTGGGTGTCCTAGTGTGGGAGGTGTTTGATGTCCGTTTGTGTTCCATCAAGGAGTCAAAGAGCACTGAGAAGTTACAATCCTAATTGGATATGGGGTAGTGCCCATGTAAGAAGTCATGTGAAGGGAATTTAATATTTTATTATGTTTGTTGGCTTTCCAAAAATTAGGAGTTGGTTTTTCTAGTGGTATTTTTTCCTCTTGTACTGGGTTACCAATATGGTTTTCCCACCCATAATTTTCTATAAAATGGAGTTCTATCATAGTAGTTTTATATGTTGAATTACAAGTATCTAGGTGCTACCATATTGGTCAGAGGATAGTAGTTCAAATATTATTAAATTATATAGTTCTCTATGTAGATTAATAATATTTTTTCCCTTTTTCTTGTGTGGATTTTTTCTTGAAGGGTTTCTCAATGTAAATATGGTGTTACCTATGGTTTTTTAATTTTATCATCGGCGTTGAATGTGCAATCGCATAGTATCATTTTGGTAATCTTATTTTTAAATTTGCAAACACATTAAGTTATTACTGCAGTTTATTTTCACCTTGTGTTTCAAAATTTGGTATCAGAGCTAATGGTTCTATTGAGAGGGACACTTTTCTCTTAAGTGTTGAAGGTTTTTTGGCTGCAATGGGAGCTATTGTTTTGTGGTACATTTTAGATTTGTGAAGAAGAATGTATACCATGGCCTCTACCTTTCACTGGGATTTTAAGAAATTTAATGGCACAAGCTACGAGATGTGGAAATTGAAGATCGAGGATCTCCTTGAAGAGAGAGGCCAGTGGTTGTTAGTTTCACAAGAAGCAAAGCCAACTGCAATGTCTAATGAGGATTGGAAAAAGTTGGTAAATAAGGCACCATGAACCATTCAGTTGTGTCTTACAAATTTTCCAAGCTCTTGAATGTTTCTATAGAAGACACCACATACAAGTTGTGAAAGAGGATAGGTGAAACTTATCAAAATAAAAGTTTGTCTAACAAGTTATATCTCAAAAGCTAGTTGTGTTCTTTAAAGATGAAAGATGGTGATTCAATTGTAGAGCATTTAAATGCATTTAACTTAATTATAAGTTATATTGCATCAATAGATGTTAAATTAGAAGATGAATATAAGTGTATATTGTTTCTTTATTAAATAAAAGTACAAAGCTGTGTCACACTTTTTAAAGGAAACTACCAACACCGATCCAGATTTTAAACTTGAATCACTAAAAAGTGACATATATGTTTTGAATTTTGAAATGATGCAAACTAATAAAATATATATTTTTTAGTATATTTTATGCTTGTATTTTAAAAATAAAAATAAAAAAATATTTGAATATAGTTTTTTAATAAATTGACACTATAATTTAGTTGCTGAGAAAATGTTGAAAAATGAAGTTACATGAGACATCAATCTTTATATAGTAATTTTTTATTTTTTCCTTCAATTTTTTTGTGTGTATTTATTACTTGAAACATTAGTGCATGGATATATTTCTTTCTAATTTTGATAAATATATATTCTTCAACAAATATTAAAATGTGCACATATTAAAACATAGTTGGTTCCATTCGACATCAAATTTCATATTATCTATTTATCTAAAATGGAAAAATAATTATACCATCATGTTATAGATTCTTTTATCTAGTGCACCACGTTTTTTTTCAAATTTTTAATAAGTTTTACTATTTTTCTTGACATGGTAATCAACCTAATATTTTTTGTTGATGTCACACCTCATCTTGTTATTACTGATTTACTTTTACCTTCACGAGTAAATAGGATGGTAAATGCAAACATGATTTTGATATGTTTGTAAATGAATGGAATACTGAAATAGGTATTATGTGAAAGTGTTGATAACTACTTTGAAAGAGTAGAACTATGTTTACATTGATGAAGAACATACATTACTATATGAATATGTTAAAGTTTATGATGCATATGGACTTATTATGAATGTCTAACTACCATTGTAAATGTACTGAGTTGGTTGCAGGGATAGGTTCAATCCTCTAGGTGGAGGGGAAGTATCACTCAGGAGAAGTGATTGGTCCGATAACCCTAAATGAAACCTATCTGGGCTCACACACATACTCACAATAGAATGGTTGAGTCAAGTTATTATGTTGGGAATGGTAAATCATCCTTTAGACATGATGTGTTTGCATTAGTAAGGGTCTTGATTATTGTTGAGTTCATTTTTTGATGATGTTTATATGTTTATTTAACTTATGAGTTCTTTCTTATAGTACTATGCTTAATTGAATGGTTAAATAAGTATTTGGGATATATGCATATGTTGACATATGCATACGTTGGATATAATGGGATGTCCATACGACTATGAAAACATATGCATAGATATGCATATATGTATATATGATGCTATTGTGAATACAATCACGTGTTCATAATCATTCGATATAAAATGAATTACTTGACTATCATATTGCTATATAATATATATATATGTTTGTATATATATACAAATACACTTGTAAGCGTTGATTCTTATTAGAGAAGTGTATATATATATTATATATATGTATATGTGTATGAATATATACACGTATTATTATTTGTAGAATACGATAATATGAGTTATACATTCGAATATAGAATGGGTATATATTAGATGATAGGAATATATATATATATATATATATATATATATATAGTCAATATGTTTATTATTATTATGTGAATGTTAACTCGTATGTATTCATTTGTATATCAAATGTAAAAATACTTGATTGACATGGAACATATATAGATATATATTAGAATATATACAGACTTATATATATATATATAACATTAAAAAGCTATTTGTCGGTGTATATATATAATAACTTAGGAGAATAGAGTTCTTCTGGTGAGAATTGCTAATTGGTGAGAATTTTCTTTATCACCAGTTAACCCTGGGGTGGGTGGGAGGAGATGGGAGTAGAGAATAAGGTAGGGGAGAGAGCTTGCACAAATTGTTGAATGATTTGATTCACAACCCCCTTTAGTCCTCCCACCCACCCCTATGCAGGTTCCACCTGACTATCGATTACAATCGGCTGAACTTGTGAATTGGGAGATAGATATCCCACTTGGTATCAGTTAGGGCTCATGTAACGAGATATTCAAGCAAGTAGATAATATGTGAAAAGATGTGGAACATGATCACCTACTTCTCATCATTTATATATATATATATAATGAATATTTTGAAGTGAGACCAAATGTAAGAGAGGACGCAATCTTTGAAGAGGCAGTATATATATATTAACAAATATAAATAGGGGATGCATTATAAATGAAGGCGCAACCATATAGAGGAGTATGGCTTAATAGAAGCCAATTTATTGAAAACTATGAATGAATATGAGAACAACCAACAACACATTCATAAGTATGTTGTGCATATGAAAATGATTTAAAAACAATGCATGTAGAATTGAGACTTAGTCAAGTGTAAATATATGCTTGGAGATCAATTAACATATATAATGCTTAGAGGGCGATTTATTTACATAAACATGGGCCGATTGCATATAACATATGCAAAGAATTTAAAGGTCAAATATAATATATATTGACATTCAGTAAAGATCAAACAATATGCTAGGTATTATGCATTAGTTAAGTCGACATACCATAATCGATGTTGTGAGATAGAATATCTTTGACTTAGTAAACAACAATTTACCTTTGGATGCCTTATCATGAAGTGATGGAAAGTAAAGTGTAAAATGCATGATAATTGGATGAGTTACAACAAGGCAAAGAAATGGTCAAAGCTTATTTATGCACCTGAGTGACTCTTCATTCCTCTATTTTCTGCCAAGCTTAGACTTAGTTGACATTGAGCATGTGTTGCATTTTTAGCTGTAGAATATTTCAATGAGTAAATCCATGCAAAAAAATTAGGAGAATGGATGCATACTTGGTCCTAGAATAAGAAGTTCTATTTTTTGTAGAAGTCCATTTTGGAAACAATTCAATTTTCATCATTTGATCATGTGCAAATTGAAATAGTCTTAAGTTGTCAAAACATAGAGGTTGACCTGTAGCTTTTCATGATGAGTAAACTCTTTGATTTCCACCACCTTTTAGCTAAGTGAAGTGAGTTGATTTACATGGATTAAGCTGTCATTTTGCATGCATCTTCTATAGGTTGCAATATCTCTTTTTTTTTCTTGTATAAATAGAGAGGCTAGCTCTCTTATTTGAAACACATTCTATTGCAAAATTATACTACTGCATATTTTCCTAAGAGTTGTTAATTTTATCAGCTGAAAGTGATAGTGTGAGAATTGAGAGATATTTTATGAGTGCAAATAGTTCTTGAGAGAGAAATCATAGAGAAGTATTTAGAAGGATTTAGAGAAACAAGCAAGCTATTGTTGGAAGGCTGAGCAACAAATAAGTTAATTGGAATAAGTGTATATAAGCATGAGGATCTATTTTTATAAAATATTATGTTTTGTATGCTTTGTTTGGATTGTATAAGAATATTTGTATTAGGAAAATATAGTATTTTCTTTGGAAAGGAAAAATAAGCTATGTTACTCTTTTCTATGAGAGTGCTTGTAATTACTCCGTAATAGGGAGATTTTTTGTCATAAGTATAAATATACTAGATATGCATGAACAAGAATATCTCAAGGGTTATTCATTATTTGAAATGTATCAATGTCATGAAGTGACTTGACACTATAGGATTATGATGATAGGAAACCTTAGGAATGATACAATTTAGCTATACATCAACAGTTTGGAGGAAATGATAGGATATGAGTCATTGTTAATCCATGCTACTATGATCACTTGATCATTGCTTAACTATTGGATATAACCCTAGGTTGGGAGTAACCTATTTGGGTTGAGTTATATATGGAAACATAGGCTAAGATTAATCTATTTGGTTGGGATATTTACTTGTTTATTCATTAGAACCAATAGGTTAAGAATAACTTGATTGGATGGGTTGTATGTTGTTCTTGTTGGAACACATAGGTTTAGGTTAACATACTTGATTACATTGATTATTGATGATTGATTATATTCGGGATTGGGGCATACTAAGGTTGAGACTCAACTATATGACTGTTGTACCTATAGCACACATGCCTCGTTCAGACTGGGGACCCCCTCTTTCTATTTCAATCTCGCCGGGTCATTTTTGCTATTGCCTCATTTTGCATGCCCCTATTCTTAAGCCTAAGTTGGTTAATTACTTTAAAGTTTCCAAATATACCTTGACCAAAATCACCTACCTAAATTTCACCAAGTTTTAAGCCTTTGCGGAGCTTGCCTACGGGCGTCCCTCCACCCATGGCCACTATGTCCATCACCCCTAGTAGACCCGCTTCTGCGGGTCTCCCTTAACGGACTGCTGTGCATGCTTTGTTGTTCCTTATGTCCTTCATGTTACGTCCACCCAGACATCAGGTTCTGCCTTCATTTTCACCAATCAGGTCTTCATCTAATGTCCACTGTGGCACGTATTTCTGCATCTCATCTAGTCCCTAGTAGTACCTGTATTTAACACCCTCATTAATGGTGAAATGGTCTATAAATAGAAACCCCCTTAGCTATCATTTTCACTCTCCATTTTTGAATTTGAGAAGAGAAGAAGAGGCATTCACATGTGCGGAAGAACCATTAGGTAGTTGAGCTACGACCACATTCACCAGCCACAAGGTAAGCATCCAACCATCCCAATGACTATTGATTTGCAATAAATTAAAAGGGTTTGGATTAAATGAATTCATAACAACAAACCTTTAAAAGTCAAACCCCAAGTCATCCAAATGATACAATTCTCATGATGTATCACACAGGGCTTGAGCGAACAATCACCTTAGAGGTGTCATCTAGGTCTATAGGATTGATCGTGACCTATGTAACCTTCGACCCCACCAAAGTTGTGAATAAATCTCGAAATAGGTCAAAATATTGTGCTTGCCTTCATGTGAAACCCCGTCCTGCCGAGGTCGGGCCTAACGACTAAGCTTTTAGGGTGGCCCACCTTGCTAAACCTGCACTCTCCGCTATATTGCAAACTGAATTTGCTCCTAAATAATGAAATTGTTGAGTCACAAAACCCCTGCAGGTCCACCTATGCAGATCTCTGCACCCTCTTAGTCACCCCTAGTGGCGAGACCATACTACCGACCCACCATTGCGGGCTGCCATCGTGGGAGATCCGTCCTTACACAATCATTGCTCAAGCGACGAAACTCCATTGCTCTCCTAACTTGCGGGCCTCGCTTTGATCAATGCCGCTCCCAAAAATGATGTGATCAATTGATATAAGCACAAGTTGAAAGTTCTCAGCAAACCCAACCAGGCGAGCCACCTCATGTGGAAGGTTGTCCCATCAACGTCATTCCCAATGGTAAATCCGAAATTCCTTCTCGCGGTGTGTTTCTCGCACCCATACCCTCCGTAAAGCCTAACATTGAAGTGACAAAGTTCTAAGTCAAGGTGATTACGTGGCTTAGCCCTTACGGGCGTCCATCCCCACATAGCTATTTTCTAACGACAAAAATCCCACGCTTGTTCGCTATATGGGTCCCACGGGATGTATTTCTTCGAAGCTAAATCCTAAGTCTGCCAAGAAAAACTTCAAGATGGGTGGTCTCTATGGGTTCGCCTCTACGGACTATCATATGCGAGGGGCCGTTACTCTAGAGCAGTTCTTTAATGGTGGAACTTCATTGCCTCTTCGACCATGTAGACCCTGAATCCCCCCGATGCCCCCACTATGGAAGATGCACATAACAAAAATTCAAGTTAGGGTTTCTCTGCGGGTCCTATCACGCAGGATGCCATCTGCAGATTGACGCCCATTAGAAGCCATTGCTTAACGATGACCTACCATGCACCTTCTGTAACTCCAAGTTCTGCATCATGCCAAACAATCATTCCTTTAGGCCAAGCAAAAAAGAGCAACTCCATGAACGTGTCAAAGCAATAAAAGGCTAAAATATGCTAAGTGGAAAGACCATGCGGGTTTCGCAATGTGGAACTTCACTTTTGGGATACTACTTGCCTAAGGATGTTTTCTAGTAGCATAATATTGATGGCCTTCCACATCACTGCTTCCTTTTCCTTCACACCCATAAGAGAATTAAAGATATATTTAATGAAGGGGATTGATCTCACGTACCTCCATCACCAATTGTCACACATGCTAAGTGACTTCGCCTTGATTCATTCAAAAATTGAGCTAGGCAAGAATTAACGTTGGGTGGTCTTCTGCGGGATTTTGCTTCTCTAACATTGTTCCTTATGGCATTTAGTCCCACGAATTCCGCAGGGCGGACTTCCACACCCCTAGACCTACATTCCAGTAAATGGCCTAAATGAGCTTCAAATGGTAAACGATGATGAATGTTATGATCTTCTAAAAGTATATGGAAGCAATTAATGATGAATTTGCATGATTTGACTAAAATTTTCCCTCCTAATCTGTCAACACACTTACTACACCTTTTGTGTGCAGGATTAATGGAACTTGCTATGGGACCATCGAAGAAGCCGATAGAGAAAGTTGATAAGGGAAAGAGACCATCCAGGACACCTAGAGGGAAATAAGAAAAAGAATAGATGAAGTACCAGCTCCACAGGGTTGAATGCACCTCCAAAATCACATCCAACTGGGACATAGTTTCTGACACTAACTTGGGGCATACAAATATTGATGAATTTAAACAGAGGGTTATGGTCAATCCCACCATAGAGGAGGCCTTGAGAATCAAGGAAAATGGCCTTGCAAAGGCATTTGAATTTCCTCCTACCTTTATTTCTCTAGAACTAGTAATGGCTTGTCGAGAGTTCTACCACTCTTAGAATAGAAGAATAGTTGCCAAAGATGGAAGAGTATTGGTAGACTTGTCTACCCAATCTATTAGAAGGACATTCGACATCCCAACCTTTGATGAAATGGAGGAGGTTGAAAAGGAATTCACCTTGACAATTTGGCAACATGATCCTCTAGGGTGCAAAAGAACAATAAATCAATCATGGCTAAAGGATAAGAGAGGTAGTGCAAATAAGGTGCCTCAAAACTTATATAGAATTGACTTTGTAGAAGAATCTAATGATCTGGTCATGCTCCTGAGCAGAGTGATGGGCCTTCCCACTGCTACATTCTTTAAAGAATGGATGTTTTACTTCATGGAAGAAATCCTTCGAGGCACTGCCAAATTTCACTAGGAAAAGATGATAAGTGAGAATTTGCATAATCAATTCATGGCAGTGAAGAAGACCTAAATTCTATATGACTTCATACTTGGTCTACCTCTTAGCGGCTAAGTTCCCATATAAAGCATTGGACTATGCTAGAGTACTGGGAACCAAGAAGGGACCACTTAAGGTATATGACTGTTACCCCCCAGCTCCAATATAGAAATTTCAAGAAAGATTACATGAGAGTAAATGATGCCTTCTGTAGATATCTAAAATCTACAAATGCTCAAAACTTTCACACACATTAGCATCTTAGTCATTTAAAACACAACAAATTAAACATCTCTATGAAATACTCCATCATGTTAAATATGCAACCAAAGAAACAATGAAACTAAACAAAAACATATGAAAACATGATGCAAACTCTATCTCATAGTGGATTGGTGCTACTTTGATGTGCAAATTAGCCCTTTCCCAACCCTTGATAAGCTTTCAAAATGATGAGAAAAATGTAAGTGATGAAGAAAAATTTGTGTATAGTGTAGATGCATAAAACTGTGGATAGATTTCAAGTAGAGAAGGCCTCTATTTATAAGTTAGAGGTTTGAAGAATTGAAGAATAGGAAGAATGTGGGATTAAGAAAGGACCAATGAGATTGTGACATTTGTCTTAATGCCAATGGGTAAGGATTGATCACACTTTGTGTGTGTTTGTAAGAGGCACCAAATGCATGTTTGAGAGACATGAAATGCATGTGCTTGAATTTTTTTGGGTGGAGAAATTGTTTGAATGAGAAAGTCAAATGAAGAAATATTCCCTTTTGAGAGGGAAAATGAGATAATTAGTTAATTAGAAAAATTGATTTTCATGTGCAAGTGGATGGGTTAGTCAAGGGTTGAGTTTGACCGAGGTTGAGTCAAAAGCTAGAGAATGGGTAATTAGGATTAGGAGTTAATTAATCCAAAAGTAATTAACTTGGAGGAATTTAGGGGATTTGACATTTGATTTAAACAGTTTTATTTATTAAACTAGATACAAATAATTTTGAGGATTTAATTAAATAAATTGATTTATTTAATTAAACAAGAGGACTTTAGGGATTTAATTAAATAAATTGATTTATTTAATTAAACAAGAGGACTTTAGTGTTTTAATTAAATAAATTGATTTATTTAATTAAACAAGACGACTTTAGTGAATTAATCTAATAAATTACTTTATTTGATTAATAGAGGAAATGATGTTAATTGATCAGAATTAGATGTATGATGTCGATTAAGATTATTTGCATGTCTACATTTTGCCCCTCTTTGAAGCAATGTACCTGCTACATTGGTTCAAAGAATAACCTTGTTGAGATCAAAATTCAATTTTTTATTTTTTCAGATGCCTTAGCGGAAAGAAGTATGCCCTAGCGGAGAGAAGTATGCTGGTACACTGTCCCCTCGAGAGATCGAGCGAAATTTCTAATTTTTGGGTTGAGCTCACGATAAAGATTCAAGATTAGTTTAGCTCAAAGAGGATTAGAAACTCAAATGTTTGATGTAGAGAAACTTGTTGATGTATAGACAGTCATCAACCATGGGTAGCCTCATGTATATTTTGAGATATCACACAAATTTGTATAGAAATGTTATTAAAAATAGAAAAATAAGAAGAAATGATATGGTGAAAGAGAGGATCCAACAAGTCCATGATTTGACAAGACTTTATTGGAGATGATGATGAGAGTGGATGATGCTTTGCTTATCAGGAATTGGGATTTTAAAAGAGCTTACTTACCTTATATTTGATAACATGCATAGATACAATGCATCAAGGTATAAAGAAGCAGGATGCCATTGCACCTAGCGTGATGGAATTTGACTCAACAATCAGATAGGAGTACTCCTGTTAACACCTAACATACATAACCTTATTTAGAATGTAGTTCAGATATTCCAAAGAATGTAGTTCAGATATTCCAAACATCTCAAACCAAAACATAGAAAGGAAAGCCTTCCTATGTGGTCAACAAGACACCTAAAACACCCTCCCTAGAAACCAAACAAAGCACACATGACCAAGGTTATATTACAAGAATATCCAACAAGAATAGCAAAAAAAAGATAATGATCGTTGCCCCATTCTTTTCTCTCTAAATCATTTTGTTTAGACATCATTAAGAGGTCATGGGAATGAGCACAATAAGATAAATCAACAAGAAAAAATAAAGTAAACAAACAAGCTAATGTTCTTCATACCACTAGCCAAGACTAAACTATGGTGATTCTTGATGTTGATGTCCATTGTAGAAAGGATGCATCCTAGGACATGATGTTATCAAGTGATTTTGAGACTAATGGGATGATGGGCTACTGATACCAAGAATTGACCAACTTTTTTACCTATTGACCTAGAATTGAGACCTTAACGTTTGGGTTTACACTTTTAAATTTGCTATACTTGTTTCTGATTATTTTGCCAAAGGTTGAAAGTGACGATTGATTTATTATGGACTACGTTATGAGCTTAGAGACCTGTAGTACTACTCATCCCATTCCTAAGGTCAGTTTGTCCTGCCTATATCAGAGTAGTCTATTGCACCACGTTGGGGGCATGTTCTTATACCTAAATTGGATCAGATTCGTGTATATAATAAGGACTACATACAAAAAATAAATTTTAAATGAATTTATTTGATCCCCCAAAAGGTAAATCAAAATTGGTTTTTTATCATCATTTTGATAGGTGTAAAGGAGACTCTATTATAGGTATGGTTTAAAACTAGCGGGGCTCTATCCAAGGGGGTTTGATCTAAGGTAGTTTGATCAATTCCTCTTCAATTGGAATGCTTTAAATGGAACTTTTTAAGGCTTAAATCATTATATTTTCTAAAAACATGTGATTTCAACAAAAAATAGAATCTCCCAGAAATTGTAAATCGGCTTTGTGGGATCACCCTTGAGGGACACCATAGTGGAAAATTAAGTAGTTTAGGATGAAATTGGATATCTGCTTTCTTGTAATGTTGGTAATGGGAATGGCCTCTACCAACTTGGTGAAGTAATCAGTGGTAGTGATGATAAACTTATGTCCATTAGATGAGGTGGGGGTGATTTTTCCAATGAGATCAAGCCCCCACTACAAAAAGGGCCAAGGTGTAATCATTGGATGGAGCTCTTGAGTTGGTGCATGGATGAGGTCTCCATGCTATTGACACTACAAGCATTTCCTGACATATTCATGGGCTTCTCTTTCCATTGTGGGCCAGTAGTACCCCATTCTCAGCAGTTTCTTATTCAAGGTCATACCACTCGAATGGGAACCACAAATGTCATTGTGCACCTTGGTTAAAGCAGTCAAAGCCTCCATAGAATTTAGGCATCATAATAGGGTTCCCTCAATGCTCCTATAGTATAGGGTGTCTCCTAAGATCACAAAGCGGGATGATTTCTTGACAAAGGTTCTTTTTAGGCTCGGGGATAAATTGGCAGGGAGGAATCCTATTCTCATGTAGGTGTATACATCATGGTACCAGGATCACCAGGACCAATGATTTCACACACAAATTCAGGCTCTGGTACCTTGAATGCTGGTACGAGAAGCTGCTCTACGAGGAATTCATGATTAGGGATATTGCGTGGGATATCCAATAATGATCTAATTTTTTCCATAACATCTGATGCTTTGTTATTATCTAGACCTAGGTATCTACTCAAACATGATGTCAATAAAAGACTCTTTGAGGCTTTCCACCAGTTTCTTGTATGGAGTTAACTTTTATGGTATTCACAGTTTACCTGATTGATGATTAGCTGGTAATCACCATAGACCTTGAGTGCCATAATCTACCACTGCACTACTATTCCGATCCCTATGATGAGGGTCTCATATTCTGCAATATTGTTCGTGCAAGGAAATGACAACTTGTATGACCTTGGTATGCAGTCTCCTTGTGGCATGATAAAAAAGACTCCAGCTCCTGATCCATGATATGTGTAGGATCCATCAAAGTACACCTTCCAGTGGTCTGCTATGCTTAGGTTAAAAATTGATTCATAAAGGAACTTTGATATCAATGGGTTTTTTTAATACATTGGTGCTTCTGCTAGTTGATCTGCAATGACTTGTCCCTTAATATCCTTTCACTCTACATACTCGATATCATACTTTGATAGGATCATAACCCACTTAGCCATCTGTCCTGTGAGAATTTCTTTAGAAAGCAAGTATTTGAGTGGGTCAATCTTGGCAATGAGTTTTATTTTATGAGCTAACATGTAGTGCCTGAACTTCTATGAGGCAGACACCACTGCTAGACAAGCCTTTTCAATGAATGTATAATTCAAATCATGCCCTACCATAGTTTGGCTGATGTAGTAAATAGCTCTTTCTATTCCATTTTCATCATGTTGGGCTAGGAGAGTGTCGAGAGTTGCTGTTGTTGCTGATATGTACATAATCAATGGCTTGCCTGGAATAGTTGGCATAAGAACTGGCGGCGTGAAAAAATATTCCTTGATCTTGTTGAATGCTTGATCACACTTCTCATCCCATTTGTATGCTACCCCCTTGTGGAGTAGATGAGAGTAAGGGATAGCCTTGTCTGCTAGTTGCGCTATGAATTGATGGATGGACTAGAGTCTTCCTTGTAGGCCTCTTAACTATTTCAATGTCTTTGGTGCCTCCATCTTGAGAATTTCCTTGAACTTAGAGGGATCTATCTCTATTTCCTCTCATGGACACAATGTATCCTAGCAAATTCCCTGATTATACGCCAAAGACACGCCTCTTTGGATTGAGTCAGACTTTGTATTCCTCAAGTCTATCAAAGATGGAACTTAACAGCGCTGCTATGTGATCTTGCCTCTTTCTAGATTTGGCCAATATGTTGTCAACATAATTTTCCATAGTCTTATGAATCATATCATGAAAGATTAGTGTCATGGCCCTCTGATAGGTTGCTCCTACATTCTTTAGGTGGAACAACATCATTTTTCAACAATATGTCCCCCATGGACAAGTGAAAGCCGTTTTATGTTGGTCCTCTTTGGCTATCATGATTTGGTTATATCCAGAGAATCTGTCCATTAGAGACAAAATCTCATGTCCCGCGGTCATATCTATGATCATATCAATGTTTGGAAGTGGGAAGTCATCCTTTGGACATGCTTTGTTTAGATCTTTGAAATCCGTACAGGTACAAATGCCCCCAATGGGCTTTGAAATGGGTACAAGATTTGATACCCACTCCAGGTAATCAATTGGCCGTATGAACCCCACATCAAGGAGTTTTTGTAGTTCCATTTTGACCAACAAGGCTATTTGGGGATGCATTTTCCTAAGCTTTTGTCTCACTAGCTTTTCCTTAGGATATACTGCTGGATGATGAACTACAATTTCAGGATTAAGACTAGGAATATTTACATAGGTCCATGCAAAGTTCACCTTTCTCTCTTTTAAGAATGTGGCTAGGAGCTCTTATTCCTCTGTTAACAATGATTTGACATAAAAGGTGATATGCAGTGTTTCCTCTGATCCCAAGTTGACTAGGTTACACTTCTCTACCTGAACTACTGACTTCTCTTGATGTAGAGCACTATGAGGAAGATTGAATTCCCCATCCTCTGGCACCTCAGAGAGGTTTTGACCGTTAGATGCATCCTTTGTTTTTACTATTTTCTAGTTTGAAAGTGCCATAGTGTGGTTTTCACTTAAAGATTGAGACATTATTCTCAAATTTTCACTTTTGCGACTGAGGGATTCAATCATTTCTCCATAGTAGGCATGTGTGTCTAACTCAATGTCAAATCCTACTTTGTGATCTCCACATGGTATATTATCCCACAATCCCATGAATTTTGAGAGCTCTTCATCATTTTCGAACGTGTCTAAAATTGACGGTCCTCGTTGGTCATAGTCGATGAGTTGGGGATAGACTAACTTTATCTCATTAGTTTGGTTGTTTGACTCAAAGGATAGGGTGCTAATCATAAAGAGGAAAGAATCTTCGATCAATATGGGTAGATCCATAATAGGGTCCTCATCCTCACTACACACATCGGTTATGTCAAAGGTAAAGTTATCTGTGACTTGACCTGTAGATACGGGTAACTGGAGCTTAGTGTTAGGGAAATTTAGGGCATATCAGAGAAATCTCCAAGAATAGTGGTGCCTTTGGTAACTTCAATTTTGATTAGATTGCCTCAAAGACACGTACAACTTTTTCCTAAAGCGGAAACAGACACAGTTCATTTCCCACATTAATCCTTCTAAGAGAAGTACATGTAAATTCAACATCATGCAATAACATAATCTAGAAGCAGAACCAACACAAATGAAAGATAAGACAAAAAACCAGAACACACAAACTTACATGGGGAAAACCCTTTCGGGTAAAAAACCCCGCACTCCAAAGATCGAGCCATTGTGTTATTCAACAACTGAAGGTTACAATACAATTCAGGCTGATAGCCTTTTCAGAGATTACATCTTGTTCATTCTGGATACAATCTGGTAACCAACTCCCCCTTTGTACATTTCTTGATCAACCTCTCAAACCAAACAATCTTTGTACTGTTGCAATACCCTCACACAGTATACAGTACAAATCAACATGAGAGATCAACCATGGCATTCAATCCTTATTCAGGAGAGAATTCAACAGCATAACCCTACCTCTCACTTCCTTTGTTTCGGCCTCATGGCCTCAACCTTCCAGCCAGCCACTCAGCCCTCACTCTATCGCTCACCTGTATCGAACAACTGTTCATTGAACTGAACATCATCTACAATTCCAGAGTATATCCATGTCATCTCTGTCTGTTGAACTTCCTCATAGAATGGCCATAATAGATCTCTGTCTGTTGAACTTCCTCATAGAATGGCCATAATAGACTAACTTCCAACGGTTCCCATTCGACTTCTCTGATTGGTCGAAGAGACACCACGTAGGATGGTCTCCCAATTGGTCAGAGGCATTCAACCTGTATTCACATGTCGGTGAGACATTAACTGTGTCTCCCCAATGCCATAAGACCTGACTATAGCTATCGCCAAGACAATCGCTATTTGATGAGACATCATACTGAAGTCCCAAAGTCACACAGATGTTAGCTTTCCATTCGGTGAGACTATCGCTACTCACCAGGACATCACACCGATGTTCACAAGTTATTCCGAAGTGTCCAACAATCGGCAAGACTTACCACTATAGCCAAGAGATTACACCAAGCCTTCATGTCATACCGAAATAAACAACCATTGACAGGACTTACCGCTCTCGCCAAGAGATTACAACAATGTTCACACCTATCGGTGAGAGAACCCATCGATGGCAAGACTTCTTACCAAGACTTCCAAGTTACCACAATGAGCATCGGTGAGAAAAACATAAGTCACCAAGAGTTCATAGCGAAGCCTCCCTGTTACCCTGAAGATTCCAAGTGAAAGCTATCGACAAGACTTCGGCTATCGTTGAGACTTCATACTGAAGCAAGCCTTTCAGCCAAGGGTCTCCCCGACACCGCTTGTCGCCCAGAGTCTCCTTGATATACAATAAGAGTGGCCTTTCGGCCAGATATCTCCCTATCGCCAAGAGTTCCTACTAAACCCTTATGTTATCTCGATGACTCCGAATGTAACACTGTTGGCGAGACATCTCTTATTGCTAAGACACATTCTGATAGGAGCATGTCATACCGATTACTGCATTGGCTAGATAGAACAAGGGTCATGCTGATATCGGCTACCGTCGCCGAGACAACATTCTGACTGTCCCAGGTTACACTGAAGGTTTAGGTTATGTCGATTGCCAAGACATTTAGTAGGTCACAGCGATAGTTTAGGATCAACTAGCAGATCGGCCATACATCTCAATAGTCATACCAAAATTGCTCACAAGAGGTTTCAGGATGTGGGATTGAGGTACACAATTCCAACACTTAGCTGCTGACAACTAAGGAGGTGTTTGGACCTTTTTAACTAGGGCGGGTCTGCCAAGTATGGTCACCTTCAAAGGGGTACATTCGAGACCAAGATTTCTTAAATGCTTCTCAACAATGATGGGTTCTAGGAGACCATTATTATTATGCCCAAGTTTCTTGTTTCTATCATAGCCCATACTAAGCATCATTTTTAGCCCTTTGCTGCTATCATCCATGGGAAGATCAATCGTGGGTTGGTTGTCTTGGTATAGTAGACTTGATGGGTCTTCTTCCACCACTTCTCGGCCTAGGTCCCCCCAACACCTGAATCTGGAAGGATCTGCTTTGAAAGTTTGGGATGAGGAGGCATTTGGATGTGGTTTCCCATGCGACCTAGGAGATTGAGGTAACTCTCCTACCACAAAGGAAATTTTCTTCATTTTGTAATCCCCACAACCATTGTCTTGGATAATGACCTCAATATTAGAAATGGCAAGGATGGAGGGTGTCTTTGTCTCAGATTTGGAGGCCAAGGTAGATGGGTCCACATATGGATTTGAGGGGTCTTCATCATTCTTTGGAACTCAGGTTATTTTGTAGTATTTAGCTTCCAAATTCTTGCTATAGTAAAATGGTTTAGGATCCTCATGGATGATGACCTCTTGGCCTTGATGTTGGAACTTGATACACTAGTGGAAAGTTGAGGCAATGACTTGCATTCCATGGATCCATGGGCACCCTAGAAGGTTGTTATAGGGTAATTCAAGGTTGAGGACTTGAAATGTGGTTTCCATAATAGCAGGCCCTAATTGAATAGGGAGTTGGATAGTGCCTTGTGACTCTCTTTCCTGATCATTATATGCTCTGATGGTTATAAATTTTCCTTTTTCAACAACATCCTCAGAGAAGCCCAAATTTTTTATTAGCTTAAGGGTGCAAATATTTAGACCTGCACCTCCATCCACCAAGACCCTTTTGAATTTTTTTTTATGGATGAAAGCTTTGAGATGAAGTGCACGGTTGTGAGATGGTTGGGTTGGGAGGTCTTGATAATTAAAAGGTCAAGAGATGAGGTGTGGTGAGGTGTCCAACCATAGGTTGGAATTGTTCCACATCAAGATCCATGGGAACAAAGGATGTGGCCAATGCCTCTTCTAGGATCTTTCTATTTGTAGGTGATATTTTTAGTAACTCCATGATGGAGATCTGAGCGGGGGTTCTTTTCAACTGGTCCAAGACATTATACCCAATAGGAACAGATTTCAGATTTGAGGTGGATGCCCTAGATGGCTGAGATGGTCTAAAAATGGTGAATTTTCTACCTCTTGTGGTGACTCCACAATCTTCTTGGGCACTCTTGATAGTGATGATAGTGACCCATTCATCTAGGAATGCAACAACATGGTCATACACATGGTTTACACTTTTGTACTTTCCTTTATCATTGTCACTATTTCCCTTGTTGTGATTGGGCATTAGATTCGTGTAAATATTTAGGTCCTGATTCCCTGGAGGTTGTTTGATAGTTATGATTTTGTCATCAATGAGGTCTTGGATCAATTTTTTCAACCTCATGCAATTGGTAGTTGTATTCCCATTGATTTTATGGAAATCACAAAGGTGATTTTCATTGTACCATGACAGTTTCACTTGGGGTTCTTAATAGTTCTCATAGGTGGGGATCGTGATGAGTTTTTCTTGCACTATTTTATTCATGATGGATTCAATTGGTTCCCCAAGGGCTGTGTATTTCAGCTTGGGGGAATATTTGTTTCGCTGGGGTGGTCCCCCTTGGTTGTTCAAATTATTCACCGTTTGATTGTTTGGTTGTTGTTATGATGTTGGCTTGTTGATTGTTTTGATTGTTGGTTTGCGGTTGCTGATATGTCTATGTGTTGTGCCTCGGGGCACTGATTACAACTTTGGCATCAACAATGCCATCATTAGAACATTTTTGTTCTTTTCCCATGTTTAAGGTTTGTCATTGTAGCTAGTGGATGGGCGGTTGTCTTGATATGTAGGTGTTCCCCCTTGTGAGATAAGGGCTCGTTCGATGTTGAGTGCCTTGCGGATCAACTGGTCATATGTGGTGATGCATTGCATCTTTAGATGAAAAGAAAAGGCCCCTTCAAGGTTGGTGATGATGGTACATATTTGTTATTCCTCTGGCATGGCCCATTTGCTTCTATTGGCTTTGGATTGCCATCATTGTAAGAACGAAGTAAATGACTCCCCCTTGGATTGCTTTAGAGTGGATATCTCTTCCAGACTCACATCCATCCCTATGTTGAATGAATATTTTTGAATGAATGCATCAACAATTTCTTGAAATTTCTTGATTCCAGAAAGATGAGAGAACCACTCCATGGCGGGTCTTGCCAAACTGCGAGGGAACAATCACATTAGGTAAGTGTCATCGTATGCGAATTCCATGCAATATACTTGAAACTCCCTAATATGATCTTCAGGGTTTCTCATCCCTTTGTATTTTTCAAATTTTGGGATTTTAAATCCTTGTGGGAATAGTTTCATTGCAATGCTTCTATCAAATGGATAGGGGTACAAGTTTTTTGGTGTTTTCACTGATTGGAGGTCAGGCACCTATTGCGAGAGGAATTTGATCTATGCTGACACATTGTCTTGAGGATCGAAAGGTGGAATGAAGGTGTTTTGAGGTGGTGTGATTGTGGGAGTGATGGGTGGATTGGTTGGTGTGTTGGTGGGAGGTAGTTGCACTTTTTGTTGCACCAAGTATGATTGCAATTGCTGTTGTACCAACAATGCTTGTTGTTGGTCCTATTGTTGTTGCACCAACAAGGCTTGTTGTTGTGCCAACAACACTTGTTGTTGGGCCAACAATGCTTGTTGTTGGGATAGGAGTTGGGTTGCTTCTTGTTGCTCTTGATATTGCTGCAATGCTTGCTGGTATGCTTGTTGTTGTGCTTCTTGTTGTTGATCTTGGTACTGTTCTTGTGCATGTGCTTGTTGTGCTTGATATTGTGCTTGAGCTTGTTGGGAAGCTTGGGAAACTTGTGCGTCTTGTGCAACTTGAACAACTTGTGTAGCTTGTTGTTGTTGCAACAAAGCTTGAGCTTGTGCTTGGGCAGCTTGTTGCACTTGCGCTTGTTGTGCAGCTAGTGCAACTTGTTGATTTTGGTATTGTAGGAGTGTTGTTTGATAGGTTTGATGAGCTGCTTGTAATGTCATGTATTAGTTTTCCACATTTGGATTTGGTGGCGGTGGTGGAGGATTTGGAATTGCTGTTTGAGTGATGATTTGGGGTTGTGTTGATGTGAGTTGTGTGATTGATATGGTGGGTCCTTGTGAGGCCATGTTTTGATGTATGGGGATTGATGGTGTTGTTTGGATGGATGCCACCTGTTGTTGTGATATTGGTGGCATATTCAAAAGATTTGATACACTGATTTGATTGATGTTCAAAGGATGGTTTTTGTTTGATTGATTTGTGACTGGGATGTTAGGTAGAGGGGGTTTCCCTAAACCAAGGATTGATGTAGATGTCAGTGGTAGCGGAGGTAGTGGTGGTGGAATCAAAGGTGGGATTGGTGGAAGTGGTGGTAGATTTCCCAAAGCAAGTGATGATGAGGCCCCAAAAAGTTCTCCTTGTTCAAATAGACTTGTTTGAACCAATGGGAGAGAAACTTGTGTGTCAAGAGCATATGCCGGTGTTGCATGAAAAGAGGATGGATTATTGGTGTCATGAAAGACAAGTGGGATGTATTGATGCAGGGGATTTTGAGGGACGGTATTTAATGTTCTTGTTGGAAAAGTATTCCTCAATCATCATAGGCTGAAACCTCCATTAGAGCCAAGTCGGTGTGACAGTTCTTATGTCTGGCCGACTAGCAGTTTGGAACATCATGTTTTGTATAGGTTGTTGTGACCTAGTTTTTGTCTCACCGAAGGATCATATTGCTGTGACAGTTTGCTTTTGGTGTGACCTCTTAGCGCCTGTGAAGATCTTTGGCCGATAGGCCATTCAATTGTATATCGGGAAGACCTTTGGCCGAAAGGCTTTGTTTGGTGTGAAGTCCCAGCGAAAGCTAATGTCTTACCGACAGTATGTTATGTATTGAAGTCTTCAGGATAACTAAAGGGTTCTCACTATGAAGTCCCATCAACATTGGTGACTCTTGCCGATGATGAGAGGTCTTCGGTGTAACATATATGTGTTCGATAAGAACTCTTGGTGAAGGTGATATGTCTTGGCGACTGTTGATGACTTCGGGGTGACGTGTGATCTCAGAGAAACCTCTTGGCGATATTGATATGTCTTGCCGACTATTCTTTGGAGCTCGGTATACCATATGACTTCGGTATAACTTGTGGTGACTTGGCGTGAGGTCTTGGGGAAGAATGATACTCTTGCCGAATGGAAAACTCACGTCTATGTGACTTGTGGAGCTTTGGTATGATGTCTCACCAAAAGTGATGAGTCTGGGCGATAGCGATACATGTGGAGAACATCGGTGTGAGATCCTAGCGACATAAGGAAGTCTTAGCGATAGTCTCTTGAACTCAGTGTAACATAAGAAGGCTCGTTGGGATGTCTTGGCGAGAGCGATTGTCTTACTGAAAGGAAAACTGAAGCCAATACAAGTTGTAAGCTCAGTGAAACCTCTTTTCGATGGAAATGACTCTTGGCGACATCAATATGAAGACTTTGTGGCATCGGCAAGACACTGTTAGTGTCTCACCGAGATGCCAACAAAGTTTGTTTCTTTTGACCGAGTGAAGACTATCTACGTGGCTGGTATTCAGCCAATCAGAGGAGCCGAATTGGAACCGTTGGGAGACAGTTTGTTGTGATAGTTTTGTGAGGAAGCTCAACAGCTAGGAACGACATGAATATTGTTTGTAATCTCTATAGTGATTTGGTTGGTTCAATCAACAATTGTGTGTGAATAGTTTGAATTGTATCAAAGTGAATTCTATTCTGAAAAGATTGTAATTTGAAGGTTCCTGTACAAGATTGTTCATGGTGAATGCTACTGTAAACAGACACCAGAAAGATAAGTCTAACATTTTTATGTAATCTCCATTACTATAATACAAAGTGATTTCTCTTGGTGTGGTGGGTTTTTCTTCCATAAGGGTTTTCCCACGTATATCTGGTGTTCCTATGTGATTGTCAAATACTCTGTTTCTGTTATCTACTTCACAGTGCATCTTAATTGAATTGAAATTGAAAAATTAAAAGTATATCTACATTCTTCTCCGAGGTTTTGACGTTAGGAGAGTTGTTTCTGCATCTAGCTTTACTTACAAGTGGTATCAGAGCCTGGATAGTTGTGTTATCCTTGTGGGTACATTGGGTATTTTGAGTCAATTCTGTTTTGTGGGAGTCTTGTAAAGTTTGTTATTTCTGCTTACAGGTTGAAATGGCTAGCACGTCTGGAAAGTTTGAAATAGAGAAGTTCAATAGCAGTAACTTTGAGTTGTGGAAACTCAAGATGGAGGATCTTCTAGTTGATCGTGATCTGTGGCTTGCAGTGTCTGGAACTAAACTTACAGGCATGAAGCAAGAACATTGGGACCTTGCAGAGAGAAAGTCTAAGGGGCTGATAAGGCTCTATTTGGCAGACTCAGTTCTTCTAAATGTGCATGAGGAGAAGACTGCCTCTTCTTTGTGGAAGAGACTGGCGTCTATTTATCAAGGGAAGTCCTTGGTGAATAAATTGTTCTTGAGGAAGAAGCTGTATTATTTGAGAATGCAGGAAGGAGGGTCTATGGCTGATCATTTGAACACATATAATATGTTGATTGCTCAATTGACATCTGTTGGTGTAAAAATTGATGAAGAGGATCACTGTATGCTATTATTGTGTTCTTTGCTAGACTCTTGGGATCATCTGGTGATGGCTATTGGGAGTACATCTAGTTTCAAGATGGAAGATGTTGTTGGTTCTTTCCTATCAAAAGAGATGAGAAGGAAATCTTCTGAGATGGTGAAGGAAGATCTTGCTGTCAGAGGAAGACTGGAAGAGAAAGGAAAGAAGAAGGATAAGAAATCAAAATCAAAATTAGAGGGGAGATCAAAGTCTCCTGGCAAGAAGTCCAAGGTGAAATGCTGGAACTGTGGGCAACCTGGTCATGTCTGAAAGGATTGTAAAGAGGAGAAGAAGAAGAAGAAGAAGTATTCTTAAGATAATGATTCTTCTCATAGTGATGCAGATGCCTTAATTGCAGCCTTGGCTACTCAGGCATCAGATGATGTCTGGCTGATTGATTCTAGAGCATCTTTCCACATGAAATCTCATAGAGACTAGTTCACAAAGTATGAAGAATACGATGGTGGAAAGGTGTACTTGGAAAGTGATTCAACTTTGGAGATAGTTGGCCGTGGAAGAGTCAGAATACAATTTCTTGATGGCAGAGTAAAGGGAATTAATGATGTTATGCACATACTAGGTTTGGCTTGAAATTTACTGTCTGTCAGTAAGCTGAATGATATTGGAGTACAAGTCACGTTCTCTGGAAATGGCTACAAGATGACTAGAGGTTCAATGGTGCTGGCTAGAGGTGCTCGCATTGGTACCCTTTACAAGTTGGATGTACATGCTGTTCAATGTAACATTATCTCTGGAAAGTCATTGAAAGCTACTCATGGAGGTAAAGAGGGAAATATCCCTAATTATGTAAACTCTATGGAAGTAAAACTTCCAACAGAGAAGACTATGCTCTAGCATCATAGGTTAGGCCACATAGGAGAAAAAGGTTTAAAAACCTTGAAGAATAAAAACCTGGTTGAGGGGCTTGAAGATTGTAATCTCGAATTTGAATTCTATGAGCATTGTATATATGGAAAGCAACACTGTGTTTCATTTTATTCCAGTCCTCATAAATCTTTTGGTTTTCTAGTTTATATTCATCTGGATGTATTTGGTCCAGTGGATGTTCCATTGCATGCAAAATTCAGAGATACTATGTATGGATTTATTAATGAGATTACTCAGAAGAGCATTTGTATATTTCACGAAAAGGAAATTCAGAAGTATTAGGTGGTTTAAAGTGAAATCTTGTTGAAATGAGAATGGTAGAAAAAATAAATGTAAGGAGGTGATATTTAGGTGGTGTAGACTTTGGATGAATTTGAAGATCTTGTAAAGACCCAGGTTGCCAAGGCTGAGGCTACTGCTTATACTACGATAGAATGGAGTTAGAAAGATTCCAATAGGTTAGTAATGGAGAGAGAGCACAAAGTATGCTTTCGGTAGTGTTGGCTTAAGAGGAGAGGAAATTCTAGGCTAAGAAGGCTGTATCCTGCGCTGTGCCTCATAAATCATTCTCCGAGTTCTTCTCTCTTGTTGAGAAAACACAGCTGAGAGCGTGGCCTGGTAAGAAGCCCTCTTGGAACATGTTCATGTTTTGGATGTAGAACCAGCCGCCATGTGTGGGATCATGAAAAAGATCTAAACTAGAGAACAAGTTGTCAAATGTATTTTTTAAATGGCTGTAGTGCTGTCCATAAAAGGATAGAAGCTTTGGAATCGTCTGAGAGAAGGTTATTATACTCAGCAGAGTGTAATATTTTGTGGTACGTGCCGCTTTGGATATCTGAATTTCAAGAGACAAATAAAAGAAGAAGGATACATTTAATTCCTCCTAGAGAAAGAGATTGAAGAGTTCAAATCCTTTGGCTAGGGGCTCAGTGTTTTGATAGTTGAAGAAGAAGAAAAGAAGAACCTCGTGATTAGCCTCAACAGTGAGAAGTCAACTAGGTAAAGAAAGCAACTTGATAGGTATGGGTTCTCTTTGATTGATTCTACTTGTGCCTATGCTTTTAATTTCTACTTGATGGAGCTCTAGGACTATAAAGGAGGCATTTGGCAAATGCAGGTTAGGACTCTTGGGTTGGAAGCCATGAATGAAGAGATGGCATCATTAGAAAAGAATGAAACCTAGAGTTTGGTGCCCTTGCCTAAAGGTAGAAAGGACATTGGCTGCAAATGGGTATTTAAGAAGAAAATTGGTCTGGATGGTAGTGTAGAAAAGTACAAGGTGAGACTGGTTGCAAAGGGTTATTCCCAGGTAGTGGGAATTGATTATGGGGAAATATTTTCTACTGTAGCAAAGTTGACATCTATCAGATTTCTTTTGTCACTTGTAGCAGTGTATGACTTAGAGGTTGAACAGATGGATGTGAAGACAACATTTCTTCATGGTGATCTTGAAGAAGAAATCTATATGTCCCAGCCTGAGCACTTTGTTAAGAAAGGTAAATAAAAACTGGTATGCAAATTAAAGAAGTCTCTGTATGGGTTAAAGCAGTCACCTAGAATGTGGTACCAGAAATTTGATACTTTTGTATTGTCTTTGGGATTTGTGAGATCAAAATCTGATCACTGTGTATATTATAAAGCTGAAAATGATCGAGTACTTATTATTGCTTTCTATGTTGATGATATGTTGTTCATAGGAAATAGTAAGCTAATGATTTCTGATCATAAGTCTCAGTTGTCTACTAAGTTTGAAATGAAAGATCTTGGTTCAGCAAGGTATATTTTGGGGATGGAGATAACCAAGGATAGGAAGAATAGAAAACTATGGCTCAATCAGAGTAAGTATATCAGGACTATTTTTGAGAGATTTTGTATGAATGATTGCAAACATCTAGTGGTTCCAGTCTTCCAGGGAACAAAGCTATCTGTTGAGGACTGTCCAAAATATCCTACTGAGATGGAGGACATGACCAGTGTACCCTATGCTAGTGCGGTTGGCAGCCTCATGCATGCAATGGTCTGTACAAGGCCAGACATTTCCCAAGTAGTGGGAGTTCTTAGTCAATTTATGGCAAATCCGAGAAGGATACATTGGGATGCTATGAAGAGAGTGTTTAGATATTTGAAGGGAACTTCAAATTTTTCTTTGTGTTACCATGGGAACTTGGTTGAATGATAGAGGACTCTGAACATTCATGGATATGTAGATTATTTTTGGGTAGGGGACACTGACAGCAGGAGGTCCACCAGTGGATATGTTTTCATGTTGAATGGTGGTGCAGTGAGTTGGATGAGTAAGCGACAGGCTGTAGTCTCTTTGTCCACTACGGAGGATGAATACATGGTAGCTACTCATGCTTGTAAAGAAGCAATTTGGTTGAAATGTTTGTGTTCTAACATTGGTCTTGATGCAGGGGAAATAACTATTTTCTGTGACAGTCAGAGTACAATTTGTCTAGCAAAGAATCCAACTTTCCATGCCAGGACGAAACATATTGATGTACAATACCACTTTGTACGAGATATGGTGGAGAATGGAAAGGTCAGTTTGGAAAAGGTTGATACTCTGGAGAATACTGCAGATTGATTGATGAAGCCAGTGAGCACAGACAAGTTCAGGTGGTTTGCCAATTCAATGGGCCTTAGTGCCCATGATTTTCATTAAGTTTTATTGTGCTCTGGAGGTGCCTGTGTGATCTTCGTCAAGTGGGAGATTGTTGGAAAAGTATGCCTCAATCATCACAAGATGAAACCTCCATTGGAGCCAAGTCGGTGTGACAGTTCTTATGTCTGGCTGACTAGCAGTTTGGAACATCATGTTTTGTACAGGTCGTTGTGACCTAGTTTTTGTCTCATCGAAGGATCATATCGCTGTGACAGTTTGCTTTCGGTGTGACCTCTTAGCGCCTGTGAAGATCTCTGGTTGATAGGCCATTCAATCATATATCAGGAAGACCTTTGGCCGAAAGGCTTTGTTCGGTGTGAAGTCCCAGCGAAAGCTAATGTCTTGCTGACAGTATGATATGTATTGAAGTCTTCGAGATAACTAAAGGGTTCTCGCTATGAAGTCCCAATGACATTGGTGAGTCTCGCCGATGATGAGAGGTCTTTGGTGTAACATATATGTGTTCGATAAGAACTCTTGGTGAAGGTGATATGTCTTGGCGACTGTTGATGACTTCGGGGTGACATGTGTGATCTCGAAGAAACCTCTTGGCGATATTGATGTCTTTTCGACTATTATTTGGAGCTCAGTATAACATACAACTTTGGTATAACCTGTGGTGACTCAACGTGAGGTCTTGGCGAAGAATGATACTCTTTCCAAATGGAAAACTCACGTCTATGTGACTTGTGGAGCTTCGGTATGACATCTCACCGAAAGTGACGAGTCTGGGTGATTGCGATACATATGGAGAATGTTGGTGTGAGGTCCTGGCAACATAAGGAAGTCTTAGCGATAGTCTCCTGAACTCGGTGTAACACAAGAAGGCTCATTGGGATGTCTTGGCGAGAGCGATTGTCTTACCAAAAGGAAAACTGAAGCCGATACAAGTTGTAAGCTTAGTGAAACCTCTTGCCGATGGAAATGACTCTTGGTGACATCGATATGAAGACTTTGTGGCATCGGTGAGACATTGTTAGTGTCTCACCGAGATGCCAACAAAGTTTGTTTCTTTTGACCGAGTAATGACTATCTACGTGGTTGGTATTCGGCCAATCAGAGGAGCCAAATTGGAACCATTGGGAGAATGTTCATTGTGACAGTTCTATGAGGAAGCTCAATAGCCAGGAACAACATGAATATAGTTTGTAATCTCTGTAGTGATTTGGTTGGTTCGATCAATAGTTGTGTGTGAATAGTTCGAATTGTATCAGAGTGAATTTTATTATGAAAAGATTGTAATTTGAAGGTTCCTGTACAAGATTGTTCATGGTGAATGTTGCTGAAAACAGACACCAGAAAGATAAGTCTAAAATTTGTATGTAATCTCCATTACTGTAATACAAAGTGATTTCTCTTGGTGTGGTGGGTTTTTCTCCCGTAAGGGTTTTCCCACGTATATCTGGTGTTCCTGTGTGATTGTCAAATACCCTGTTTCTGTTATCTACTTCATAGTGCATCTTAATTGAACTGAAATTGAAAAATTAAAAGTATATCTACATTCTTCTCTGAGGTTTTGATGTTAGGAGAGTTGTTTCCGCATCTAGCTTTCCTTACAGTTCCTACATTGGTATTTGCATCCAAATTTTGATTATTGACAAGGGGGTGTGTTTAAAGAGCAAGGAGTAATGAACTCCTCTTGTTGACAATGGGTTGTGTCATGGAAAGAGATGATGTGGATTGTGGAATGGGTTGGACGATGCCTTGAATGGGTGAGGTGAATGGTACAAGTGGAATATTCTCAAAAGGTTTCTCGACAATGGTGAATATATCATAGTTAGAAGGGAGTTTAGCACCTTCTTTCGCCAATTATAGCATGTATTGCGAAGGATTAAGTTTGATCATGGTATTAAAAATCCTCTAATTTTTGGGGTTTTGGACCATTTCTATTATTTCATCCTGTGTCATTCCCAAGACATTGTTGGTGATGTCTTCTACTTGACCGTCTTGAAGTTCTTGTGATACTAGAGGAAGGTTGGGTGGGGGATTGCTTGATCCAATGGGATTGATTTTAGGAGTGGTTTGACTCAAGTCACTTGAAGTAGATGTTTCCTTGTTGGATTCCTTGTTCTTCTTGTGTTGAGATCTAGTTTGAACCATAAAATAGGGATCAATTTTCATGAATGTGGGAGATAAATATCTAACTCGTTAGATTGACCCAAAATTTTAGGCACAAAAAAGAAAGTATAGGATGAAGAAGATCAAAGGATGATGATGAGATAAATGAAGGATGGGTGATATGAATGATTGAAATATTGAAAAATCTTGAGGGGGATACTAGACTTTGGGACTTTTTAATTTTGATTTTGGATTTTTATTTGATTTGATTGTATTTGATTTTGGATAATGAACAAATAGAACCTAAGATGTTGGATGTTATCTATGGGATAAAATTTCTCATGAGATGATAATTTTGACTAAGTGTAAGGAAAAGGATGCCTCTACACACACCTAGCCAAAACAAGATGACTTTGATTTTTGGATTTTGATTCAAGGATTTGCGAAAAGTCTAGCATAGAGGATTTTTCAAGATTTCCAAGATTTGTTGGTGAGATGATTTTGATTGATGTTTTAGGATGGATGAAAGTGATTGGTTTTGATCCTAAGATGAACCTAAAAAGACTCTTATTTACCAAACCTCGGTGTTGAAGAACATGCAATCCTTCCTATGTGAGACACTCAAACCTTTGAAAGAGACTTGGATTTTGACAATAGTAAAATGAGTACAAATTGGGATTGTTTCTTGATGCACGTTTGTAAAATTTGAATGTCAATCTTTCTCTAAATTCGTAAAGCATAGAAAAATGTTTGTTGCGATTTTTTTGACTAAGAACTTTGGACTTTGGTTTTTGAATTTTGATCTTTCAGGAAATAATTTGGAAGATCACATGTGTGGGGTTCAATTGTTTCTTAGCTTTTCTTAATGAATTCCTTTTACCACAAATGTTCTCTTGATTAGATTTTCAAAGTAGATGTCTAATGTCCTAACTTCTCATCCCACAAAGTGCATTATGTGGAAATTAAGGAAATCAAGGAAAAAGTTCCCTAATGTTGACTTTAGTAAAAGAAAATTGAGATGTAAATTCAAATACTTAGAAGCCTCTAAGGAATCCCTCCTGGCAAGCAATAACACTTAAATTTTATCAAAGGTATTTGCTCCTCCTAAAGGGTTTTAAATTTGATGTTCATGTTGAATGTTTGTTTTCCAATGTTTTAGATCCAAGCAAAGCATTTTGATTCCAAAATGATGCACAATCCTAGGATAAAATGAGACAATATTTGTTGAGTTCCCACTTGGATAAATCTAGGTATGCCTAATCTTAGCAGATGATTAGATTCTTGACCACACTGGATCCCCTCCATGACACACACTTCTTGGGTCAACCAAGCATCAATACCCATGAAACTCCCATGGCATACTTCTTATCTCTACTAAAGTTGTAAAAATGTGGAATGGCTTTAGAATGACCATTCTTGGACCAAAAAATATATAAGGATTTGGACTTCTAAACAATAGGTTCTAATATAGGCATTCCGTTCATGGGGGATCATCCATACGACAAGAGACCATTGCTGTCATTTTTGTCGAAACAATCCTTGTGATACTTGAACTTTCCTCAAGTACCCACACTTATATACCAGGTGGAAGTCACTTGGATTTAATGTGTTCCTAGCTGGGTCGTTCCTTGGGGTGATTACTTTTTCCCACCAGGAAGGTCCTCTAAGGATAAACAAAAGTGAGAAAGAACATTCGTAGTTCGATCGATCCTTATTTAGAAAAAAAGAGAGAACACATGCGATATGCTCAAGTCACACTTGCAAATTATTTTTAATTTTAAAAGCTCAATTGAAATGTGGAGGCAATATTTTATGCAATTTAATGTCACCAAAAAGACTTTTGATTCTCAAGATCTCCGTGAAGCGCGAGAGAAGTACATATGCCTTTTTAAATGAGATTACTTTGTAAAAAAGATTACAAAACACAAAAGACACATGTTCATTTTACACCTCAAAGAAATTATGGATTCTTTTTAAGCATCAAGATGAAGTGTGAAGTTTGCTTGTTCAATTTTAAGCCCAAATCAAAAAGCTAGTAATTGTCTAAGTTCAATTTTAACCAACTTGAAGAAATCAAATCAATGGTTAATTTTAAACCCCAAAACCGAAGTGAGTTAGCCTAAAACAAAAAACGAAAGCAAAAAATAGAAGCCCTGAGCATTTAAAAATACTTTGTCAACTTCAAGTTCAATGCTCAATTTTCTTCAACTCCAATTTGCTTGCTTTTGTTTGATTTCAATGCTCAATTTCTATGTCAACCTACAAACATTACAAAGTTATCACAAATTAGAAATACAACATTTCAAGAAACAAATGATAACTTAATATAATGAATGAAATTTTAAACATAATGAGTTTCTAAACGTGTCAAAACAATCCTTCGAAACAAGTGTTTGAGAGATAAAAAAATTAGTTCAACAGTTATTGCAACAATAACTTGTTAAATGTTTGCCTCCTAAACCCACTTTCAACCTGCAAATATAGTTATACAAATCAGATTTAAGCCTACTTTATGATTCGCCATTAAACTCAATTTTTTTTTTCTCTCTGCATAATGCTGCTCCTAGTTAAATTCACAAGATACACCTCAAACAAATTGGATATGTTATCACCTTGGTTTTAGATTTAATGAATAAAGTAGAGACAACTTGTATCCTAATGAAGAAACTACACACTAATTTTCCATGCGGCATTTTCGATTTTGAATCCACCCTTCCAAGATAAGAAGGTCGACATGCCATGAATTTCCATTTGAGGAATACAATTATAATGTAGGCTTTCCATGTGAGAAATACAAATGTTAATGTATATAGAGCAAAAATGACCAAAAGTAGCTAGAACTCCCATTATCATCGGTTACATGGTCAATACTAAAATTCAAGAAAGACATGATTACACCAACATGCATGTATAACTAGGAAACCATTTATTAGTTGAAAAAATTTATCCTCGTATGCAACCTCCTACCATTTTCTTTAAAATGCGTATTCAATTCCCAACAAATACTGAAGTGGCTAAAATTTTTGGTTCATGGAAGTGTAAAGTTCTTTCCAAAAGGATTGGAAAGAAGCCAAATCATTACCTGCCACCAATAGTCAGACTTTATGCAAAGCTTGAGATCCTTGATTGCATACTACCTAAGCTTAAAGCAACTAACCATTGGTTATTACTTTTTTCTACAATGACTTGGCTATTAAACGTAATGGAAGAGTACTTGGCATGGAAAGGTTATCAATATCTTTGCCTGTATGGACATACTAGTGGAAATGATCTCAAGGGAGTATGGAGTAAATTGAAGTTGCATAAAAATTAAAAGGAATGTGTTCTTGAATCAACCAAATGCTTTAAGATGCACGGCTTTCTCTATAATCAATTCCCCACATTAATGCTAACGCAATGTGTAAGGAGGCCGTAGGTCTATAGAGGAGGCCTTACTTTTAGGGGGTGCTATTGCAAATGTTGTGCATTATTATTAGCAACAAGTGCATGAATTGATGGAAATCAAGAAAACACGAGAATTAGCACGTGCCAAGACAACAACAAATAGAGTGGCATGTGTTGTGGAAAATGAATGGAAGGATGGAAATGACAAAGTCATGCCTGTGAAAGAGTGGCTTGAAGAGTGGCGCTTCCTATAGGGTGAAATGCTCGAATTGAGTGAATGATGCGTACCATATCAAATTCATGTTAGTAAAATGGAAAAAAGAAAACAATCAAAATAAAGTTTTAGATGAAAAAAATTGTGATTGTTGTGACTACAACAAACAAGCAAGCTACACAAGTATAGGCATACAAAGCAAATGAAGATACCAAGGCCGAAAAAAAGAACTCAACTAAGTCTACTTAAATGCGAATAAAATACAACAAATGTGCACTTTACGACCGGTACAAGCTTCAAAGATAGTGGTTGTAGAGAAAGAGCATGAAGAAATTCATCTATTGGACCTATCCCATAGTAGCATACTTTGAAATAGTAACCAAAAATTAACAATGTATAGACAAGGCACATGAATTAATTGACCGTGTGCCCCAAAGACATGGTCTCATGGCCTGTAATGACTGGGAGATAGGTGCAGAATGGATTCCTTGAAAAGGATTTAGACACTTTCGGGAAAATGCTATTAACAAATGTAAAAAAAAAGACAAAATAAAATAAGAATAAACAAAGACTTCAATTTGCAACTTCTCAAATATTTTTCCTAAGAGTAGATCACAAATTTCAATAATGTATTAAATAAAAATTGAAGCCCGAACAAAACAAAGACTCTAGATTCCTCTTTCATGTGATAGATGCCCTCATTCTAGCACCATTATGTAGATGTCTAAAATCTACAAATGCTCAAAACTTTCACTCACATTAGCATGTTAGTCATTTAAAACACAAAATATTAAACATCCCTATGAAATACTCCATAATGTTAAATATGCAACCAAAGAAATAATGAAACTAAACAAAAGCATATGAAAACATGATGCAAACTCTATCTCATAGTGGATTGGTGCTACTTTTATGTGGAAAGTAGCTCTTTCCCAACCCTTGATAAGCTTTCAAAATGATGAGCAAGATGTAAGTGATGAAGACAAATTTGTGTATAGTGTAGATGCATAAAACTGTGGATAGATTTCAAGTAGAGAAGACCTCTATTTATAAGTTAGAGGTTTGAAGAATTGAAGAATAGGAAGAATGTGGGATTAAGAAATGACCAATGAGATTGTGAAATTTGTTTCAATGCCGATTGGTAAGGATTGATCACACTTTGTGTGTGTTTGTAAGAGGCACCAAATGCATGTTTGAGAGACATGAAATGCATGTGCTTCAATTGTTTTGGGGGGAAAAATTGTTTGAATGAGAAAGTCAAATGAAGGAATATTCCCTTTTGAGAGGGAAAATGAGATAATTAGTTAACTAGAAAAAATGATTTTCATGTGCAAGTGGGTGGGTTAGTCAATGGTTGAGTTTGACCGAGGTTGAGTCAAAAGCTAGAGAATGGGTAATTAGGATTAGGAGTTAATTAACCCCGAATTAATTAGCTTGGAGGAATTTAGGGCATTTGACATTTGATTTAAATGGTTTGATTTATTAAACCAGATAAGAATACTTTTGAGGATTTAATTAAATAAATTGATTTATTTAATTAAACAAGAGGACTTTAGGGATTTAATTAAATAAATTGATTTATTTAATTAAACAGAGGAATTTAGTGTTTTAATTAAATAATTGATTTATTTAATTAAACAAGAGGAATTTAGTGAATTAATCTAATAAATTACTTTATTTGATTAATAGAGGAAATGATGTTAATTAATCAGAATTAGATGTATGATGTCAATTATGATTATTTGCATGTCTACACCTTCATTGGGTATATCATCCAGACGTTGGATGAAGACTACCACAGAAGAGTGTCGCACAACGCCAAAGTAGTCATAAAGGAATTTCGCATATCCAGACGTTGGATGAAGACTACCACAGAAGAGTGTCGCACAACGCCAAAGTAGTCATAAAGGATTTTGGATATCTATTCATCCAATTCCCAAAATTCACATACATCAGATCAAAGGGATTCTCAAGAAGACCCTATTGGTTGCTGCGCTACCCCGATGACATAATCATCTTGTTAGAGCTTACTCAAAAACTGCAGACTGCCCACACCTTGTTGACCAACAAGCACTATGCTGGGGCCCCATATACCCTCACCTTTAGACATGGAATGTACTCCTACCATGCTACCCCATGCATTGAGAATTTTGAGGAGTTGGAAAAATATAATTTTGAATTACATACAGATAGGGGAGGTGTGGATCCCCATGGAAAATTGAAGAAGAAAGTTGGAAGGCAATACACTCACCGACCTCACATTGAGGACTTTTCAAAAATTGTGATGATGACAGGGAAGTCTGGAGGTAGAATTATATGAGGATGACTACCCAGTTTTTAAAATCTATTGATTTGTTCCCAATGCTTGACCAAATTGTCAAAGACAAAAATATTTTGGATGAAAGATAGAAGGCCTTGGCTAATGTTCCATTTCCAATAATTTATTGGGCTTAACAAGAGGTCACTGACCTAGATACTATCACCTGCCCCATTGAATAAAGGACCAAGCAATGGATTGATGGAAAAATAACTCAATTATGAGAGCAAGATGTAGAGTTAACATATGGAGAACTCAAAGACAAGCTCAAAAGTGAAATAGACAGTGGTGTCATTGTAGGATCATTGAGTGAGGCTTCGAAGTTTCCACCCATCATTAGATTGAAGAAAAAAAAGTAAAAAAAAGAGCAGAAGCCCAAATAGAAAGTTTACACAAGGAAGTCAAGAGAGGGGCAACCATCAAAGAAAACAAAGAAAATGAGAACATTTGTTCTTGAGATGCCAACTATTCAGGAAGAGGGATCTCCACATAATGAGGAGGAAGAAGTTGAGAAACCTTGCTCACCACCGCCTACCACCACTACACTCCCATCAACCATTATCACTACTACCACCACCACACCATCCCCTTCCACCTCCAAATTTTTTCCCATCACATCTCCTCCCACCATGGAAATCTCTGTCCACCTCACTTCAGCTTCATTGATTGCTCCCATAGTGGTGTTGGAATCTTCCCCTCCACTACTTCCCAATTTTTGTCTTCCTCGCTTCCACCTCCATTATCGACCCTTTCCACCCTGTTACCATCCATGCCAACAACTAGCATGGTGCCTCTCACCCTACCCCATGCCTTCATAGATTATATGCAAAATGTTCCAAATAAGCTCGCTGGGGTAATCCTCGACCCTAAGTTCCAAACGTTAATGGCCCAGCTTGCTATCACTTTTCCTCTCCCTCAATCACCTACTAAGCCACAAAATATGGAGGTGACAATGCAAATTTCTGAAGAAATGGAGAGGCTCAGTGCAGAGCAACCCAAGGAGGCTATGAAGGACATTGCTAGAGAGCTAGAAGATTCTAACTAGGATGACTACTTCAAGCGTCTTGAGGGAGAGCTGAGGGTGAATATAGATAAGGTGGTCTTAGATGAGGGAGCACAACAAACACTCAAGGATGAAGGTGTTGATAAGCTTGATGAGTACTACGAAGTTGAGACCTCCGATCAGGAACTAGATGAAGAGCAACCCCAAGAGCACAAATACAAAGAAGCAAACCTCGAGGAGCATCGCTTTGAGGAAGGGAAAATGGACATAGAGACTAATGTAGAGATAACTGATGAGTGGCCACAGGATGGCCAAGATGAGTGCTTGAGACATGAAGAAATTCCTCCAAAAGGAGAGCAAGAGAAAGACCAAGAAGAAGTGAATAATGTAGAAGAAAGAAGTGTCAATCCTGAGAAGAAAATTGGACATGAAGAAAATAAAGGGGCAGCACAGGGAGAAATTTCTATTGAAGAGAATGTGGATTCTATTAGGCTTGACAAGGGAGAGGCTGTGATACAAGAAGAGGAGCTAGATGAAGAAGAGAGAATTGATGAAAAGGCTCTCGGGGCTGAAGAAAATGATCCATGACAGGAACATGAGGAAGCAGATAGGGACAAGTCTCCAGGTCAGAAAACGGAGGTTCTTGCATGGTTAGAGTAGTAAATCAAAAGAAAAGCCCCAATGGTTGTTGATCTCAAGGCTTGACTGGAAGCCATACTAGCTAGAACCCATGTAAATGAATGAGAAGAAAAGAAACCAAAGGTCTGATCATACATCACAATTGATGCTTTTGGGTCCAAAACACTACAGGTAGCCACTCCCATGACAGAAAAAGATGCAAACACTATCTAGGGAAAGGATTATCAAGTATCCACCATTAATCTAGGCCCAACATCCCATGCGCAGAAGATTGACGATTTCCAAGGGTTTGTCACTACCATTTTGCAACAGATGAATAAGGATCAATCAACAAAGGAAGAACTGAAAGAACAAGTGGCAGAACTAACTACCTACATACAATATTGGACCTCATCAGAGGAAGAAGCTCCAACAAAATCACTAGCACTTTCCTTACTCTCTAAAGAAGAGGTGAATAAAATAGAGAAAATGAAGAAGTGGGCCAAATCTACATCTGATTGGTTCAAGAGGGTAATTAACACAAGAGACAAGGACATTCATTATGCAGTTAGGGTGCATAACCACTTTTTGGCCCTAGGGAAGGCAATTGAGCCAGAGGAAGATACATGTAAAGACTTCCCGAAGCTCTACTGGATCATGTACCCCTAGTTGCAAAGCATCTTGAAGTTATCTTCAAGGGTTTGGGAGAAAGAGTTATCCTTTCTAAAGGAGGATCACAACTTTCTTGATACTTGGATGCACACTCTCGAATTTAGAAAGGTAATTTTGGAAACGTCACTGATAGAGCTAGAGGATATACATGCCATCATTGTTACTCACTTGGATGAAGTAGACGATCTCTTGAAACTGATGACTGGCTATGATGTGCCTACCTTTCTAAATTGATTTCATATGTAAGGGAATTCCATATGAAAGTGGAACAAGGAACTAGCGACACTTGTCAGTTGATTTCATGGAATTTGTTGCATGAGTTTTCTCATGGTTAGAATATATGGTTAAAGTAAGGGATACATATGTAAAGAATCATGAAGAAATGGTAAATGATCTTAGGGATTTTCTTTTGCATCGCCAAATCAGACTTTGCCAAGTGGGATAAGCTTCAAGCTCTCACTGGGAATTTTATTTATTATGCTACTCTGCAAAGGGATGCTAGAAATCTTGTAGTAGCTAATGAATATTTTCCAAAATAGCTTAAAAAGATAAAGTCAACTAAAAGGAAAAATAAACTAGTAGAAAAAATAGGGATAAGAAAAAAGAGTCTATTTTTATATTGTAATAAATTGGGGGTAGGTGAAACCCTAGACTAGAATGAATCTGGGCCACTCATTGTAAATGGATCTTGACCATTCACTCTTCTTTCAGAAAACTATAAATAGGGGCATCCTCTCATTTTAAAAGGGAGAGATGAGTTGTTGTGTAAAGGCATGCTGCTGCAAAATATATCAAAAAAGCATTGAGTTAATGGTTTCTTGTGTGTTTCTCTCCGTATGTGCATGATCTATCTCCAGTAGTTTATTTCAACATTGTTATTTCAAGTTTAAGTTCATTTTCAACTAGTAGTTCATGTTGTTCTTTAATGGTGGGTTTATGCTATAATGTTTGATGCATTTCCAACTCATACTTTTGGTAGTTTGTTGATGACCAACTACTGTGTAAAGTTAGTCTGAGCTAGTTAATTTGCAACACTTAACTTCAACTATGTATGTGCATGTTTAAGCATTCATGTTGTAGTCTAAAAAATCATAAGTAAGCCTTAGAAGATTGCACTAATTTAATGAGACCGTGGGTTGTCCCTGGTTAAGTAAAATTTAGTTTTGGAAGTCTTTCCATTGTAGCATCCTCCATTGTTGCTGTTCATATTAGTTGAAAACTTAGGAAAAATTCTAAAACCTTTCCCTTTTGCTATTTCTTTTAAAATTTGAAGTTGGAGACAAGTTCCAACATCATTGTAAAGCCAAATTTGATGAACAAGAAGAGTTTCAACTTGTTGTTCTAAACTTGCAGCTACTATTCATCATTTCCAGAACTTATGAAACTCCATTTGTAGACCCAAAACCTCCATGCTTAGTGAACCATAAAGGCCCTTTTGTGATTACCAGCAAATCACAACAAACAACTGAGTTGTTTTTGCATAGTCATGACCTGACACCCGAGAGACCTTGGGGTATTTTTCTGAAACTTAGTTGCAAACTATTACCTTTCAAGAGAGGCATCACACTTGTGTGTTGTCTATGTTGAGAAGTGCAAAAACACACATCAACAATGACTAAGTCAATCACTAGAGTTTATGTAGTACTATATACTTAGAACTATAGGAGGGATTACCTATTAAGTTAAAGTGGCTATTTGGGTAGTTGCTTTACACTCTTGGAAAGAAGTCACATTGTTGACAAGATTATACTTTGAATAACTCTTTTTACTAAGGGGATTACACTCTTGAATGGAATAATCTATTACTAAGATTATTCTTTGATTAAGGTTAATAATTGATGTGACTATTCTCTTCAAGAGAACCACTTATTAATGTGATATATATATATATTATTGATTGGAGTTAGTCATTATGAATATTTAATCTATGAATAAAGGAAGCTTATGTAGTTATATTTCAAATTATTAAGATATTCCTAGGACTAGGTTGCCAGTCTAATGAAGGAAATAGTTTGGAAAGATGTTTATGTGAAGTTATTGTGTAAACTAGAAAAGCTTGTATGTTATACCTAGGAAGTAGAATGTCCATTGAAGGGGAAAAATAACTTATTCTTATGCTTTGTTGGTAGAGATACCATAGTGTTTTGGGAAAAGGGGAATAAGTTATTTTTGTGGTTAGGGATTACCTAAGGAAGGAAAATACCTAAGCATAGTATGTGAACGGTCATAATCCAAATAGAGCTATAGAAGTGTATGTGAATAGGGAGACTGTCACTTGAAGTACTGGGTGAGAATACTTTGGCCAAAGTAATGTAAGTTGCCATTGTTTACACTGTCGATTCACCATGATCCATTTATTTGCATGCTGGTCCTAGATTGTGGGTTTACAAGTTCTCGACATGTAGGACACAACACTAAGCTCAAATAGGCTATTGTTATGGGATTTACCAACCAATTTCTTCGTTGAAGGGTAGGGCCATCTAGTCATATATAAAAAATGTGTGGGGGACCACATTAGAGTTCGTGGTTGGCAGAAAAGCAGTTGAGTGATGCTTCTCCTCATCAGATGGTGGTCAAGGTTTTCAGATGTTTGCGTCATCATTGGGGACAATTGGAGTGTATGCACTAGAGAGCGAGGACATCTAGAAGGCATGCACCATTGCGACAACATCAGAATCAGTTTGTATATCTATTGCTAGATGAAGCTCATAAGAGGTATGTATGTATCATGTACCATTTATATGAAAGGATATAATCTTGAATGATAAAATTGAGTTTATTCAATATGAAATCTATGTTATGGAAAGATTTATGAAATTACAATGGATTGCAACGGAAGTTTGGAAATAGTGTTATCTCAAATGTGCATGTAATTTACATTATGGGAAGAAAAAAAATTATTACTATGTTGTGACATCATAGAATATTCACTTAACATGAAATATTTGGAATTTCATTGAGTAGAACACCAAGGTTTTTACATGTGGTATCAAAGCTACCAGGTTCAACTTTAGAGCCTATGAGCTCATTACACAAACAATGTGTAAGCCTTATCAAAAGATAATGGTTAATTTTTTTTATGCCAAGATGGCAAGAGGAAAGAATAAGGGAAATGAAAAGGAAGATGAGATTCTTAGAGACTTGTTTAAGTTTGGGACTAGATAAGAGTTGTCCCCAAAGTAGAAAAATACTAAACCAATAGTATATTATGATACCTACTTGGATTGTAGAAGATTATGCAATTGGGTTATGTAGGAAGGTTATGAAGAAAAACCAATATGTACCTTCACCCTACAAAATAACTATATAACTCTAATGGGATAGGAAGAATTGAAGTGATACCCCTTATTAGTAGTGACCTATAGTTGCAAAGAGTCAAGGGTTCTTGGATATAGTAAGTATACTATGAATCTAGGAATATGCATTATAGGCATAAATTGGGAACTTCAAACGAAGTAGACAGTCAACAAAGGAGGTATCTAAAGAGTTGGGGAACTCTTGAAAATAATTAAATTTTTGTGCAAGGCTAAGATATTGCAAGAAAGAAGGTAGTACCTTGAGTTAAGGGAAGAAACTAGAATGGTCAGAAAAGAAGTAATCAACGAAGTGGACATGGTTCCACCAACCAAAATTGACGTGATCAATTTGAAGTTTTGATTAAGATGAGGAAACAAAATGAGGAAACTTTAGAGTGTTTAAGTTTATGAAGTTACCAAAAATTGGGACAAAGTTACTTGGAAAGGTGATTATGAGAAAGAAAGACCTGAAAAGGGTAAATCAAATTGGAAAACAATAGTTCAGTTGGTATAAAGTTTGGTAGAAGTGTAGGTTACCACACCAACATACACTATGTGTCAAATCAATAGAATTAGAAAGGAAACAATGCTCTAAGTTGATAACACATCAAAAAAAGGGGTTTGTGGATAAGGATATTCCTCCAAAAAAAGGATGTTGGTATACAAGGAAAAGAGAATTAGAGGACCTCTTAGCTTGTAAAGTTGCTAATTATTCAATAGATTTCTTTAATGATGATCCAATTGTTGAATCTATGAGATTAGAGATCAATGATGAATCTAATTTTGGAAAAAGTATATTCAAGGTATGCCATGAAGGCAAGGAAAAGGAAAAAGAAAGCCAACAAGAAGGAATGAAAAATCATTTTGTGAAAGAAAATGTTTGCTAGGAGTTCAACTTTGAGTTGATCGAATGTCATGGAAACACTAAGGGGGAAAGAAATAGAGTGGATTGACTTAGAGAAAGTACCCCACCCAATGAAAATCATAAATATATTTTTTATTTGGAAGAAATTTTGACTTCTTCATAGGTCATGATGTCAATTAAGTCATATACTTTATGACCACAAGAATAAAGTATTGAAATTATTGAGAGATAATGATCAATGAGAAAGGAATATTATCACTCAATACTTTATCTATATTGAAAGATCAATTGTAATTATCATTGATGCCTTAAGAAAAGGATAGGAAGATTAGTTGATCATGAAAAGGAAGATCAAAAATTACTCATGATTTGGAGTTACTAAGGAAACGTTCATGCTTGGTAATTGGGTATGAAATTAAATTTGATATCTTTTCAGAATCAACATGAGTGAATGAGGATTATTACTTGGAAAAAGGTACCAATGCTCATCGAGAAAGATTTATTGGGCTGAAAATTGGATCACAATTTTGGAAATGATTTAAGGATGGAAGAAATCCAAGGTATGGATGTCCTAAGATGAAGGAGAATTATCTCCACAAAATACCTAAGCATTATGTTTATATGGCATAAGTCCATGAAATCAGTTTTCACTTAGTGGGAATAAACTAATTTTGGGATGTTTAAGAACCTCAATTTTGTATCCATGTTTAGTGTGGTGCTAGTAAAGGAATTATATTGAAAGTCTAAAAAATTTCAAATGTTCATTTTTTTGGCATGCCTTGTAGTTTTTCATCCCATGAAATGTTATTTCATTGAGGTACTTTTTCCAAATAGTTCATGTGCCTTGTATATGCCTCCACACATTTGGATGAAAGTATAATAATGCACTTACAAAAATAAAATCTAACAAAATTCCTCTATATTTAGAGCTTCGACGGATGCTCATACCCTTATTCCAAAGCTTCTATTTTAGCACAGGACAAGGATTCTGGTAAAGGTTATGGAATTAGGAGAAACAATGTAACCATTTTCATTTTCTTAAAAAATTTAAAAGTATTTTTAACAAACCCAATATGTTCATATCATGACATCTTTAGTCCCAGCTATCAAATAAAGAAAGTTATCCAAGACATCAAATATCTTCTATTGAATTATAATAGCAAAGAACATAAACATATTACATGGCATAGTAACTATGTAGCAAATTAGCTAGCTAATAAAGGGCTTGGTCCCATTGCTAATTAAAATAAACATTTTCATTGTGAGATAATCATTTTCCTAGATCCCCATATCTGTCCTCATAAAAAGGATATTTTGATTAATAGATTCTTCTAAAAAACCTATGCTCCTTGTTGCATTCATTAATGGATTATTGCCATTGTTATTAATCAAAGGTTTTCATGTCATAAAGACATTGCAACCACTAGGTTTTCAACATCTGTAGATGATTGTTTGTAAGACTTCCATTACAAGTTTGTTCTTTTATTCCATTCAAAGAATAGTCAGTCACTATGGCTACAAATTTTTGCTTCATACCACTATAAAATTGCCTAGGTAGTTTTATTTTTGACTAGATATTCCTTAAATGAAAAAAAAGAATTAAACTTGCAATGAAAATTTTATAAACTTAATTTTTTTCGTTTTTCTTTGGACACTATCTTTTCAAGCCCTAATTTAAGCTCTGAGAGTGCTTTTCAAAATTTTTTTATGTAACAATAGTCTAAAAACAATGCATTACACTATTCCATTACCAAGAACACTTAAAAATGGAACAACAAATTGAAGTTATAATTTAACTAAGATATTTTATTCAAAAAACTTGAAAACACTGATATGGGCACACTGTTGTGTGCCTCTACAATTGCAATAGTTGTAAAACCATATTTGCAACCCTAAAAAAAATGTAAAATGACACCAACATCCATGCATATCCCACAGAGGAGAAATGACAATCAAGAGAGGAAAAAATGTGAGGAAACCTAAATTCTCGACGTGATTTTTATTTGCACGAAATCCTAGCTCACCTAAGTCAGTCTCACCCTCAACTCTTCTGGTTAAACATACATAAAATAGGGACCCCTTTTTTTAATTTTATATTTGTTGGTTTTGGGAAGATACTATTTGACTGAAAGGGTTTCGACCAAAACCCTTCCAATTGAATATAGACTATCATGTTGCCACCATGTCATTGCCACATGGTTTCTACAAAAACCATCTTGATCGAAACCATTTCTGACTGAAAATGGCTTGCTCAAAACCATTTAGTTTACTGAAAGTGTGACACAACTTTATGCTTTTACCCTTGATATTTTTTAAAATTATAATTTTTTCATTATATAAAATAATAAAACTAGAACCCAACTCAAAAAATCAATGCAAAGAACAACACCAATGTCTAATACCCACTATGTAGGTGAGCATGAACATACTTAGGCTATGAGTTCATGCAGTTGCTTATCTACATTTTTTGCTTAAATTTTAGAAATGATCTCAAACAAATTATAATAAAGCATAAATGATAATTTGGAATCTCTTATAATGATGGAGCTATTATAATTTAGGGATTGCAATTAAGCTATGACATATAGAAGTCTAAAATTATACATTTTCTATTTAATGAAAAATATGCCACATCAATACATATATTTTCTTCCTTCCTCTTTTCTAACATTCATTTAGCAATTATTTAAAATAAAAAATTGATAAGATGACTAATTTTAAAAAAATAAAACATTTAAACAATAACTATAACTAAAAAAATAAACTAAATAACTGCATAAATCCTCCCCCCTTATTGTGAAAAGTTAAGGGACAACCATACAAGAAGGTTGAGTTATTTGAATGTAGAAGTTGAAATAATTAAGGGGTTCACCAAATTTCAATAATTGTGAGGGCCACACTAACTAAAAGCGGAGAAAGGGCACAAATATTCTATCATGTGGCCAATGATTTTTAACTAGGTTTCCCTAGTTTATTTTTGTAAACTACTTCTTTAACCATTGACCTCCTTTTAGACCATAGGGCATCTATGGCAATGGTATGAGGACATCTATGTATTTTTGATACGTAAGTGGTATTTTAAACTGGGACTATGAGCCAAAGAGGCCAGAAATTGGGGATTGCGGGTCAAGCCTGTTAGCATATTGGATCAACAAAGGCATAGTGACTGCGATCACAATAGCCCAATGAAGAATTGAACCCTAGTGGCCACAACAACCATTTAACCATCACACTATGGGATGAACCCCATCAGGAAATCTATGTATTGACTGTTACCTATTTTAGCTTCAAGCTCAATCAGGTAGAGTTGAGATTGTGTTTACAAAATAAAGGTAAAAGGTGTACATTCATTTATGCTAAGTGTTCACTACTATACACAAAAGTATTATCAAATAGATTGCATCCCATTATGCAAATGTATACAAGATAAGAGAGTGATTTTTTTTTCATAAATGCTACCTTTCATTGATAATTACATATGTATGGTGTGCGACACAAGCCATGAGAATAACTATTTCAACAAAGTGTAAGATATAAACTATACATTTGAAGATATAAAAGGAAAGAAGCATATGAAAAGATTAGGGATCTAGCATTTCCTGAATGACGAACCCCAAGTTGAATTGTTGCATCCTTGTCTAGCCCCTCATGCTTGATTGCTCCAGAAGTTTCTTTGTTGTTGTTTGAAATTCCTGCATGAGATGAGAAAGATTGTATTAGAGCTTGAGACCCATATTCTCCACATATGCTACATCAACAAACATATAGTTTATTCTCATAAAGCATTGAGGTAGTTTGCAATATCACAAATATCAAGAGAAGTGAAAGATTGTCATCAACATCCATCATATGTTGTGCTTCATTGTTTAATCTAACATGTTTGTTCACTATGCAAGTATAGGTGAAATTTGCATTGTTGTGTTATTTTCATTTGATATCATAACATGTGGAGTGAAATGGGCTCCCACAAGGGTTGAGCCTAGCATGCTTCCCTCTCCAATATGTTAAAATATGCAACTTAGCAGGGGCACACTATTAGGAGACAACATTAACATAAGAGGAAAAAATAATACTAGAGGAAAGGACCTAGTACCTAAGCATGTTCCAATAGTTGTAGTATTATTGATTTAATGCCCAATATTTTTGTTACCTGATTTTGCTTCAAGCTAAATCAGATAGAGTTATGATTGTGTTTGCATTTAAATGATAAAAGGTTTACATTTAAGTTTGCTATGATGCATCCATATGCATAGAGAAATTATCAAAAGACTACATTATTAGATTATGCAATTACATACAATAGAGAAGAGAGTCAACACTTATTGCAAAGGTAGTCTTTATTGATAATCATAAGCGTATAGTGTCCCTCACAAGCTGAGGGATTGACTATTTTAATGCATATAAAGAAAGAACTATACATTTATAGATACAAAAAAGTAAAATGCATATGCAAAGAAGGGGGACTTGTCATTTCCTGAATGACGAATCCCGATTGAGTTTCCTTGCATTGGCTTCAGTCCTCCTGCTTATCCAACCTCCAGTTGTTTCTTTCCCCCTACTGCTCCAAGATTTCTTGCATGTGTAAGAGAGAGTTGGTTAAAGCAATGAAGGATCACCAATCAATACATATGCAAACATCCATAAACATATAGCTTGATCCTCATAAACATAAAAATAGTTTTCATACCACGGATGTCTAGGAAAAAAAAAGAGTTATTAAAAACCTCTATCATATGCTCTATTTTATCTAATAGGTTTGCTCATTGTGCAGGTAGAGGTGAAATATTTGTTGCTGTTTTGATTCATCTGGTTACAACATGTGGAGTAAAATTTGGCTCCCACAAGGGTTGAGCCCAACATGATTCCCTCTCGTGTTTTAAGAGGGGTAGGAATGTAAGAAAAATTGAGCAACTTGATCAAGTTGATGGTAAACCTATTCTTGATGCATTAAATCAATATGGAATCATACCATTTGATCAACTTTCATTATCAGATTCAAAATATGCAACAAAAACTGTGTGAATTATCAAGAAAGATTACTCTTCATCTTTTCACAATGAACTAAATAGTAGGCTGCCATCTTGCTGATCAAAGGGGCAACTATTTCTTCTTGGAAATCTTACACTACTATATATGTCTTTAAATCTTCTTAGTGGACCCATTTTACCTGAGTTTACAAGACTTCAAAATTAGCACATTACTTCAGTGAGCAAAGGTTTGTTGATAAAGTATGACAATAGTTTTGAATGCACAGTGAGATAGAGGTACAATGATAGTGCTAAAGAAGATACATGGGACAACCATCACTCAAGGATAAGATCTAGATTTTAGTCCACATGGCATGAAATGATTGATATAAAGAGATGCATGGAATTTCAAGAGTCTTTATGTGGAGAAAAAGAGTGTGATGGCATTGCTCATGGAGGCTAACTATCCAACGATGGTGTAAAGTCATTAATTAAAGTCTCCACAAGGAACATATAAGGTGACAGTTCTATGTCCTCATGGAAGTTTTTAGATGATTTTATGAAAAACAAGTATCACAAGATTGTATGAAAGGACAACCTACAACATTTAAGACTATGTTTGATGCATAATAGGGAAGTCTACAAGATTTAAATGATGTGTTGGAAAAACAACAATCTTTAGTCAATTTGGCATAAGATAGTGATAATATACAGGCTTATGACACATCAAGGAAGCATACAATAATTGATAGTCCTACATGAGAATGGGACAATACTTGATCAACATAATAGGGCAGTCCATAAATGATATGAAGACTATCATGGATGACTTCAAAAATAATTGTTTGCAATAAGAAAGCATTCAAGAAAGCAAAGGCATATATAAATAATAGTTTGTATTGAAAAACAGACTTAAGGAGAGTACATATAGACCTTTCAAAAAGAGAGCCAAGACAATATTAACAATCCATTTAGAAAGGAAGAGATGCCAAAGCAATGGAGTGAGATATCTTCATCAAAAGATAACTATGGGGCTAGGCCAAAGGAATATGTGGGTGGCAAGGGTTGAAAATCAATTTCCACTAACTCATGGTCAAGGCAATTCAAATTCTCCATATACAATGTCACCAATATTTTCTTTACACATAGGGTGTTAGGATTTAGGTTCCATCAACCTTTTAAATCCTTTAATTAATTATTCTCCTAAAGTTTTTTCAACATTTACCCATAAGAGGTGAAACCATTTGACCAACGGTGGTGAAAGAGACAATGTAAATGTAGTGTTACCGTTACCGTTTGTCATTTAGGAAAATGACAAAATAGCTAGGTGTCCCACTTGGAACCTTCTAGAATGAGGTTGTTACAATGTTGTAAGAGCATCTATGACATGTATGACAGTTTTCATAAGATGCTATGACAATATGACATATTCCTATGACAATATGACAGATTCCTATGACAAAATATGCTATCTTTGACCCTAGATGCTCATGCATAAGTTATGCCTTATGAAAGCTGTAAGAGCATATGTAAGAGGATATTCTTAGGGTGTCATGATAATTTCATGAAGGGAGGTGTGAGTTTTTTGAGGAGGTTTTATTTCCTATTGTTTGGTAAAACCATGGTGGTTTTCTTCCTCACAAATCTCTTTAAATAGGGGCCTTGAGCTAGAGTTATTCAATCTAGTTATGCAAGTTTGCAAGGTAACAAGGTGTTGTAGTATTTTATAGGGATGATAAGAGAAGTCTATTGCTACATGTAATATTTTAGAATATTAATAATATAATTTCCTCTCTTTTGGTGGTGGAGTTTTTTCCCTTTGGGGTTTCTCCACACAAATCTATTGTTGCATGTGTTATTATTCTTCTATCTCTCTCTCTCATTCTTTCTTCACGCTAAGGCTAAAGGTTAATCTACATATTTCTAATTTTCATTCACCTATTTAAGTTCATATTGCAAGCTTTCTTCACCTTGATAATCAACACAGGGCAAGGGATCCTTTAAATCAAGCAATCAACTACCATTCTTCAACTATGTGCAATAGTATGATTGATGAAATTACTTGTGAACATATCTATTTCCTTGTAGTTTTTGTCTCATTGTTAGTACTTCTTGCAGAAAATTGTGTTTGTTGTAGGTTATAAGTTGTGTTTAAAGAGAGATGCTTCTAGTTGTGAAAATATCTTTCCTTCTAAGAGTTTTTTGGAATTAAAGCCTTCTTATGAAACATTTATGCAAAAACATATAAATACTGAGTTGTGTATGTCAAGCTTTGCCTTTGATTGAACTGTGTGTTTGAGTTGTTTTATAGGTCAAGTTAATGTTTTGGTGCATCACCTTAGGAGTTAATCATTTTTAGTTTATGTTACTTTCTTAACCTTTTCTCTGCAAAAGCTTTAGTTTAGATAAGTTTAGGTGACACCATTTAGGAGTTAGCCTTATCTAGAGGTTCACTCCAACTTTAAGTGACCCACAACCTAGGAGTGTTCCCATGTTACTCCAAATTGCTAAGTTTTGTAACTTAGCAAGGGTACAAATTTGAGAGCTAACAATTTTGGCACACTCGGTGGGACTGTTGATTCAAAATAGTTTAAGAAATTATATGTTTTGTTGGTTTTGATATGAAGCCAGTGAATTTTAGGCCTTTTAGAGATTTAAAAAAACAACATATTTGGAAAATCTTAGTGTGGGAAGTAGCAAAAAAACCAGTGCATCATTGAGAAAACCACAATTTTGAGAAGTCTAGTATTTTTCTCAGTATTATCAGTCTTTGAAGGCATTACAAACAACATTATGGTGACTACAATCATACATCAGTTGGTTTCAGTAGCCCATGTACCTAATTTTGTTGTCTAGGCTTACCCATGTTCCATGTTTTACCTTGTGAATGTCTAGTTATCAACACTACAATGGTTTTTCTCCCCCATTCCATGAAAATACTGCATGTATGCCCTCTTACTAGTCATATCACACATAACAACTTGTTGGTTTTATTCCAAATATCTTGTAACAACAAATTTCTGACAATCCTATCATGTTTTCCACCTGCCCATCCCTACTCAATCTCAATATCAACCAATATATGATCAAAATCAACCCCAAGAAGAGGTTTTTGATGCCAATCAGTATGATTATTCACATAATCAACCTCAAGAGAACCCTTACTAGAATGTATTGGATCTGATCCAAAATCTTGACCGTGTGTTGTGGGCTTTGAGCCAAAAGTTTGAACATATGGAGATTAGTGATGTTAGTAAGGTGTTTTCACACATATATTAGATGTTGGCTAACATCAAGAAGTAAAAAAAATTATCTCGCAACAACAAGAGTTGGCTGATCAATCCTTTGTTTATGATCAAGAGTGGGTGACAAAATGAATACAGTTTGAAGAAAGTATTAAAAGAGAGATAGCTGCTAAAGAGGAGAAAATGAAGTTTTTGTCTACTCAGGTGCAAAGTAATCGAGCTTACTCAAATTATCAATGCCAACAAAGGTATGAAAACCATGCAACCCCTTCCATTCCTAGTTTTAGCTCAACTTGTCCTATAATGTTGAATCATCCTATGAATGAATAGGTTTCCAAGTACAAGTTACCCAGTTTTAAACAAGAGAAACATTTTGAGCCCTTTAGTGGGCCTACCAATGAGCCTTCTATGTTGGAAATAGGATGCCATTTAATTGCAATCCTTAACATTATTTATTTCATGTATCTCCTAAGTCCTTGGAAAGTGTTTTCAAATGCTAGGATTAGAAAGAGGTTAATTTTGAATGAAATAATCATGTTAATTGACATTTGTAATTAATTCAAAATGATAGGAGCATGTGAGGGTGCCCAAGATGAGTTCCTAAATAATAGGAGCACATGGGGCACCCACATGGAAGGTTAAACTCACCTTGAGTTAAGTTAACTATTTGGAGTAAAAGATAACACTTCTGAATGCATGTAAAGATTCTAGGAGTTAGGGATTAATGTTTACATGCATGAAGTCCAATTCAGTTCATTTTAGATTAGTTCAGTTTAGTTCATTTTAGTTCAGTTCAGTTTAGTTTAGTTCAATTATCTTCAGTTATTTTTAGTTGAATGTTAGTTGACTTTAGTTAACTTGGAATGCATGACTAATGACTTGAGTTGCATGACAGGTAACAAGTGACTACCTTCAGTTAACAGGGGAGGACCATTCTTGCATGAATGGTGGAGAGATATGTTTTAGTTAACAGAGAATGAATTTGACCCACCTTGGGCACCCAAGTTGGATTCTTGGAGTTAACACTTTTGCATGCTAAGATATTTCAGAAGGCTGAGTTAAGTGGGCCCATTCTTGGGCACCAATGGTGAGGATAAGCTTTGAATATATCTTTGGA
>VDFB02281492.1:313814648-313855823 GCA_007258455.2 Sequoia sempervirens | reverse complement strand
AGACTTTGCCAAGTGGGATAAGCTTCAAGCTCTCACTGGGAATTTTATTTATTATGCTACTCTGCAAAGGGATGCTAGAAATCTTGTAGTAGCTAATGAATATTTTCCAAAATAGCTTAAAAAGATAAAGTCAACTAAAAGGAAAAATAAACTAGTAGAAAAAATAGGGATAAGAAAAAAGAGTCTATTTTTATATTGTAATAAATTGGGGGTAGGTGAAACCCTAGACTAGAATGAATCTGGGCCACTCATTGTAAATGGATCTTGACCATTCACTCTTCTTTCAGAAAACTATAAATAGGGGCATCCTCTCATTTTAAAAGGGAGAGATGAGTTGTTGTGTAAAGGCATGCTGCTGCAAAATATATCAAAAAAGCATTGAGTTAATGGTTTCTTGTGTGTTTCTCTCCGTATGTGCATGATCTATCTCCAGTAGTTTATTTCAACATTGTTATTTCAAGTTTAAGTTCATTTTCAACTAGTAGTTCATGTTGTTCTTTAATGGTGGGTTTATGCTATAATGTTTGATGCATTTCCAACTCATACTTTTGGTAGTTTGTTGATGACCAACTACTGTGTAAAGTTAGTCTGAGCTAGTTAATTTGCAACACTTAACTTCAACTATGTATGTGCATGTTTAAGCATTCATGTTGTAGTCTAAAAAATCATAAGTAAGCCTTAGAAGATTGCACTAATTTAATGAGACCGTGGGTTGTCCCTGGTTAAGTAAAATTTAGTTTTGGAAGTCTTTCCATTGTAGCATCCTCCATTGTTGCTGTTCATATTAGTTGAAAACTTAGGAAAAATTCTAAAACCTTTCCCTTTTGCTATTTCTTTTAAAATTTGAAGTTGGAGACAAGTTCCAACATCATTGTAAAGCCAAATTTGATGAACAAGAAGAGTTTCAACTTGTTGTTCTAAACTTGCAGCTACTATTCATCATTTCCAGAACTTATGAAACTCCATTTGTAGACCCAAAACCTCCATGCTTAGTGAACCATAAAGGCCCTTTTGTGATTACCAGCAAATCACAACAAACAACTGAGTTGTTTTTGCATAGTCATGACCTGACACCCGAGAGACCTTGGGGTATTTTTCTGAAACTTAGTTGCAAACTATTACCTTTCAAGAGAGGCATCACACTTGTGTGTTGTCTATGTTGAGAAGTGCAAAAACACACATCAACAATGACTAAGTCAATCACTAGAGTTTATGTAGTACTATATACTTAGAACTATAGGAGGGATTACCTATTAAGTTAAAGTGGCTATTTGGGTAGTTGCTTTACACTCTTGGAAAGAAGTCACATTGTTGACAAGATTATACTTTGAATAACTCTTTTTACTAAGGGGATTACACTCTTGAATGGAATAATCTATTACTAAGATTATTCTTTGATTAAGGTTAATAATTGATGTGACTATTCTCTTCAAGAGAACCACTTATTAATGTGATATATATATATATTATTGATTGGAGTTAGTCATTATGAATATTTAATCTATGAATAAAGGAAGCTTATGTAGTTATATTTCAAATTATTAAGATATTCCTAGGACTAGGTTGCCAGTCTAATGAAGGAAATAGTTTGGAAAGATGTTTATGTGAAGTTATTGTGTAAACTAGAAAAGCTTGTATGTTATACCTAGGAAGTAGAATGTCCATTGAAGGGGAAAAATAACTTATTCTTATGCTTTGTTGGTAGAGATACCATAGTGTTTTGGGAAAAGGGGAATAAGTTATTTTTGTGGTTAGGGATTACCTAAGGAAGGAAAATACCTAAGCATAGTATGTGAACGGTCATAATCCAAATAGAGCTATAGAAGTGTATGTGAATAGGGAGACTGTCACTTGAAGTACTGGGTGAGAATACTTTGGCCAAAGTAATGTAAGTTGCCATTGTTTACACTGTCGATTCACCATGATCCATTTATTTGCATGCTGGTCCTAGATTGTGGGTTTACAAGTTCTCGACATGTAGGACACAACACTAAGCTCAAATAGGCTATTGTTATGGGATTTACCAACCAATTTCTTCGTTGAAGGGTAGGGCCATCTAGTCATATATAAAAAATGTGTGGGGGACCACATTAGAGTTCGTGGTTGGCAGAAAAGCAGTTGAGTGATGCTTCTCCTCATCAGATGGTGGTCAAGGTTTTCAGATGTTTGCGTCATCATTGGGGACAATTGGAGTGTATGCACTAGAGAGCGAGGACATCTAGAAGGCATGCACCATTGCGACAACATCAGAATCAGTTTGTATATCTATTGCTAGATGAAGCTCATAAGAGGTATGTATGTATCATGTACCATTTATATGAAAGGATATAATCTTGAATGATAAAATTGAGTTTATTCAATATGAAATCTATGTTATGGAAAGATTTATGAAATTACAATGGATTGCAACGGAAGTTTGGAAATAGTGTTATCTCAAATGTGCATGTAATTTACATTATGGGAAGAAAAAAAATTATTACTATGTTGTGACATCATAGAATATTCACTTAACATGAAATATTTGGAATTTCATTGAGTAGAACACCAAGGTTTTTACATGTGGTATCAAAGCTACCAGGTTCAACTTTAGAGCCTATGAGCTCATTACACAAACAATGTGTAAGCCTTATCAAAAGATAATGGTTAATTTTTTTTATGCCAAGATGGCAAGAGGAAAGAATAAGGGAAATGAAAAGGAAGATGAGATTCTTAGAGACTTGTTTAAGTTTGGGACTAGATAAGAGTTGTCCCCAAAGTAGAAAAATACTAAACCAATAGTATATTATGATACCTACTTGGATTGTAGAAGATTATGCAATTGGGTTATGTAGGAAGGTTATGAAGAAAAACCAATATGTACCTTCACCCTACAAAATAACTATATAACTCTAATGGGATAGGAAGAATTGAAGTGATACCCCTTATTAGTAGTGACCTATAGTTGCAAAGAGTCAAGGGTTCTTGGATATAGTAAGTATACTATGAATCTAGGAATATGCATTATAGGCATAAATTGGGAACTTCAAACGAAGTAGACAGTCAACAAAGGAGGTATCTAAAGAGTTGGGGAACTCTTGAAAATAATTAAATTTTTGTGCAAGGCTAAGATATTGCAAGAAAGAAGGTAGTACCTTGAGTTAAGGGAAGAAACTAGAATGGTCAGAAAAGAAGTAATCAACGAAGTGGACATGGTTCCACCAACCAAAATTGACGTGATCAATTTGAAGTTTTGATTAAGATGAGGAAACAAAATGAGGAAACTTTAGAGTGTTTAAGTTTATGAAGTTACCAAAAATTGGGACAAAGTTACTTGGAAAGGTGATTATGAGAAAGAAAGACCTGAAAAGGGTAAATCAAATTGGAAAACAATAGTTCAGTTGGTATAAAGTTTGGTAGAAGTGTAGGTTACCACACCAACATACACTATGTGTCAAATCAATAGAATTAGAAAGGAAACAATGCTCTAAGTTGATAACACATCAAAAAAAGGGGTTTGTGGATAAGGATATTCCTCCAAAAAAAGGATGTTGGTATACAAGGAAAAGAGAATTAGAGGACCTCTTAGCTTGTAAAGTTGCTAATTATTCAATAGATTTCTTTAATGATGATCCAATTGTTGAATCTATGAGATTAGAGATCAATGATGAATCTAATTTTGGAAAAAGTATATTCAAGGTATGCCATGAAGGCAAGGAAAAGGAAAAAGAAAGCCAACAAGAAGGAATGAAAAATCATTTTGTGAAAGAAAATGTTTGCTAGGAGTTCAACTTTGAGTTGATCGAATGTCATGGAAACACTAAGGGGGAAAGAAATAGAGTGGATTGACTTAGAGAAAGTACCCCACCCAATGAAAATCATAAATATATTTTTTATTTGGAAGAAATTTTGACTTCTTCATAGGTCATGATGTCAATTAAGTCATATACTTTATGACCACAAGAATAAAGTATTGAAATTATTGAGAGATAATGATCAATGAGAAAGGAATATTATCACTCAATACTTTATCTATATTGAAAGATCAATTGTAATTATCATTGATGCCTTAAGAAAAGGATAGGAAGATTAGTTGATCATGAAAAGGAAGATCAAAAATTACTCATGATTTGGAGTTACTAAGGAAACGTTCATGCTTGGTAATTGGGTATGAAATTAAATTTGATATCTTTTCAGAATCAACATGAGTGAATGAGGATTATTACTTGGAAAAAGGTACCAATGCTCATCGAGAAAGATTTATTGGGCTGAAAATTGGATCACAATTTTGGAAATGATTTAAGGATGGAAGAAATCCAAGGTATGGATGTCCTAAGATGAAGGAGAATTATCTCCACAAAATACCTAAGCATTATGTTTATATGGCATAAGTCCATGAAATCAGTTTTCACTTAGTGGGAATAAACTAATTTTGGGATGTTTAAGAACCTCAATTTTGTATCCATGTTTAGTGTGGTGCTAGTAAAGGAATTATATTGAAAGTCTAAAAAATTTCAAATGTTCATTTTTTTGGCATGCCTTGTAGTTTTTCATCCCATGAAATGTTATTTCATTGAGGTACTTTTTCCAAATAGTTCATGTGCCTTGTATATGCCTCCACACATTTGGATGAAAGTATAATAATGCACTTACAAAAATAAAATCTAACAAAATTCCTCTATATTTAGAGCTTCGACGGATGCTCATACCCTTATTCCAAAGCTTCTATTTTAGCACAGGACAAGGATTCTGGTAAAGGTTATGGAATTAGGAGAAACAATGTAACCATTTTCATTTTCTTAAAAAATTTAAAAGTATTTTTAACAAACCCAATATGTTCATATCATGACATCTTTAGTCCCAGCTATCAAATAAAGAAAGTTATCCAAGACATCAAATATCTTCTATTGAATTATAATAGCAAAGAACATAAACATATTACATGGCATAGTAACTATGTAGCAAATTAGCTAGCTAATAAAGGGCTTGGTCCCATTGCTAATTAAAATAAACATTTTCATTGTGAGATAATCATTTTCCTAGATCCCCATATCTGTCCTCATAAAAAGGATATTTTGATTAATAGATTCTTCTAAAAAACCTATGCTCCTTGTTGCATTCATTAATGGATTATTGCCATTGTTATTAATCAAAGGTTTTCATGTCATAAAGACATTGCAACCACTAGGTTTTCAACATCTGTAGATGATTGTTTGTAAGACTTCCATTACAAGTTTGTTCTTTTATTCCATTCAAAGAATAGTCAGTCACTATGGCTACAAATTTTTGCTTCATACCACTATAAAATTGCCTAGGTAGTTTTATTTTTGACTAGATATTCCTTAAATGAAAAAAAAGAATTAAACTTGCAATGAAAATTTTATAAACTTAATTTTTTTCGTTTTTCTTTGGACACTATCTTTTCAAGCCCTAATTTAAGCTCTGAGAGTGCTTTTCAAAATTTTTTTATGTAACAATAGTCTAAAAACAATGCATTACACTATTCCATTACCAAGAACACTTAAAAATGGAACAACAAATTGAAGTTATAATTTAACTAAGATATTTTATTCAAAAAACTTGAAAACACTGATATGGGCACACTGTTGTGTGCCTCTACAATTGCAATAGTTGTAAAACCATATTTGCAACCCTAAAAAAAATGTAAAATGACACCAACATCCATGCATATCCCACAGAGGAGAAATGACAATCAAGAGAGGAAAAAATGTGAGGAAACCTAAATTCTCGACGTGATTTTTATTTGCACGAAATCCTAGCTCACCTAAGTCAGTCTCACCCTCAACTCTTCTGGTTAAACATACATAAAATAGGGACCCCTTTTTTTAATTTTATATTTGTTGGTTTTGGGAAGATACTATTTGACTGAAAGGGTTTCGACCAAAACCCTTCCAATTGAATATAGACTATCATGTTGCCACCATGTCATTGCCACATGGTTTCTACAAAAACCATCTTGATCGAAACCATTTCTGACTGAAAATGGCTTGCTCAAAACCATTTAGTTTACTGAAAGTGTGACACAACTTTATGCTTTTACCCTTGATATTTTTTAAAATTATAATTTTTTCATTATATAAAATAATAAAACTAGAACCCAACTCAAAAAATCAATGCAAAGAACAACACCAATGTCTAATACCCACTATGTAGGTGAGCATGAACATACTTAGGCTATGAGTTCATGCAGTTGCTTATCTACATTTTTTGCTTAAATTTTAGAAATGATCTCAAACAAATTATAATAAAGCATAAATGATAATTTGGAATCTCTTATAATGATGGAGCTATTATAATTTAGGGATTGCAATTAAGCTATGACATATAGAAGTCTAAAATTATACATTTTCTATTTAATGAAAAATATGCCACATCAATACATATATTTTCTTCCTTCCTCTTTTCTAACATTCATTTAGCAATTATTTAAAATAAAAAATTGATAAGATGACTAATTTTAAAAAAATAAAACATTTAAACAATAACTATAACTAAAAAAATAAACTAAATAACTGCATAAATCCTCCCCCCTTATTGTGAAAAGTTAAGGGACAACCATACAAGAAGGTTGAGTTATTTGAATGTAGAAGTTGAAATAATTAAGGGGTTCACCAAATTTCAATAATTGTGAGGGCCACACTAACTAAAAGCGGAGAAAGGGCACAAATATTCTATCATGTGGCCAATGATTTTTAACTAGGTTTCCCTAGTTTATTTTTGTAAACTACTTCTTTAACCATTGACCTCCTTTTAGACCATAGGGCATCTATGGCAATGGTATGAGGACATCTATGTATTTTTGATACGTAAGTGGTATTTTAAACTGGGACTATGAGCCAAAGAGGCCAGAAATTGGGGATTGCGGGTCAAGCCTGTTAGCATATTGGATCAACAAAGGCATAGTGACTGCGATCACAATAGCCCAATGAAGAATTGAACCCTAGTGGCCACAACAACCATTTAACCATCACACTATGGGATGAACCCCATCAGGAAATCTATGTATTGACTGTTACCTATTTTAGCTTCAAGCTCAATCAGGTAGAGTTGAGATTGTGTTTACAAAATAAAGGTAAAAGGTGTACATTCATTTATGCTAAGTGTTCACTACTATACACAAAAGTATTATCAAATAGATTGCATCCCATTATGCAAATGTATACAAGATAAGAGAGTGATTTTTTTTTCATAAATGCTACCTTTCATTGATAATTACATATGTATGGTGTGCGACACAAGCCATGAGAATAACTATTTCAACAAAGTGTAAGATATAAACTATACATTTGAAGATATAAAAGGAAAGAAGCATATGAAAAGATTAGGGATCTAGCATTTCCTGAATGACGAACCCCAAGTTGAATTGTTGCATCCTTGTCTAGCCCCTCATGCTTGATTGCTCCAGAAGTTTCTTTGTTGTTGTTTGAAATTCCTGCATGAGATGAGAAAGATTGTATTAGAGCTTGAGACCCATATTCTCCACATATGCTACATCAACAAACATATAGTTTATTCTCATAAAGCATTGAGGTAGTTTGCAATATCACAAATATCAAGAGAAGTGAAAGATTGTCATCAACATCCATCATATGTTGTGCTTCATTGTTTAATCTAACATGTTTGTTCACTATGCAAGTATAGGTGAAATTTGCATTGTTGTGTTATTTTCATTTGATATCATAACATGTGGAGTGAAATGGGCTCCCACAAGGGTTGAGCCTAGCATGCTTCCCTCTCCAATATGTTAAAATATGCAACTTAGCAGGGGCACACTATTAGGAGACAACATTAACATAAGAGGAAAAAATAATACTAGAGGAAAGGACCTAGTACCTAAGCATGTTCCAATAGTTGTAGTATTATTGATTTAATGCCCAATATTTTTGTTACCTGATTTTGCTTCAAGCTAAATCAGATAGAGTTATGATTGTGTTTGCATTTAAATGATAAAAGGTTTACATTTAAGTTTGCTATGATGCATCCATATGCATAGAGAAATTATCAAAAGACTACATTATTAGATTATGCAATTACATACAATAGAGAAGAGAGTCAACACTTATTGCAAAGGTAGTCTTTATTGATAATCATAAGCGTATAGTGTCCCTCACAAGCTGAGGGATTGACTATTTTAATGCATATAAAGAAAGAACTATACATTTATAGATACAAAAAAGTAAAATGCATATGCAAAGAAGGGGGACTTGTCATTTCCTGAATGACGAATCCCGATTGAGTTTCCTTGCATTGGCTTCAGTCCTCCTGCTTATCCAACCTCCAGTTGTTTCTTTCCCCCTACTGCTCCAAGATTTCTTGCATGTGTAAGAGAGAGTTGGTTAAAGCAATGAAGGATCACCAATCAATACATATGCAAACATCCATAAACATATAGCTTGATCCTCATAAACATAAAAATAGTTTTCATACCACGGATGTCTAGGAAAAAAAAAGAGTTATTAAAAACCTCTATCATATGCTCTATTTTATCTAATAGGTTTGCTCATTGTGCAGGTAGAGGTGAAATATTTGTTGCTGTTTTGATTCATCTGGTTACAACATGTGGAGTAAAATTTGGCTCCCACAAGGGTTGAGCCCAACATGATTCCCTCTCGTGTTTTAAGAGGGGTAGGAATGTAAGAAAAATTGAGCAACTTGATCAAGTTGATGGTAAACCTATTCTTGATGCATTAAATCAATATGGAATCATACCATTTGATCAACTTTCATTATCAGATTCAAAATATGCAACAAAAACTGTGTGAATTATCAAGAAAGATTACTCTTCATCTTTTCACAATGAACTAAATAGTAGGCTGCCATCTTGCTGATCAAAGGGGCAACTATTTCTTCTTGGAAATCTTACACTACTATATATGTCTTTAAATCTTCTTAGTGGACCCATTTTACCTGAGTTTACAAGACTTCAAAATTAGCACATTACTTCAGTGAGCAAAGGTTTGTTGATAAAGTATGACAATAGTTTTGAATGCACAGTGAGATAGAGGTACAATGATAGTGCTAAAGAAGATACATGGGACAACCATCACTCAAGGATAAGATCTAGATTTTAGTCCACATGGCATGAAATGATTGATATAAAGAGATGCATGGAATTTCAAGAGTCTTTATGTGGAGAAAAAGAGTGTGATGGCATTGCTCATGGAGGCTAACTATCCAACGATGGTGTAAAGTCATTAATTAAAGTCTCCACAAGGAACATATAAGGTGACAGTTCTATGTCCTCATGGAAGTTTTTAGATGATTTTATGAAAAACAAGTATCACAAGATTGTATGAAAGGACAACCTACAACATTTAAGACTATGTTTGATGCATAATAGGGAAGTCTACAAGATTTAAATGATGTGTTGGAAAAACAACAATCTTTAGTCAATTTGGCATAAGATAGTGATAATATACAGGCTTATGACACATCAAGGAAGCATACAATAATTGATAGTCCTACATGAGAATGGGACAATACTTGATCAACATAATAGGGCAGTCCATAAATGATATGAAGACTATCATGGATGACTTCAAAAATAATTGTTTGCAATAAGAAAGCATTCAAGAAAGCAAAGGCATATATAAATAATAGTTTGTATTGAAAAACAGACTTAAGGAGAGTACATATAGACCTTTCAAAAAGAGAGCCAAGACAATATTAACAATCCATTTAGAAAGGAAGAGATGCCAAAGCAATGGAGTGAGATATCTTCATCAAAAGATAACTATGGGGCTAGGCCAAAGGAATATGTGGGTGGCAAGGGTTGAAAATCAATTTCCACTAACTCATGGTCAAGGCAATTCAAATTCTCCATATACAATGTCACCAATATTTTCTTTACACATAGGGTGTTAGGATTTAGGTTCCATCAACCTTTTAAATCCTTTAATTAATTATTCTCCTAAAGTTTTTTCAACATTTACCCATAAGAGGTGAAACCATTTGACCAACGGTGGTGAAAGAGACAATGTAAATGTAGTGTTACCGTTACCGTTTGTCATTTAGGAAAATGACAAAATAGCTAGGTGTCCCACTTGGAACCTTCTAGAATGAGGTTGTTACAATGTTGTAAGAGCATCTATGACATGTATGACAGTTTTCATAAGATGCTATGACAATATGACATATTCCTATGACAATATGACAGATTCCTATGACAAAATATGCTATCTTTGACCCTAGATGCTCATGCATAAGTTATGCCTTATGAAAGCTGTAAGAGCATATGTAAGAGGATATTCTTAGGGTGTCATGATAATTTCATGAAGGGAGGTGTGAGTTTTTTGAGGAGGTTTTATTTCCTATTGTTTGGTAAAACCATGGTGGTTTTCTTCCTCACAAATCTCTTTAAATAGGGGCCTTGAGCTAGAGTTATTCAATCTAGTTATGCAAGTTTGCAAGGTAACAAGGTGTTGTAGTATTTTATAGGGATGATAAGAGAAGTCTATTGCTACATGTAATATTTTAGAATATTAATAATATAATTTCCTCTCTTTTGGTGGTGGAGTTTTTTCCCTTTGGGGTTTCTCCACACAAATCTATTGTTGCATGTGTTATTATTCTTCTATCTCTCTCTCTCATTCTTTCTTCACGCTAAGGCTAAAGGTTAATCTACATATTTCTAATTTTCATTCACCTATTTAAGTTCATATTGCAAGCTTTCTTCACCTTGATAATCAACACAGGGCAAGGGATCCTTTAAATCAAGCAATCAACTACCATTCTTCAACTATGTGCAATAGTATGATTGATGAAATTACTTGTGAACATATCTATTTCCTTGTAGTTTTTGTCTCATTGTTAGTACTTCTTGCAGAAAATTGTGTTTGTTGTAGGTTATAAGTTGTGTTTAAAGAGAGATGCTTCTAGTTGTGAAAATATCTTTCCTTCTAAGAGTTTTTTGGAATTAAAGCCTTCTTATGAAACATTTATGCAAAAACATATAAATACTGAGTTGTGTATGTCAAGCTTTGCCTTTGATTGAACTGTGTGTTTGAGTTGTTTTATAGGTCAAGTTAATGTTTTGGTGCATCACCTTAGGAGTTAATCATTTTTAGTTTATGTTACTTTCTTAACCTTTTCTCTGCAAAAGCTTTAGTTTAGATAAGTTTAGGTGACACCATTTAGGAGTTAGCCTTATCTAGAGGTTCACTCCAACTTTAAGTGACCCACAACCTAGGAGTGTTCCCATGTTACTCCAAATTGCTAAGTTTTGTAACTTAGCAAGGGTACAAATTTGAGAGCTAACAATTTTGGCACACTCGGTGGGACTGTTGATTCAAAATAGTTTAAGAAATTATATGTTTTGTTGGTTTTGATATGAAGCCAGTGAATTTTAGGCCTTTTAGAGATTTAAAAAAACAACATATTTGGAAAATCTTAGTGTGGGAAGTAGCAAAAAAACCAGTGCATCATTGAGAAAACCACAATTTTGAGAAGTCTAGTATTTTTCTCAGTATTATCAGTCTTTGAAGGCATTACAAACAACATTATGGTGACTACAATCATACATCAGTTGGTTTCAGTAGCCCATGTACCTAATTTTGTTGTCTAGGCTTACCCATGTTCCATGTTTTACCTTGTGAATGTCTAGTTATCAACACTACAATGGTTTTTCTCCCCCATTCCATGAAAATACTGCATGTATGCCCTCTTACTAGTCATATCACACATAACAACTTGTTGGTTTTATTCCAAATATCTTGTAACAACAAATTTCTGACAATCCTATCATGTTTTCCACCTGCCCATCCCTACTCAATCTCAATATCAACCAATATATGATCAAAATCAACCCCAAGAAGAGGTTTTTGATGCCAATCAGTATGATTATTCACATAATCAACCTCAAGAGAACCCTTACTAGAATGTATTGGATCTGATCCAAAATCTTGACCGTGTGTTGTGGGCTTTGAGCCAAAAGTTTGAACATATGGAGATTAGTGATGTTAGTAAGGTGTTTTCACACATATATTAGATGTTGGCTAACATCAAGAAGTAAAAAAAATTATCTCGCAACAACAAGAGTTGGCTGATCAATCCTTTGTTTATGATCAAGAGTGGGTGACAAAATGAATACAGTTTGAAGAAAGTATTAAAAGAGAGATAGCTGCTAAAGAGGAGAAAATGAAGTTTTTGTCTACTCAGGTGCAAAGTAATCGAGCTTACTCAAATTATCAATGCCAACAAAGGTATGAAAACCATGCAACCCCTTCCATTCCTAGTTTTAGCTCAACTTGTCCTATAATGTTGAATCATCCTATGAATGAATAGGTTTCCAAGTACAAGTTACCCAGTTTTAAACAAGAGAAACATTTTGAGCCCTTTAGTGGGCCTACCAATGAGCCTTCTATGTTGGAAATAGGATGCCATTTAATTGCAATCCTTAACATTATTTATTTCATGTATCTCCTAAGTCCTTGGAAAGTGTTTTCAAATGCTAGGATTAGAAAGAGGTTAATTTTGAATGAAATAATCATGTTAATTGACATTTGTAATTAATTCAAAATGATAGGAGCATGTGAGGGTGCCCAAGATGAGTTCCTAAATAATAGGAGCACATGGGGCACCCACATGGAAGGTTAAACTCACCTTGAGTTAAGTTAACTATTTGGAGTAAAAGATAACACTTCTGAATGCATGTAAAGATTCTAGGAGTTAGGGATTAATGTTTACATGCATGAAGTCCAATTCAGTTCATTTTAGATTAGTTCAGTTTAGTTCATTTTAGTTCAGTTCAGTTTAGTTTAGTTCAATTATCTTCAGTTATTTTTAGTTGAATGTTAGTTGACTTTAGTTAACTTGGAATGCATGACTAATGACTTGAGTTGCATGACAGGTAACAAGTGACTACCTTCAGTTAACAGGGGAGGACCATTCTTGCATGAATGGTGGAGAGATATGTTTTAGTTAACAGAGAATGAATTTGACCCACCTTGGGCACCCAAGTTGGATTCTTGGAGTTAACACTTTTGCATGCTAAGATATTTCAGAAGGCTGAGTTAAGTGGGCCCATTCTTGGGCACCAATGGTGAGGATAAGCTTTGAATATATCTTTGGAATAAAGTTTGAGTTATGACTTCAGTTTGGGATGCCCAAATGGATGAAGGAGTTGATTTGAAATTGTTCTTCATAGTAGAACTCTACTTTCAAGAGATAGGCATAGGTTTTGTGAGATAAGCATTGAGCTTTGTAATTGTAACACTTTGGAGTTTACAAGGTTGATTATTTCCTATTTATCTCAAGCAAGTTGAAGAGAGTTTGTATCAGTTTTATTGCAGGTTGTGAAGAAGATTTGGTGAAGGAAAAATAAGCATTCTCAAGCAAGAATTGGAGTTATTGTATTCTACTTCAGAAATTTAATAATACATTGATTCTTGGTGGAGTTTTTTCCCGAAAGGGTTTCTCCATGGTATATCCTATGTATCTTCTAATATTCTATCTAATTCTTCTTCAACCTTCTGTGTTCATTCTACAAATGATAAAATGAATTAATCAAATAATCAACCTTAAAGAATACATATTTAGATCAGCAATCATAAAGTTTTACAAAGTATTAAGCTACATAAACACCTCAATTTTTGACATTCTGCCCTTAAGATTCCAAGTTGGAAATGGACATCTTTTTCACCTTGTAAGGCTCCTTCACCTATCATCAGCAAGAAAATGGAACCATGATCTAACATTCAAAAAGAAAAAGAAGAGCAGACCCTTGACCAACACAACTCACTCAACATGGAGTCCAGACTAGAAATATAAACTTGTTGCATTTAGCTATGGAGGAATATAGATTAGAATAGAAGAAGATTGGACATGAAAAGACCTTTCAAGAAGTTTCTTTGAATGCTCTAACTTATCAGCTTCCTTTTTTGGTAGAAGATGGTGAAAATGTTCCAATAGGATAGCAAGGTGAAATGGTGAAAGAGGCTAACCAAGAAGAGTAGTTTACAGTTTGGAATGAAGAAGGTGTGAGTTTTTTCACTCTAATAGCAGTTTTAGAATAACAAGAAGAGGTCAAAAAATATGGTGAGTTGCTGATTGATGATCATCATCAAGGAAATGGAGCCTTAGACCATGAATAAGAGCATAAAACTAAACCTAACACCAGGGAAAATTTTAGTGGTGAATCTTCGCCAATTGGTGAATTCTAGGAATCGACCAAGTTGAAATTGGAAAATTTCTCACACCCAACAACATTTCCAAATCGCTCGAATTTTACGAACTATAGGTCCAATACATGTCCATTTTTGAATGTTTTTTTTTATGAGGCATATTTAAGAAAAAAATTCACCATTTTCAAACTACACGTTTCAATTGGGCTGACTAATGTTTTCGCCTGGAATCCCGAAAGCATTTAATAAAAACCTACATATTCACCAATACTATTAAAATGACATTGTATTAGGACCCATTTCACCAATTAAAATTTACAAATAGTTGCTTTTGAAGACCCATTTTTCTAATTAAAATTTATAAATAGTTGCTTATGAGGACCTATTTCACCAATAACATTAAAAAATAATTACATTTGAGGACACATTTTGCCTTGAAAATTACAACATATCGTTGATAAGCACGTGAGATTCGCCAATTTTTTAACATACCATTTAAAAATGTCGTGGAATTTTCCAAACATGGAATCATGGATTGATATAAATACAATCAAAAGTGTCATTTATTTTTACACATTTTGTTCAGTTCTAAGGTTCTACTTCTTGATTCGGAAGTGAGCGAAAGTTGAAAATGTAGACTTAAAGGTGAGTGATAATTTCTTCATAGTGTTATTAGTTATAATAATAAGTTTTATTTATCTCTTTTCCATTCTTGCTTCAGTATTAAAGATGATATTGAGTAGGGAATGGTATCTATATTATTATTCTTTGTCCTTAAACAAGAAGACATTCTTTTCCATTTTTTATTCAAAGTGAGAGATAAATATGTTGAGCAAATCAGAGATCAATATGTCGAGTGACTTGAGCAACAAGGGTAAGGCTCTTGCCACTCCTTAGGGTGGTGAAGAGACTCCTGCCACTCCTCAAGGTGGTAAGGCTCCTGCTGCTCCTCAAATTCCTACCATTCCTCAGGGTGGTGAAGAGACTCCTGCCACTCCTCAGGCTCCTAAGGGTGGTGAAGAGACTCTCGCCACTCCTGAGGGTGGTGAAGAGACTGGGAGGCCATCCAAACACCAAAAAATTAGATGTACCATATAGTCTTACTTTGGAATTTCCAAAGCTTTTGATCCATCAGGTCAAGATGGAGCTACATCATCAACTCTTCCACCAAATATTGGTACCATTCACAATAACTCACCATCACCAGAAGGTCAAGTTGAGATTGTCATTGATTTAAAACAAAATGTATCAAATCAGGATGGAAATACCACAAAAGATGTTCCAAGGGATACCCTGGGCCTAGTTAGCCAGAATGAGATAATTGACTTGGATGAGGATGATGATGTTGGTAGCAAGAAAAGAAGAAGCAAATAAAAAATGGGGCGCGAGTGGGAAATGATAAGGAATTTTCAACTTGCTTGGTTGTCAAAGTACCCATTCATGGTACTAGTGGGGATTGAAAATGCAAACAATATTGAAAAGGAAACATTGGCCAAATGTACGATTTGTACTTGGAAATGTGGAAGAGCCAAGATATTGTAGCTAAAGATTGACACTATAGAAAAGCATATCGGTAAAGTTTATGAAAAAAAAATCATAGACAGAAAGGAACAATCAATTGTACAATGGAAATCAAAGGAAGAATGTCTTCATGCTAGGTATGCCATGGATTATGAAGAGCATGAAAAAAGAATGTCGAACATTGCTACATGTAAAGGTACACTTGAGGCTCAATTTGGAAAAGAAATGGAAGCAACAAATATGTCAAAAACTGTTCAGATGAGTTGTTTTTCATATTTTGTCCAGAGGGCATCCTATGGTAGACTACCCAGAATATTCTAGTCTATTATCTTTTTTGAATGTTCCACACTATCCCTTGTCACATTGGTCAGTAAATGCTGGATGGGAATGGACAAACTATCTTGCTGTAGTTGAAAAGGAAGATTTAAAGGAGAAAGTAAAAGAGTCAAATTTCATTGCATTATCTTTAGATGAAGTTACTGCAGTAGACAATGATTCTTGGGTTTGTATGCATTTGTATGTACTTGTTATCACCAGGATTACACCTGTACTACAAAACCTTCTAAAGTTCTACAATTCGGTGAAACATTGGAATAGTTTTAGGTTGTGGGTACCCTATGATGAAACTAAACCTCCAAATTCTAGGTTGGTTCCTATATGATGATTAATCAGGTACTTGAATGATTAATTTTGAGAAAAGGGTAAGAAGGATTAAACTAAATGTATGAACTAAAATTAAAACTTTAGTGATGCACCTAATTGGAAATCTAAATTGCAACTTAATTCACAAATGATTACTCAGTACCTCTATTTACACAACCTGATCTAATAGCCTAGTCACCTGAACGTTTTATACAGAGGCCTTGATTGAATACAATTTTGAGGGAAAACACTTAGTTTTCACAACTAACTGAATAAACAATTGCATGCACAGTGTATAACCAATGAGCTTAAACTAGACTACATATATATATTTATGAAAGGAGACATAAATATTAAAGGTTTCAAAACTAAAACACAATAATCTTTTGATCAAATCCCACACAATGATGACGCCTAAAATCTTGAAGGAAAAACTTGAAAATACTGGAAACTAAAAGGAATTCTTCTAAAAATTACAAACTTAATTAACCTGTAAAAGCTGTTGCATAATCTATTAAACTGTGAAAACTGAGTTACAAAATCTCTTCTCTCTCAAAAATTAAGAGAGTAAAAGTCAAGAACCCAAGAAAAACTAAGTCTTTTTTTTCAATATATACAAAAAAGGCATGCATAAAGCATCCAAGAGGTGAAAATCCATGTGAACTGAAAGTGAGAAAAAGCATCATGCTTCTCACGAGAAAAGATAAAAATGCCTGAAAAAGAGGCCCTCTGATACTATGAACTAAGCTCAAATAGAAAAAAACTCTACCTCATATTGCATGTCATTGAAGTGTAACTCAAATTGGCTCGAATGTGCATGGAGGTGGAATTGAAAGTGATCTAAAAGTAAAAATGCTCAAAAAGAGGAGTCAAAACCAATGTTAACTGCACTCTGAATGTTGTAAAATCCTCCTCTTAATGTGCATGATCAAAACAACTCCAAAACTGAAGTGAAACTGAAGATATGTCTCAGGAATCTCCATAATTTGCATTATTTTAGTCTTTGCATGGCTGTGACCTTGAATTAGCTTTCACTTATATTTGTTGCATGGATTTTGGAAAAAGGCAACCATTTAATTAAATATTAAAGATAATCATTCAATGATTATTTTAATATTTAATATTCGAGAGTTCCACCTTTTACATTTATATGTTAAATATTAAGGTAATAAAACATTACCTTTAATATTTAATTTACATTTGTACTATTATTTTTCCTAACTCCATGCAATAAGTATTAAGTGAGGGTGAACCCTACATTTCAAAATCAAAAGATATTTTTGAAGTCAGACTTCAAAACCTCACGGGCCATTTAAATCATTAGCTTAATTGACTTAATAAGTCAATACCATAGGGAATAATTTGAATGAAATGATTTTAATTTTACAGAAAACTTAAGTAAAAAATTGAGCTAGGGCAAGTAAATAAGCATCAAAACCTAAATCATTTCATCCATTCTGCAATATGCATTTTCTAGAAGCCCTTTGCTATGCCGCCATGGTGAAGATGGAGTTTGGACTGAGCTTCTCTAGGAGTTTGATCTGGAGCCCTCTATTTTCTCTTTTTATGTGGTCGCCATGAATGATTTGAACTAGAGTTTTTATGAAGTTCGGTAGGCAGGTTTTGTGTTGCAACATGCCCGAATCTTCTCCATATTTTGCTGCTGGTAATTCACTGTTCTCACCTAGAAAAACTCTCAAGTCTTTTGTTTTTTAAATCAACAAATACCTGGAAGTATTGAGTATGCATAAAGAGAACAATGTATCTTTTGAAGCTGCAACTTGTCTACTATTAAATTCATGCATTTCTTCCTTTCATTTCTATGCAAAATGCTTAAAAATATAAAATAGAATATGGGTCTTCATTTTATCTGTTGAATGATGCCACCATGGTGATGACCTTGGGATCAAATTTTTCCATTCCTTGTTGCTTTTGTCAAAAATTTCAAAGGGGTTTATCATAATAGTGCTCGATAAGTCACATTTCTCCACCAGATAGACATTTTAATGAATTTTGAGGGCTTTTATAGGCTTTACAACCGTGACCTCTTTATTATCTTAGATATTCTTTTTATCTCTATTTTTGTATTTCCATGGCTGCATCCTCTATTCTTTCTTGCTGTTGCCATTTAAAAGTTTCAAAAGACTTATTAAAAAAATCATGTTTGTGGACATCCTACCATGGCACCGCTCCCTAAGATGACAATCTCCTTGAGGCATTCTATTCTTTTGCAAAGCTCTCATTTTGGAACCATTTTCTAGTGTTGTTTGGCACTGCAACTCACATTTCTTGAACTCATCCATTTTGTGCATATGTTGCAATAATTGCATTCCATGAAAATTTGTATACATGTCTACCACTGCAATTACAATTGCAACATCTGACATACTTCTTCATCCCTTTATGATTTACTGGATGTTGACATAATGCTTCAAGGTTTCCATTCTGGCATGAATAGAGTGTTGAAAAAGGTCACTATGCTAAATCATGGTAAATGTTGTCTTCTTCTGCATGACTATCATGATCCTTTTTTTCTAATGCTTTTCAATGTTAAATTGATATTCCAAATGTTATGAACATGACGCCTCTTGTAAAAGAATAAAAGAACTCAGTGTAAACTCTTTACTTCTTTATTTCTTTGAGTGCAATGGAGATATAAGTGATAAGTGTGTCTAATATTCATTTCCCTCTCTTGAAAATCTCAACTACTATCTAATATGCGTTGTTACCTCAACTGTGAACAAAGACATTGTACAGGTTCTACAATACTTTAATTATTTTTGCACCTTGCTATTGTACATTATTCATTGTCATACATTCATAACTTTGAATATTGACATGGCTGCAACCTCATATATGCCATTAGTGACTGATTGAAACCCCCTCTTTCTCCTTTGGTTTACATAATGCAATGTTGAAACAAGGCTCCAATATATAGCACCTATAGCTATCTCCTCAGGTGAGTGTCACTGAGTTGGGAATATGTAATTGAAATAAAGCATTCAATTATGAAAGTGATTTATTTTACTTATCTTTTCACATTTTTTTTGTAGCTAAATGAGCTCAATGCTCCCATGTGATTTTATTTCAAAACATTGGATCATGTCACAATGTCGAAACAAGGACTGTGAATGTTGTTCCTTCACTTTATTTCAATAATGATGTTGTCCTATAGACAAAAAGTCATTTTTATGTGACTATTGTTCCACTATACATGTACATTCTTTATGATGATTGTTTCAACATCATTCACTATTATTGAAAAGTTGAATGGATCACTATGATTACTTTCTTCGACATGCTTCTCTTTCATTGTTTATGAGCTGGGCTCAACCCTTGTGGTAGCCACATTTTCCACCACTCATAACAATAACTGTTGGTTGAAATGACTTGACTATACTTGTATCTACACATTAAACAAACAAGTTAGCAAAATAATTGAAGCTAAAAGCTTCCATTGAACTTTGTGCTCCTTGAACATCTTCTTTTTTGATGACTTAATCATTTGATGAATGCCTGATAAGATGTAGATTACATTTCTTTTGGTAATGTAGGGATAAGGTAGAACGTGATTTTTCATTGCTCTAACACCACCTTTCAACAATCTTGCAGGTAAACCTTGGAGTTGGAGTTGAACCAAGAGCTAGAGTTGAACCAAGATCAAAAAAAACTATAACAACGATTCGTCATTCTAGACAATGATGAATCATATTCTCTCCTTATTCTTATATTATCTTCAGTTGTATGATCTATATTTCTTTCTTGTACTCAATATTTGATCAAGTAATCAAATTAAGCTACTCCCACGGCTTGTGTGGGACCTTGGTTTTTTACAAAATGAATAAAACAACATTTCTTATGTAAATTTATGATTTTTTCTATTACAAACATTTGCATAATAATACTGGAAATTTAAAAGTAATTAGATTTGTACAACAATGAATACTTAGCAGATTTTTAAAAAATTATTGTGTACCTTTTAGTGATGAATGCAATTGAACTCTACCTATTTTGAGCTGTAGCTAAAAATAGGTAACGATACTGTAGAACGACATGTTCGCAAAGCTCATCTTCTCTGTGTTCATAAAATGAAGGACAATTCAACATTGCAAAATATATTTGAACTAGTCAAGAAATGTTTGAGTGAAACTGTAGGTATGGATGAGTTGACAATTGCTAAAAAGTTGGTGTGTGTAGGAGCTGATGGAGCTTCAGTGATGCAAGGTCAAAGGGTCAGTGTTTGCACAAAGCTACAAACTACTTGTGCACCATACATGCTTGAAATTCACTGCATGGCCCACAAAATGAATTTAGCATTGAAAATTGCAAGCAAGTTTCCTATAGTATCAAAAGTTGAAAATCCAGTCCGCGAGATCCATGCATACTTTTGTCAAAGTCCCAAAAATTTAGTAGAATTTCAAAATTTTGCTGAGGGAATAACACTAGGAAACAAGATTCTCAAGGATGTCGATACTAGATGGATCTCCCTACATGGACTAGTGCAACGATTTCTTTCAGAATATCAATCCTTGATTGGAGTGATGTACGAGCATCACAACATAGTAGACAAAGCTCCTAACCTCTTACATAGGTTAAGCGATATAGAGACACTCTTGAATTTAGCTAGTCTTCTCCCCATGTTGGATGAGATGAAATTTTTTGTGAAGAAATCCCAAGAAAAAACTATGTATATTAATGAATATTCCAATCTACATAAACATACATGCTTGGCCCTTGATCATCTATATCTAGATCTAACACAAGATGGCCCAAATTATTTCATGTGGAAGAAAATTATTGATTTAAATAATCATGATAATTATTTACAGTTTAATGCAAGTGTACACTTATGTATCTGTGTACGTGGATATGAGATACCAATGTACCATTGTAAGACAACCAGGCGCTCTAGCAGAGAAGTAGCTGTTAAGGAGGAAGATTTTAAAGGCATTGTTAAATCTATTGGTGATAATTTGAAGGAAATTGCAAAATCTCTTTCCTTAGAGATACATGAAATATTCCCTTGACATGAAATACTTGAAGCCATGGGTATTGTGTATCCTCAATTTTGGGAAAACCAAGAGAACCCAAAATATTTTCATGATCAAGTAAAAATATTGATCAATTTTTTTGAAAAGTGTAACATACAATGAATAAAAAATAGAAGGAATTTTAAATGAAGCTAAGCTTAGAAAACAATCTAGGAGATTTGTAACAACTATGAGGGACCAGTATAAATCCACAGGCAAGGAGAATGCCTATGAACCGAGATCAATAAAAAAGGTTTGGAAAAACTTAGGTCCAAGTGAAATATTGTGTGGTTTGATATTAGAATATTTTAAACTTGTTGATTTATGTCAAACAATGATATTGGGGTCGGTGGAGGATGAGAGAGTTTTTCAATACATTGGGGTTTTTGAAATCAAAGTTAAGAAACAAACTATACAAGAATTTGGAAAATTTCTTGAGGTTGAAAGGAACTACATATAATGTCTTTAATTTTCCTTTTGAAAGGGCACTCACAATCTGGAGGTACACATGTGAAAGAAGGACTGGGTTGTGCAACACTCCAATTCCAAATGTTGGTATTGGTGGCAGTGGTAGTGGTAGTGGCAGTGTGACTGGGGCATATGAAATTGACACAAATCACATAATGAATGTTGAATTTGAGACACAGGCCGAAGAAAATGAAGAGAAGATTTGGAATCAAATTCAAGATGACTCTTTTACTTTATTTGATGATGAACATCAATTTGAGAACCCTGACTCTATTTAGGAAATTGAAGAGAATTATAAGCTTTTAGGTATTTATACTGCACTTCAAGGATCAATTTCCATTGTTCCATACTGTAGTTGATGATATTTTATATTGTATTCAATGAAATTGTGAATCATTGCACTTCATGATATTTTATTTTATATTGCACTTCATGAATCATATTCCAAATTCAAACTATAGTTGATGATATTTTATGTTGTATTCCGTGAAATTGTGATATTTTATATTTTATATTAGTTCATACATAGCATTCAATGAGGTGTCAAACGATGACGCCTTTGAAAGGAAAGATAAGTCCATAATGTCACATGGTCGCTGAAACTTGGAACCTTAGAACCAAAGTCTGAAGTTTCAAAGTTTTCAAAACCTCTGTCCCATTAGCACTGGCTACAAAGATGACCAAGAAAGACTTGCAACTCAACAAAGTGAACCATCAACCAAGTTAGGGAATCAGGAAGTTATGAAAATTTAGAAATCCGTGACAAGGTTATAAAACTCTGAGGACTAGCGACTAAGCTTGTTTTGCTCCCTTATTTTGAGTCTATCATCTCTCCAACTGTAATATTTTATAGGAATTATTAATGAAATATGATCAATGATCTTTCATTAATCTTCTTTGTCATTAATATTATGCAATATGCATTGATGTATGTTTTAATTTTGGCTCTAGTTTAATGAACCAGTTAAAGTACCTTTATTAAATCATTAAAGTATGAATTCATATAAATGTTTAGTGGATTTTCTAAGTAGTCATGGAGATTGAGTATTGATGTATGAATTGTAATGCAATTTCACTAAGATTATGGATGCTTGGAATTAAAATAACCTTATAGTTCATATTTTAAATGTGTTAAAAGTAAAACTTGAGCATGTACTCAACGATTAATAACATATTAACAATAGTATTAGTAGCATATACAACAATAAACATCAACAATTGTTTAAAGTGTATCTACAATTTGAAACCACTACCAGACTTTTTCTTCAAATGACATAATAAATAATATAGATAATTGAACATCAACACATTACTGAAGTATGAATTTGAGCTTTTAAATTGATTATCACATGAAGTAATACATAAAGGCATTGGCAATGCAAAATCTTGCTCAAAGACAACTCTGCACAGAGTTGAGTTGGAACTTGGAAACTCATATTATCAAAAATTAAATCACTGAATCACCTTTTCTACCAACTTTCAATCTTCAGGTGTTGGAATTTCCATTTGTTCTAACTGATGTTGTTTGACTTGAAGATTTGTTAACAATTCATGATTCAAATTGGAACCTATCTTGGATTCATCAGTCAATTTTGTATTCAAGGTTAGCAATGGTTTGATGGAATCCAAATAGGTCACCACATCTGGGTTCTGAGGAAACTAGTCCAAATCAATCCTCCTTGCATCCTCCATCTTCTTTCTGAAATCATTCTTTCCAACAAATTGCTCATTTTTTTCAAAAGCCTCTGGCAAACCAATCTTTGTGAAGTTCCTTACCTTTTCATCCACCTTCTTGATCTTGTCTACAACCAAATGCAAATATTCCTCTGTTTCATGCATTCTCAAACACTTTTCAATGACAGATGACAATGTCATTGATGTAGCAAGCCGATTAGTAATTCCTTCTGATTTCAAAACATTGTCACCGGCTTTGTAGACCGCTTTGATGAATTTTATTTGTTAATTTCTCTAATGCTTGCACATTTTGTTTGTCCATTAAATATTTTTGAGCTTATTATGATGTTGTCCGATAGCATCAATCAATTGAAACATGTCACACAAATGATCAATCCTACATTATTTCATCCCATATCTTTTGTTTTTCATATGCCTCATTGTTTCTCTACAAAATGTAGACAACTTATTTTGACAAGACTTAATTTCTTTTTTTGCTTCCATTAGCTCTACCTCCAATCTTTCATTTCTTTTTCTCTCCTCCAATTTTTGTTCCCAATGTGCATTTCCATTTGCAATGCTTAGTCTTAATTTTTTTGAAGTGGATTTTTCCTCATCATATTTCTCGTTGCTCTCATCTAGCCTTTGCTTCAGTTCATTCACTGTAGTCTCATTCTGCTTATCCTCTTTGCTTGTTGATGTAGAGGCAGATTTTTTAATTCTTTTTTCTAATTCATTTCTATTGTTATATGATGCTTTCCTCTTTGCTTTCTCATTTGCTAGGTCTTCCTGTAAGTTTCCAATTTGAGTCTGCAACATTTTTTTCTCTCTATCTTTCTTTAGCAATGCTATGTACACCAATTCATTGTTCTTATATGATACATTAATTTTGTCAGTATTTCTGAGTGTAGAAAAATCCAATGAAAATTGTTCACCTCAAATTCAGATGGAGCCATCTGATTTGCTGGTTTGTTTTGAACTATGGGAACAAGAATTGTGTACTCCATGATTTATTTACTTGTGTCAAATGTGGGTAATACCAGCGTTGTTGTAGGCTCTGAAGTTAGAGTAGACACAATCTCCATCAATTACTTCTTTTCTTTTTTATTCAATTCTGATTTCTTTTTAAACTCTTCAATGTTATCAAAACCCGACACTAACTCATTTGACTGCAAAATACGACAAAAATGTCTGACGAAATATGTATAATTTGATGTATCATCGGGTGCTTGTAAAATTTGATGTGTAATTTTCAATTTTTTGTAAGTTTATCCCCGACGTTCGATGAAATTTCGATGAACCTGGGTTTTGTCAAAATGTCGACTATCAGTTTCGTCGAAATTTTGACAAACATGAAAAATAGAAAAAAATCAAATTGTGGCCGACATAAAGAAAAGTGAGTTCATGCTTGATTTATTGCAACAATGTTTTTCTCTACTTGAGATAGTTTGTGGAGAACTAACGATGATTTTCTTGGGAAAAATCAGAAAAAATTCAAACAGATATCGCCAGGTTTCAAGGGTAGTCATTTTCTTTTTGCAAAATTTAGTTGTGAAGTCATATTTATAGTTCCAGGTTTGAAAATCATATTTTAAAGTAACATCTCATCAGATTTCATTTTTAGAGGTTTAGGGTTTTGAGAATTTCATGTCTAAATTTTGTTGTGTGGAATCACCATAAGATCACAACCAAGGAACAGATTCTTGTACTGTAATTATGTGATCCATAGCTCTATTGGTCATGTGGCATAGTTGTGCTATAACAAATACACAATACATTCATGTGTGACCCCTGTTTAATATGGCTATGTTGTGACATAAATGGAGGCACTCATATAATGTAGTTAATTCAGGTTGTATAATGTAGGTGTCAATCATCATTGGGTGCATTTAGGTTGTCTCAAGTTTAACAGATTAGGATGTAATTATAGCATGATCGAAGAGTGATTACCTCTTGCTGCAATAAAGAGCCTATAACTCTGGTTGATATGTAGAGTGGTTGTTTTATAACAATTATGTAGTGCATTCAAGCACAACCCATGTTTAATGGGCTATTCTAGAGAGTGATCAAGATTTTCTAAACCTTATGAATGTTACTTAAATACATCATTTATTTATTTTTTTAATTAAAAGAAATCATTCTAAACCCTATATAGGATACATTGATACTTCAAAAGCCTTTGAAGGAATTTTAGATTATGCAAATATATTTCAAGTAAATAACTAGATTACAAATAGTAGCGGGAATAATGTAAGATTTGTTGAGCAGAGCAGGAATGAGATAAGCAGTAATGAATTCTATGCCTCCTTTCACGCACATCTCTTCACTGTTCTTTGTCATTCTTTACAGAAACACTTCTCCATTTTGGTAGTCTATGCTTGAAAATAATGTTTTGACGAAGGTTTTAGAGTATGTTTATTAAAATGAAAACTCCATTCTAGTGGGCTATGCCTGAAAATAAGATTTTGACAAAAGTTTTAGGGTATGTTTATTAAATTTTTAGAGTATTTTGGTGGGCTATATTCTTGATTCCTTAAATGATTTATTCAAATGGATTGTGACTAACTAAATGACTAACTATTTAGTCATTTTTATTTGTGTGACTAAATAATTTTTAATTGACCAAACTAGTAATTTATTTACTCATTTATAGCTGAGTTGCAAAAAATGAGTAGAATTTAGTCATTTTTAGTTGTTGTGAATAAAAGTTTTAGTCACCTAGTCATTTATTTTCCAAATTCTACTAGTGTGTGCTTCCTTGTGTGATTAGGGCTCTCTCAATGTTGAGGGCCCTAGGGATAAGCTCATCATAAGAAGTGACACATTGCATCTTTAACTAAAAGGATAAATCCGTATTGACATTAGCAATGATGATTCCGACTTGTTGCTCCTTAGGAATGGGTCACTTGCTCTTACTAGCTCGCTACCTCCATCATTGTAGGAAGTTTGTGATCAAGTTCAATATTTTGATTTTAGGAGCCTTAACAGTTGGAAATCATAGTAAAATCATAATTTAATAAATTTTGGAATTAACATTTTAAATGGTTTTTTGGGTCATTAACTTCAGACTATCTTCTCTTTTGCAGGGGTGGTTGCATGCCAAATTTTTTTGGTGTAAACTATCTAAATTATTACATTTTGTTACCTGTCTATGAATAAAAATTATTGGAGTGTGAGTTTGATATTTTTTGAAGAGCTAAATAGTCAAGCTTGGTAAAGAAAAAACTTGTCGATAATATTAGTCCGTAACAAAATGAAGAGACACTTGATAGATTGTGGGCTAGATTGAAAAGAAAGGGTGATGGGAAATGTTATTGTCCTTGCAATAATTGCAAGGGCTTAAAGACTAGATGAATTTTAATCACAAACGGCTGAGAACATTGTAGGCAACATGGTCACGTTGAAGGGGGGCATGATTATCGTCCATTGGTAAGTTTTTCATTATATGTATTTATATTGATTGAATTTGTAAATGTTTATATCGTTTTAACATTATATATATATATATAGATAATCACTTGATAATGATCATGGTTTATTTGTGTCTATCATTATTATAAAGGTGGGGCGCCCTAGGGCAGATGATATGGATTATCACGGCCCAAAGAATGTGGTTTTGCAAGCGGTCGAACATGGAGCTGTGAATATTGAAGATGAAGTTAATGATCCTATGGAAGAAGATGATCATGTTCCAGAAACCACAGTTGAAGATGATGGTATGAATACATTGATCCATGACACATTTAGTGGTAGAGCCGATCATGATAATCAAGATGACTTTGATGATGTTCATGATTTACCTGTACTTGAGAAGGCATACGAGCCCCTTTATGAAGGCTTCGAAACAACTCTTCTCTCTATTGTATTGTTGCTATTGAACTTGAAGGTTATGAATGATTTATCAAACATAGCAATCTCATGGATGTTAAGGTATGTCATATATTTCATCTTTTTTCATCTATTTTAATTGTTGTTAGTTCATCACTAGTAAATAAATGATGAAATATGTACCATTAATATTCTTTATATTAACAAATTATTTTTTGTTGTAGATTGATTGGTGAATTTTTGTTACCACCATCAAATATTTTACCTCGCTCATACCGAGAGTTATCTGCTATTATGAAAGATATCAAAATGGGGTATCAAGCAATAGATGCATGTCCCAATGATCATATTATATATCATAAACAACAGGAATTTGCAACAGAATGCCTAGAATATCATATCAGTAGATATCGAATAGATCAACTAACAAAAAAGGTGCCTCACAAAGTTCTTCATTATATTCCCATTATTCCACGTATGCAACGATTATTTAGGTGTGAAAGCTTAGCAAAATTTATGGATTACCATGCATGGAATAGAAGTGGAGATGACATTCTTCAAATGCCTGCAGATGGTTCTGCATTTAGGGACATGGAGGAAAAATGGCCACACTTTAAAGAAGAACCTCGTAATCTCAGGCTTTCATTGGGAGCAGATGGTGTCAATCCATTTGGAGAGCTGAGATCTATTTACTCAGTGTGGCCTATTTTTGTTATCAACAATAACATTCCTCCATGGATGCCAATAAAGAGGGAGCACATAATGTTGTCAATGATTGTTCCAGGTATTTTTTACATCAATTTTCTTTAATGTAGTAGCATCTCATTTGTCTTATTTGTTGCATAATGACTTATATTTTTTTCATTCAATAGTCATGTACATTAATTTATATATATTGCAGTAAAATGGTTATAATAATTATGTAATGTTTATATTCATTCAACTAGGTAAGTACCAAGTTAAATATATGAATATATATATCGAGCCTCTTATCGACAAGTTACTAAAGTTATGGAATGGTGTCACTATGTAGGACATCTCTAGACCAATAGGACAAAGACAATTTCAATTCCATGCAATGCTTGTATGGACAATTCATGATGCCCATTAACACATTTTTGTGGTATGTTATAACATTTGACCACTTTAACAATATTTAATTTGATGAATTAGATATCATGCATGTTTTAAAATAATCTATTAATTATATATAATTAAAAAAATTGACATATTTAATCCAATTATATATGATCTTGCAGGTCTTCAAACAAAGGGAAAATTTGCATGTCCAATTTGTGGTCCAAAGATGAAATCTGTCATTCAACAAGTTTAGGAAAGCAGGTGTTTGATGAGTATAGGCACTTCCTCCATAGAAATCATAAGTATCGAACTACTGAAAAACATCTTTTCAATGGGAAAGAGGAGACTACATCAAAACCACAAAGAATGACACCTCGCCTATGGAAGTTGAAATATAATAGAATTAATCGTCAAGGTTATACATTGGATCAAATTGTTTATCTATCATATATGATATGTTTTGAATTTATACTTTTATATTGTGTTGTGTTTACTCATGTTGTAATTGACAATGATTTTCATTGTTAATTTGTTTAACTTATATGCTTCATGAAGGTCATCAAGGCATTAATGGCCGGCTTCCACAGGGACTGAAAAGTTATCCCAGACAATTTAGTAGGTTGCCATACTATGAGCAGGTACAAATTGTGCATTTGTTTGATACAATGCATATCAGAAAGAATATAACAAAAACATTATGAAAAATATTGGATGGAAGACATGACAAAGAAAAAATTGTCAAAATTTGTAGTGACATTCAAGAAGCTAATCATGCAATGAAAAATGTCATTCAATTAAATAGCGATGGAGAAAAAATTAATATGTGCCCTTCCTTGGTTATTAACAGAGCAACAAAGCAATGCTATAAAAGAAGTCATACAAAAAAATTGATTTCCCATAGGATTTGTTGCGAACATAAACAATATAATAACAAAGAAAGGTGAATTTGGGTCAGGGATGAAAATGCACGATTGGCATACCTTCATTAAGGTAATTATTCTAGTATATTATATACAATTGTATAATGAATGTAATTTTCAGTGTATTGTGTTTACTACTTTTGGAAAAATAATGAAAAGATCATTTCATAATTGTTGTAGTACGTTCTACCTCTATCTCTCCCAGACAACTTTGACAACAATGTCAAGCAAGTTATATATGATCTTGGAAAATACATGAGGTAAGTAGCGAGATTTGTTCAATTCGTTGTATACATCTTATAATTGCCATTTGTTTTACTTGTTATGTAATATACTGTATATTTTTGTTAAATCTCGCTAATATATTTGCGCCTTGAATCACTTGTAGATGGCTGTCATCTAAAGAAATCCATAAAGAAGATATAAATTATTGGAAGAGAAAAATTCCTCGTCTAATGTGTGAAATGAAAAAGTGTCTACCTTGAACATTTTTCAATGCACAATAACACTACCTCATACACTAGGTTGAGGAGATTGAATTGTGTGGACCTGTACACACAAGGTCAATGTGGATGGTTGAGAGGCACTTGAAATTTTTGAAGGCTTTGGTTAGAAAAGAGCACATCCTGAGGGTTCTATGGTGGAGGGATATATGGTATACCAGACCATGGTGTACATTAGTGAATATCTTCCTAAGTTTGCAGCAAAGATCCATGTAGATCGCATTTGGGATCCCAACTCCATTAACAAATTCAAAGGGGAGTACCTGATGGGGAAAGGTAGATTGAGGAAAGTGAGAGGTAATTATAAGATGGTCATGGAGATTAATTGGAATACATTTTACATATGATTTTTATGTATACTGTACTTATTTAATTTTTAATCTTCAATATACATCAATTATAAATTAAGGTCGTATACTATGGTATTTAACTAATTATACGTCGTTTGTGAATTTCAATTTTTTTTGATACAGTTGGTGAAGAGTGGGATGCACTACATTTGTATGTCGCCAACAATCTTGATTGGATGACGGTATGGATTGAACGATGTCAACAATTTGGTCGCGTATTAACTTGGGAAGGTGTGGCTTCATTGGTTAAAGAAGCTCACCGTAATGGAGATTCCAATGTTACACAAAGGGAAATTGATTTAGCATATGGTTTAAGAGATAAATAGGTACGTATAAATATATTAATCACCCATATTATTTAATTATTTTTAATTATATTGATGTGTATATATGTTGAGATTTTTTTCTTTGCATAAATTCGGCCAAGAATAAATATGTTTATCAACTGATGATATTGCAATAATTTTTACATGTTTGACATATTGTAGTTGAAACACCACAAGGCTATGTGGTGCAATGGTCATAAATTTTGAATCAAAATGTTGGATGACATAAAGAAAACTTGTGATTCTGGTATAAATGCATTCTTTCAGTTGATTAATGTTTCATCTAGAAGCAACATACATCCAAAAGTCTCAGAAAATTGATACTATGGGATTTTGGATGATGTACTTGAGTGTGACTTTAAGTCCTTCTGATTAATTATATTCGTTGTCCTATGGTATAGGATACGATTGAATGGAAATGATCCTGAGAGAACTATTATTGAACATGATAATGGATTTACCATGGTTAATACAAGGTTGATCAAGCGAGCTGGAAATGAGCCCTATGTTCTTCCAAGCCAATGTGAGCAGGTATTTTACATAGAGGTTCCAGGTAAACCAGGTTGGTCATTTGTTGTTAGACATGATCCAAGAGGAATGCCGATAAAGTATAATGTGGTGGAAGAAGAAGATACCGAAGAACTAGAAGATGATGTAGATGATGATCAGGATCAACAGTTAGTTGATGATGTCCCTAACGAAAAATGTTGAAGAGGAGGAACTAGCTCATGATGATGTAGGAGTTAATGTTCATGAAGATGATATCCGTGTGGATGATGACATTATCGAAACTGATATCGATGATGATGATGATGATATGGCCAATCCTTATAATGTCGAATTTGGATCGGATGATACAAACAAAGAGTTGGATGAAGAAGAAGATCAATGACATTGAAATGTATGAGTTATGCAATTATATTATCTATTTGATATTAATTTCTTGATAGAATTATATTTAACTTATGTGGTTACATAATTAATTCATGATGTTTTTAATTTTTATGCCATTACATAATTAATTTAATGATGTACTTTTTAATGTTTGAAAGGTCAAAAAATAAAACATTTCAATAGTAATGTTAACAACCTTGGAATTAGTGTGTTTTATGTTTCATGTGATCATAAAAGATTAAAAAGTCAGTTGTAGAGGTGGTTGTTCAGTGGTTGATGTGTAAAGGCCTTTAAAATGCATAAAGTGATCATTGTAATGCTTGTTGATGGTTGAGGATTTAAAATACAAGCTCTTGACATTCAAAAATCTGTGTTTTTCTTCAAAATTTTAGTATTTTTTTTGTTATGCAGTACTGTATGGTCAGATGCAGCCATATTTTGATGTGAAATAAATTTCAGGTTGTGAAGATATGTGTTAGCTTTGATTTGAATTTGATTTGAGGGCTTAAGACATTGATTTGAGTTAGAAAGCTTCATTTCTTTGCATACAACCCGGTTACCCTATTTTTGAGGGTTTTGTAGTCCAAACATGATATAAAGGGGCTCTTACACTTTTTGTGATTACTATAGCTTGTGTAAGAGGCCCCATGGATACTGTTGTAATTGTAGGATGCATGAATAGGGAGTAGGATGAGAAATAAAGAAGGTATAGCTGCTGTCCTCAATAGTTTTGTAAAGAAAAGCATGTGAAATGAGAGGTACTTTATAGCCCGATGCTTGTTTGCTCCTTCATTTTCTATAAAAAGGATTTCAAGGCCAGAAGTATGGGTTAGCAAGTTAGATATTTTTTTGGTCAAGTCTAGGTAGAGTTGCAGAGCAAATTGTAAAGTTCGATGGTTTTAAGGAAAATGCAATTTAGGTTTTGAGTCTTTCTATAGTAGGTTTTGAATTCATGGGGATTTGATGTTTTATACTTGTAGAATATGATATTTTTATTTAAATTAAAATTAATATACAACCTAAGTGGACCAAATACTTATTGATAACCATAAATCTTTGATATCTCTACCTTTTATATTCAACACATATGGAATAATAGTTGAACACAAAAAATCTATTTGTTGTTATAAAAACAACACATAATTATTTAAAATATAACTATATATTGAACAAAAATGGACCAATAGTTGAACACTAAAACTTTTTGAAAATCCTTCACATTTAATGGGAAAATACATGTTATTTATTGTGCTCACCTTTTATATTTGTGATAGGACAAACTATTAATATAAATTTATCCAATGCTTGTACATTGCTACCCCAATTGTTGTACACATAAGAACAATATTTTTTCACTATGATAACAATATTGCTCGAAGGACCTGGACCAACTGATGAGGAATTTAAAAAGCCTCTTACACTTTGGGCTCTACAAGACTCAAGGGGGTGATCCCTTAATATGTTTACAACCTTTGCACCAATATCATAAACAACATTAACACATAACAAATAATCCCATTGAATAGCTCAACACAATAGGATAATATTGAATAAAATTGGTTGTTCACCGATAATATCAACTATGTGGAGCATGAGATAACTACAACATAATCTATAGTAAAATATAGTCATTGATTTATAATTTGTAGCAAGCTCTAGGAAAAGACAAACAATTATTGAACTACACAAATAAGTACAACTTATATCAGTGCCATATATCCATTGCAGGAGTCAAATTCATAAGCATCTAAAGGTTTATAACAGATTTAATACATAACATATAACTTATAAGATCCCTGACAATATTGCATTACAATTTCATCAGTATGCATTCTCACCCAATACTACTTATCAAATCCTTATACAGAACATATCCGCCTATAATCCCATTCAAGCATTTTAATTAATTCGTTGAATTAAAGCTAAAATAAGGATTATACACACCACAACAGTGAGATGAATGAAACAACCCTTAGTCATCTTATTCAAAATTTGGATATGCATGTACAATGGAGAGACATGAGTTTGAATTTATCATTTCAACTCAAATGATAGTAATATTATACAACATTAAATCCCCATGAATTCAAAACCGATTACAAAATAACTTAGAACCTAAATTGTATTTCTCTCTAAAACCATCAGACTTTACAATTTTCTTTGAAACTTCACCTAGACTCGACTAGAAATTATCTAACCTAACCTGTACTTCTGGCCTTGAAATCCTTCTTATAGAAAATGTATGAGCAAATAAGCATCGGGCCATAAAGTACACATGTCACCAGCCAGTTGGTACACCTGGTGATATTCCAAAAATTGTTACAACAACCATCACCTTGGAGAATATTCTTGTTCATCATGTCAGCTGAGAAAAGTTGATGCAACAACAAAAAAACACAAGAAACCCGCACCAAGAATGCCATCAAAGAAAACCTGGAAACCATTGTAACCACAACATCTGATTTACCACCTGTTAGTATTCCATTCCTTTTACTCTTCCTCACTCAAATATTTAGTTACCCATTTATGGTATTTTTCATTAGTCGGCCAGTCAAAATTAATCACCTCATTCACCTTGGTATTATAAGGTGTGTATTTTACCGCTACCTGATTTGCATCTCTTTCAAAAGCTTCCAAAAATGAGCAGGTACTAATGATTTTATCCATACAGCTCACCAATAAGTCATAATCTGACTCATCACAAATTAATTTAATTTGATAATTGATGACTTCACTTGCTTGATCCTGCCACTGCTGGAGTGACCTGATTTTCCCCTGCTCATCAATTATATCTGGTAACAATGTGTTACCCCAATCATTAAAATTCTTCACCAATTCCCTAATCTCCCTACTCAAATCATTTGGTAGGGTTTGAAAACCTTGCAATGATTTAACCAACACTTGAGTAGGCTTTAATGATTGGGGCCTATTATTTGTATCAAACCTTAAAGCCTTATACATTACATCCAAATCACTGGCCCTAGGGATCCAATTTTCAATCAATGGTATCACTACTTCTTGATCCCTATCAATATTCTTTATTGCATCTAACAAAAAAGAATATAAAGAATGTATAGATATCAATTTACTATCAAACTTTTCATTTAAATGCCTCAAGACAGTAGTAACAATCTCCTTTTTCTTTGAAAGATATCCCTCCTCACTTACCTTCAATGATGTCTGCAATTCATCAATTCTTTGCAAGAACTGCTTCTTTGTAGGATCAATAGAGCACTTTGTTTCTTCATCAATTTGTTCTAAAGGAGGGGTGAGAGAAAGATTCTGACTAGGAGAGCCTAGGGTGGAAACAATTGGAGAAGCAGGAGGCACTGACCCTGTTGTGGAAGGTAATGTACTAGTTCCTGGAGAACTTGATGTCTCCCCAATTTGTTTATACCTAAACCTTTCCACCTCAGTATACAAATCAAAATTCCTCTATTGCATCTTGTTGTATTCCTCAATCAAAAGGTTATACTTCTCCATTAGGCTCTTCTTTTTAGCCTCCTCCCTTTCAGCAGTCTTTTAGCAGTCTTTTGGGTCAATTTGGCCACATTCACAGTCATATTAGTGGCCTTAGTGGTTGAAGTCTCTGAAGCTCTCTTTATTATTAATCCTCCTCTGAAATTTGGATTAATATCCATAACATTTGGCTTTCTTCCTTGAGGGGCCAATGCCCAAATTGTCAAAGTTTCATATTCCTCACTGAAGGAAGAATCTTGCAATGCTACCTTGACTTCTTCTTTAGAGTCTTGCAAAGGATGTTTGGACTTTAAAATAGCACTAAATGCTATAGCATCTACAATGTCCCATTTAGGCAGAATTAACACACCAGCCTGACTCACCAACCTTCTTCCCTCTTCAGGAGTGATGTTCTTAAATTCCTCCATTAATTCAACTTTTACCTCCTCATCATTATCCTGGTTTGACCTGTCAGGCCTTAGTTCTCTTCTCTTCTTACATTTCTCTTGATATTTTTCAAATTTCATCCTCCATAGCAATTGCAAGAATACAAGAGTTTTTACAAATGTATTGTCATCTAGAAACTCCTTATATGCTTCCATTCTTGCATCTTGTACACTTTTTCCTTTCATATATAAATCAGATAGAACCAATTCAGCTGGCCTAGGAGGGGAAGGCATACCAACCTGCATGTCCTGATTAGTAACAATAATTTCATCCATTAGATCCTCCTGTGGTTGATCAATTCTTTGTCTTTTAGGGCTTGGCCTGGATGGTGGTGATGAGGGACTATCTTCTGGTGATGATTATAAATCAATGATTTTAATTGCCTCAGGCACTTTGAATTTTGGACCTAGTTGTGAAGAGAACTTCATTATTTGCTTTCCTTTTCTATCCACTTCCTCTTCATCACTGCTATCATCCCTTTTCCTCCTGTAAATAGGCTACCTTTCTATAGGATGGTATGCTGGCCTTGTTTCAATTGGCCTGGCACCTTGTTCCTATACACCCAAACTCAGTTCTAAATTTATCTTTTTGGTCCCCAATGTTCCCATAATTTCCTTGAAGTTTTGCATTAGAAAGTCAATCTTCTTATGGTATGGATTGAACTCCAACAATGGATCATACTTCAAATCCATCTTATGCACAATATCTAATAGCTTATCATAAGCTATCCATTTCTCCTTGTTCAACTCTTGCCTATTTAGATCAAATTCATTTATGATCAAATCCTCAGGAAAGTTGAACTCATGCACAAATTTTCTAGCCTTTATTCTTTGTTTGAAAAGGGAAAAGAAACCCTCAGGATCATGCTGCCACTTTGGACCACACCTCAAACGGTAATAATCAAAGAATTTATCAAAATGCACCCAACCTCCTTTTGAAAAGGAAAAATCAAACACCACTGTATAATTAGGAAAAAATGTTCCCTTACCCCTCCCTATGAGGTTGTCCTCATGGATACAACCCATTTGCCACATAACTTCTACAAACCCCACTCTTGGTGGCACATTGTATGGTAGTATATGGGGGGTTCCTTGAAAATCGTATATTCTCAAAACAATGCTGACTAGGTATGGGATAATGTCACCCCAATTATGCCAAACTTTCAATTCTAGCTTCCTCCCTTTTGGCTTGAGGAAATCATGCAATTCCTCAGGGATCCTGGGTACATTCACCATCAATCTAGCCCTCAATCTAGAAGCAAAGCAATTATCAAATTGCACATAACTGGTGCTTTCCTTATTGCAAGATAAATTTGCAGCCCATAATTGTACTGGCAATCTTTCTCCATCGACCGATTTCCTTAATTCCATATTTTCAGAGAAAAAGTCAGCATTCTTGAACAAGAACATATGCATTAGCATAGAATACCAGAAGAATTGAGTTCCGGTATCATTTTTCTGTAACTTTGACAACCCTTCATGTATCCTCTCAGCCAAGAAAGAAGAAAAGTAATATGTCACAGAGAAGTTAGGGCGTTGTATTTGCACCCCCATGAACATGTATGCAATAGGCATCACCGCACTAGGACTAAAACCCAAAATCTGAGACAATGAATAGAAAGTGGCCAAGAAATGATTTGCAAAACAATTTAATCTGAAAGGTTCCTAGTCACTAGGGCTGATATGAAATCGTGAACCTCCTGCCCTAGCCAAATGAGGTGGAAGCAACTTAGCTCTAAAAAGAGACTTCAACTTTGCATATTCCTGCTTCATTTCCTTAAGATCGATAGGAACCAAGTCTTCACTTGGTTCACTCAAGTCAAAAATCTGTTGGACCTCTTCTCTATTAACGCTCAATAGAACCTTTCTGTCATTATCCCTAATTACCCATGTGATAGGGTCATATCTTGCAGCCACTGTCCTAAGTAATCTATGTCAGGGAACATATTTGGTACCACCAACTTTCCCAAATCATACATCCAACCATTTGAAAAGGGGTGAGGCAAATTCCTTTGTCCATACCATAATCTGAACATTTCTAAGCCTGTGAGAGGAACCGTAGCATCGACAATGTTAGAGCAATTATATACTAACCCTTCCCCCAGGATTTTCCCTCTCATTATAACCAATCCCTTCTTCCTCTCATTCGTTGAGCAGGGCAATTGACCCAAGAAATCATTGTACAGGTTTCTTTTTAAATAGTCAACTTGGCTAGAATGTTGCTTTGGTGGTGCCATCTTGGACAAACTAGGGTATTTTTACAATTTCACACTTTGAATAGCTAGGACTAACCAGAGATAGGAAATTACAAAACAAAACACTAAAATTTCTCACAACTATAATTAAACTATAGCCCTAACATGTTTATCAACAAGCTCAATTACAAGCACAACAAATCTTTTCCCAAATTCAAGTGCAGAATGACCAGGAAGCATAGAAATTAACTCACAACTTTGTTTGCAAAAGTCCCAAATTCTGGCTACAGAGATTCACAACTTCGCTTTCGGCTCTGAAATTGCTCTGTAAATTACTTGAATGCTTTGTGATACAAATAAAATAGGAGAATTGATTTTATCTCGATCAAATCATGCTTGCAAATGTCTCATCCGCCATTAAAGCTCACTGGCGCGCTGCACGAACGACTCCAACCATATTTGATGCATATTCAAATTTTAGCCATCCACATGGCGGTCACCCACGATATCACAATTAGTAAAGATCCTACAAATTTGGATCACATGATGGCAGGAAACCATAGATCTTGAGCATTCGTGATCTTGTTCCTTCAACATAGTCGCCAACCTTATTATTAACCGTCGAGCAGTTTTTTCATCAAGATTATAACATATCCACTGATTTAAAATATGTTCACCTCAAGAACACTTTAGTAACCCACCTTTTAATGTATTAAGGTCAGATTAATTTACCACAGTATTTCCTTCATTCCTTCGGCTTCATCAGATGAGACATGTGATCTCAACCATTCCCCGCCATCCCGCGATGACCCCACCAGTTGATTGCGATATCACGGGCGAGTGCCACATGTACTAGGCCCTCTCCCCTAATAAATGTTTTTATTTTGTAGAGGGACAAGTTCGCATGGCTGTAGATCAATTGATGTGTGATCTCAGTCGTTCCCCACCATCCCACGATGACCCCACCAATTGATTGCGATATCGTGGGCGAGTGCCACGTGTCTCATCCAGTGAGGCCGAAGGAATGATAAATACTTTGATATGTCTTTAATACATTATGTTGTGGGTTACTAAAGAAGTTATAAGATGCATGTGTTTTAAATCAACAGAGATGTTATAATCCCGGTAGAAAGGTGCTCGATGGTTAATAACAAGGCTGGCAACTTTGTTGAACGAACATGATTGCCAATGGTTGAGATCCATGGTTGCTCGCCATCGCGTGATCAAAATTTGTGAGTTCTTTATTGATTGCGATATCACGGGCGGGCGCCACATGGATCTCCTTGGCAACAAGTAGTATGGTGGGGCAATGGCTACCCAGCCTACAATAAGGCATGGGCATTCGGATGGCTTATGCCTACTGCACTTTTGTTAACGGTTGTTAGAGTCAGTTAATGTACATTTCATTAATTAGCTGCTACGTACTTCCTTAGTATGTTCAATATAATTTTTTTCTTTAAAAAATTATTCCCTACTTTTTAAAACTTTTAAAAACTGTTGTATATTTAAATTCTTAAAAATATAGAATAAATTTTTGTTCTGTAAAAAATAATTTTGTTTTACTTTGAATTATTTTAAATATAATTAATAAAATAATTTTGAACTAACTGTTTCATATTTTGTTATATACATTTAATAAATAAAATAAAATAAAAATATCAATTTTTAAAATATGATTAATAAAATAATTCTTATACACTAAAAAAATTGATATATACATATAATAAAACAAATATAATAATATATCAATTTTTAAAATACATGTAATAAAATAATTTTTAAAGGATAAAAAATGTTTCATACTTAGTATATAAAATAAAATAAATATATCAATTTTTAAAATATAATTAATAAATAATTGTGAAATAGTGCCGTGTTAGTTTTACGATTAAGTTTAGGGTTAGAGTTAGAGTGAGAATTATTGTTGAGATTGAATCATAACCCTAATCTAACCTTAACCTTAAACCTAATTGAACCCTAACCCTATTTGTAATTGAACTTTAACTCTAACCCCAACCCTAACCCTATCATTGAACCCAAACTTTATCCTAGAACCCCAACTCTAATTAAATGGTAAACCTAACCTAACCTTAACCCTAATGTTAATCCCAACCCTAAGTCTATCTATAATTATAATCCTAGCCCTTCTCATTCTAACCCTAATTATAATCTTAATTATAATTTAACCCTAACCATAATTCTAATGCTATTCATAATCCTTAGTTTAACACTAACCATAGTTCTCATGACAACCTTAACTCTAATTATAACCCTAATCAAACCCCAACCTTAACCTTAACCCTAACCTTGAGCTTAATTAAACCCTAACCTTAACCTTAAGCCCGAGCTTAATTAAATCAAGATCCTAGCTCTAACCCCAAACTCATATATGTGAGATAATTATAATTTAGCAAAACCCTAACCATAATTGAATCATAACCCTAATTGAAATATAATCCTACCTTTAATTGAACCCTAACCCTAATTGAATCGTAATTTTAACCCTAAGCCTAATTGAACCCTATTTTTAACTCTAAGACTAATTAAACACTATTTCTAACCCTAACCCTAAGCCCATCTAAATCCTAGCCCTAATTGAACCCTAACCCCAATGGTATAATCTCAACCCTAAATAAACCCTAACACAATTGAACCATAATTCTAACCCTAATTTAATACTAACACTAACCCTAATCCTAATAACATATTATTAGGGTTATATTTATTAATGTCTTAATACTAGTTTATAAATTGAACATTAATTATAAATATTTTAAAATAAATTAATTTTATTTCCCTCAATCTAAACTTTAATATTTGACATTACAAATAAAATTAAACTAAATTTAATTTTTAAAATCCATAAAATATTTATTATCTATTTAGTTTTACTAATTATCTAATACAATTAAATTAAATTAAATTAAATATTCATTTTATATTAATTAAACAATTATTAATTAGAATTTTAGAATAAATTAAGAAATAAGATCTACATAAAATCAACTTTTCTATTTTTTTTCTTTGTGTCCAAATCATTTAATTTTCTAAAATTATTCTAAATTCTAGATATCATAATTAAACACAAAACTTTATTCTATTCTAATCCTAACCCTAGTTAAACCCTAACCCTATTTGGACTCTTAACCCTTACCCTAATTGAACACTAAATCTAATTGTAATTGACCACTAAGCATAATTGAATTCTACCCCTAACCCTAACCCTAACTCTAACTAAACCCTAAACCTAACTCTAATCAAACCCTAACCCAAACCTACTGATTCATAATTCTGAACCCTAACCCAAACCCTACTGAAACTTTAAAACTAACCTTACTCAAGTATTAACCCTAATTGAACATTTATTGAACAATAGTCCTAATTGTACCATAACCCTAACTTTGAACTAAAGTTGAACTCTAATCCTAACCCTAACACTAATTCTTATCCTAATTGAACCTTAACCCCAACTCTAACCTTAACCTTGACCCTATTTGAACTCTTATTGAACTCATAACCTTAATTAAACCCCAACCTCATCCTCAATCCTAACCCAAATTGAACATTAATTGAACCCTAAACCTAACCCTAAGTGAACACTAATCCCAATTGAACTCTAACTTTTTAGTTGAAAATATTAAAGTGCCTTTGATTTTCCCATTCATCATCATTTATCATTCAATTCCTAATAGAACTCCAAAGTGCCTTATACTTTTATAATG
>VDFB02281492.1:313757273-313803307 GCA_007258455.2 Sequoia sempervirens | reverse complement strand
GCAAAATGTTTTATTATTATGTTTTTTTCATAAGTTTATTGGGTTAATTTTGATAATGTTTTTAATATTCTTGTTGTAGTCAACTGATCGGAGAAAGGCACTAGTAGTACAGGAGAGCATCCATAGTGAGGTTCAGTCAATATTTTGTGATGATGACATCACTTATTCAACAAACCCTCTCGATACAATAAAGAAAATCCAAAAAAAATGCAATGAAGAAATGGTTAAGTTGATATTCATAGTGCCTCAAACATATGAGATAAGAGATAGGGTTAAAATATTGACTGAGAGATTACAAAACTTGCAAGTAAGCTATCATGAGTTCTTTAATTATAACATAAGTTCATTCATGGTTTTATATTTTGTACTCTTTTATGTCATGAACTAAAATATGTATTATTTTTATAGGGTTATTTGCCTCCTCATGATAATCCTGGCCATGATCAGGGTACTTTAAGTGCTGCCCGAGGAGTAGGGGTTGGTACAAGTGTCCATCCTAGTCTTCCTGCCCATACATCACATCATTTGACCCCATCATCCATGCCTATATTGTCGTCTGAAATGTCGGCAACACATACCATGCAGGCATCCGTTAATGCACCCTTTGGCAGTGAACACGTGCCAGAACATACGTCAGGACATGTACCTGGGGATGCAGAGGCCACTAGTACTGGTAATGTTTTAGCAGCATTTCTTGGATCTTCCCGTATTACTAGTACGGGAACATTTCCGGTCACATTTGTGGTGACTGAGGATTTCATTCCCATAAATATAGAGAAGGTCCTAGGTACTTTAAAATGTTTTAATTATTATTATATATAATCCAATTGAAATTTACTTATTGATTGCTCTTTTTAGACTATTGATCCCATGATCATTTTATAGGAAATGATGTTTTATAAAAATCTAAGTGATATTACATTGGAGCTCTTCGGGCCCACCATACGTACATGGTGGAATGCCCAAAATCAAGATTTAAAAGATGAGCTCATTAACTGTTTAGTTGTGTTGTTCAGTGATAAAACATTCAACTGAACCAAGGTCCTTAAGAAAGCTGGTACCTATCTAAAGTATGCGAGAGACCAATATAGGTCACATTTAGAGAAGAAAAAAAAGTACGAGTGTCCCCCCATGATTCCAGAGAGGGAGTGGAAGGACCTGGTGTCAGATGAAAAGGAGAAGGATGAAAAGAAAAAAGGAAAGACACCACCAGGCCAAGGAAGGTATGTGATACTATCAACAATGTAATTATATATTGATTACTCTTTCTTTTTACATAATCTAACATATTTCAAACTTTTCATAGGCTGCCTGACACATCAAATGAAACAAAGGAAAGATTAGAAAAACACGGGCAACACAAACTTGGCTCTAGTGGTTATATGAAATTAGCACGCTTGAATTGTAAGTATCAATAAATGAAGTATGATATCCAAACTAATAAATTAAAACAATTTTGGTTTTATCACCACTTAAAGTAAAATTCATGATCTTATGTAAAAATGTAGAGATAAGATTCATGAGTTCCCGAAGATAACCCAAAGATTTCTTTCAGCCAAGGATATAAGTGGCTAAATGCTAAGAATTTGTTGACAAAACACAACCTTCCACTACATCCGACATGCAAGTAAATAAACTCAATAAAGTTTATTTAAAATTGAATACTTGTACAATCTATTCAATATTAATTTCCACCATAAAGTAATTATGTGCCTATTTGTTTTAAACAGACAAGCAATGATAATACTGCATATGACATTGGAATGCGGCCTGGTGAGGGTGGAGTATAAAGCTGCAGAGATGAAGGGTCATGGTGTGCATCCCGATGCTAGAGCATGTAAGGCATGATCAGGCTAGGGAACATGATGTAGCCCCCATCGGGTAAAGGACCACTCTAAAATTTCTTTTAAACATATTTAATTTACGGTGGTGTATTAATTAATGTAACCTTTAAGTGTTTCAAATTTAGAGCATGTAGAGCATGATCAACATGTTGAGCATGACCGGGGCTAGAAGATCCAGAACATGATGTGGCCCCATCGGTGGGGACCTCTCATGTTCTCTTAAACATATTTTAATTTCAATTGGTGTATTAATTAATGCCAACCTTTTAGGTGTTTTCAACTGCAGATTAGGATTTAGAGGGTGTTCAACATGTTGAGCATGAGTCTATAACAAAAATTTAGGAACATGATGTGGACCCATCAGACCTAAAAAGAACCACTCTAATGTTCTTTTAATTAATGAAATACTTGTAACAATAATAATAAAACATATCAGTTTAACATTTCTTTCTTATTGTAGTAGACCCCCCTTGCAGCAGCATCCATGTCATGAGCAGACGACTAGGCATACATTAAGATCGAGAGAGGCGAGAGAACAATAAAGCGGGGGGAAAAATATTGGTTTGAAAATGATACTCCACTTCAGCTTTATGTAGCTTTCAAAAAGAAACAAAAAAAAAAGTGATTGTAATCATATCATGACAACCATATTTTTGATAATATGTAAAAACTGAAAGAATGAATATTATATGTTAATGGATGAATGTGAATATGTTAATTAATGAATGTTATATGTTAATGAATGAATGTTATATGTTATTAATGGATGAATGAATGTTATATGTTATTAATGGATCAATGAATGAATGTTATATGTTATTAATGGATGAATGAATGAATGTTATATTTTATTAATGGATGAATGAATGATTAATGTTATATGATTGGGTATGGGGAATTGAGAGTGATGTGAGGGGGGGGGAGAGGCCAAATGAGCTTCCACCGTCATGTGGTTGGCCCTGTTAAGTAGAGATTATTAAACTATTCTCAAAATAAAGAGAAGCTCAATAAGGTAATGCACTTTTCAATGTCTGAAATGCATCATTTGAAGCATCAAACCAATATGCAAAGATGAAAGAAAGTGCTAACTTTTCAATATGGTGGCAGAAAATGGATTCTTTATACCCTGAATCCATGTTATGCAACATAATTTGAAGTTGTTTTCATTTCAATGTTCTGATTTTAGTTTGTTTGTATGGTTAGGATTTGGTTTCAAAGCTCTGTTTCTTCTTTTTTTAGTGGTGACATAACTCTAAAATTTGACTTTTGTGCATAGCAGGTTAGTGGAAAAATTGATAGCTCTGAAGATTTTAGAGGCTCGATTGAGATAGATACACGGATATTTGGATCTTGTTGTTGATGGGAGGCTTTGACTTAACCATGAAATTTTGTACCATTTGCAAGTATGCAAAAGTTTCTCTACTTACATTCATTCTTGATCATAAATGTTGTAAATGATATTAATGCTTCAAACTTAAGATTTGTTTCATTGTTATAATGATCAAAATGTTATACTTCACTATACATTCAAACATTCTCTTGCCCCCTGCCCTTAAGAATCGTAGCGATACACTTAAGACCAAAGGAATAATTCTCAGGGAGACTCAAAACATCGGTATGACTGCATGGCACCATAGTGACATATGATCTATTGGCTATCAGTGAGACTTAGAACATTGATGAGATTGTGTGAAACCAAAGCGATATGTAATATTGACTGTCGAAGAGACTAAAGGCATCAACGAAACTACATGATGTCTCAGCGGGTGTCTAATAAACATGGAAAATGACCGAATAAAATAATTTCTCGATATTTGAATACGAAGGGATGTGACTTGATTCATCTCTCACCGATGGTACATTTCAACGAATTTTTTTTTTTAAATTGTATTGTTTTGTCAAAATTTTGACGAACACAACCGACGAATCACCGAAAAGGTCCGACGAAGTTGCTATAGCTGCGACGAAGGCTTCATTGTAACTCCTTGTCCATTTCATTGAGATTTTGACGAAGTCCATCGATGAATCACATAAAAGGTCTGACAAAGTTGCTTAGCTGTGATGAAGGCTTCGTCGTAACTCCTTGCCCATTTCATCAAAATTTTGACGAACACCACGACAAATCACACAAAAGGTTTGACAAAGTTGCTTAGCTACAATAGAGGCTTCATAGTAAATACTTTCCCATTTTGTCGAAATGGCGACAAACTTCTGGTGTTCTTTCGACACTTCAGAAGAGCCATTGCAATTGCATTTTGGTTGTAATTCTTCGGTGGATACATGAAGTTTCGTCGATATTCCGATGAACATCCAAGTCATTTTATGATGCCGACGACCGATGAATCTACACTGTTATTTTAACGTTTAATTCATCGTCGGACTTGTGACGAAAAAATAGCGACAAATTTTTTTCGTCCTTTCGTCGCTTTTTTGACAAAGATTTGTCAAATGACCAACAAACGTCCGTCGGAAAATGGTGTCAAATTCAGTAGTGTGGGGATGTAGGAACAATGGAATGCTTGAATGGCGAAGGAATAGGAGTACTTTTAGTTGTTAATGATGTCACAACCAGACTAACTGGCATTGGGGGAGTGCCTGGAAATAACTCCTTTGTGGTGGATCCACTGGTAGTGTGACTTGGAGTTGTACCTGTCAAAATCCTTTGCCTCTTCTGTATGCCTTGATCACCTGGTGTTTCTGTGGTATATTGTGTTTTTGTCCTCTTGTGTGTAATTTGTTGTTGTAGCACATGTTGACCACTACTAGTACTACTACCCATACCATCACCACCAGAGGCAGTTCCAGTTGCACTAATCCCTCCACCATGGGAATTTCCTAGTTGTGATTGTGTTTGACCATGAGGATGAGGATTTGAATCTCTAACAAATTGACCTGTATTCCCTAGGTCTAATTTTTCACCTCCAACCCCAAGGCCAAATTTATCAATTGGGTTTCTATGCTCTACATATGTTACCATCCAAGGGCCTTGTCTTTGGGACCCCAAAGGACCACCTTCATAACCCATTTTGTTAGCTATGGCTTCTCTTGTAGTAAATGCTTCTTTTGCGGCCTCACTTAAACCAAATTTGAAATTGACATGGCTTTCTTCTTCCCTATCATCATTAGATTCATCATCACTTTCTTCATCTTCTGGTTCATTCAGATGCTCTATATTCCATAATTTGCTAAACTCAACATCTTCTTCATTATCTCCATACTCTACAAGAGCTCTTGGATCACCTAGCTCCTTCCTCATAGACCAAAAGGTAGTAATTTTTTATCATGACCAATTTTTTTTCTATAAATTCCTTCTCTAGAGAATCTGGCATTTTTACTCTACTAGATGGTTTATGACTTTTTTCATAAAAAAATTTGTATCTCCTAATTGTCTTTCGATGCAATGCCATAATTTGTGCTAACAATTGTTTAAAAGAAATACCATTCTCAACAACACTTTTCTCCATTGGTACTTTGACCTCATCCCAAGAATCCTTGTTTCTCAAGTTTTCAAGCAAGGGTTTACTTTGATGTTGAATTCTACTTCCAACATTCTTATTGACCACAATGATTGATTTAATGGTGTCACATGGATCATATTGCCAGTGACAGACAACATCAAAATCAAAAATTTTCAAAAGATCATGTTCCACACTAAATGGTTTTCTCTCAAATGTGATCCCTCCACATGAAAAATGTAAAGAAGGAAATAAGGTCATCTTCCCATGACCGCTAAAGTGTCTTTCATCAGTACTCTGCATCTACCTTACATATTCTAAAGCAAAAAAACTTTCTATCACATGTATTGGAAGTTTGTATGGCTGCACTTCCAATCCATAAAATATTAGCACAATATATTCTTGCAGTAAGTACCAGTCAACCAATTGTATTTATTTTCCTAGTTGAATGCAATTTCTACATGACATAGGAAATCTAGGCATTGGAGTATTTGTAATTGCTTGATGCAATGGAGCCAAAAAGTAGTTTACAAAATGACTGTAGTTCCTTCAAGAATCATGCATCCTTATCACAGTGGTCCATTCATATAATAGAGCCATTTTCTTTTCCTTAGCATAAACTGCATTACTATAGGGCTGAATCTGAAGCTTGTTGGTCTGAAACATTCCTCTAAATTTGAATAGAAAAAGATAGCACAAGTAGGTTGTGAACCTAAATGTCTTGGTGGAACCTCCTTTAATCATTAAAAATTGTTTATACATGGATTCTACAATGTTCCCAATAAAATTATATTTGACACATGTAACATGATAATGGATATTATATACCATTTCGAGGAGGCTTACACCCACTTGGAAATTTCTATCCAGTCTGAGGAAAAATGCTAGCATGGAAATAGTATCCTGAACCCATGGTTTAAAAATATCCAAATCATAAGGAGGCTTATGATCACCTTTCAATTTGTTTCTATCCTGAACTATTCTATTTAAGAAAGAATTTTTCTCCATTTCATCCACTGCTTCATAATTACTAGCAAAATTTTCTAGGTGAATGTGGACATTTCCAAATTATTTGATTGTAAACCCCAAGGCCAACAATTTTCCAAGTTATTTTGCATTAATGGATAACAATTCTTCTTTGCTATCTTTATTAACAATTTCTCTTTTTTATCATCATAATTTAGGGCACAAACCATGATAAATTTTGGGCAAGGGAAAACCTCATGTAACATCATGCATCCTAATCTAGTTACCCACGGTGCACTGATACTATTTGTTGGAAATATCTGTCTCAATCCCACAGGCTGAAACCTCTATTGGAGCCAAGTCGGTGTGACATATTCTATGTCTGGCTGACGAGCAGATTTGTAGCTTTATGTTTTGTACAGGTCACTGTGACCTTGCAGAAGTGTTGCCGAACGGTTACACATTGGAGTCTTTGGTGTGACATGTTGTGTTCGGTGTAACCTCTCACTGCCCATGGAGATCTCTAGCCAATAGGCCATTCTATCGTATATCGGGGAGACCCTTGGCTGAAAGGCTTAGTTCGGGGTGAATTCCTGATGATAGCTAAAGTTTTCCCAACAATGTTTTATGTTGAAGCCTTTGGGGAAAGTCTTGGGTGTTCTGTAAGAAGTCTTACCGATAGTAATGTCTCATCGACAATATTTACTTGAGGTAACCCAAAGGTCTTGGGGAGAAGTCTCAGCGAGAATGGAATGTCATGCCGACGGGGATACAACTGAAGTCATCGGAGTAGCTCAAGGCGATCGGTATGAAGTCTTGGCGACTCGTGGGGTCTTGCCGATAGAGTATGGCTTCAGATTAACATAAGAGAGTTCGGTGAAACCTCTTGGAAAAAGAAAAATGTATTGCCGACCGTTCAGTGCTTGATGTATCTTAAAGCCCTCAGAGTAAAGTCTCAGCGATGGACATTTGTCTTAGCGATGAGGAAGTCTATTGTTAGTATGACTTGAGACCTCGGTAAGAACTCTCAGCAAAGGATGATAGTCTTGCCAACTATTGAATACTTCGGAGTAGCTGTTGAACATTGATGTAACCTCCTAGCGATAGCGGTAAGTCTCATCGCCTGTTGGATGCTTTGGAATAACATGAAGGCTCGATGGGATGTCTCAGCAAAAGCGATATGTCTTGGCGACATGGCAAAGTCTAAGTGGTAGCTCTCTAGACTCGATGTAACATCTTGCTAATGGAAACGACTCTTGGCAACATCAATGATTGAGTCTTGTGGCATCGGGGAGACACGCTTAGTGTCTCACTGACATGCCAACATAGTTGAAGCCTTTTGACCGTGTGAAGACTATCCTATGTGGCTGGTAGTCGACCAATTAGAGAAGCCAAAATGGAACCGTTGGAAGATAGTTTGTTGTGGCAGTTCTGAGAGGAAACTTGACAGATAGGGGTGACACAAATATAGTCTGGAATAGAAGATGACGCTTGGTTGGATTGTTAGATGATTCGAAGGATCGACGGATTGCTGTGTGGTTGTATAATTAGAGTGATTTCTATTCTGTAAAGATACTAACTTGAAGGTTCCTGTACAAGTTTGATCATTGTGAAAGCTGCTAAGATATGACATCAAAAAGATAAGTCTGATATTTGTATGTAATCTCCATTACTGTAATACAAAGTGATTTCTCTTGGTGTGGTGGGTTTTTCTCCCGTAAGGGTTTTCCCACGTAAATTTGGTGTCCATATGTGTGTGTCAAATACTTTTTTTCTATTATCTCTTTCATGTGCATCTTAATTAGACTGTAATTGTAAAATTTAAAGTGTCTCTACATTCTTCCCTGAGGTTTTTGACGTTAGGAGAGTTGCTTCCGCATCTAATTTTCCTTACAAGTGGTATTAGAGCCTGGCCAATTATGTTATGCTTGTGGGTACGTTGGGTTTTTTGAGTCAATTTTTTTTTAGTGGGAGTCTTGTAGAAGTTTTTCAATTTCTAATTATAGATTGAGATGGCAAGCACATCAGGAAAGATTGAAATAGAGAAGTTCAATGGCAGCAATTTTGAGTTGTGGAAACTTAAGATGGAGGATCTCTTAGTGGATCGTGATCTTTGGATTGTTGTGTCTGGAGTGAAACCTATAGGCAGACCTAGCAAATAGAAAGTCTAAGGGGATAAAAAGGATTTGTTTGGCAGAATCTATTCTTCTCAATGTGCATGAAGAGAAGACTGCATCTTCCTTGTGGAAGATACTGGCATCTATTTATCAGGGGAAGTCCTTGGTGAATAAAATTTTCCTGAGGAAGAAGTTGTACACTTTGAGAATGTAGGAAGGAGGTTCTGTAGCTGATCATTTGAACACATTCAATATTCTGATTGCACAGTTAACATCTGTTGGTGTGAAGATTGATGAAGAGGATCACTGTATGCTGATATTGTGTTCTTTTCTAGATTCATGGGATCACCTAGTGATGGCTATTGGGAGTACAACATCCAGTTTCAAGATGAAAGATGTTGTTGCTTCTTTGTTATCAGAAGAAATGAGAAGGAAATCTTCTGAGATGGCGAAGGAGGCCCTTGCTGTTAGAGGAAGGTCGAAAGAGAAAGGCAAGAAGAAGGACAAGAAGTCCAAATCAAAATCAGAGGGGAGATCAAAGTCTCCTGGAAAGAAGTCCAAGGTGAAGTGCTATTACTGTGGGCAACCTGGTCATGTCTGAAAGGATTGTAAAGAGGAGAAGAAGAAGAAGTATTCTTCCAACAATGATTCTTCTAACAGTGATGGAGATGCCTTCATTGCAGCATTGGCTACACAAGCATCAGATGATGTCTGGCTGATTGATTCTGGAGCATCTTTCCACATGACATCTCATAGAGACTGGTTTACAAAGTATGAAGAATACGATGGTGGAAGGGTGTACTTGGAAAGTGATTCAAATTTAGAGATTGTTGGTTGTGGAAGAGTTAGAATCCAATTCCCTGATTGCAGAGTGAAGGGAATCAATAATGTAATGCATATACTAGGTCTGGCTCAAAAATTACTTCTATAAGTATGCTAAATGATATTGGAGTGCAAGTCACATTCTTTGGAAATGGTTGCAAGATGACTAGAGGCTCAATGGTGCTACCAAGGGGTGCTCTTATTGGTACCTTGTATAAGCTGGATGCACATGTTGTTCAATGTAACAATGTCTTTGTAAAGTCACAGAAAGCTACTTATGGAGGAAAAGAGGGAAATGTTCCTAATTGTGTAAGCTCTATGGAAGTTAAACTTCCAGCAGAAAAGACTATGCTCTGGCATCATAGGCTAGGCCACATTGGAGAGAAAGTTTTAAAAACCTTGAAGAATAAAAACTTGGTTGAGGGGCTTCATGATTTTAACCTTGGATTTGAATTCTGTGAACATTGTATATATGGAAAGCAACACCATGTTTCTTTTTATTCCAGTCCTCATAAATCTTCTAGTTTGCTAGATTATATTCATTCTAATGTATTTGGTCCAGTGAATGTTCCTTCTTTGTCTAAGTCAAGGTACTATGTATCATTCATTGATGATTATTCGAGAAGAACATTTGTCTATTTTCTAAAAAGTAAATCAGAAGTATTCAGTTAGTTTAAGGAATTTAAAAACCTTGTAGAAAATCAGACTAGAAGAAAAATTAAATGCTTAAGGACCGATAATGGTGGTGAATTTTGTTTTGATGATTTCGAGAGGTATTGTAAAGACCATGGGATTAAAAGGCATAAAACTACACCTTATACTCCATAGCAAAATGGAGTTGCAGAAAGGTTCAATATGACAGTGATGGAGAGAGCACGAAGTATGCTGAGTAGTGCTGGCTTGGAGGAGAAGTTCTGGGCTGAGGTTGTTGCTACTACATGTTACTTGATTAATCGTTCTCCAAATTTTGCTCTTGTTGAGAAAACACCTTTGGAAGCGTGGTCTGGTAAGAAGCCCTCTTTAAGACATATTCGTGTTTTTGGCTGTGAGGCATATGCTCATGTGCCATATGAGAAAAGATCTAAATTGGAGAACAAGGCTATCAAATGTATCTTTATTGGCTATAGTGCTGGCATAAAATGATACAAGCTTTGAAATCCTGATACAGAGAAGGCTGTATACAGTAGAAGTGTAATATTTCATGAGCTGAAGCCTTCAACCTTGGATCTACAGTTAGAGACAAAGTCAGAAAAAAATAAGGATGTAGTTGGAATTCCTCCTACACCAGATAAAGAGGAATTGAAAATTCAAAATGTACCTAAAACTGAGGAGAGCTCAAGTAGTTCTGAAAGTTCTGAAGAAGGAGAAGAACCTCAGCCTCAACAAGTGAGGAGGTCAACCCGTGAAAGAAAACAACCTGATAGGTATGGGTTCTCTTTGATAGATTCTACTTGTGCCTATGCTTTAATTTCTAGCACTGATGAGCCTAGGACTATAAAAGAGGCATTTAAAATGTCTGATTCAGACTCTTGGTTGGAAGCCATGAATGAAGAAATGGCATCATTAGAAAATAATGAAACTTGGAGTTTGGTGCCCTTGCCTAAAGGCAGAAAAGTTGTTGGTTGCAAATGGGTATTTAAAAAGAAGATTGGTCTGGATGGCAGTGTGGAAAAATACAAGGCAAGATTGGTTGCGAAGGGTTAATCCTAGGTAGAGGGAATTGATTATGGGGAGATTTTTTCTCCTGTAGCTAAGATGACGTCTATCAGATTTCTTTTGTTACTTGCAACAACGTATGACTTAGAGGTCGAACAGATGGATGTGAAGATGACATTTCTTCATGGTGATCTTGAAGAAGAAATCTATATGTCCCAACCTAAGCAATTTGTTGAAAAAGGTAAAGAGAAACTAGTTTGCAAGTTGAAAAAGTCTCTGTATGGGTTAAACCAGTCACCTAGAATGTGGTACTAGAAATTTGATACTTTTGTATTGTCTTTGGGATTTGTGAGATCAAAATCTAATCATTATGTCTATTATAAAGCTGAAAGTGATCAAGTTCTTATTATTCCTCTCTATGTTGATGATATGTTGTTCATAGGAAATAGTAAGCTAATGATTTCTAATCTTAAGTCTCAGTTGTCTGCTAAGTTCAAGATGAAAGATCTTGGTGCAACAAGGTATATTCTGGGGATGGAGATAACCAGGGACATGAATAGTAGAAAAATTTGGCTCAGTCAGAGTAAGTATATCAAGACTGTTCTAGAGAGATTTTGCATGAATGATTGCAAGTAGCTAGTTGTTCCATTCTTGCAGGGAACAAAGCTATCTGGTGAAGACTATCCAAAATATCCTATTGAGATGGAGGATATGACTAGTGTACCCTATGCTAGTGCAGTTGGCAGTCTTATGTATGCAATGGTCTGTACAAGGCCAGACATTGCCCAAGCAGTGGGAGTTCTTAGTCAGTTTATGGCTAATCCTAGAAGGACACATTGGGATGCTATAAAGAGAGTTTTCAGATATTTGAAGGGAACTTCAGATTTTGCTTTATGTTACCATGGGAACTTGGTTGAATCATAGAGGACTCTCAATATTCGAGGCTATGTGAATTCTGATTGGGTAGGGGACATTGACAATAGGAGGTCCACTAGTAGATATACTTTCATGTTGAATGGTGGTGTAGTGAGTTGGATGAGTAAGCGGTAGGCTGTAGTCACTTTGTCCACTACATAAGCTGAATACATGGCAGCTACACATGCTTGTAAAGAAGTAGTTTGGTTAAAAAGTTTGTGTTCTAACATTGGTTTTGATGTAGGGAAAATAACTATTTTTTGTGACAGTCAGAGTGCAATTTGTCTGGCAAAGAATCCTACTTTCCATGTCAGGACGAAACATATAGATGTACAGTACCACTTTGTACGAGATATGGTAGAGGATGGAAAAGTCCATTTGGAAAAGGTTGATACTCTGGAGAATGTTACAGATGCATTGATGAAGCTAGTGAGAATAGACAAGTTCAGGTGGTGTGCCAGTTCAATGGGCCTTAGTGCCCATGATTTTCAGTAAGTTTTGTTGTGCTCTGGAGGTGCCTGTGTGATCTTCGTCAAGTGGGAGATTTTTGGAAATATGTATCTCAATCCCATAGGCTGAAACCTCTATTGGAGCCAAGTCGGTGTGACATATTCTATATCTGGCTGATGAGCAGATTTGTAGCTTTATGTTTTGTATAGGTTGTTGTGACCTTGCAGAAATCTCGCCGAACGATTACACATTGGAGTCTTCAATGTGACATGTTGTGTTTGGTGTAACCTCTCACCACCCATGGAGATCTCTGGCTGACAGGCCATTCTATTGTATATATCAGGGAGGCCCTTGGCCGAAAGGCTTAGTTCAGGGTGAAGTCCCAGCGATAGCTAAAGTCTCACCGACAGTGTTTTATGTTGAAGCCTTCGGGGAAAGTTGGGTGTTCGGTAAGAAGTCTTACCGATAGTAATGTCTCACCGACAGTATTTACTCGGGGTAACCCAAAGGTCTCGGGGAGAAGTCTCAGCGAGAATGGAATGTCACACCGATAGGGATATAACTGAAGTCATCGAAGTAGCTCAAGGCGATCAGTATGAAGTCTTGGCGACTCGTGGGGTCTTGCCGAAAGTAGTATGGCTTCAGAGTAACATAAGAGATCTCGGTGAAACCTCTTGGTGAAAAATGAATGTCTTGCCAACTGTTCAGTGCTCGATGTAACTTAAAACCCTTGGAGTAAAGTCTTAGCGATGGACGTTTATCTTAGCGATGAGGAAGTCTATTATTGGTATGACTTGAGACTTCGGTAAGAACTCTCAGCGAAGGACGATAGTCTTGCCGACTGTTGAATACTTCGAAGTAGCTATTGAACATCGATGTAACCTCTTGGTGATAGCGGTAAGTCTCATCGACTGTTGGATGCTTTGAAATAACATGAAGGCTCGATGGGATGTCTTAGCAAAAGTGATATGTCTTGGAAACATGGTGAAGTCTGAGTGGTAGCTCTCTGGACTCAATGTAATCTCTTGCTGATGGAAATGACTCTTGGTGACATCGATGATTGAGTCTTGTGGCATCGGGGAGACATGATTAGTGTCTCACCGACATGCCAACACAGTTGAAGCCTTTTGACTGTGTGAAGACTATCCTATGTGGCTGGTAGTTGACCAATCAGAGAAGCCGAATGGGAACCGTTGTAAGGCAATTTGTTGTGGCAATTCTGAGAGGAAACTTGACAAACAGGGGTGACATGAATATAGTCTGGAATAGAAGATGATGCTCAGTTGGATTGTTAGATGATTCGAAGGATCAACGAATTGTTGTGTGGTTGTATAAGTAGAGTGATTTCTATTATGTAAAGATTGTAACTTGAAGGTTCCTATACAAGTTTGATCATTGTGAAAGCTGCTGAGATATGACATCAAAAAGATAAGTCTGATATTTGTATGTAATCTCCATTACTATAATACAAAGTGATTTCTCTTGGTGTGGTGGGTTTTTCTCCCATAAGGGTTTTCCCACGTAAATTTGGTGTCCATATGTGTGTGTCAAATACTTTGTTTCTATTATCTCTTTCATGTGCATCTTCATTAGATTGTAATTTTAAAATTTAAAGTGTCTTTGCATTCTTCCCTGAGGTTTTTGACATTAGGAGAGTTGCTTCCGCATCTAATTTTCCTTACACTATTAACTTACATTTGCTTTGCAACCTTATTCTTAGATGAAAACCTAAGTTCTGAGGTACGCCTACCATAGGTTTCAGGATCATAAATATCATGGTATTTATCAGTGAAACCTGGGGTTTTAATCAATTTTTCATATTGTATTTTTTTATCCGACATTGCTCGAGTGGTACTGGTGGTAGACATGTTGATACAATCAACAATGTGAAATTTGTGAATTCCCTATTAGTCCTTAATTTTTCTTAATTCTTAAGCCTCTTAACCCTAAACCTAAACTTCAAAGTTTGACAAAATAAGATTTTAAGAAATGTCAAGCGATGAAACATAGCCACAAGAATTCTTTAACTTACCTAGATTTTGAATTTTTATTCTTGAAGTTGAAACTAGGTTGAAACTTGAAATTAGGTTACTGGAATGGATTTGTTGGAAGTGGAACTGTGGAACCCAGAACAGGGTGGTGCACTGCAATGAGCAAACTGAAGACTGAAATCTCCCTGTGTGCTGAACCTCTAACTTCAAAATAAAATCACTTAGCAATAGAAAGTGTTGTTTTTTTTTAATATTAAAGTGAATGACACTGAAACATCTACTCGTTACTTGCAGGCTACATAGTACACAATTAGGTAGTACATGGCTGACAACATTTAAAATAGGCCATTAATGATTTACTTTTGCATTGACAACAAATTCTAGACAACAAATTCTAAACCATTGATCTTTGTTAATCTAATGGTTATAGGGTGTTTCCAGATGTTTAAGTTCGCTAGCCTAGTGCTCTGTACATTTAATTTTGGAATGAAACTACAACCATACGTCAAATGTCCATCGAACTGTTGAGTAATTTATGATATACATAATAAACATAATTTAACATGTGTTTTACATTTGCTTTAAACTTTAATGCGCTACGATTGACATAAAGGAAAAGGGGCTAAAAACTTAACGTTGCAAAGGCCTTAATAAAATGAATTACAATGTCACATTAATAGCACATTACACAACCATTAATAGCACTTAACTTGCAAAGGAATTAATAAAATGAATTAAAATGTCACATTAATAGCAGAGCCATTTATTTTATTACAACTGAATTACAATGTCACATTATTACATAGTACAAATATAAATGTAAGCACAAGCGCCAAGCTTCTACTGGACCACTAGTGAAAAGTTGAAAATGTAAATGTGATACATGTATCTCTGAAAATAAATGGAACTTGTTGGGTCAACCATGAGCTCTAAAAATAAACACATGGGACTTAACGGGTTAGCCATGGGCTCTAAAAATAAATGCATGGGGAAAGGGGGCCCAATCAAACTGGGGAAATGGGAGTTGTGAAGATACAAAATGTACTTAGCCCCTTTCAGATTTTAGAATCAGAATCATGTAGAAGATGGGGGGTTGTAAAATTGCTCCCATGCAAAAGATGAGCATTGAAAATAAATGCATGGGGCTTGCCTGGTAGGCCATGGTGTCTTAAAATAAATGCAAGAGACTCTCCTGGCCAACCATGTAGATGATGAGGGGTAGTAAAATTTCTCCCATCTTCTACTTGAAACTTCCATGCACTAGGATAGCACTTATCTCCATTAGAGCTCCTCATCCGGGTTTAAAACTTGTCTGAGAAGTCAGGTGAACCAAATCAAATTCTTTCCAATTCCATCCATTCCAAACTGAAGGAAATTGGTCTCTTACTCTGTAACTACATAATTGGAGGTAGGAGAATTTAGGGAATCCCTGATAATACTACATCATCTTCTTCCTAAATCCTTATTAAGTTATTAACCCTACAAAATGAAAACCCTTATGAAAATTCAATGAATGATTTTAGTTGTGCTCAATATTCTTAATGTGTCACCGAAAGTGCCACTACCAGCTTGGTCCCTTGTACACCTCACACATGTCATGTGTGAGGTTGTGTATAGTTACTACTGACTAGTAATAATTATGATTCACGAAACCAAAAATCCAACTTAATCGGTACCTCAAGCTCGCTACATGCAAATTGTACCTCAAGCTGACAAGCTGTCAATTGTCAAAATCGATAGTGCCACACAAGCTATCAATTATCAAAATCACTGGATTATTGACATCATCATCTATGATTCTACAATACATCATGCAGTTTTCAATATAAAGCTATCCAATCAATCACTCTAGTTACTCATATGGTATTAATCCACGCTGCCGCTCAGTACCATAGCCAAATTCAGAATTTCAATCAAATAAATGAAAGGTAGAGTACTTAGACGCATTGAAAAGAGAGAATTAAATGTCTCATTTTACCTTAATTAAATTATAAATGTCCACTAATAAGTCACAATAAATTTTGCTCACTTATGATCAGAACTATATGTTGATAATTACTATTAGTTTTAAAAGCCACATTTAACATTTTTATATTGATCAAAGCAAAAGGGATTTAAAAGAATGGAGCCATGAAAAGAATTTTAATTTAAGTAGCTATTGCTAAAGACTTAAGTACATAGCACATAACCATCATGGCCAAAAAGCCACTAACTGTGACAAAAAATCAGTCACAAAGTACATATTACAAGAACTGTTATACTGTACCATAAAATATAGACACATGAGACGTCACACAATTCATTACTAATTTTTTTTGTAACATTAGCTAGGGCCATCAACCATTTTTTTGAATAGAACGTGAATTGAATTTAACAAATTAACGAAAAAGAAGAAAAGCAAATCACCCAAAACCTTCCTCCAAAACTCCAGACTCTTTAATGATTTAGTTTTTGTATCACATAGAAGACCCCATCTCATATTAACTAGGGCGAGAGCCTGCACTGTAGAATCATGCAATTCCATTTTCTTAAAGATTCCACCAACAAGTGCCAACCCACTTTCAAAATTGTAATGCTCCAACGCCAACTCCAATGAATAAATAGAGTAAATGAAAGGCTGGAAATAACATATTGCCAACATCTTCACCAAATCTTTATCGAGCAAAATGTCCATGCAATTGGACAAGAAAGCCAAAGCTACCTTAGAATATAGAGCACAAGGGTTGTTCTGAAGCCATTCCCTACCCACAATTATTCTTATAGCATCCTCAACCTGCACACAAGGAATTGTAAAAACCATAACCAACTTTCGTCAATCGTATGCATTGTCCCTTATTTTCTCCCAAAAATATTTGGGTAGCATGACACGCCATGAAGAATCCATAATATCTCAGTTAAATTGAAAACAAAGAAGAAAATTGGAAATAAATCAATGCCAAATATAATATAAATGATATGAAGAACATCAAGTTGGTGAAGTATATATAGAAGTTAGCATGAACACAATCAATATGACATCACACTTATCATTTTTAAATTCACCACTATCATTGATGTGACAATTAACATTTATTTCGACACTTGAATCCTTATAAACAAGTGATTAATAGGTATTCCCATGACAGATGACAAGATAGTTGCATAGTGCACATGCAAATAAACTATAAAGTTATTTTTAAAATCATCGCTAGGTTGATGAGACTCGACCTTCAAGATTAAAGAGTTAAGATTTAAGGCTTTGTCATAAAATATTTTGGTCTGACTTAGGAAATATTAAACAGTAAACAAGAGCACAATGACCGAAAAACCTAAATAATTAATAAAATCTCAACCATTGATTTCTAAAAGTCTAATAGTTCTAGTGTTATTCTAGAGGTTTCAATTCACAAGTCTAGTGCTTGAAGGATTTACTTCTAGAATGCATCTATAGCCATCCATCAAAAATTCATCGAACAATTCCTCTTTTAAAACAAACTTTATGCATGTGCATAATTTAAGATGGGGACATCACTAGGTTGATGAGACTCGACCCTCACGATTAAAGAATTAAGATTTAAGGCTTTGTCATAAAATATTTTGGTCTGACTTAGGAAATATTAAATGGTAAACAAGGTTACAAGAGCATGATGACCGACATACCTAAATAATTAATAAAATCTCAACCATTGATTTCTAAAAATCTAACGGTTGTAGTGTTATTCTAGAGGTTTCAATTCGCAAGTCTAGTACTTCAAGGATTTACTTCCAGAATGCAACTATAGCCATCCATCAAAAATTCATCGAACGGTCCTTTTAAAACAAAATTTATGCACATGTATAATTTAAAATGAGGACATCGCTAGGTTGACAAGACTTGACCCTCAGGATTAAAGAGTTAAGATTTAAGGCTTTGTCATAAAATATTTTGGTCTGACTTAAGCAATATTAAATGGTAAAAAAGAGCATGATGACCGAAAAACCTAAATAATTAATAAAATCTCAACCATTGATTTCTAAAAATCTAATAGTTCTAGTGTATTTTCAGAGGTTTCAATTTGCAAATCTAGTGCTTGAGAGATATACTTCCAGAATGCAACTACAATTTCCCATCAAAAATCCAGTGAACAGTCATGGTCCATAATGTCTCATGGTCGTTGAAATTTGGAACCTCAGAACCAAAGTCTAAAGTTTTGAAACCTCTGACCCACCAACTACAAAGATGACCAAGAAAGACTTGCAACTAAGGTTAGGAAAAGCACCAAAACATCGACTTTGGTGAATTAAGATAGGAAAGGTGGCAAGGACGGTCCATTTATGAAGTAAAGATCACATGCAAATTTTAGCAAGTGGACATGACTGGAGGATCAATGGGTAATTAATATCGATACATGTGGAGTTTGGAAAATTATTACCTCTCGTCCCTTGATTAGAAAAGTTAATAATAGAGTTTGGCATGTAGAAGAAGGAACACAAAAAGTCTAAAAGAGTGGTGGTGGTGGTGGTATAGCTGCAACAATTTTCAAATGGAGGCCAACTTCACTTTGCGTTTGAAGAGGCAATTAAACCCATTTTATTGTGAAGCTTCTAATCAAAGATTAATGGGTATGTTTTTATTCACTGATGGGAGGCTGGTACAAAGTGTGCAGATGATTTTGGGGAAATCCTTTGGAAATATGAGGCATAGATATAGGACTAACATGGATGTATACTCCTTGATTATAGCATGGGGTTTGGACTTGGGGGAATCAACAAGCACAGTGAGAGAAGTGATGGAGATGATTGTGCATAGAGATTTCTTGGAAGGATTAGAATCAATACTTGAATGGGCAGTTCGAGGTGAAGGTTTCGACATCCGGGAAGGATTTAAAAATGTGGAACTGGAAGGGGCAGAAGGATGCATCCCTTTCATGTGTTGGCTAGAGGATGAGATTAAAAATTGATGTGGGGAAGAAGCACGGTTAGGTTGGCAAGCATTAAAGCTCTTTATAGAGCTGATGAAGGTGGAAGCAATTATAACACAGGCGAAAGCAAAGGAAGAGCACATGGAAGCACAGGCGAAAGTGGAGGAAAAGTGTATGAAAGCAAAAGGGTGGAATGCGAGGAAGCAGAAGATGAAAGGAAAAGCAACAAGAAAAGTTGGTTATGAAATGGGTAGCACTAGTTGAATTTATAGTTTTTATAGAATTAATGCAAGACTAGTACTAAATTTTTGGCTTGTTGGGGGTTGAACCCTATTACGGTTGTATAGTGTGAATAGTAGGTACTAGAAAGGGTAAAAGAATGATTGGAAATCTTGTTGAAATATGTAAGGTAGATACAAATAGTTGTGGAACTAGTTTTAGTTGGGTAGGGTTACTTTTTTGTTATGAAGCATGTTAAGCTGCTTTTTTGAAAAAAACTGTTATAGTTGTAGGTGATTTTTGGATGGTTGATGAAAACAATAAGGAAAATGATGTAATCTTTATTTTCATGCAATACAAAATTCTATTGCTTCAGAGATTTACTTCTGGAATGCAACTACAATCGTCCATTGACAATTCATCAAAAGTCATGGTTAGATTGATTTGCACTGACACTTCGCCATTGCATTTTTTTATTAGTTTGATATTATGTTTAATTCGCCAATGTTTTTTCTTAATAATTTGAAAATAGGTTTAATTCACCAATGAATTATATTTTTTAGTTTGAAAAAAAGTTTTAATTGCCAACAAAATTATTATTTTTGGTTTAAAAATACGTTTAATTTTCCAATCGAAATATTTTATTGGTTTGAAAATAGATTTTAATTGCCAATGGAAAAATTTTAGTGGTTTTAAAAAAATTGCATTTCATTAGGATTTTCCATAGACTTCTAGTGATTAGAAAATATTCACCAATGGACTTTTTTTTCATGAAAAATGAAAAAAAAATTTGCCTCTAAAATTAATATTTTTATCGGGAAGTATACAAGATTTGCTAGGATTTTACACCTTCACTTCTTAAAATTTTCCCTACCTGACACCATTGTCCAGGATATGAGATTTTATCTCTTTGAACATGTTATGGATGAAAAAGCTAATGTTGAGCTTTACGAAGAGGTATACACAGAGATAATTGAACAGTTTTTTTCAAATTTGGATAACAAGGAATCAAACCAGGTTGAAGCAGTTGATAGTCATGTTAAACTAGAACAACAGGTTCACAAGCTTGAACAAGTGTTGAGGCAATAGGCAGGACATGGTCTTGATAAAGATGAGTCCATTCTTTCAGGTCAATAAACCTCTCATGAACTTGATTTGCAAGGTCTTAGCTGGTTGGAGGAGCTTCCTTTCTATTGTCTAATAGAGCTTGAAGCCGATTTATCAGATGAAAATTTGTTTCAAGGTCGCTTCTTCATTGTTTGAAAAATTTCCTTCCTTCGTTGAAGAGGACAAGCTTGAGTTGGAGTGTACTTCCTTGGATGATAATGATGAGTTTGAACTTGAGTCATCTATCCCTAAGAGCCTTCCAAGAGCTGATAGCTTTGATGAGTTGTTAGCCACCCTAGTGGAAGAGGATTGTCCATTGACCATGGAGGAGGAATCAACATGGCAACTTATTATGCAAGGTGAAGGTAATGTTGTTTTTTCTAAGCATTAAAATTATTTTCTTTATAGTCCAAACTTAGCCACGAAGTAGGATGACCATGAAAAACAAGAAGAAAGAGAAGCAACCAACAATGGTAGCTCAAAGTTTGTTCATTCTAGGGACTTTCCTATCATATTTTTAGCCAATATGGAGGCCATTGAAGTTCCACAAGTCATCCTTGCACCCAAGCATGAGGATGCAATTGAAGAAAAATTAGAATTTAGAGTTGCATATGAAAGTGACCATATTCAACTCACTTGTCTAGTTCAAGACAATAATGGGCATGATCAAAATCAAGGTGTAAGTGAGTTTATTTGCATATTTCATGAAACATGGCAACCGTCTATTGAATATCTACATGTTTTTAATGTTCTTTCAACAATACATAATCATATAATGCATTAGTTGGGTATGTGTAGGATCATCATGGAAAAAAAAAGGCCCTTAAGTGGCAAAAAATTCAGAAAAATTAGAGTTAGGCAACTTGACGTAAAAAATTGAATAAGTTATCTATATTATTTCAAAAATATGTAAGAATATAATCTATAGAAAATTGAATGTAGTTTATAAACTACTAGGTTTATTTAAAAAAAATCTATTTGGTGAAAATTTGAAATTTCAATGTAGTAGTACTTAAATTTTAGGGAAAAATAAAGTAGGTGTCTCGACCAATAACCCACAAATAAAATAATAATATTTTTTATAAGATTTTACATATAAGTAGAGGACTCATGTCTAGATGTGATGCATATTTTTTTGTAATTTTTTCGAGTAAATAATTAATTATGGATTTTTATTGCAACTTTTAAAATATAAAATAAATCACCTTAACTTGGTCAAAACTTCATGATTTTTTTATGTATGTGAAGCATAAATGTGATGCATGTTTCAGATTCAAAAAATGTGATACCATTTGAAAGCTATAGATGTTTTTCAATCAACCTATCAATAAGGACTTTAGTCATAATTCAAATAGAAAATGCATAATAATTATTTATTAAATTCAAAGTAAAGCATAATTTATATTGGTGGAAAGATGAGAATCTCCTTTAAAAACCCTTTTCATTTCATCAATTTTGGGTAAAAAAAAAGTTTCCAACCACATACCCTACACATACCCATCATATAGCCACTTTTTGGCCCATCATGATCCTGCACACACCCAGTTGTTGATTAGAAAGGGGTGTTATTTGGAAAATCCAGTCAATGGTTTTGTTTGACCAACTTCTTTGATGTTTAGGGTAGGTTATAATAGATTTCTAGATGCAATTTTTTCATTCCTCTAATTGTAGTTTTGCACACTTAGTTTTCTTTGAGTGTTTTGGTGTGTTGCAATAAGTTTCCAAGATTTCATACACTATTTTGATGAGTTACAATAATATTCAAGATTGTTTTCAAGTCTTGTTAATTTTTCTAAGTGACTTTATGCCCAATGGATAAGCTTAGGCAACTAGTCAAGATGTTTAGTAGACAAACATTTAGCAAATGTCGATAAAAATGTTACCTAGTTTTGCTTCCACCTAAATTAGGTAGAGTTATGATTGTGTTTTCATTTAAACAATAAAAGGTTTACATTTAAGTTTGCTATGATGCATCCATATTCATAGAGAAATTATTAAAAGACTGCATTATTAGAATATGCAATTACATACAATAGAGAAGAGAGTCAACATTTATTGCAAAGGTAGTCTTTATTGATAATCATAAGCATATAGTGTCTCTCACAAGTCGAGGGATTGACTATTTTAATACATATAAAGAAAAACTATACAGTATAGATACAAAAAAGGAAAATGCATATGTGAAGAAGGGGGATCCGTCATTTCCTGAATGGAAAATCCCCGTTGAGTTGCTTTGCATCAGCTTCAGTCCTCTACTTATCCAACCTCTAGTTGTTTCTTGCCCCATATTGCCCCAAGATTTCTTGCATGTGTAAGAGAGAGTTGGTTAGAGAAATGAAGGATCACCAATCAATACATATGCAAACATCCATAAACATATAGCTTGATCCTCATAAACATCAAAATAGTTTGCATACCATAGATGTACAGGAAACAAAAGAGTTATCAAAAACATATATCATAAGTTGTGTTTTATCTAATAGGTTTGCTCATTGTGCAAGTATAGGTGAAATCATTTTTGTTGTTTTGATTCATTTGGTTACAACATGCAGAGTAAAATGTGGCTCCCATGAGGGTTGAGCCTAGCATGCTTCCCTCTTGTGTTTTAAGAGGGGTAGGAATTTAAGAAAAAATGAGCTTGACTTGATCAAGTTGATGATAAACCTATTCTTGATGCATTAAATCAATATGGAATCATACCATTTGATCAACTTTCACTATTAGATTCAAAAGATGCAACAAAAATTGTGTGAATTATCAAGAAAGATTACTCTTCATCTTTTCACAATGAACCGAATAGTAGGCTACCATCATGTTGATCAAAGGGGCAGCCATTTCTTCTTGGAAATATTACTCTATTGGATATGTCTTTCAATCTTCTTAGTGGAACCATTTTACCCAAGTTTAAAAGACTTCAAAATTAGCACATTTCTCCAGTGAGTAGAGGTTTGTTGATGAAGTATGATAGTAGTTTTGAATGCATAGTGAGATAGAGGCATAATGACAGTGCTAAAGAAGATACATGGGACAACCATCACTCAAGGATAAGATCTAGATCTTAGTCCACATGGCATGACATGACTGATATAAAGAGATGCATGCCATTTCAGGAGTCTTTATGTGGAGACAAAGAGTGTGATGACATTGCTGATGTAGGCTAACTATTTAATGATGGTGTAAAGTCATTAATTAAAGTCTCCACAAGGAACATATAAGGCGATAATTCTATGTCCTCGTGGAAGTTTTTAGATGATTTTATGGAAAACAAGTATCACAAGATTGTATGAAAGGACAACCTACAACATTTAAGACTATGTTTGATGCATAATAGGGCAATCTACAATATTTAAATGATGTGTTGGAAAAACAACAATCTTCAATCAATTTGGGATAAGATAGTGACAATATATAGGCCTATGACACATCAAGGAAGCATACAATAATTGATATTCTTACATGAGAATGGGAAAATACTTGATCAACATAACAGGGCAGTCCATAAATGATATGAAGACTTGCATGGATGACTTCAAAAAGCATTTTTTGAGATAAGAAAGAATTCAAGAAAGAAAAGGCATATATAAATAATAGTTTGTCTTGAAAAATAGACTTAAGGAGAGTAGATATAGTCCTTTCAAAAAGAGAGTTAAGACAATATTGACAATCCATTTAGAAAGGAAGAGATTCCAAAGCAATGGAGTGAGATGTCTTCATCAAAAGATAACCATGGGGCTAGGCCAAAGGAATATGTGGGTGGAAATGGTTGACAGTCAATGTCCACTAACTCATGGTCAAGGAAATTCAAATTCTCCATATATAATATCATCAATATTGTTTTTACATGCAGGGAAAGGGATCCCTTTAAATCAAGCAATCAACTTCCATTCTTCAATCCTTTATTGTCAAAGTTGTGACCTCGTAACAGTGACATATAAAGGCAACAATAGTGTTAAAGGGGAAAACTTCAGATATTGAATGATTGGTTACCTCAAATTGTATAGTCAATATATTAAGGGACAATGAAAACCCAACTTTAGGAATATAGATGGAAGATTTTCTTGGTGTCTTGAATCTCTTTACATGGATGCAAGTAGGTGAGCAACATTAACATAAGGCAGTGGCAATCTATGCCAAGTGCTTTATTACTGTTATGTATGCAAATTCAAGTTTGGAAAAGCTACAGAGCTCCTTCCTACAACCCATAGTCATCTGAATGGTTCAAATTTTAAGGCATTTTTTCTTAAGTGGTTTCAAGACTATTAATCTTGAGATGCCATTTATCTTGTTCTGGGGAATGCATTCCCTAGGGCAGCAGAGAGAAGAGTTGTTTTGATGAGTACTCTATCCCAATCTCAAAGGTGATTAAAATGGGATCTAAAGCTTATGTTGGAGTGAACAAGGTTCAAAATATGGACATTGAAGAGACACCAGAGAATGATGTGAGTAGAAGACTCGTAATGGAAGTCAAATTTTTTTAGTAATGAGAGGAGTATATGCTCACATCAGTGAAAAGAAGCAATGTTAAAAATTCGAGCAGACCCTCAAATACCTACAAAAGATTGTAAAAACTATTGCCATAAGAATACATAGAAGTTTCTATATTTGCAAAATATAAGCCTAGAATACAAAAGTGAAACCCTTGACATTGAAATTTACAAACCATTGATACCAGAAGTGCAAGCCCATAATGGGTATTGGGGCCGAATACACACAAAACTCTTGAATAGCCCAAAAAATGAGGACCCTGAAAGTATATGCAATAGAGAAAATAGATGTGGCCACGACATTTTTTCTTTTTCTCTTTATAGGAAATGTAAGACATTCATGGGAGACATCAAGCATTTTGTATAAAAATGCTATGAAATGTGTAGAAAGTGACAGAGGAAAGCAAGAAAGGTGAAGCATGTATTCTTTTTCTGCAAGATAGAGCTCGATTGGAGCTTTTTTCTTCAGATAATGAATAGGAAAAGCAGAAATTTGCTTACAAAAAGCTTACTTTAAGTTTTCTCACGGTGATTTTTCCAGAAAACATGCAGGGAGATGCCTTTGCGAGTCCAAGAAATCCACCATGAAACCTCCTGCAAACCCTATGTTGGCTCCTACAAGCTTCCAGAAAGTTCGATGGTAAAAATGAAGATGCTTTTTGCAACTTTGCATTGTTTTGTTGCTAGCATTTTTACCCTAAAAATATGCCGACCAACTTAAAGGTATTTTTTCCTTTTGTTTAAACTTTACAATGTTATTAATCCCTCTCATAGAGTATTTGTTAAGTGATTAGGGTTTTTCCCCTTTAATCACTTATCTTTTGCATTGTCTTCAAGACATAGGTTGAGACAATTATTGTTATTTTGCATTTGTTTTGAAAATTGTAAAACATTATTTAAGTGATGCTATAAATCACTTTATTTGATGTTGTTTATAATGAAAAATAATGAAGTGTGTGGTTTCTACATTGAGTTTTAGTTGATTCTTATGCTTTTGCAAACACACAAAGGGTGTGAATCAAAGCAGTTGGAGGCAAGATTGAATGATGGTGATTGACCAACATGTGGAAGGTGTGTGGGTTGTCTTTGACTGAGTTTTGGAGGGAATGAGACCATTTGGAGGTAGTTTTCTCATGCTTTTAGCATGGGTAGGGTAATAGCTTGACTTTTCTTGACTTTGGTGACCTTGTGGAGGGGTTTTTGGTGCTTTTATTTTGGATTTTCTGTGGCATCCGACTAGAAGCTTCTAGAAGGATATGTGTGGGGCATTTTTCTCAAAAATGCATAATTAACTTCAAGCTGAGGTTTTGAAGTGAGTTCTTTCTTTCCAAAAATATTGTAACTCAGTTTTTGGAGTTATCTTTTAGCAGGAGCAATATTGTAACTCTTTTGGCATGTATGACAGTGGATGTCTTGGATACCAATGCAGTTAAGTTATTTTTCCTTCTCAAATTTTTTGTTCTATTGTGTGCAAGGGTATGATTGATGAAATTACTTGTGAAGATTTATCTATTTCCTTGTAGTTTTTGTCTCATTGTTAGCACCTCTTGCAAAAAATTATGTTTGTTGTAGGTTATAAGTTGTGTTTAAAGGCAAATGCTTCTAGTTGTGAAAATATCTTTCCTTCTAAGAGTTTTTTGGCATTAAAACCTTCTTATGAAAAATTTATGTAGAAACATATAAATACTGAGTTGTGTATGTCAAGCTTTTCCTTTGATTAAACTATGTGTTTGAGCTGTTTTACATGTCAAGTTAATGTTTTGGTGCATCACCTTAGGAGTTAATCATTTTTTAGTTTATGTTACTTTCTTACCCTTTTCTCTACAAAAGCTTTAGTTTAGATAAGTTTAGGTGACACCATTTAGGAGCCAACCTTATTTGGAGGTCCACTCCAAGTTTAGGTGACCCACAACCTGGGAGTGTTCCCATGTTACTCCAAATTGCTAAGTTTTGCAACTTAGCAAGGGTGCAGATTTGAGAGCTAAAAATTTCAACAATATTGGACCAATAATTGTCACTTTAAAGTTGTAAGTGTTGATGATGACTACCCATAATTGAATGAAATGTATTCCTTATATCTAAAAAGCAATAAATCATGTGATGCCACATCAATGCACCAACAAAACATGACTTAGTGCACAACTATCAATCTCACTTTTTTTGGGCCATTTTGGACACCTTGAAAAAAAGCATGCTAATATGGCATCATATTTGATGATGTGGCCCTGAAAACTTAGTTATAAGCAAGGGACTTGCCAAGTTGCTGTAAAAAATTGGGAGTGATTTGAAATTTTTCCACATAAGATTTTGAGAAGCACGAAGTTAGGGTGCTTAACTATTGGGTCCTCTTCCCTATTAGAGACAAATTTTCACCAATATTTGTTTCGTCTTTGATATTTGTAATATTTTGGAGTTCAAATAATGAATCTCCGTTTGATATTTATTTTAATTTTTTTTCTTCTACAAAATTCCGTTTAGAGATTATATTTAAATTTTTAATTTAGTTCAATTTTTTTTTTTTCACATTTGAAGTTATTTAAAAATATTTTGGTAGGATTATTATGGCTTTAATATTACATATATTATTCAAAATTAATTCATAAAAATGTGTGTGGAGGATTAGAAAATAGATTTTTTAAATATGTATATGTTTTTAGAATGCATATGTAAATCTAAATATATTTTATGTTGTAGTCTCATGGAGGGGAGCTTCCTAAAAAAATTATGGGTGGTGCTAGTATTTTTTAAGATTATTTTTAAGTGGGTGATCTTGTAAATTTTGTAGTGTAGTTTATGCTTAAAAGTTTAAGCTCCTAAATTTATGGAAGTTACCCCATATCCGAGAGGACTGCTTAACTCCATTTTTTGCTTAAATTTAAAAAATTTGAAGTGTTCCCATGGAAATTTAAAATTGTGAGAAAAGGATAATTTAGAATCTTTTCCTATTTTAGTGGAGCAACTACTCTTTAGGAATTAAAAATAAGCTAAAAATAGGGGGCTGAAAATAAGCAACAATTGCTTATTGTGAAAATGGTCACATGACTTCATAAATTTCCTTCCCTCTTTTTCATTTGCCTCCAAATTTTCTTTACAAAAATTACTATTAATAATATTCATTAATGTAAATAAACATATAATAAATAGGTAAAAAATAAAATTTAAGATGACTACTAAAAATAAATAGCAAAATTAAATATCCATGGGACCACAGCTCCAAAAATTAGACCTAAAAAAATTGAAAAGTAGCAGCTAATGGAAATAAGCTAAGCAACACAACCCTTAGTGGCTTAGCTTATTCTCAACTTATTTAAGAATTATTTGTGGAGCTAGTGGCCCCATGAATATTAGATTTTTTTGCTTATTTTTAAGGAGAAATCTTAATTTTTTTTTTTTTTATAGTATTAATAATGATTAGTGCATAAAAAAATAGAAAAAATCGAAAGGAAATATTAAAAAAGAGGGAAAAAACTTGTAGAGCCATGTGGATTTTTGGCAATATATATTTTTAGCCCCCTTTTTTTCATGGCTTATTTTCACTTGCTAAAGGGAAAGATTCCAAATTATCCTTTTCCCATAGTAAAATTTATGCATGGAACACTCTAGCATAAAACCCCCTATGGGGACACGGGTTAGTGATTTCATGAATTTTATTATTTTGTATATTCAATTTAGCAAAGTAAATAAACATTAAAAAATAAAAAATAAATGGTGGGAATATAAAAACTCCATATGATTAACAAGTGAAAAATGCTTAAGTTGGTAGAGCAGTTTCTACCCTCAATGACACTTGCTTAAATTTTCAAACTAAAAAATAGGAGTTGCTATTGTTGAGGAAAGATTCTATTTAATCTTCTAGCTTTGTTTTTTTTTTCTTTTTGCTTCACGACCCCTCCTCTGTCAAAATAGATCTTAAAGCCCCTCCAAAAGACCTTAAATATAATGCACCAAATTGAAATATGATATGCAAATGATTTCCTTATCCTTATATTCTCTCTTGATGTATAAAATGAATGTATAGAATATCTCTAAATACAAAAAACATAATATTATATTACATAAATTTGTATTTAATTGCAAAAATAAAATATATAACCACATAAATGATTTAAAAAAATATAAATAAATTTAATAAAAAAAATAAAAACCATAAGAAACAAATATATAAAAATATATGTAATAAATAAATAAAGATCATAAAACAAATGATTCAATTTCACACAAAATTTCACATCAATAGGTATATCAAATTACTATTAAAAATAATATAAATGTGAAGCCTTCAAACTGTTTGTTTTTATTGATTAATTGTGCATTTAGTAGTTCAAATAAGAACTTAGTGATGGGCTATACAAACGAAAGAGTTTCAGAAAAGGAAAAATCCACGAGAGCTCCTCCTCCACCCAAAAAACCCAAAAAATCAATTGGTACCGAAAGAATCATTTCCATCACCACATAATGACCTTTCTACAATTTAAAAGTTTTTGTTTTCTCTACAAGCCGAACCTTTCTAGTTAAATCTCCACCCTGTCCTCAAAAGTATGTTGTAAACTTGAAAGCATGACGCCTATGCACTGATATAATTGAATTGGTTACTATAAATTTTCTAGAATAGCTTGTACAACATGTTCCTTCTGGCGGCCATAAACGGAAGGGAATGCCTCCTCTATAGATTCCTGTGCGCCACTCACAAGTCCTTCGTAAGCTCCTTTGAAGATCGGCAGTCCCCACTCTGCAAACTTTCCTGCGCGGTCTTTCCACAAGCAAAGACATCTTTGACAAAATATGAGAAATTGAAGGCTCCCCGAACAAGTTGCAAGAATAGCATTTACAGCGTCATACAGAGTCTCCTGTTCAATCTTATGCCCATCCATCACCGCCGCCTTTCCAAGTTTCCTCCGTCTGTTTTCAAGAAGTACCATATAAACAGGGGTAAACGAGGCGCGGATCCATCCTTCACAAAAATAAATGTCCTGATCTTCATTCACCATCCGTTTCAAAACTTTCAAGCACTTTTCCGCTTGAACAACAAGGCTCTGCAGTTGAGCATCCCGGTTTTCAAGCCTGGAAGTTCCGGCTCTCAAATATTCCCTGTAAAGTTTCTTTGTTTTCGATTCGTGTTCCATGACCTTCGTTTCCACCTCGCACCGATCACAGAGACATCTGAAGCCAAAGCTTTCACAAGCTTCCTGCCGACAAGGATAGGGAAACAGAACATTAAAATATGGGATCCAGATTTCTTCGCCAACAGAAATCTCCGTGGCTGCATGAATCCTCATGATATCGCCTTCATTGATTCTTGCTGCGTTGGGCGCGCATGAATGGTTGATGAAGGAGGGAAGCAGCCATACCCCATAATAAAGCCTGGTTGGAACAGGCTTGAAGACCACTGGCTGCTTGCAACTTTGTTGCATAGCAGGTGGAGACGAGTCGTCCACTGCAATGCGTTTTAAGATGTGAAGGATTTCTTGGTCCTTGTCCTTGTCGCCCAGCTTCTCATATCTTTCACAAGCAGTAACTTTCTCCGCGCTCGCAGTCGGCACAAAGTTTTCTCCGACGGACTCAGTAATGAAATCTGACATGCTGGGAATGAGGTGGGACAAATCTTTGCTGTGGTGGGAGAAAAAAATCTGGCGAGTCTTTTCTTCAGAGGATCTTAGCTTATTTTTCACTTTTTGAAGGAGCAGATTCTTCTCGCCACACTTTTCAGCCACAGCCAAAGCTTTGCTGATCAATAGCACCTCACCTACCTCTATTTTCTCCGTGGCAAATAAACCCCTGCCGCAGCCATAGCTCGTCATTCTGATCTCCACTGGCCCAATGAAATCTCCATCTGGTTTGTAAGCACTGGAGCTACCTGCAGCGAGGCCGATGATAGCTTCGCCTATGTCAAAACAGACCGTGCTCCATTGGCGATAAGCGGCGGTGAAGAGCTGCTTCTTTTCTGGAAACAGATCACAGGAACGCTGGAGGAAACTAAACGCGTCTTTATATCTTCCAACAGATAAAAGTGATCGAATTTTAAACTCAACTCCGACGCTGTCGGAAGGTTCGACTTTAACTGCCTCTTCCAGAGCTTCTTCATATCGGCGAAGTTCAATGTATGCTACACCTCTTTCAATATACATGCAATTAACAGTAGATGCATCTTCTGTCATTCCTTGGGAGAGACATGCTACACATTTACTATAATTTCGGATACAATTCTCCCACTCGCCTGCACGGTAGGCCATATTTCCCAAAGCAATCCACTTCTTAAATTTTTCTTTACCAAATGTAACATTTATATCCGTAGGAGTAGGAAGGCTCTGTAAAGTTTCAATACACAGGGGATTCTCCACATGAATAAATATCAGATCGCTTTCACCTTGGACAAGCATGGGCTCCTTGAGAGCGATTTTAGTGCCTTGAGGAAAATTATTTCGTGCAAAACATTGATCTGGAGAAGCGATGGAAAGGGCCACTGCCTTCCCAGTCCCTGCCTCCTCGAGCAGAGTGTAAATCCTCCCAATTCTGAAAGGTTCGACACAGAATTCGCCAAACAACACCACGCCTTCGTTCCGCTTCCCTATTTTCAAATCCCTAAGACTTACCGGAACAAGCTCATCTGTAGCTTCCGTGACTTCATAAGTGCCTTCGATTTCATGCTCCAGGGTTTTCTGTATGCGCAAAATCTCTCCAACTTGAGGATGTGTGAGATACAGGCGGGCTTTTTCGTGAATTAAAGTTAAAGCCTGCTTATCAAAATTCGTGCATGCCTTGGCCATAACAGATACATCATTTACTCCAAGAATGTCAAGGAGTCTCTCATAATATCGGGGCTGTAAATATTCTACAGAGGGCTGATCTGCAACATTCGACCTGCTAGCCTGCGATTCTTTTTGAGACGTGATTCTTCTTTCTTCGAGTGAAATCCCTTGAACAAATTGTTGAGAAGACATAGTGACTGCCAAGGAGGAACAGAGCTGTAACTATTGCAGAAGATGAGAGGATCAGTCACATTTGGCGGCCTCTCCTTCAGCTAAATTTCTTCCATTGACAAATACTTAACACAGATCTTTGAGAAAGAAGAAAAAACACAAAAGGAAAAGGATTTAACCGTCTGAATTCAAAGGAGTGCAGATTACAAAAAAGTTAGAAGGGAAACCTTCGAATATTTGAGATTCTTGAGCTAAATTTACTAATGATGCCTAGAAAGCGACATGGAAGCGCAAATTTGTTGAAATTTTTATTGAATTAGTGCCAGTAAGAGTATCTGCATGAATCGTCCGCATATTTTGCATTCTGAAATGCAGGATTTACCGTTCAATGTCAAATCCTGTAAGTTCAGATGATTGATAAATCATAGCATTCAGACCCTCAATTTCAATTTTGCTAAATTTAGGTACTCTTAATTCTTTTACATGCCTTTAAAGCGAAAGTTATACGTTACCTGTTACTATTTTCCTGATTATGGAGAAGATTCAAAATCTTAGCAGCGAGGATGACAGGACGAGGCTAATAACGAACGACAAAGTATCGCCATTCTGACACTTTCCTTCGCATCAAATTCACTGACAACTGTTTCGGCAAGAATAACACTCTATAAATAGATAATAACTTTCTTTTTACGTTTACCGATAGCACACCGTTATATTAACCCTGATTTAAAAGTTAACCTTGGGTTTGATTAAGATGGGAAAAACCTTTTGGATCACGATTTAGTTGATTTATTTGTGGGATTTGTTTTCTTAGCCATGTGCTCTCTTTGGCTTTCTAACTAGCATATTAATAATATAAATAAAATGTCAAGAGATATCCTTCTAGAGGCGTCTATTACATTTTTATGTGAGAAATGTTTAAAAATAGACATCTCGAGCATTCGCAATGCAACATGAAAAGAAAAATTATTAGGGTTAGGCTTAGAGTTAGGATTATTGTAAGGGTTATGGTTAGGGTTAGGATTATAATTAGGATTAGTGCTTCTCATTGTGAATAGGATTAGGGCTATGATTAGGGATAGGAATAGGGTTAGGGCTAGAGTTAAAAGTAGGATTAGGGTTGGGTTAGAATCAGTAGTAAGATTAGGGTTAGGGTTAGGGTTAGGGTTAGGGTTTAGATTATGGATATAGTTAGAATTAGAATCTGGGTTGGGGAACTTGTAATCATAATTAGGGTTAGGGTTAGGATTACACATAAAATTAGGACGAAGGGTATGGTTAAAGTTAGGTTTAGGGTTAGATATAGAAATATGATTAAGGTTGGGGTTAATGTTAGTATTGGGATTAGGGTAAGTGTTAATTTTAGGATTAGTGTTAGCGTTAGGTTTAGTGTTATGGTTGAGGATTAGGGTTAGGGTTAAGGATAGATTAAAAAATTAGGGTTAAGGTTGGGACTAATTTTATTATTGGTAATAGGGTTATGGTTAGGTTTAGAGATAGAATTGGTATTAGGGTTAGGATTAGGTTTAGGTTTATGATTATGTTTAGGGTTAGGGTTAGGGTTAGCATATATAAAAAGGGTTGGGTTGAGAAATAGGGTGAGGGTAAGGATTAGGGTTAGAGATTAAGCTTGGGGTTAAAATTAGGTAAAGGGTTAGGGTTAGGGTTATGATTAGAGATAAAATTAGGATCAAGGGTAGGTTTTGGGTTGATGGTTAGGGTTAGAGATAGAATAAGGATTAAGGTTTGGGTTAATGTTACTATGGGATTAGGATTAGGGTTATGTTTACAGATAGATTTGGTATTACAGTTAGGGTTAGCATTAGAGTTAGGATGAGGGTTAGGTTTAGCACTAGGTTTTGGGTTATAGATTAGGGTTATGATTAGAAATAGAATTATAATTTGGTTTGGGGTTATCATCACAATTATGGTTAGGGTTAGGATTAAAGAAAGAATTAGGATCAAGGGTAGAGTTGAGGTCAGGGCTTAGGTTAGAGATAAAATTAGGGTTAAGGTTGGGATTAATTTTAGAATTGGGATTAGGGTTAGGGTTAGGGTTAGGTTTACAAATATAATTAGTATTATGGTTAGGGTTAGGTTTAAAGATAGAATTAGTATTAGGGTGAGGATTATAGTAAAGGTTAGGGTTAGTGATAGAATTAGAGTTAGAGTGAGGTTTAGGGTTGTGGTTAGTGTTAGGGTTAGGGTTGAGATCAAGGATAGGTTTAGGGTGTATGGTTACAAATAGAATAAGGGTTAACAATAGGATTATGGTTAAGGTTGGGGTTAGGGTTAGTGTTAGTGTTAGTGTTAGTGGCTCTTGAATCCATTTGAAATGAGTTAAATTTTGTAAATATAAACCTAAATATAAATACAAAGACATAATAGAGCATGCATCTATTATAGAAACTATGATTTTGATTTTTATAAATATTATAATAATATTTTATTCCTTGGTTGGATTTAGTGGTTGTAATTAAAATGAATGCATACTCATGTTTGCATTTTTTTAGATTATTTAACCTTAACAATAATATATGTAAATATTTGTTCATGCTTGTATCTTATTTGAATATTAGAGAATATATTTTTAATTATTGAAGATTTGTATGTCAAAAATGCTAGTCCAAATTGTCATAGTGTATAACTTAAGTTTGATATGAGCTTTATATGTCTCTAAAATAATATGTTTATTTAATGTGATAGATTTGGACATATACAACAAAGATTGTGTACTACAATTAATTAATGTGAGTCCTTGAGTCACTTGCACATCATGATGTGATTCTCATTATTAGAGTGCTTATTTGTGTCTTATTTTTTGGGGGACCTTCTAATCTATAACAATTTTCCTTTGATATTTGAAAAGGGGTTATAAGTAATCTTATAGCAATACACCTTCAATAGGGTTTGTAAAAGTTTGTTATTGTTGTGGTTTAAATCTATGCACGTCCCTATGTTACAATGATAGAAGTGAAAGAGACTATAAGTGTGTGTTTGTGTTAAAAACATGAATTAAAGACAATGTTTTCTTTGAAAAGAAGGCCGTTTATTGTGTGGATTTAATTTAAACCTCTTTATAAAAATATTTATTCTTCAAACATATAATAATTTCCTAAATATAAATACATGTTGAGATTATGAGGTTGTATAACTTGAGCATTTAAAATCTTTTCAAAGGCTTATTAAGGAAATTTATAGATAAAGAATGATCCACCTCATAAAATTTGAATGTGGATAAATGCCCTTGTTTATTAGATAAGACATTTTTTTGTATACAAATGAGAATATGTAATTGTGTTCAAATACATGTATATTCAAATTTATTGTTTTTTGTTTAGAGCCCTCCTTATAAAAATAATATAATAAATAAGTGTATAGTTATACTATTTAGAAATAGATATTTATACATAGATGAGAGAAAAGTTTATATCTAGAAATAAATTCATTATACATTTGGTTGAGTATTAATTAGTTCAATCAATTGTTTAAAAATAAATGTAACTAAACAAATAAGTAAGAAGTTTATACTCATATACTTCTTATCAATAAAATAATGGTTCCACTACCCTGCCAATACTGCAAAAATAACGGTTCCACTACCCTGCCAATACTGCATGATATCAATGCGATTCCACTCCTATTTGTCAGTTACATGTATTTTAACACTTTCAAATTCAAAAACTAGCAAATAAATTTCAAATCTCTAAAATTAGCATGCCGTTACCATTACTTTCTTACATTCAAGGTTTCTACTGTCAAATGTATGGCGTAATCAGCAAGACTTTGGATTTTTTAAACGTCAAATTGAATCCCATGTATAAAAAATGTACATGCTCCCTTTGCAACGCCTCTCGGTGTAACAATATTTAGAATTTGAATTGAAAAGAGTATTCCACTTCTATTTGTTTCATAGGTTTTTCTTGTGTATTATTTTTAGTAAGTTGTAATTTTATTATTATTTTAAATAGATTGTTATTTAAAAATCATATTTTGTGTTTTTTTTAATTAATTAAAAAATCAATATATTAATTGTTAAAGTTGAAAAAGTAAGATTAAAATGTCTATATATCAATAATTATTAATAAAGTTTAAAGAATAAAAATCTCAAAAGGTTTGTTATAAATTCACTCCCATCAAAATAGAACAAAAAAGTGAAATTATGACAATTAGAACACAAAAGAAAATTATCAACCCAAATCATGATGAAGAAGTGAAATAAGTTGTGAAGAATGGGCTGAAGAAAGAGCTCCTCAATTCATAACTTTTCAACTACAGTCAACATCAGAAGATCATTGAACCAAATAATCAACAACAACATTCCACTCGCAAGGAACATGAATAAAAGAGATGGAATCAAAATTTCTTGATAGGTGAAATTTTTTTCCTACTAGCATTGCCATCTTCCAAGAAGATTGAGAAAATTTCTTATTATTCAAAAGAGAAACCATAGCCATTGAATCCATTTCATAAATAACCTTTTTCTAACCCAACTAACAAGCTTCATCCATAGTACTAAGACAACTTGAGCCTCCATATGATTATTTGTAGCAATCCACATAGCCGAGGAGAAAAAAAAGTGAACTAACCTAATACTATCCCTTCCAATTCCACCAATCCATGCAACACCTAGATTACTTTGTGGAGAACTATCAATATTATTTTTGTAAAATTCCAAAGGAGGAAGAGACCATTTACCCACTCTATTCACCTTATTCAAAAGTCTAGTCTTAGAATTAAGATTAGTTGGAAAATTCAATTGACCCAAATCTAACTTTTGAAAAATTAAAGTATCAAAAGAAGAAAGAACTACATCCAAAGAGCACTTGATCTGTAAGGTTTCTTTCATTGAGCTTATTTTTTTCCCAAACATATCTAATAAGACTCTAAAAATCTTGGAAAAATCAATAATTTCTTCCTAACCAAATCTACCAAAGTATGAAAGTAGGCCCATTATATCCCACAGAGTTCTAAAAGAATAGAGACTAAGGTATGAGGACGGCTTTTAGTAGCCCAAAATTCAAATAAATAATAAGCTTGAACAAAAGGGTGATTCCAAATATCCCACGATTACCTCTACAAGCCTACAAAAAAGAAGCATTGAAAGAAAAGATGAGACACAGTCTCCTCACTAACTCCACACATAACACATCTGGAAGGCCTCTAGAAACCCTTATTTTCTATGTTTCCACAAAAGAGACATTTATTGTGAGTAAGAATCCCAATAAAAAATTACACTTTGAACAACAATAAGAATTCTATATTTTTTCCACCAAGAAAAATTCTCGTACCCATTCCACTCTTGCTGTAAGATTTGATAACCACTTGATACCGAATAAACTCCCTTTGGATCATATCTCCAAGTAAGGGCATCAAACTCTTCTAAAGAAGAACAAGGTCAATCTTACAAAATAGAAAAGATAACTTGATCATTTTGATTACCACCCATAGGCCAACAACTCAATTCCTTCTAGGAATAAATATGGATTTTACCCACTAGTCATGAAGACATAAAATCAGCTACTCTAGACTAGCCAATAGCTAAAAATGTCTGACTAAGATCAAGAAGGTGAGGAAAAGAATAAAGAATTAGAGGATAAAGGTCCCAAGAGTCTATCCAAAAAGAGTATTGTGACCAAAACTAACAATCCAAAAAAAACCTTGCTTAACCATAGATGCTCATTTTTATATTATTCCAAATAATAGACCCTCTTCCTACCAAATTCATGTGAGGAACCTACTTCACTAGGGTAAAAAAAATTTCTCACTAACAATCCCTTTAGATTTTAGGGGTTAAAACTTCTTCTGTTAACGAAATTGCTCCACTTATGGCCAAACTTACCCTAGTTAAAAAAAATTCACACTCAAGTTCATCGTGATCAGTTGTATCATGCACCATGATCAGTTGTATGATGAATTCTACACTCGATGACTCTCCCAAAAGTTAAAAAACTCAAAGGATGTAGTTTCTGATTAAAGATTTTATAAAGTTTTCCAATTTCTATAATGAAAACCAGCTTGCTTTCAATTTCTCATTCACAAGCTTCTTTCCAAACTTAGAAGTAACATTTCAAAACATAATTCTCCAATTCCAAAGGATAAAACCTTGAATATTAAAGAAAGGCCCTCCTTCTAGTGCCAATTTCTGTTGACGATGATTTCACTCGTAGAAAATAGGTTGAATAAAATCTCCACAAACAAGACTGTGAAGAGCCTCTTCTTCTTGAAAGATATGGAACAAAGACAACCTAAAGGGAAATTATGCATTCACAAGACAAAGATTGGCTTTCATTCAATCCCAAGACTCTGATAACCAGGTCATGGTTGCAGGAGGGTTGCTCTCGGGTAATGATGTGATATTGCTGTTAATCTCAAAGGGACTATGGTTGGTATTCAAACATCTTGAGTAACACCTCGAATTGAAACAATTAAGCTTGAACATCATGAAACCAAAAGATTTATCATAACATTTCATGAAATATCACAAATTATTTGCTATCACTTAAGCAGATTTAGCATTAAACATTCAACAACTCCATGGAAAATAAAATATTTTCAACAAAATTATTTCCATTCATTCAATTTCTCTTCTTTTTTTTCAAAATTTAAACATCTATTCTAAAACAAAGTATAAAAATACTGAAAATAAAAGTTTCTCCCAGTTATTCTTCATGGATGCCCCAAAGAATTAATTAAATCAAAGCAAACCACTTTACTAGATTACTTCACAACTACATATAAAACGATGCAAGCTTTTAAAGAGAGAGTTTTGTTTATGGACACCGAGTAGGTTCTGTATGCACCCTTAAACAACACAACATACAGTATTTTTCGGCCGAACTTACAAAACCAACTACAAAAGATACTAAGATAGGTAGCTATCCATTAAGCTCTGATATCAATTAATGTCTACATGCATACAAATTTTTATGTTGGAATGGTTCAGAAAACAAGAAAAAAGAACAAAACTTAAAAAATGTTTATGCTCCTCTAACATCCACAAATTTTGAACTTAAATGAAAATGAAGCAACCTCTGGCCTTTTATAGAACACAAGGCTCAGATAGGATAAGACAACTACATGAGAGGAAATCTAAGGGACCAATCTCATAAAGGCATGTGGAATATTATGACCAATAGGAGAATTTCAAATGAAGTCAATAGAAGTCAACTCCAATTACTCATTGAAGCTCTTCAAGTTCTACCTTTTCATCTTTGTCAGGATTCCTTCTGAAATCGGACAAATCTATCTAAACAAAGATATATAGGAGCTCTTCCCATGATTCCAAAGTGATTAGGAGGAAGTTGAACTCCTATATCTTAGGTTCCTCAGTTTGAACATTCCATGAATGAATGTCCCCTAGAACAAACACACTTTGTTACTGCATGCTTGAACTCTAGCATCTTGGTACTCCAGTAACTGGCACATCTTTACAACAAACTCTATTTCAGCATGAGTCTCTTCAGTGCATCATCGAATCTAGTAATACCATCAAATCTATTCACAAATATAATTTTCCTGACCATCCATACCCAAGCTTTGCATCACAATCAATATCTCCTACAATCACAAATTCCAAATATTAAATCCCCTTTAAAACAAAACATTATAACATCTCATGTAAATAAAACCATTATTCAAATGTTAGTACAAAAATCCCATAACTAACATGCCTTTAAAAAAAGAAAAAAACATATCACAAATCCTTGCACATATACTGGATCACCGAAATCATTACATAAATTCAAAATTTTAATAATACACTGCACATTGCAACCTAGTACCCGGTACTAGGTATTCAACTTTACCCACTTACTTTCTTAGACCTCGGTTATACTGGAACTCCATTATACTAGAATCTCACTTACTAGATTGTCTCATACCAGACCGGAGTATTTCGCTTGAACTTCACATTACCTTTCACCTTTTCTGTGTTTCATGTACCCGGTATTCGGTGCACGAAGCACTTTCTAATTATCAAATATTTCTCTTCTTTTCTTCACTTCCGGTGATCTTCCAATTAGCTAGCTCTTGCCATAAGAGTTATATTTTTCACTTGGGTCCCCAAGCCTTTTCAGTCTTGGGGTGTGTTGTGAGACCACACAACAATACCCTTTACCTCTGAAGCATCGAAGGGACATGACTATGATGTCTTAACTGAGAGGAAGCCTTACCTGCTTTAACATAAGTACATGATGGAATATGTGGTTCCCATTCTAGAGGTATGCCTTTAGCTAAGAAACTGTTGAGGTTCGAGTACTACTGGCCAACCATGGAAAGAGAATCCCATCAATATGTGTAGAAGTGTGTCTAGTGTCAATAGCATGGAGATCTAATTCATGCTTCAACTCAATAATTGCAACCAATGGTCACACCCTAGCCTTTCTCACAGTGGGGACTTGACCTCATAGGAAAAATCACTCCACCTCATCCAATGGCCATAAGTTTATCATAACAGCCACTGAGTATTTTACCAAGTGGGTTGAAGCCATTCATATGACCTACATAACAGGGAAGAAAATTGCCAAATTTATCTTGAACTATCTAATTTTTTGTTACGGTGTTCCACAAACCCTTATCTTAGACAACAAAACACCCTTCGAAAATCAAGATGTGAAAGAGTTGTGCCAAATATTCAACATCCAACACCAATTCTCTATCTTGTATTATCCCTAACGAAATGGCCAAGCTAAGGCTACAAACAAAACTATCCTAAAAATCCTAGATAAAATAGTCAATGAAGTTGGTCATGACCAACATCTGTAGCTAAATCCACTCTTTGGGCTTATCAAACTAGTATCTTCACACCTACAAGTGCAACCCCATTCTCCTTGGTCTACAGATTAGAAGCCATCTTGCCTAATGAGGTTGAGCTCCCATCATTGTGAGTGTCACTACAAAACCTGATTATCGATGAAGAATACAGAGTGTCTTGGCTAAATGAGCTAGAATTCCTTGATGAGCTTCGTCTTGACACCCTCAATCACTTGTAAGTATATCAAAACTAATTGAAATGGAGCTATAATAGGAAAATAAAATGTCGTTCTTTCTAGGTGGGGGATCTTGTCTTAAAGCAGAATCAGAAGAACCTTCCAGATCAAGACAACAAAGGGAAGTTTGAGCCTAACTAGTTGGGTCCCTTTGTCATCACAACAAGCTATGGATTAGAAGCATATCAATTGTCAACACCTGAAGGTGAACCCTTGTAGGAACCCACCAATAGCTTGCATCTTAAAAAAAATTATGCCTGGTCTTGAAGGGTGTAAATCTAAAAATACGCAAAAATCAAAAAAATGAGAAAAAAAGGATTGAAAAAGTAAAGAAAAAAATTGTCCTCTAGTGAAAACCATTTCAGTGGTGCTTTGGGAAATTACCTCGATGAAAACTTGGAAAACATGCACCTTGCATAAATAAAGCACCTCCATCCATTATTTGGCTCTTTATCCTATCATTCTTTGCATCACCATCCATCCATCACATCATTCATCCTATTTATTCCACCATCCATCTACGTCCCTATCATAGCTTGATGTTGTGAAGTATCATATCCCCTTAGTACTACTTGGCATATTTCAAAAGGTCAGCTTGTCCTACCTATATCGAGGTAGTCTATCATATTATGCTGGGGGAAATTTGTTTCAACTCACATCGAGCTCTTGTATATCTCAAGGTTATCAAAAATCCCAAAAACATTCAAAAAACATCATCAAAAATCCCAAAAAACATTCATAAAATATCATCAAAAATCCCACAAACATTCATAAAATCTCATCAAAAATCCCAAAAACATTCATAAAACGTTCATCAAAAAATCAAAAAACATCAAAATCATGTATAGCTAAAATCCAAAAGATATCACAAAATTGTAAAGTCAAAATCCAAAACATCCAAAACACATCAAAATCCCTAAAAAGGTCAAAACATCAAAAATCCAAAAAGCAGTACCCTTGTTGAACTACGCCGTCTTTGAGCTTGAACATAGGCAAGGCCATCATTGATGTGCCCCTGAGACACCCTAGGTTAGTCTTTTAGCAGTCTGTCATAACAATCTAACATTCCATCACCTGTGCATTTCTCATCTTGTAAATACGTTGAGTTAGTCAAACTACGCGGTCTCTGCTTGTATAACATAGGCAAGGCTTATATTTGATCAACCCCTGAGGCCCCTAGGATAGGTCTTTTATGTTAGGTTCTCGGTCGAATATTCTCTCAAAAATCCCTAGAAATTCAAATATTTGAAAAACCCTAAAACATTCAAATATCTAAAAATCCTTAAACATTCAAATATCAGAAAACACAAAAACATTCAAAATCTCTAAAAATCCCAAAAACATTAGGAAACATTCAAAAGACCTAAACAACCTAAAAAAAATTGAAAACATAAACAGTCGCATAAACTTTCAAAAAGACTCAAAAATAGCCTCAAAACATTTCAAAATGCCAAAAACATTGAAACATTTTAGAAAATCCAAAACCCATCCATCCCATCTTGCTTTCACCCAAAATAAACCTTCATCCATAATAAATTAATTGTCATCTTCAACCTTTGGTAAAGCAAGTAGAAAATAAGTGTCGCAAGTCGTAAAGTGAGAACCTAACTGGAAAAATCTAAAGTCTAGATCATAGGTAAATACATCAGTGAAGTTTGTATCAACGGCTCATCATAGCATCATCATCCTATATCAAACCATCTGATCAACATGTCCTAGGATGTATCCTTCATACGATGGACATTAGTACCAAAATTCACCTTAGCTAAATTAAACTAGGAAAAAGATAAAGATAACACTAACTATTTGTCTTTGATCTTTTCTTTTGATTCATCTTAATGACCCATTCCAAAGACCTCTCGATGATGTCTATCAAAATGATTTAGAGAGAAAGGAATGGGGCATCAATCATTATCTTTGAATTTGTTGTGCTTGTGGGTATTCTTGTAAAATAATCTTGGTGCATACTTTCTTAGTTGTGTGTAGGGAAATTTTTTGGAGTAGATTGTTGACTATTATGTATGCTTTCATCTGATATATTCTAACCTTCTCAACAAGGTTTCTGTATGTAAGGGTGTGAACAAGAACTATCCTATATGTTTACAAAGTCAAAGTCCATTACACTAGATACAACGCCATCCTGGTTATCAATACCTTGATGCATTGTGTCTATGTGTTATATCAAAAATAATGAATGACAAAAAATTCCAATCCCAAGATATGAAAAAATCATCATCATGTATCTCTCACTACAATCATCTAATAAAGTCTTGGTGCATCATGAACTTGTTGGACGTTTTGAATCAATCTCAAAATCAATGGTCAATCCATTCATTTTATTCTTCTTATTCTTGTATCTTTTCTAACAATTCTATCGAAGCATCAAATCTATGTGATCTACATCAAAATATACATGAGGCTACCCATAGCCAATGATTTTCTATACATCATTAAATATGTCTACATCAATATCTGAGCTATCACAACAACAATACCCCTTTCGTTGGGGCACAATGGGGCATCTATATCATCTTCTGCTCAACAATCTAAAAAGTTGCAGTTCTTTGATTCAAAAGAAACTTAAAATCTCAAGCATAAGTATGATTTTCACCTAGATCGTGAGCCGATTGGAAAATTTTATTCTCTGATCAATCTCTCGAGGGGGAAAACAACCATCTTTCAATCATATCAATATCAAATCATCTAACAAATTTTGTTCCTAGCCTCACTAGCAAATCTTGATCAATTTATCAAATCATTCATCATTGGGATATATCTTTCCCTATCAATCCTTGTGTTGTTCACATCTTGACAACACTATCCTTGCATTGTTGTGAATCCTCAACAATATTATCAATCAATCAATCAAATCAACCAACTTTAGCTTGGCTATCAACATCTCAAAGAGATCATCGATATCAGTTTTTATATCATCATCAACATGAAAATCAACATCAGTCTTTGAACCAATGCAATGAGTACATTGCTTCAAAGAGGGGAAAACGTAGACACCTAAAAATGTCACAACATATCACATTGGCTAACTAACATCATTTCTTCCTCAAACCCATCCTCTTTTCACTTGTTTAATTAAATAAGCCTAATTATTTAATTAAATGCCTCATTTTCACCTATTAATCTAATTGACCTAATTGGGTTAATTCACCCCCTCTCACACTAGCATTTCATCTTATTTAATTAAATAATGCAAATTATTTAATTTTAACCCCAAGTCCTCTTATTTAATTAAATAGCCTAACTTATTTAATTAAATATCATATTTGCATCTCCTTTTCATTAAATAAATTAATAATTTAATGAATATCCTCACATTCCTCATCTTGCAATTAAAATTTATTTTTAATTAACTAAAATGCTAATTTCCCTCTCGTCCACTTGCATAGGGAATATTCCAAAGGAATATTCTCCTATTTTCCTCCAAAAAAAGGGTAATGATTACTCCAAACAAACTTTGAAACAACTTTTTAAAGTTGTTGCAAAGTGTGTTTGTTTGAATGATTTGAGCCCTTGATCTTTTCTTGACCCATTGATGAGAATCTTTGATCCATGTTTCATCATCCTTTCATTTGTACTAACCATTGATAGATCAAATCAATCTCATGCATTGCTTTTTCATTTGATCTTCATTAGATCAATTATTTAATTAATATCATATAATTCCCCTAATTTGCATTATTGAAACTTTGTTTTAATTATCAAATTATTGTTTCTTCCACTTGCAAGGGAATATTCCTCCAAAAGTGGAATATTCAAATGGAATATTCCTTCCCCTTTTTGCACAAATAAAACTTTTCTTTAAATTGAAAAGTATCATTTTTTCCTCACCCATGTAAATATTCCAAAGAATATTCTCTCTCCTCCAATCATTTGAAAAAGGGATATTCTCACTTGGCTTCTTGAGCAAGCTAAACTTGTGACTTCTTGAGCAAGTTACCTTGTGACCTGTGCATGTAGGTCAAAAGTGTGTTTGTTTGGAACAAATGAGAACCGTTCAACTTATGAATTATGATTCAACTTAAACTTTAAGCTCTGTAATTTAAGGAAGTTGGTGGTCTCATGAATTTTACTTTTAATACCTTTAAATATAATTAATTTCACAATAATAAAAAATGAAATATATTTAATCAATTGAAAACTACAAAATGTCATTTGTTTACATTTGTGCATATATCTATTTTAATTAATTTTTTATCATCTTTTATTGCAATTTTTGCTAGCTCAACAAGTTGTATAACTGAGGATTATGCTCATGATGATGATTCTAGTGACATAAACAAGTCAACAACTTCTTTGTTGATGTGCAATGCTCCTTCTATTCTCTAAAGGCATCTAAGGTAATATGAGAGTGGTTGTACGTGGCAGGCCATATGGGATAGGTGTTTGATTTGTTGCCAAGACTATTGGATTGGGCATCTTTATAGGGGTTGCAGCTCATATTTGCAAGGATTTAAGCTTAATAAACCTACAAATGATTCTAGATACGTTGAGGACACCCTATATGTTGGAGAGAAAATCATATTTCATTAAGGAGGCTATTTGATTTCAGATTTTATGTTGTGCTGATAATTCTAGTTCTTGTATCATGCTAGTCTCATTTCTAGTTTTGGTAACTACATTTTGGTAAATCTTGATATTGATATAGCTACTGTTGCAGTAGTGTGTATGTAATTTGTAACTCTATAATATCTATTTTTCTTCTTCAATAAAAAAATATAATAATTTAATAATTTCACAAAAAAATTACATTCTATAACAATTAAACTATAAAACTATAAAACTATAAAAATTTTAGTGAAATGAAATATCCCACATTTATTACAAATCAAGCTCCTCTCAAAAGTATTCGATTACCTATTAATATTTTATTTAAAATCAACATTGTATGAATATTTCCATTTCAAAAGAAAACATTAATTTGAGGTCTTACAACTCACACATACAAATCTCAGTAATCATATAAGAATCAAAACTTAACAAAATCAATGTAAACATATTCAAAAATTATTCAAAATCAAAAACATGTTTTGACATCTATTATAACCATATAAAATTAATTTACTTTTTCTTTTTATGTCTCTACATGTTTACATTATTCATATCACTATTTACAAAATTCATTAATGCTTCTCGAGCACATGTTGCAATTGGATCAACTAATTTATTGGTTGGCATATTTTTTCCATTCTCAACAAAAGCATCA
>VDFB02281492.1:313387561-313757173 GCA_007258455.2 Sequoia sempervirens | reverse complement strand
ATACAACTAAAAGATAAGGATCAAAATAAAGGAATGGCTATGTACATTGACGGAAGGCCAAAGCATCAGGGAATATTGCAGGGTTTATAAATAGTACATGACCTGGGTCAATAAATAAGCAACCCAATTGCATATTTGAGGCGCGCGAGGGAAACCATGTATTCGTATGTGCGATAAAATCATTAACTGCAGGGGAAGAGTTGCTAATCGATTACAATTTGAATCACTTAGTTACAAACACCATTACTATGGGGGTGGTACGTACTATGTACCATTTTACCCAACCTTCAATTAATAACTCCAATATACCATTTTATTCTTATGTTTTTTTTCGTAAGTCTATTGGTTTCATTTCGGTAATGTTTTTTTATATTTAATTTTTGTCATAGCGGGACATTGATCGTATGGAGAAGGCTCTAGTCTAGAGCACAGATCGTGATGTATCTTCAAGCGCTTCTACCTGACAGGTTTACCTCATTTTAATTGTACAAATTAGATACGAGCAAAATGTTTTATTATTATGTTTTTTTCATAAGTTTATTGGGTTAATTTCGATAATGTTTTTAATATTCTTGTTGTAGTCGACTGATCGGGGAAAGGCACCAGCAGTAGACGAGAGCATCCATGGTGAGGTGTAGTCAATATTTTTTGATGATGACATCGCTTATTCAACAAACCCTCTCGATATGATAAAGAATATCCAAAAAAAATACAATGAAGAAATCGTGAAGTTTATATTGATAGTGCCTCAAATAGATGAGATAAGAGAGAGGGTTAAAATATTGTCTAAGAGATTACAAAACTTGCAAGTAAGCTGTCATGAGGTCTTCAATTATAACATAAGTTCATTTATGGCTTTATATTTTGTACTCTTTTATGTCATGAATTAAAAAATGTGTTGTTTTTATAGGGTTATTTTCCTCCTCATGATGCTTCTGGCCATGATCAGGGTACTGTAAGTGCTACTCGAGGAGTAGGGGTTGGTACAAGTGTCCATCCTGAACTTCTTGTGTATACATCACATCATCTGACCCCATCATCCGTGCCTCTATTGTCGTCTGAAATGTCGGCAACACATACCATGCAGGCATTCGTTAATGCACCCTTTGGCAGTGAACACATGCCAGAACATGCGTCAAGACATGTACCTGGGGATGCAAAGGCCACTAGTACTGGTGATGTTTTAGCAAAATTTCCTGGATCTTCCCGTATTACTAGTATGGGAACATTGCCAGTCACATTTGTGGTGACCGAGGATTTCGTTCCCATAAAGATAGAGAAGGTCCCATGTACTTTAAAATGTTTTAATTATTATTATTATATATAATCCAATTGAAATTTACTTATTGATCACTCTTTTTTGAATTTAATGATTCCATGATCATTTTGCAAGAAATGATGTTTTTTATAAACATCTAAGTGATATTACATTGGAGCTCTTCGGGCCCACCATATGTACACGGTGGAATTCCCAAAATCAAAATTTAAAGATGAGCTCATTAACCATTTAGTTGTGTTGTTGGGTGATAAGGAACAAACAAGTCGCCAGCTAGGCCCACCTACTCTAAAACAGCCAATATAAGTCACATTAGAAAGAACAAAAATACAAACATCCCCATGATTCTAGAAGTGGAAAGGACTGCAATTGTCCGGATGGAAAGGAGAAAGGTTGAAAAGAAAAATGAAAAGACACCGAGGGCCAAGGAGGTATGTGATACCCTCAACAATGTAATTATATACTGAGCTACTCTTTCTTTTTACATAATCTAGCGGTATTTCAGAAGCTTTCATGGGTTGCCGGCTTGCTCGAGGCATAACAAAGGAAAGACTAAGAAAAACAGACTGGCAACACAAACTTGTCGGAGGTGGTTATATGAAAATTAGGCACGCATGAATTGTAAGTATCAATAAATGAAATATGGTATCAAATAATAAATTGATTTTTTTTTTGTTTTATCTCACCATAGAAGAAAAATTCATGATGTATACGAAATGTGGGGAGCTCGAATTCCATGAGGAGTTCCCCACCGAAGATGACGAAGGTGCCTTCCAACGAAGGCTATGGAGCGATGGTGAATGCCTAAAGTCTTGACTAGGAAAACACAACCTTCCACTACATCCAATACGCAGGTAAATAAACTCAATAAAGTTTATTTAAAATTGAATATTTTTGCAATCTATTCAATATTAATTTCCACCATAAAGTAATTACATGCCTATTTGTTTTGAACATTCAAGCAATGATAATACTGCACATGACATTGGAATGCAGCCTGGTGAGGGTGAAGCACAACCTGCAGATGAAGGTCATGGTGTGCATCCCAGTACTTTAGAGCATGTAGAGGCATGATCAACATGTTGACATGATCGTGGGGCTAGAAGATGGGAACATGATGTGGCCCCGTAATTAGGGGACCCTCTAAAAGGTTCTTTTAAACATATTTAATTGCAATTGGTGTATTAATTGAAATGTAACCTTTAGGTGTTTCAACTTTAGAGCATGTAGAGCATGATCAATGTGTTGAGCATGATCAAGAACATGATGTGGCCCCATTAGTTAAAGAGGAACATTCTCATGTTCTTTTAAACATATTTAATTTCAATTGGTGTATTAATTAATGTAACCTTTTGTGTTTCAACTGCAGATTAGGATTTAGAGGGTGTTCAACATGTTGAGCATGAGTCTATAATAGAAGTTTAGGAACATGATGTGGACCCATCATGTAAAGAGAACCACTCTAATGTTCTTTTAATTAATGAAATACTTGTAACAATAATAAAATATATCGGTTTAACATTTCTTTGTTATTGTAGCGGACCAATAGCGTGTCCACATTGTTATTTGAGAAAACTGACTAAGTACATTAGATCCACAAGTAAGAGGGAAAAAAAAACTAAAAGGGGGACATATGATTTAGAAAATGATACTCCACTTCAAATTTTTTTAGCTTTAAAAAAGAAACAAAAAAAAAGTGATTGTAATCATATCATGACAACCATATTTTTGATAATATGTAAAAACTGAAAGAATGAATATTATATGTTAATGAATGAATGTGAATATGTTAATGAATAAATGTTATATGTTATTAATGGATGGATGAATGAATGTTATATGTTATTAATGAACGAATGAATGATTAATGTTATATGATTGGGTATGGGGAATTGAGAGTGATGTGAGGGGCTGGGGAAATGAGCTTCCACCATCACATGGTTGGCCCTGTTAAGTAGAGAATATTAAACTATTCTCGAAACAAAGAGAAGCTCAATAAGGTAATGCACTTTTCAATATAACAAATGCATCGTTTGAAGCATCAAACCAATATGAAAAGATGAAAGAAAGTGCTAACTTTTCACTATGGGGGCAGAAAAATGATTCTATATACCATGAATCCATGCTCTGCATCATAATTTGAAGTTGTTTCCATTCCAATGTTCTGAGTTTAGTTTGTTTGTATGGATTTGTATGAATGCCACATTGTGTTGTGTGTGGATTTGGTTTCAAAGCTCGCTTTCTTTTTTAGTGGTGACATAACTCTAAAATTTGACTTTTGTGCATAACGAGGTTAGTGGAAAAATTGACCCCTGAAGGGTTTAGAGGCTCGATTGAGATAGATACACGGATATTTGGATCTTGTTGTTGATGGGAGGCTTTGACTTAACCATGAAATTTTGTACCATCTGTAGGTATGCAAAAGTTTCTCTACTTACATTCATTCTTTATCATAATTGTTGTAAATGATATTAATGCTTCAAACTTAAGATTCGTTTCATTGCTATAATGATCAAAATGTTATACTTTTCTATACATTCAAGCATTCTCTTTCCCCCTACCCTTTGCTCTCTCCCCCCTCCTTTTAAGAATTTTCTTTGTTATAAAAGATTCACATTTCTGTCTCATTTACACAAATTTATCTGAAGCGCTAGGAGTGAATAAAGATATGTAAAAGATGATGGATTATGTCTAAACAACAACTTTCCATCTTATAGCTTATTAAATCCTTAATATTTGAATAGTTTAGAGCTCGAATAATGCTTGAATATGCATGTGTAGCAATAAGGCAGCCTATGTGAAGATTGAAATTTAAAACATCACTTTGGTATTTTTCCTTAGGCAGTGAAATGATATTTTGAGTAATACAAACCTACACACACATTGATATTTTTCGGCATTGCATTGAAGATTTTTTTTTCTCTTATACCTACCCTCGGCTAGACATGTAGGTATATAATATTGGTTTCTGGGTTTATTCTATAAGTAGTTAATTTCAGAGAGGAAGACTAAAATATTCTTAATGTCCTATGTCAGGGGTGAAAGCATATGAATCACTTGCTGAAGGCACCATTTTGTATTCATCCAAAAACTAGTTTGTTCTTTTTTTTTTATGTTTCTTGCATGTGTTTTTTTTATGCTCTAGAGATGTAGCTTGACTCTTTCCTTTGCACTTTTCATCTATTTTGATGATTACAATAGATTGTCCTCATAATTTTTCATGTAGATCTATTTGTAACCTTATTTTCTTCCAATCAATTTGCAAACCACTCACAAATTAAGGACCATTTCACTAACTTGTAGTCATCCATTAGTTCATATGTTGCAGGTTGTGTCTGTGTGCCAATAAATCCTGATGATTGCGAGAAATTTAATCCTACAAGTGTACCCAATCTTTCTCAAGTAAAAGTCTTACCTTATTTTGTAGTACTTTAAGTGGTTAATTGAAGGTGCTTCTTTAGATCTGAGATAGTTGAACCCTAGATTAAAATATGGTATTAGATGGGTAGTATAATGATAAAACTGAGGTCCATTGAACACAAATTACGAACATAATTTCTGGACTATGAATAGTGTTACAATTATAATTATTTCTCCTTTACCTACCTGCATTAATGAAAAAGATAGATCCCTATAAATCTAACCATGAAAGTGTTGAAATCTGTAGTATCTATAGGACTCCGAAAACTATCAAACATATTCTTTTTGAATGTTTTTATACTCAGGAAATTTGGTACTTATTCTGCCATAAGCTGAAGGTCTAGAATAGCAATGGTAAAATTAATTGGCATGATATTCTGTTTTGTAACTTCAAGCTCAAGTTTGATTGTAAGCTATTTTGGTATTTCTTATCCAATGAGATCATGTGGCATTTGTGGAAGGCGAGAAATGATGATAAATTTAAGGGTATCAAGAGGGTACTTACTACGTCTTGCAATAAACTCACTTTCTACTTTGTTGCTCTGTAGGTTTCAATTCTTGTGGAAATCTCAATGGAGAATTTCTTGAAGTCAATAACTGAAGGTGCTGCTAACAATACCATAGAGGATCTGAGAAGTGGAACCACCTGTAGGTTGAGCTTGGAAGAGACCATGCTATTCCAGCAGACATTTGATGAGCTCTAGAGAGCAATTGATGAAGTTGCAAGCCCAGAAAGATAGTGCGGCCCCCAACAGTTGGACCCCCAAGGAGAACTAATGGCGAACCTTGATATTGAAGAAGTCAACAATGATGAGAATGTAATCAACACTATGTATTGTTTATGCTGATTTGAATAGAAACAACTTGTGGTGCTGTTAACAACAATTTGTATTATCTGTGTTGGTTTTGAAAACAACTGGTGCTTTTTGGTTTCTTTCTTGTTGTGCAAAGTACTGATATGGTATATTTCCTGTTATGGAAATTCTTTGATGTTGTACTGATCCTAATGTCGGATAGGAATTTTCATGATATGTAATGGATCTTAAACTATTTTCAATACAAAAAAAAAGATAGTAGATATTGGAAGTTCATTACATGTCTCATGTATGTGTTAGTATTTTAATTTTGTTTAAGTTGTTCAAGAGCTTGATTAGGTCAAGAATATGTTCTACAAGCTCTGTTCTCTTGACACTGCTCAACATTTTCCCTACACATTTTCTCTTCAATCCAGACGTTTCTTAACTCCTTCCCTTGTTAGCCCTTGGTTGTTCTCAAGTGTAATGCTTTTTCTATGCATCTTGCAGTTTGTATGTATGATCAATCATCTCTTATGAAGCATGGATAACCTTTCATGGAATTGTTGTTGTAATTAGACAATTTCCATTGTGAGAATAATCATTTAATTTGTATGGAAGTAAGTCTTTTTCATATTATTTGACTTTGTATTGTAAACTTGTCTTTGCAGGATTCTCTCGGGGGGAACAACATAACTGTGATGATAGGTAGAGTTGTACAACACCATAAATTATTTAGCATTATCAATATATAGCTTATAGAATACTCTGTACAAGTAAAATGGAATGTGCAATGACAATTGGTATCAAATTCAAATCTGAATATAAGTACATTATACACAAGAAGATGGAGAATATGAACTACAGAATGGTGAAGGGAATTTGGGCCAAGCTGAGCACGATGATTCTCTGAAAAATTTCAATAATACTGATAGGGAAGATTGCATGAATGTCTTCAAGAAGAATCTGATGAATTCAAAAAAAAACCGGGTGTTTGACAGAGGAAAGTATGGGCCTTTCTTTTGGGTGGCCTTGAGCCATCATTTACCGAAATGAAATATGATTTTGTTGCCAAATGAATACAGAGGATTAAGGGTTGCCAGTGCATGGATGACTCTTGACAATCCTCTCAAAAATTTCTATTCCATGCACAGTAGTTTAGGAAATAAAAGGAATAGGAATTTCCATTACATGGACAATCCTGATATTCCTTCTTTTAAAATAAATATTTCCATGTACAGTAGTATAGGGTCATGTTCATCTCCATTTCCATTCATTCCATCTTGCTCACTGGTCCATCTCCTTGAGTTTTTTTTGCTCACCCAAAAATCTGGATCCTTGCAATGATCTTACAATCATTCATCCCCAGACGGAGCCACTGTTAGAACTGTAAAATTTTGAAAATTTCATGGCTGCACATACTCATTAGTTCCCAAAAATTCCCATACCATAAGCACAAGAATCCTCTCTTCATAACATTTTTGCCTATATTCTGTCATGTGATCCCATAGAATTCATCTAACCTTGAGTATTTCAATTTATAATTCATATCGGCAAGAGATGGTGAGGGTCTCCACGATCCATAAAGCATTTTATATTAACATATATTTTTTGCAATCTATCGACAATAGTTCGGGAATGTCATATTGATATGATTTCATCTAAAGACACATATCAACAGGACGTAGTTCATTGTCTTAGCGACCAAAGGATCCTATCGGCGAGAAAATCTTCATCGATATAAGTCATAACGAGCACATGTGTGTTATATTGATGAAGCACCAAATGATTGTCGGTGAGACCTAAGTCATCAGTGTAAGTCATAACGGGCTTATTTGTGTCTTATCGATCATGGTGCAATTTCAGAGCATCAAAAAGGAATCTACAATATTCTCAATAAGTTTCCCAAAAAAGTGGGTCCCGTCGGTAGTATAGTACCATCGGGGTGAGTTCGAGGAAGTCTTGTTGACCCATCATATCGCTATAGTGGAATTATATCGGTAATAGGACTTGGCGATATTCATTGTCTTGCTGATAACAAGATTCATCGGCGAGATTGGCATCATCGGAGAGAGATATGGAAGTCAAACCGAATATAGCTTTATCGGTAGGAGAAACATTTTGTTTTGGCGATCAGAATTACCGAAGGAAGGTTCTCGACAAGATGCAAGTAGTCGAAGGAAAGTCCCGGTGACCCCCAAAGTCACAGCGATAAGTTATCATTGGTGAGAATCGTAGCGATACACTTAAGACCAAAGGAATAATTCTCGGGGAGACTCAGAACATTGGTATGACTGCATGGCACCATATCGACATATGATCTATTGGCTATCAGTGAGACTCAGAACATTGATGAGACTGTGTGACACCAAAGCGATATGTAATATTGACTGTCGAAGAGACTTAAGGTGTCGGTGAAACTACATGACGTCTCAACGGGTGTCTAATAAACATGGAAAATGACCAAATAAAATAATTTCTCGAGATTTGAATATGAAGGGACGTGACTTGATTGATCTCTCACCGATGGTACATTTCAATGAATATATTTTTTTAAAAAAATTGCATTGTTTCGTCAAAATTTTGATGAACACAACCGATGAATCATTGAAAAGGTTTGACGAAGTTGCTATAGCTACGATGAAGGCTTCGTTGTAACTCCTTCTCCATTTTGTCACAATTTCGACAAAGTCTACCAACGAATCACAGAAAAGGTCCGCCGAAGTTGCTTAGCTGTGACGAAGGCTTCACCATAACTCCTTGCCCATTTAGTTGCAATTTCGATGAACTCCACCGACGAATCACATAAAAGGTTCGACAAAGTTGCTTAGTTGCAACGAAGGCTTCATCGTAAATACTTGCCCATTTCATCGAAATGGCAACAAAATTCTGGTGTTCTTTTGACACTTCAGAAGAGCCATTACAATTGCATTTTGGTTGTAATTCATTAGTGGATACATGAAGTTTTTGTCGATATTCTGACGAACATCCGAGTCATTTTATGATGCCGACGACTGACGAATCTGCACCATTATTTTGACGTTTAATTCGTCATCGACATTGCGATGAAAATGTTTTCATCATTTCGTCGCTTTTCCAACAAAGATTTTTCGAATGACTGACGAACGTCCGTCGGAAAATGGTGTCAAATTCAGTAGTGTTAGTATGAGCATCATAAGATTTTTGATCAAACAAATAACACTCTGGCTATCACATCCAATCCTCATAGTCTTGTAATCAAAGCCAATGCCATTACCAAGCCTCTGTAACCATACTACCTCCTTAGAGGAATTTGTAGCAGCTATATACTCCGCTTCAGTGGTGGACAATGCAACTGTAAGCTGCCTCTTACTCATCCAACTCACTGCACCTCCAAACAAAGTAAATACATAGCCACTAGTGGACCTTTGACTATCCAAGTCACCTACCCAATCTGCATCAACAAACCCATGCATGTCTAATCAATTGACCACGTCATTAGTAACATGATAAGCCAAATAATAATTAGAAGTACCTCACAAATATCTAAACACCCTCTTAACAAAAATCCAATGCTCTCTACCATGGCTAGACATAAACTTGCTTAGAACTCCCACTGCTTGGGTTATATTTGGTCGTGTAAACCATTGCATACATCAAACTACCAATGGCACTAGCATAAGGAACCATAGACATATCCTCAAAATCATCGTCAAAATTAAGACACATATCTAAGTTCAAATTAGTACCAACTGGAAATGGAATACTAATTGGCTTATAGTCATGCATATTAAACCTCTACAAAATGGTATCAACATACTTACTCTAACTTAAAAAAAGGTTTTTGTGATCCCAATCTCTTATGATCTCCATCCCAAGAATATATTTTGCAGCCCCCAAGTCCTTCATATCAAATGTGCCAGAAAGTTGTGTCTTGAGCTAACTAATCATCACCTTGCTATTACCAATAAATAACACATCATCAACATACAAGACAATAAGTAGAATCTAGTCATCAATAACTTTAATGTACACACACTAATCCTCCTCACACCTAAGAAAACCCAACTTCAATACAAAAACATCAAACTTATGGTACCACATCCTGGGTGACTATTTCAAACCATACAAAGATCTCTTCAACCTACAAATTGATTGTTCTTTTCCTTTCACAATAAAACTGTTAGACTGTCACATATAAATTTCCTCCTCAAGATCTCCATGCAAGAAATAAATTTTAACATTGATTGTCTCTATCTCAAAATCACAAGAAACAACAATAGATAATAGGAATATAATAGAAGTCAATTTAGTAACAAGAGAGAAAATTTCACCAAAATCAACTCCCTCTCTCTGGGAGTAGCCCTTAGCCACTAATTTGGCCTTGTATTGCTCTAATTGACCATATTCTCTAAATTTATTTTTAAATACCAACTTTCATCCAATGGGATTCCTTCCTTTGGGAAAACTAACAAGATATCGGGTGTCACAAATATTCAAAGTCATCATCTTCTCTTGCATGGCCTACAATCAAGACTCACTTTCCTCTAAATAGAGAGCCTCCCTAAAAGATCTAGGTTCATCATCAGTACTCAACAAAAAAAATACACAATAAAAAATATGATCTAGGCTATACCTATCAAATTGATTTCATTGTCTTGTGGACTTCCTCAAGGTAGGAGTAATGGGTTCTAACTATTATTCTTCTTTTGTGTGCTCATCCTACACATCCTTTGAACTATTTGAACTCTCTTCTTCTTCTCCATTCTCAAATCCATCGATTGTTCTTCTACATGTGCATCTTCCTGCTTCTCAATATTTATCCCAAAGTGCACTATCTTTGTCTTATCTTTCTCCTTTTGTTGTTCTTCTCCTGAGTAAGCTCTAAACTCCTTGAAAATCACATCTTTAGAAAATATTATTTTATAGGTTAGACGATTCCAAAGATTATAACCTTTTACATTCTCACCGTAACCAACAAAGATGCATTTCTAAACTTTTGAATCTAGTTTAGATCACTTCTCTTGAGGCACATGAACAAAATCCTCACAACTAAAGACCCTTAAGTGTAAAATAAAAAGGTTTTCTACCTATCCAAATTTCATAAAGAGTTTTATCAATAAGAGCTAAACAAGGAGATCTATTAATCAAATAGCACACAGTACCAGCCGCTTCTTCCTAAAAGCATTTATCAAGCTTATAACCACTCAACATGCTCCTAGCTCTTTACATCAAGGTTCAGTTGATTATTTCTACTACCCAATTTTGTTAGGGAGTATAAGGAGTATTCTTCTTTTGAAAAATTCCTACATTCTTACAGAACTCATCAAATTTAGCGGAACAATATTTACCCCCATTTTCAGATCTCAACACTTTTATCTTATAATCTAATTGCTTCTCAACTAAGGCCTTAAATTCTTAAACTTAGTGAAAAATTTAGATTTAGAATGCATAAAATAAATTCATGTGTATCTTGAGACATCATCAATGAATGAGACATAATACCAATATTTACCCAAAGACTCAACATCCACTGGTCCACATACATCTAAATGAATGATCTCTAATAATATCTTTACCTTATTAGTTCCATTAGGAAATGAAGATCTATTATGTTTACCAAACACATAATTCTTACAAAAATCATTTTTTCCATAATCAAAGATACTGTCAACTAATTTTTTTTTATTAAGAATGGTCTTAGGAATTTTTCCACCAATGTGACCCAACCTATGATGCCACAACATACATGTATTTTCATTACTAGTTACATTGTAAGAGTTACATAAAGAAGAGACATTTAGCCTAAACAAAGTACTTATCGGATATCCTTTAGCTATCACCAAAATCCCTCTTACCAACCTACAATAAAAATTTTCAAATGTCACATGCATTCTAAAACCATTCAACTTGAATATTGAAAGTAAATTTCTCAAAAGTCCTGAAATATGTAAAATATCTTCAAGAGATTTAATCCTCCAATCACTGAAACACAATTTTACCTTTCCCTTACCAATAATCTTCTTAGTGCTATTATCACCAAGGAAAAGATCTCCCCTGTCATATTATTTGTAATTTGTAAACCACTCCTTGTGAGGATTCATGTGGTAGGAGCAACATGAATCAATAAGCCAAGAATTATTACTAATAGAGTTAGCTAAAATAAACAAACCATCAAAATAATCATCAAAGGAATTTTCCTTGGAGGAATCAACATTCTTTTTCTTGTTCCTAAACTCCTTCACATGCCCTGTTTTGCCACAATTCCAACACTTTTCTCTTTTTGAATTTTTGAGGGTCTTAGAACATCCTTTAGACTTATCCCTCTTTTTATCCCCTTTAGGCCCTTTCTCTTTGGACCTTCCTTGCACATACAAGGAATCTTGGGAGCCAAAATTCATAGACTTTCTCCTGATCTCCTTTAATAAAAGTATGAAAATCATACTTTCCATCTTTGGCTCTACATTACCACTACTTATAGCAACAATTAGATTTTCCCATGATTCGAGCAAAGAACAAAGAAACTAGATAGATTTATCTTCAACTTCTAATTTAACATGTACTAATGCACGATGAATTATAATTATATTAAAATAATTTAAATGGTTTACAACTGAATCGCCATCTTTCATTTTTAATGAATATAACTGTCTTTTGAGATATAAAGTTTATTAGACAAACTTTTAGTTTGATAAATATCGCCTATTCTATTTTTAATGAATATAACCGTCTTTTGAGATATAACTTATTAGACAAACTTTTAGTTTGATAAATATCGCTTATCCTCTTCCACAACTTGTATGCAACGTATTCTATGGAGACATTCAAAAAGATGGAATCTGTGAGACACAACCATATGGTTATGATTATATGGGAAAAATAGGTTTTGAATGGACCCAAAACCATTTGTAATAGGTTTTGAATGGACCTGAATCCAATAACAAGTAGGTTTTGATGAAGACCTAAAAATTACTCAAAGAAGAACAATCTACACAAGAATACACCAAAGACAACCACCAATGATCTAGCAGTAGATCACCAAAAGAACAACATGACTACCCAAAACTACACAAATCAAAAAAGGTTTTAAAGGGAACCTTAAACCCAACACAACCAAGTTTTACAAGGGATCTTGAACCTAAATTAGGTTTAGAAGGGAACCTAAAACCCAATTACATCCAAATTATAGGGATCAAAATCCCTCACAACACACCAGGTTTTTATGGGAACCTTAAACCCACTGCTCACACCATCACAACTTAAATCCACTGGGTAGGAAAACCAAGAAAGCATGATCAACAAAAATTGCCTTCCCACCAAAACAAGAGAGGAGACAACCCATCCACACCAATGGGAAGAAGAAGATCTCTTGTAGAACCACCAAACACAACCGTATGGTTACTTGTGCCTTCTTGTCTACATTTTTCCAATCTTCATTAGACATTGCAATTGGTTTACTCTATTGTGAAATTGGAAACCACTAGTCTCTCTCTTCAAGGAGATCCTCCATCTCCAATTTCCACATTTTGTAGCATGTGCCATTAAATTTATCAATATCATGGTGAGAGGTAGAAGCCATGATAGACAATCCTCTTCATAATTTTTTTGATGAATAGGCATTAATCTATATTAATTCAAAGATTAGAATACATATTCACAAAAAAAGTGGGTGGTAAGAAGGCACACCCTGAGAGTCACATGGGAAATGCCCAGAAAAGCCAAAAAAGCAACCAGTCACATGGGCCTAGCCCAAAAGTCCATGATTACAAAAATAGAAAAGGCCATTAAGCGGCCAAAGTAGTGCAGAAAAAAGCTCCCACTATAGTAAAAAAACCTTCCAACACGTAAGAGAAAGGCGTCCCCTTCTCTACGGAATCGTTAACTTTGATACCAAATGTTGAAAATAAGGTAAAGGAAAGATACAATATGAACTTATGCAAGTGAATTTAGATATGAAAATTAGATCACTGATTGGCTCCTAATGTGGTTGCAAAAACACCAAAAATTAGGCCTTTAATGAAATCAAGGTAAAATCCCCCTTTACTCCCCTCAAAATGAATAAGATAATAATTGGAGCAACCATTTTTTGAGCCCTTTTGGAGCCCTTTTCATTTTTGGTGTTTTCAAGAAATGATTGGAGCTTTAATAAGATAATAGTAAACCTCTCCTTCACTCCCCCAGAATGAATTGGGCTCGAATAATTGCTATGAAAACACCAAAAAATCAAACATTTATTAATATTAGGCTAACCCCCCATCACTCCTCCAATAATGAAATGGGCTTCTAATGCAATTGAAAAAGAAACAAAAAATTAGATCTTTAATAAAGTCAAGCTAATAACCCACTTCACTCTCTCCATAATGAAATGGGCTCCATTTTTTTTGTGTGGAAACACCAAAAATTAGACATTTAATAAGATCGGGCTAAACCCCCTCCTTCACTCTCCTAAAATGAAATGGGCTCCAAATGTGGCTATAAATAATCTGATGATTAGACATGCAATAAGATCAGAATAAATATCAACTTCACTCTCGCAAAATGAAATGTAGTTACAAAAATTTAATAAAAAAATAGACCTTTAATAAGATTAGGTTAAATTCTTCCCTTCACTCCCCTAGAATGAAATGGGTCCCAAAATGGCTACAAAAACACAAGAGATTAGGCTTATAAAAAAATTAGGCTAAACTGCATTCACTCCCCCTAGAATGAAATGGTCTCCTAATGAAGTTGCAAAACAAACCTAAAATTAAAATTTTAATAATATCAAGCTAAACCCCCTAGTCCTACAATAATGAAATAGGGTCCAAACACAACTATAAAAACACCATGTAATGTCACCCCTTTCTTGCATGTTCATACCTTACCTCAAAAGGCTATGTAGCATGGAAATATTTATAAAAGTGTTGATCCATCTACATGAAGGATGTAATTAGGATAGACTAGTAATTAAGTTTTGAATTTATGGACATTTCATGTTATGACTGATAGTGATGATTTTGGTGTTCTATTTTTCCAATATCCATGGGTTGATGATAAGTTTCTTGTACATATAATCTAGAACATGTTAGGATGATATTTTATTATTAGTTGATTAAATTAGGTTATTTCACTTTCTATGAGATTCACATGAGTAGTTGAAGTGATAAGTTGATATTTAATGATGCATTAAGATATGTTACAAGTTGATGAATGATTCTAATATTATGCTTATAAATTATATTCTTAGTGAATTTCAATATTGTCAAATGTGATTGTGATGATCATTTGAATTATGTGATGAATATGCTTCAATGGTCATAGTCCATACACATATGTGGATTCATGTTTCCATATTCTAAAAAAAAACATTGAAAAATGAAATGCTTCTATGACGATCAATGGGATGATAGATAAGAAATGTGTAATTAATTTTATATATGAAATTTAAATAATTATAATTTTTTAACTAGAAATGTATAGTTGATATATGCAAAATTGGTTTGTGTTACTTATTGATGCTTCGACTATGATAATTATATATAACAAACTAATATATATGTTTAAGTGTGCAAGTGAAGTGCCAATGGGAATCAGGGTCACATGGTAAACCCAAATTTGTGTTCTATTGATTAAGTTTATCTTAGTTCATTTGGAGGAACTAAGGTCAAGTGTAGTATGTGCAATATAGTGATGTGAACATGCTTATAATGTGATTTTAGTATGCTTTATGGTGTGGAATTATTTGGTTTTGATAAAAGATGTTTAGAATTTTGGTCTTTCAAAATTTGATTTTATGGTAATCTTGTTCTAGTGACTTCATAATGTTTTTTAAGTGGGTAAATGAAGTCTTTTTACTTAATTTAAGTCCCTAAGTATTTAAAATTTTATGTTTTTTTATTAGGAAGTTTAATAGGTTTGAATGAGTATTTTTATTCATTTTGGTTAATTTTTTATGTATCGAAGTGTTAATTTAATAATATGGGTGATGATAATTTTAAGTGTAGGAAGTTTTATTTTAATTAATTTTTAATTGCCTAAAACCACCATTTTAAAAAGTGATAAAATTTTGAGATAGTTTGAAAGTAGTTGGGAAAGGTGGCATTGAAGATGATGAAATGGATAAAGACATAAAACATAGGATAAAAACAATAATGAACAATTAACTTTCCTTTTACCTTTCTCACCTCATGGATTGAGCTCAAGTAGATGCACCCATGTCAACTTGATGTGATCCTTTTGATATTCTAGTTGGATGGAATATAGTTTTTTAGACCAACAATGTGATGTTTGGATTGAAGATTGATAGAAGAAAATGACAACATGAGAACAAGATGATGGAATAAGTTATAAAATGAGAGAAAATGTCTCAATTTATAGATTTTTGATGGGGGAAATCAATGGCCAAGATGCATTGACTAAATTGAGGCTCAAGATCTAATGAGATGATGAAGGCTTAGCCTTGTGACAAGTATCACAAGAGGAAACGAGGTGTAAGAGCAAGGTGTGCTCACACATGTGTGAGCACACATGGGAAAGAACATGAAAAAAACATGTCTATGACATTTGTAAGTGATAAAGTGGCATGTCTATGACATATGTAAGGGGCAAGGTGGATTCACATGTGTGAGAGGTATGCTCACACATGTGTGAGATATATTCTCACACTTGTCACATAATGACAAGTTTCGATCTTGATCCATGTAGATGGATTCAAAGGCTAGGATTGAATGGACAAGGATTGATGGTGATGTGGAATTAAATAATAAGAAAATTGTAATGAAGGTTAAATAGCCTAAATTAATTAATTAAGTAGGCATTAATTTATTTATTTAGTTAGAAGGTTTGGGGGATAAAGTTAGATTTAATTAAGGGTGGGATAAGGATTAATTAATTAAATATTATTTATTTAATTAACAGATAGAATGGGGTAAATTCAAGTATGGTCAGATATGGATATATTTAGATGTGTACAACCTAATCTTATTAAAGGTCTAATTTTTCATGATTTTATAGTCACGTTTGGAGCCCATTCCAATTTGGGTGGACTAAGGGGGGTTTGGCCTAAATTTATTAAAGGTCTAATTTTCTATGTTGTCACATCTATATTTGGAGCCCATTTCACTCATGGGAACTAAAGCTAAATTTTTAGCCTAATCTTATTAAAAGTATAATTTTTGGTGTTTTCACAGTCATGTTTAGAGATCATTTCACTATGTGGGGAGTGAAAATATGATTTAACACTATCTTATTAAAGGTCCAATTTATAGTCTCTTCCCAACTACATTTGGAGCCCATATCATTATGGGGGAGTGAATGAGGGGTTTAGCCTAACCTTATAAAAGGTCTAATTTTTGTTGTTTTTGCAATTGTGCTTGGAGCCCACTTCACTCTAGGGAGTGAAAGGTGGTGTTCAACCTAATCATATTAAAGGTCTATTTTTTTGTGTATTCACAATTGCATTTTTAGCCTAATTTAGTCTAGGGGGAGTGAAGGGTGGCTTTAACTTGATCTTATTCAAAGTCTAATTTTGTGTTTTTTTACACTTACATTTGAATCCCATTTTATTATGTGGGGATTGAAGTGGGGGTTTAGCTTGATCTTATTAAAGATCCATTTTCTGGTGTTTTCATAGTCACATTTCAAGTCCATTTTATTTTGGGGTAGTGAAGGGTGGGTTTAGTCTGATCTTATTAAAGTTCTCATTTTTGGTCTTTTTGTAGTTGCATTTAGAAACCATTTCATTTTGGGAGGAGTGAAGTGGGTTAGCATGATTTTATTTAAGGTATAATTTTTCACATTTTCATAGTCACATTTGGAGCCCATTTCATTATTGTGGAATGAAGAAGGGTGTTAGCTTGATCTTATTAAAGCTCTACCTTTTATTTCTTTCACACTCATCTTTGGATCCCATTTTATTATAGGGTGAGTGAAGAGGAGGGTTTAACATGATCTTATTAAATTTATACTTTTTGGTGTGTTCATAGCCACATTTGGAGCCTATTTACCATAAGGGGAGTGAAAGAGTGGTGCTTAGCATGATCTTATCAAAGGTCTAATTTTTAGTATTTTTGCAACCACATTTGGAGCCTATTTGAGTCTAGAGGAAGATAAGACGTGGTTTAGATTAATCTTATTAAACATCTATATTTTATTGTTTTTATAGTCACATTTGAAGCCAATTTCATTATGAGAGGAGTGAAGGGTTGGTTTAGCCTAATCCTATTAAAGGTTTATTTTTTGATGTTTTTGCAGCCATGTTTGGAGCCTAGTTTAGTTTAGGGAGATCAAGGGTGGGTTTAGCCTAAATTTATTAAATTTCTATTTTTTAGTGTTTTTGAATCTGTATTTGGAGCCCATTTCATTCATGGTGATGTGAAGGGGGTTGTTTAGCTTGATCTTATTAGAGGTTTTTTTTAATATTTTTTCAAAAATATTTGGAGTCCATTTAATTTTCAGGGGAGTAGCTTGAATGATTAAATGTCTAGTTTTTGGTGTTTTCACAACCATGTTTATAGCTCCCATTTTATTATATATGGACTGAAGAGGGGGGTTAGCCTAATCTTATTAAATATCTAATTTTTAGTATTTTAGTAGCCACACTTAGAGTGCATTTCATTTTGGGGGATTGAAAAGAGGGGTTTAGCCTGATATTATTAAATGTCTAATTTTTGATGAGTTTGTAGCCATGTTTGGAGATAATTTCATTGTGGGGGAGAAAAGGGTAGTGTTTAGCATATCTTATTAAATGCCTATTTTTTTATCTTTTTGTAGTCGAATTTAGAGACTATTTCACTCTAGGGAGAGTGAAGGGGTGATTGACTTGATATTATTAAAGGTTTGATTTTATTGTTCTCATAGTCATGTTTGGATCCCATTTAATTCTAGGGGGGTGTAAGGTGGGTTTAGCCTAATATTACTAAAGGTCTAATTTTTGGTACTTTCATAGCTGTATTTTGACCCAATTTTAGTCTATTGAGAGTGAAGATTTAACTTAAACTTATTGGAGGTCTATTTTTTGTTTTTTTTATCCATGTACAAATCCCATTTCATTCATGGGCGAGTGAAGGTGGATGTTTATCTTGATCTTCTTAATATCTAATTTTTAGTGTTTTCTATTCATGTTGGGAGCCCATTTCATTATGGGGGAGTGAAGAAGGGCTTAGTGTGATCTTATTTAAGGTCTATTTTTTGGTATTTTCATAGTCATGTATGGAGCCCATTTCATTTTTGGAGGAAGTCAAGAGGGGATTATCCTAATCCTATTGAATGTTTAATTTTTGATGTTTTCTCAGTCATTTTTGGAGCTCATTTCATTCTGGGGGCTAAAGGGAGTTTAGCTTGATGTTATTAAAGGTATACTTTTTAATGTTTTTGTAACTAATTTTAGATTCCATTTCATTTAGGGTGAATGCAGGGGTAGGTTTGTTGCAGTTTGGTTATCATTGATGTCAAAAGAGTTAAAAGTAAGTTATAGTCTGGATGATTGGTTGCTAGATTCTCTGAGAAATTCTTTGCATTTATCTATTGATGATGGTGTGCTCCTACAGTTAGGAAGTTACCTTCATTGTGTGTCAAAACATGTGTGATACAATTTTTTGATCATTTCAGGTCTGAAAAGGCATTTTTAAAGTTGACAATTTGAAGTCTATGTTGTTTCTATGAGGATGCTCATAGAGTGTAAAAGTTGGCTCTAAATTTCTTTGTATTTGTAGATATGGTTATGTGGTTCAAAATTTAAGTTTAGTGTGCTGTGAAGGTGCTATATCCAAGTTTTCATGTCATTAATCCTTTCGTAGAGAAAGTTGTAAGTGACAGAGTTCAGGATTGTGTTGTTCGGTGATTAGTTTCAATGTTTGTTGGGTTGCATGAACTTATTGCTGCATGAAGTTGTGAGAGGCATGTATGAGAGTATTCTTGAATATCATATGATGTTTGTTTCTTCTCTGCAAGGTGTTTTCTAGTTTCTCCAAAATAGGTTGTGGTCCAAATTTTTTTTCTACTATGTTATGCTTTTACCTGACCGACTAAGGTATGTTGGTGGTGTGTGCTACAAGTTCAAGGTTGCATGGAGTTCATAGAGTGTTTGAAGGTGTTGTATAGGTCATTCCAACTCATCTAGGAGAAGCATAAGTAATGCTTTATCATTCATGTGTACCACCATTGTTGTGATGGCTGATATGCTACAAGTTTCATATTTTCTTGCTTAAGGCCAACCTAATTTGAATTTATGAAGCATGCAGATGATTTCTATTGAAGATCAAAGATGTGAAGATTGTTTAGGACCAAGTTAAGTGTGTGTTGGAATCCAAAAAGTGTGTTCCTCTTCTTTGTGTTGTGTGTAGTCCTTTTGGGTCTTTCCTTCTACATGTTTCATGTTGTTGTTTTATCTTTGGCCGACTTGTAAATATAATATTTTCATTGTTGTGGACCGACATGTAATGTAATCAATATAATTTCATATGTATATTGTAAACCTATTTGATCTAGGTGGTGGATTAAGAATGTGGTTAATGGAAGTGTAATGCATTATGATAATTATATAAGCAACTGAAAGAGAAAGAGAAGTGGGAGATCCTGCTGGGATTTGATTTGATCATATCTTTGTGAGAGAAGAGAAGTGAAGAGTGTACCTAACTATTTGTTGGAGGTAGTGAGCCAAAGGAAAAACTTCTTGAAGGATAAAATAAGTGAGCTAATAAGTTGTAGAGAAGACATTTGAAGAAGTTGTAGAAGAGTTATCAAAGCAAAATTGTAATCATCAAAAGAGAAGGGAAAAAATAGAATTGCAATCATCAAAAGGATTGAGCCTAATCATCAAATTTAGATAGTGGAAGGACTGGCATTCTATAATCTTTCCTAAGTTTATTCTTAGATTAGGGTGTAGTTTCTTCCTTGGGTTATAGCCCTAAAACAAATTCTACAGGGAGTTGTAGCTTCCTTAAGAGTGACCCTAAAACCTTTTACAGGGAGTATTTGCTTCCTTGGGTTGTAGCCCTAAAACAAAGTTGTAACTATTATTCATTTGTGAGGTTGGATTAGGACAATAGCTCCTAGCAACATTTCTCACTGTGGTTTTTCCCCTTTGGGGTTTTCCACGTACATCTGGTGTTGTGTGGTGTTATGCATTGTGTTCCTCTTTCATGTTAATGTTTATGTTGTAGTGTTAAAATATCAGTTTGCTCTAGAGGGTTTGAGATTTGATAGAATATTGATTCACCCCCTCTCAGTATTTTGGTGTGTGTTCAACAAAATTTAGTCTAGTATTATTAAATTTTTAACTTTTGGTGTTTTTGGATATGTTTGGAGTGCATTTCATCCATGGGGAAATGAAATTCAACTTAGATTAATCTTATTAAAAGTCTATTTTTGTCTATTTTCATAGCCACATTTGGAGCACATTCATTTTAGGGGGAGTAAATGAGGGTTTTAGCTTGATCTTATTAAAGGACTAATTTTTTGTGTTTTCATAGTCATATTTGGAGCCCATTTCATTCTAGGGGAAGCGAAGGGGGTTTAGAATGATCTTATTAAATGTCTAATTTTTTTGTTTCTATAACCACATTTGGAGCCTATTCCATTTAGAGGGTAGTGATGAGGGTTACTTTAATAAGATTAGGCTAAACTCCCCTTACTTGAGAATGAAATGGTTTATAAATATGGCTAGGAAAACACCAAAAAATGTACCTTTAATATGATTAATCTAAACCCGCTCGTAACTCCCTTAGAGTGAAATGGGCTCCAAACATGGCCCTAAAAACAACAAAAATAGAACTTTAATCAAAATAGGCTAAAACCCCTTTCACTCCCCCCAGAATTAAATGGGCTCTAAATGTAACTACAAAAAAACCAAAATTTAGACCTTTAATAAGATCAAGCTAAACCCCTCTTCTAATCAAATGTGCTTCAAACACAACTATGAAAATATAAAAATAGACCTTTAATAAGATCAAGATAAACCCTCCCTTTCACTCTCAAAATGAAATGGGCTTCGAATGTGGCTATGAATACAAAAAAATTAGACCTTTATTAAGATTAGGTTACATCCCCACCTTAACTCCACTTAGAATAAATCGGCTCCAAATGTGACTATAAAAACACCAAAAGTTAGACTTTTAACAAGATCGTTCTAGACCCCTTTACTCCCCCTAGAATGAAATGGGCTCCAAATATGACTCTGAAAACACTAAAATTAGACCTTTAATAATATCAAGCTAAACCCCCTTCACCTCCCCATAATGCAATGGGCTCCAAAAACAACTATGAAAACACCAAAAAATAGACCTTTAATAAGATTAAGCTAGAGCCTCCTTCACCCCCCATGAATGAAATTTTCTCCAAATTTAGGTGTACAAATATGAAAAATTAGAGCTTTAAGAAGATCTGGAAAAGCTTCATTTCACTCCCTCAAACTCAAATGGGCTCCAAATGTGGCTATGAAAACACCAAAAATAGACCTTTAATAAGATCAAGGTAAACCCCCTTCACTCATCAATAATGAAATTGGTTCCAAACATGACTACAAAAACACCAAAAATTAGACCTTTAATAATATCAAGCTAACCCCCATACACTCATTGAGAATGAAATGGGTTCCAAACATGACTATGAAAACTCCAAAAATTAGACCTTACTGAGATCAAGATAACCCCCTCTTCACTCCCCCCATAGTGAAATGAGCTCTAAATTTAGGTCCAAAAATACAAAAAATAGCCTTTAAAAATGATCATGCTAACCCCCACCAAACTCCCCTCAAAATGAAATGGGCTCTAAATATGATCATGAAAGCACCAAAAATTAGACCTTTAATAAGATAAGGTTAAATCCCTCCACTCCCCCTAAAAAATATTCTCTAAATATGAGTACGAAAACACCCAAAATTATACCTTTAATAAAATAAAGCTAAACCCCTTTTCACACCCAATAGAATAAAATTGGCTCCAAATGTAGCTACAAAAACATATAAAACCAAACCTTTAATAAGATCAAAATAAACCTTCCTTCATTACCCCCAAAATGAAATGGGCTTTAAATGTGATTTTGAAAACACCAAAAAATAGACATTTAATAATATCAAGTTAAAGCTTCCCTATTCACTCCACCAAAAATGAAATGGGTTAAAAAGAGGCTACCAAAACACCTAAAATTAAACCTTCAATAAGACAAGCCTAAACCCCTCTTCACTTTTTCCATAATAAAATGGGCTCCAAATGTGATTATGAAAACACCCAATTTTTTTAAAAATAAGATTAGGCTAAAACCCCACTTCACTCCACCAAAATGAAATGGGATCTAAATATGGCTAAAAAAACACAAAAAATAGACCTTTAATAAGATCAGGTTAATCCTCCCATTCAATCTCATAAAATAAGATGGGATCAAAAGACGGATATGATCAAAACACTAAAAATTAAAAATTTAATAAAATAAGGCTAACCATCCTTCACTCTTCCTAGAATGAATTGGGCTCCAAAAGTGGTCATAAAAACCCCCTTCACTCCTCCTAGACTAAAATGGTCTCCAAACCTGATTACAAAAACACCAAAAGTTAAACCTTTAATAAGATCAATTTAAATGCCCCCTTCACTCTCCTAGAATGAAATAGACTCCAAATACGATGCAAAAACACTAAAATTTAGACTGTTAATATGATTAGGCTAAAGCCCTCTTCACTCCCCCTAGACTAAAAGGGCTCCAAACGCTACTATAAAAACATGAAAAATTAGACATTTAATGAGATTAAAAAAATCCTTTAGTACCTCTAACATGAGATGGAATACAAATGTAGTTGCAAAAAAAAATAAAAATAGACTATTAATAATATCAGGTTAAATCCCCCTCTCTTGACTCTACCTAGAATGAAATAGGCTCCACACACAGTTGGGAAAAAATAAAAAAATATACCTATAATAAAATCAAGATAAGCCACTCCTTAATTCTCTAAGAATGAAATGAGCTCCAAACATGGCTATGAAAAACCAAAAAATAGATCTTTAAAAAGATCAAGCTAAATCCCCTTTCAATCCCTCAGAATGAAGTGGACTCCAAATACATCTATGAAAACACCAAAATATAGACCTTTAGTAAAATCAAGCTAAGCCCAACCCTTTATTCTACTCACAATTAAATGGGCTCCAAAAGTTAAAGATTTAATAAGAGCATTATAAACCCCCTTCACTCCTCCCAAAATTAAATTAGCTCCAAATTTTGGCTAAAAAAACACCAAAATTGATACCTTTAATAATATTAGGCTAAAATCCCCCTCACTCCCCCTAGAATGAAATAGGATCCAAACATGGCTGCAAAAACCCAAAAAATAGACCTTAAATAAGATCATGATAAACACCCCTTTTCACTCCCCTAAGAATGAAATGAGCTTCAAAAACTACTAAAAAAAATACAAAAAATAGACCTTTAATAATATAAGGCTACGCGCCCCCACCTTCACTCCCCACAAAGTAAAATGGGCTTGAAAAAGAGATACAAAAACACCAAAAAAATAACTTTAATAAGATTAGTCTAAACCCCTTCACTCTCCTGAGAATGAAATGAGCTCCAAATGCATCTACAAAAACACCAAAAATTAGACCATTAATAATATTAGGCTGAACCCCTCCTCTCCCCCATAATGAAATGGGCTCCAAAAATGACTGCAAAAACACTAAAAATTAGACCTTTAATATCATCAAGCTAAAACCCCTTCACTCTCTAATAAATGAAATGGGCTTTGAACATAGCTACAAAACCACTAAAAACTAGAGCTTTAATAAGACCAAGCTAAACCCTCCCTTCACTACCCCTAGATTGAAATGGGCTCCAAGCGAAGTTGTGAAAACACCAAAAATTAGAGCTTAAATAATTAGATAGAATTGTTGAAACATTATCATGATCCACTAACATGAAATTCCTTCCCATCCCTTATGATATAATTTATTATTGATGACTAAATTTATTTCCATGTTCTAGTTCCATCAACTACATGGTATCCTTCTTCTTGGGCTACAAGATCTTAATCCTTTGTTTATAGATGGTTGATCTTGTAGCTATGGGTCTATGACGGTCCTTTGGCTATGTGTTGCCTAATGCTCTCGCTACATGGTTAGTTCCTCCAAACTACTTATACTATATAATTATCATAATTCATAATAATATACTATCATATTTCAGAAATAACCATATAAACATGCAAACAATTATAAAACCATCATTTATCAAATTTAGTGCTTTATACTAAATATTAGTCATAACATTTAGGAATGTCTAGGAAATATTTTAAAGCATAGGAAATAAATATCATTAACATGGATAAATACTAGACTCATCAATCTTGACATAGTTCGAGTATTTAAAAGTGAAGGAAATAAATTGAGCAATATCATTGTGATTTTTGTTTTCTTGGATAATAATTGCTTACCCTCCAAGAATTTCATTGATGATTGGTTGGGAAATGTTTAGGGTAGAAAAATTAGAATCTTTGTAATTTTTTATAAAATGATTTAGAAGGGGTTGTTTGTGATTTTCTTCAAAAACCATAATATGCAAGAATAAGTTTCTAAAAGGAATTTTGGAATATTGGTTAGTCTATTTTTAGAGCTATTCCTTGGTCAATAGAGTCTAAATTAGAAAAAAACTTGGCAATTTTAGTTGCAAGGTGGCTTGAAATTAGAAATTTGACCCCTCAATTATAGAAATTTATTCCCCAAATATTGAAGCCTTTGAGGGAAATACAATTTAAAATGGAGGATACCAAGATATATCTCCCAAATTTGAATGCTAAGGTATTTATTTCCTCGAATCCTAATATTGAAGTGCCAAAATCTTTGTGTATTCAATTGTGTGGTAACTATATTGAATGTGAGTTTGAGATTTTGGGAACTCTTAATGCTTGTTTTCTCTATAAATGAAATGGTCATCATAGGAAGTACTTGTTGGAAACAAGCAACACTGAGAGGGGGGGGGGGTGAATTAGTGTTGTGAAAAAATTCAATTTTATTATTCTAACTTACTTAACCATTCAACAAAAGAAACATGCATCAACAGAAAATAATCACAACCCCATAACACCTAAATTTTTACATGGAAACCCTGTTAGGGGAAAAACCACAGTGGATGGCCAATCCACAATATAATATGAGTATACCCAAAATGAAAAGTATAAAATGGGAATGCACTTGCATTTAGGCTCATTTCCTAGAGCTCACTACTCAAAATGGATGGGCTCACTGCCCTATAAAGATTTGGAATAGATCCAAAAGAGTGAACTGATGAAATAGCATCTTCAATGCCTGATTACAATTCCAATTAATCTCTGTAGATAATCTTCTGTCCTTCTGAATGATTCACAATTCTGCTCTGCTCTGCACAACTTGCACTTTAAAAATATTAATACACAAGTGAAACTATGCATAATCACCTAATCACTCTTCCTGATGATCACAACTCACCACCACACTTCTTTTTTGAATACCGAATGATATATCGAATCTCTTATATATATATCTGCATCTAGAAATAAAATCACTATAAGTCGGCCTTAATAAAACTTGGAAATATTATCAACTATCGGCCCAAATTTATAAATAAATTTTCAATGTGGATCTAACACCGTCGGCTAGATTATAGCTGGGATCCATAATTAAATGTTTGAACATAAAAACATTTTAAATAATTTCACTTTACACATCCACAACGTGCCACATTCACTGAGTCAACTACAATGAGAAAATAGATAGAAAACATCCTACTAGACATCCAAGCTCGTATAACAACTAATGCAACACCACAAAATTCAGCAATAAGATAATGTACATGCTCAAAAAGCAATACTGGGGATCCACAACTCAAAACAATGATCTGGTGAAGTAGACAGATCAACTGATTAACCAGATAACCTGTTCTTCAAGTATTCTACTAGTAACACATGATATTTCACTTTATCTGCCGATATGACAAGACATTGATCTACAGACCATGGAAATGACTTCAATTTCCATCAATGACGACACTAGAAGCCATATGCCAACAATCTCCCCCTTTGGCATTAATGGCAACACTTAGTGAAAAATGACTAAGTGTTGAAATAGGTAAGTAGATTGCCAAAATTCAAAATACTGCTCCCCCTAAGAATATCAAGGCATTTTTCACTACACTCTCTCCCCCTTTGACATCAATGACAAAATCGGGGAATCCAAAATTACAAATTTGTACAAACATAACCTGAGACTTACAAAAATTTGAAGATGTCTGCAAATTCATTCTTCAATCCACTTAAGTTTGAGTCCCAAACACTTCTCAAACTCTCCAAAATGGTTATATGACCGCAAAGAAGATATGACAATGTTTTTGCTGCTTCGAGACTTATCGGATCCATTAAAGGTCTCATACCAATCACATAGTGGCTTGAGATTTCCATCTTTGACCATTGCATTCTCAACTTCCTCAACAATCATACTGGGCTTGTCAACTTTGGTCTTTTTCTTTGCTTCTTCTCCTTTGCTGGAAGATTTTCTCTTGTTCAATTTGATAGCATGAGTACTAGTAGCCTTTATCTCTCTTACTACTTCTTCTGAGTCAGTTTCTTCCTCTTCATCTGTAGACACAACTTTGTAAGATCTTGTGCTTTTATTCTTCTTCCTTTTTCTGGAAGCCTCAACTTGATTTTACTAAGTTGTAGGGGAACTCTTGGTAGATCTAGTGTGAGTAGGAAATATTCCCAGACCAGCTGATTCCACCTTTTCTTTCATTTTAGTTGCTTTAACTTCATCTCTTTTCCTTCTCACTTCTTTCATTTTATGCACATGAATTCCCATACTCTCTACAAAATCTTCTGTCTCTTTTCTTACCCTTCTGACTATCATGGGCTTCTTCAATTCTGAATGAACCTGCAAGCTTTTCTCTACATAAGTACCAAACCTTTCTTCTCCCTGATCCAGTGGTGAATTTAGCAGGTGTTCTGCATACAGTTTTAGAATGTTCTCATCTACTTCATAACCCATAGGCATGATCCAAACTGTTCTAGGATCAACAACTTCCATATGGCATTGGTCAATGTCTACCATGAAGCAAATAGTGTCTTTGCACTGTTCCACTATTGTGGCAGGAATTCTCTCTTTGGCGTGCATTAAATTATGAAAGCTTTTAAAGTAACCCCATAGGATTGTATTGCAAGTTTTCCGATCACCTAGTCCAAATAATATATTCCTTATCTAAACAGCTACCGGTTCATCATTATGCCATTGAACTTTACCAACTCCCAGAACCTCACCCGAGAAGTAGAAAAACAAACATATCAACAGGTTACCGTATTTGAATATTTTCTTCTTATCCTTCTTAATTTTTCCCAAATTTTCCAATAATTGGCTTCTAAGAAGTTCACACAAATCATAGTCTGTATTCTGTTTGACCATCTCATATGTTGCATAGATAGTTGTGCCAACTATTGAATTCTCCCAGCTTGAATGATAAATCTTATAGTTGATAACCATTGATGCAAATTTTACATCCACTGCGGCAATATCATCTATCATCATTGCTCTTTTGTCCCATTGTGATCCTTTTGGGGATGAAATGGAATTTGATCATGGATTCTCCTTTATGCTTGAACCTTTCCACAAATTTGCAATGATCACGTCAGAGCTCTCCAAATTGCTTTTCTCCAAATGCAATATGACAAATGAGGGTTGAATCCATTCTTTTATTTCCAACATACCTAACTCCTTTAGTTTGCAATAAATTCCCTTGTCCTAACTCATCCAGTTTCCTTCCTTTCAGGCACCGAGATAGATGACTCTTATGCGGATCTCCAATATTCTTCACTAATGCTTCTAACTGGTCAAACAACATCTGAAAAGAATCAACTCTCCTTCTGGACACATCTGGATTCTAGTATCATTCACTTGCAAGAGGGGGTTTAAGAGTTTTTCTTGATAGCTCCCCCTATGCTAGAGACCTAAAATTAATTCCCTGAGGAATTACCAGAAGTTGCTTCTGGTGCTGATTTCCTTCTATAGAGGGATTCTTCTTCACCCATTTCTTCTACATTTGCTTTCTGATCGCATCAGTAGTGACTTTTCCTTTCCCTTTAACATCCTGTTGCATGTTTTGTTTTACTAGACCTCTTATGTTCCAACAAAATCTAGTAATGTGGCCAAATTTGTTGCAGTTGTAGCACACAACATTTCTCTGTTTAGAACAACTGTTCCATTGACTTTGTCTTGATTTGTATTGGTTAGCAATATGTCCAAATCTATTGCATGCATAGCATCTGACATCTCTATGAAAGTTAGTCATCACAATTCTTCATTCACTTGACTTATGACCATAATTATAACAATTAAAACATTGACCTAAGAATGATGGTCTACATGTATTCATTCTATTCTACACTGAGAAGCCATATGACCAAATTTGTTGCAAACATAACAATAGCCATTAAATCTTTGAGCATTTGGTTTCCTTACCGGATTTCTTCTGGCTCCTTTAATCTGATTTCCTTGTTTGAATCTTCCTTGTCTGAAATTCCTTTGTCCAGAGTTCCTTTGTCCAGATCCAGAACTTTCTCCTTCTTCATATCCAAGACCTTGTCTATCACCATCAGTCCTCTATCCTTTGATTAGTTCATCAAGTTTGGCTGAGCTTGCTTTGAATTTATCCTTATACTCATTTGCAGTAGAAAGTTCATCTCTGAGATCATCAAGTTGCTTTTCATGCACTTCTTGATTGTTCTTAGATTGCTCCAATTCATTATCTAGTAGGCTACATTGTTCAGATTTTTCTTTCAAAGACTGTGCAAGCTTTTCTTCATTCTTCTTTCTGTCCTCAATCTCCTTGGTCATTCTCATCATGATAGATTCCATTTCATGCTTCAAGGCATCATTCTCTTTGGAAAAATTTTCACATTCTTTTGTTTTCTCTTTCAGAGTCAGACTAAGTTGTTCATCTTCCATGCATTTGTTCTTTTGTTTGATCTGACCACATAATTCCTTTCTTTTCTCCCTTGATTCATTGATTTTGTCTTTTAGTGACTGAATGCACTTTTCTACATTCTCAATATTTTCTTGCAGTTCCCGGTTCTCAGATTTTGATTAGTCTAGATCATCAAGGGCCACCATAATTTTCTATTGAAGACTGCTTGTATCCATTGAAAAACACCTTCCAAGATCTCCCCAAGCTATAAGACTTCTTCCAAGGAACTAGCTCTGATACTAATTGTTGGAAACAAGAAACACTAAGAGGGGGGGTGAATCAGTGCTATGCAAAAAATCAATTTTATTATTCTAACTTACTTAACCATTCAACAAAAGAAACATGCATCAACAAAAAATAATCACAACCCCATAACACCAAAGTTTTTACGTGGAAACCTTGTTAGGGGAAAAACCATGGTGGATGGCCAATCCAAAATATAATATGAGTATACCCAAAATGAAAAGTACAAAATGGGAATGCACTTGCATTCAGGCTCATTACCTAGAGCTCACTGCTCAAAATGGATGGGCTCATTGCCCTACAAAGATTTGGAATAGATCCAAAAGAGTGAAATGACGAAATAACATTTCAATGCCTGATTATAGTTCCGATTAAGCTTTGTAGATAATATTCTATCCTTCTAAATGATTCACAATTTTGCTATGCTCTACACAACACACACTACAAAATCTTAATGCACAAGTGAAACTATGCATAATCGCCTAATCGCTCTTCCTGATGATCGCAACTCACCACCACACTTCTTTTTCGCATACTAAATGATATATCGAGTCTCTTATATATATTCGCATCTAGAAATAAAATCACTATAGGTCGACGTTAATAAAACTTGGAAATATTATTAACTGTCAGCCCAAATTTACAAATAAATTTTCAATGTGGATCTAACATTGTCGGCTAGACTATAGCTGGGACCCATAATTAAATATTTGAACATAATTTTTTTTAAAATAATTTCACTTTACACATCCACAACGTGCCACATTCACTGAGTTGGCTACAATGAGAAAATAGACAGAAAACATCCTACTGGACCTCCAAGCTCGTACAACAACTAATGCAACACCACAAAATTCAGCAATAAGATAACATACATGCTCAACAAGTAGTACCAGGGATCCACAACTCAAAACGATGATCCGGTGAAGTAGATAGATTAATTGACTAACTAGATACCTTGTTCTTCAAGTATTTTGCTAGTAACACACGATATTTCACTTTATCTACTAATCTGACTAGATACTAATCTATGGACCATGGAAATGACTTCAGTTGCCATCAATGACACCACTAGAAGCCTTATGCCAATAGTACTATCCAATAATTCCTAAGAAAATTGTTAACCCTATGATAAATTAAAATAATAAGGGGGATAATGAAGAGGGTTAAAAAGTTAAATATAAGTTGGTCAATAGACTTGACGTATCTAAGTAGGTTGAAAGAGGTAAGAATGGTTACATGGAAGAAAGTGTTGAGGATATTTTTCCCCCTATCTCTTCCCCTATGGAAAATGGGTCTAATATCTTAGTAAGAATCCCTAGTATTGAGACTGTTGATCCATATAATAGGGTTTCTCCTCTTGATGAGGATTATATTGTTATTCCTATTAGGCATGAATAGGTAAAAGAGAATTCCAATGAAGAAAAAATTGAAACCCTTAGTATTTATACTAAAAATAATGCTCAACAAAAATTCTTTGGAAAGCCTTAGATCTAAATATAAGGTGGAAAGAGCCAAAATATCTAAGACTCCATAGATACTATTAGAAATAGAGGCCCTTCTTGGGGAGGAACAAATTTGCACTATCTTTACTAATAGCTCCAAGAGGCAAAAAGTTGTCTTATATTGTGTTAATCCCCTCTTGTCAATATATGGAATGGAGGTGGACTTGGTTACTAAAAAATCCCTCATGTGGATGATAAGAATAAAATTAAACAAAAAAATAATTAAAAAGTGAAAGAAAAAGAGTTTCCCAAGTGTCTTAATAGATTGTATTAAAATATAAAGCCTCTAGCTCCCCCCCCAATAAATGATTACAAAATATTCTATCTAGAATTTTAAATGGTTGGTAACTCCTTATAAAAGAAATGTTGTTATGGATTATTGTAATTCCAAGTCCAATTTGGAATTTATTTGTCTACAACAAACCAAAGCTATGAGATTCTAGCTTGATTTAGTTTTAAATTTTGTGTCAAAAACATTAATGTTTTTTGTACTTAGCATGTAAAACGTAAATGTGGGGCTTCCATTTTAATTGATTCTAAATGGGTTTCATTGGTGGTTGATAGTGGTTCCTCGAGAGTAGTTTGGGTTGTCATTGCAAATGATAAGAATGAGTATCAAGATAGATGCAATTTTTTGAACTAGATTATTCACACTCTCCCTATAGTTCCTTGGACTTTGAGTGGCGATTTCATATGGTAAGATCATAAGAAATATTAAACTAGGGTTAAATATTATTTATGGAAAGGGAATGAACTATATTATTTTATAAAATGAAAAGTTTCTTTAATTTTGTGGAAACCAAATTGGATGAAAGTAGTGGAACCCATTTGATAGGTACAGGGTTCATGGATAGCTTTGATAGGGGTGATGATATCTTGTGAAGAATTAGGTTCATGAGGGGGGTTAGGAGGGATATTGGGCTTGAATATGGATTATGACATGGAGATGAAGGGATAATTAGAAATTGACTTGGAGAAGGATCATGCAGGGGATTAAAAGGGACGTTGGGATTTTGATATGGATTAAGATAATGTAAGGGACTAGGAGGGGTGTTTGGATCTTAATATGGAGGGGGACAATGATATGGTATGTAAAGGAAACTTTGATCTTAATTAGGAAGGGGATTATGAAGGGGAGGAGGGGGGATGTGTTTATCTTGATTAGGAAGAGTATCCTATGACAGAGTGAAAGGGAGAGGATCATTGGATGGGATGGAAGGTGTTATTTAATATTTACTTGCAAGGGGATCACTAAATGGGATGGAAAGGAGATGATCATAACATGGAAGGGAATCATATTGGATGGTAGGATCTTGATATAAGGTTGGATTATCTTGGATGCCCTGATCAAAGATAGGATCATAATCAAATATTAGATTATCATAAATATCATGATCAAACATGAGTTATTCATCAAATATTATATTATCATTGACATACAATATTTTCGATGGAGTGCATGATGGCTTTTCATCTAAAGATTTTTTCTAATTGTATGATATTGATTTAGGATAGGGTGCATATGGGTATTCTTTGGATTAATTTCTTGGAATGATTGAATTTTTTTGGATGTTATAATGGGGGAGGAAGGTAGATGGATTATTCAACATGAGTGCATATAGGGATTAGAGATAGAGGTGGATACATTACATGCGAATATTACATAACTTTATTTGTGCTTGGGAGTAAGAATCCTTTACTGGTAGTCCTTGGAGGGAATCATGAAAGCCATGAGATGGAGTGAAATTTTAGGATTAGGGTTATTTAAATTATAAGGATGTGGATGGTATTTGAGGGGAAATTTGGATGGTGGTTAGGTGGAGGATGAGAAATAGGAGATGGATTGGAATTTGGTGGAGGTGGGGAGGATGAAATTTTGGCACCAATACTAAGGGGGTATCTAAGCATGGACTATTTATCATTGTTGAAGTAGTAGGTGAGGATGAAATCAATAATGGTGGATGGAGACAATGTGGATGGTAAGGTTGTGGGTGGGATTTGTGAGGAAATTTGGATGGAGGTTATGTTTCCCTTATAAAAGGAAGGTGGAGGATGAGAAAGAGGAGATGGATTTAAATTTGGTGGAGGTTGTGAGGATGGAAGTTTGACACCAATACTAAGGAGATATCTAACCATTGACTCTTTATCATTGTTAAATAGTAGGTAAGAATGAAATCCGTAGTGGTGGATGGGGATGATTTGAATAGTAAGAATGTGGGTGGTATTTTATGGGAAATTTGGATGGGGATTTGGTTTCCCTTATCCAAGGAAGGTGGAGGATGACCAAGATTAGAGATCCAAACCAGCTTTCCAACGCCTTCTGAATTTCAAAAATCTAACTTGTTATGTAAAAGTTATGCATGATTTCATGAAACTATCTATTTTAAGCATGCAAACAGAGGGGGGTTTGATCTAGCCCCCTAAAGGCATGTTCCTAATCACCTAGATGACCAGGGGCTAGTGGCTAAGTGATGGGAATCTTGTTAGTAATTAGGTGTTGTACACCTTGCTTAATTTTTATAATGTTTCATTTATTATTATGTGTGGTGCACCTTGGGGACCTAAAAGTATGTGCATAACTAGGAGTTAATATTCTTGGGGCCACTTCATGTTGTATGTAACATTGGGACATAAGTTGTAAGTTATAAAATTGTATTTATTTAATATTGGGGAATAATTTAATTAAAGTACCCAATATTAAATGTGGGGACATGGTTTTGTAATCTCATGGTTTTTTCATCATATTAATTGCTAATTAAGTTCTTAGTTTATAAGTAAATTTTTATGGCATTGTTATTTAGGTCGAGGAAACACAACCAATGCTAGAATGTTTTGTGGGAATCATCTTCCAATATAAATTTACTCTAGGAAAATTGGTTGTTTGTGGGGGTTGGTAGGGAGGAAGATTAATGTCAAGTACTTATATAGAGACTGTAACATCCCTCCTCTTAATACTCAAGTAAACTCAAGAATTTACTAGAAGGTAAATAAACTAGTAACCATGAGAGAGATTTTTTTTTAACATTTGCATAAGCTCAAGAATAAAGTACAACTTTTCTGGATAATTTCAAACTTGAAATCATACATAATTGCAACTAGAATCAAAGAGAAGTCCTTACACTTTTCATTTATATTACATAAAGTACAAATGGCAAAAGGACAATTTTACCTCTTAAGTTTGACTGTCATAAGCCATAACATGGAGTTCACTACATCTGGAATGTGGTTATCTATCTTCACAAGCCTTGGTGAGTCTTTTGCTACAAATGGAGAGCATCATCCGAGTGCTTTTCCTCCAACCACAAACTCAAGCGGTCCCCCGCACACTTCCTAACTGGAAGTGGCCCTGCTCCTCACGAAGGGTATAGATATAAGGAACTGTCAAGTTTCTCCATATGAGTCCTAGTGACGTGTCCTACAAAACTCAATCAACCATACAACTCTAGATCCATTCTAGCTAAGTATGATCATTCTAATTGGTCATGCCATCTAGACACACACCTTTGACTCATCTTAAAAACTGTCTCATCCTATAGTCTTACTTACTTTATTTGGTACTCTAGACACAAACTTGTCTATATAGAAAATCCATTCTAGCCAATCTAACTTAGAACTAATCCTTAATCCAGGATATACATGTAATGTAAAGATTTAGGTATTTCAAACCTTTTAAAAGTCCCTTATTGCATTCTTGCAATATCTAGGGTTAATGACTTCTTGTCATTTTACTCTCAAGATTCAATACCCAACATCTTTGATGCATTAAATTGAGTTTTGACATTATCATGGAATATCTTAAGGTATTATAAAGACTTCCTATCTTGTTCTATGGTTTTCTCAACCTTTCACTGTCAATCAGTATATATATATATATATATATGTATGTACAATGTCATATCCAACATAAGAGTTATAGATTTCCTATATCCTCCTTGTTTCAATACTAGGGTTTAGCTTCTCTAACCCAATACATGGAAATATCAAACATCCTTGTTTTTCCAAAGGTAATAACATAAGTGTAACTAATCATAAGAACAAAATGCTTCTAGTCTTTTTTAGACCACTTGACATTGTTTAAGTTCACATTTTACGTACATGAATAAACATAGTATTCAAGGTATTCCTTCACCAATATAATATCTAAAAGAATACTATCATTTCATATCAATAGTCTTGATCTAAGTCAATCTTCCAACACAAGTTAGGTTTTAATATCTTATACCTCATTCGTGAAGTCTAGACATTCGTAAAGAGATGGCTTCCATTTATGGTGAAATATAAGAGTTTCATACTAACCATAGTATCCATTCTCATAAGTATATAATTACCTAAGACAAATAGTTCCACCAATAAACCAGGCAGGTACTTAGTGCCACCTACAAGACAATACAAATTTCCTCTTATCTATTTTCTCCTTCACCAACAAGGAGTCAACATATCTTTTAAATACATAAGATGAGTCTTAGTTATCATAATAACTTTCATTAATAGTTAAGCTCTGTTATATGGAATCTATGACTCCACGTCACCTTATTCCACTTTCTAATCATATCATAAGTCAAACCATATTCACCACCCTAGGTCTATCCATGGTTCTCAATTCCAATTTAAACTATCCCATAGGATAGAATAATATTCTTGATATTATAGGCATACCTTTCCCTAACTAAATAGAATGGTTTCATAAAAGTTGATAGCTCAAATTACCCTAATGAGCTTTTTCTAAAAAACACTATCCCCATAAAGCTCACTCATAAGTAAAACAAAGGGTTTAAATCTTGTAATAATAACCATATAGGTCTTGGTTATCAAAAGTGGAACAAATTCTAATACTAATGATTTGGCTAACATGCAAGCTTCCATATGATAAAACTATGATCATTGATGATCACTCCACCTCCTTTGTTGAGGGTAAACAAGTACAGTCATAATTATTTAATAAACCCTTCTTTAACCACAATAAGGTTTTCTTGCAAGTTAAATCAAGATTTTGTTTGAGTGTTGTAAGCATAGGTATGTTTAAGGCCATATCAACCATCACCACAATTGTGGTGGCTGTATTGGTTATATGCAGGCTAAATCAATAACTAGTACTAATACCATAGTTTGGCACTTCTCGTACCATGACCACCTTAGGATCGACTCCTTACTCGAGACTTGGCTCTGTTTTATTCTATCAACATTGTTATTCAATGTGTATATGTTGTAGTATATATATGTGCTCAGCTATAATGGCCTTGAGCCATAGTTATAGTATGGATTATAATGCATTAAGCTCACCAGCCTTCATGACCTTGAGCTATAGATATAACATGGTAAACATTTCCATATAGCTTGATTTTTGCGACTGTGAGCTTTAGTATAGGAAGGGATATAATGTATTAAAGTTCAACCTCCATGGCCTCAAGAAAGTCACGACAAGGAATAATTAATTGTATAGCTCAGCCATAAGTCTCGAGCTTAAACAAAATGAAGAATAGAGAGCAATACGACCTGATCATAAGGCCTTGATCCTCTGAAATGAAAAGAAAAGATTTAAAGATTATTCAAGCTTGACCGTAAGGTCTCGAGTCATTACCATATAGAATATATCAGAGATAAGGACACCAAAGTAATAGATATAAAAACATCAACCCCATATGATATGTGCATGCTATGGGAGTTCGATATAAAAGGAGCTCATAACTAAATATGTATGCAAGGATAAAATCCTTTACTCTACTTGAGCACAGTCCTTCAAATGCAAAGGTATTCCCAGTTCAGCCTCCATTGCCCTGCTTTGAATGTCTTTTCCTTTCGTAGAGCTAAAAACCCCCCCTCCAAAAACCAAAAGATAATATTCATCCTAATTCACATGCCTATTTTCATGGAAACTACCACCATATACCAAGGTGGTGTGAGTGGTTTCTCCCACTTGGCGAACTACCATGATCTTGGCTTGTAGAAGCATGACACCTGCTAGTCTATGGTGAGCTCCAAGCTCCCATTAGTTATGATGTCAACTATATCAATGTAATAACACAATATCATAGCAAGTATTAAATATCAAATTTATATAATTATATTATAATATTTTAACATGCATCCCCTAGATGCATGCAAATACTAATATTAACGAAGATGTCATTTTTTCCAACATCATAATGAGAGTCATTGAGAATAAACGTTTAAAAATTGAACACATCATATATATGAATATACTTATATGTGAGTCATTTTCATCGTAATAGCTTATGCATGCACATATGTATCCATACGTACTTGAACGTAAGTGTTTGTACGTTGACAATATCTATGTCTTCATCCACACATAAGCATTCATGCACCCATCTATACGCATGTACGAGTACATATGCTTACCTTATCCCACGTATACCTAGATTCATATATTCATTTGTTTTATATAATAAAAAGAGAGTTAATAACCCTTAAGAGAATCATATCAACACAAAGGTCGACTTATCGATTACTATCGACAAGATTCTAAACACATTAAACAACATAAACTAGAATTTAAATGACATCGACAACTTTTTGAGTTGAGAAATAAACTTAGACCAAAAGGGTCGAGTATCACTTACCCTACTCAACTAGGTTCACCATTTTGCATCAACACTAGACCTAAGATGGTGACAACCTACTCTTTTCCTTGTATCTATACCCTTCTCTCTGATGATGCTCTCCCTCCCTTTCTTGGAGGGCAAAAACCCATTTCCTAAATGCAACTTGCAAACACCAACTTGAGATTAATGTATCATTAATCATTTCATCACATCTTGACAAGTTTTAAACACATGTCAATTTTAGTCAAATAAACATAACTCATGAAAACATTGATTTTTCCAGACATTTTTACTAAACATCAAATCATTGAATCATGTGTAATCATCTACTAATTACTTCAAAGTAAAAAGTAAAACATAGTTAAAGTTAGGGATGTGACATATCTCCCATCGTAAGAGTCATCGTCTTCGATGATCCAATGCATCCAAAACCTTAATAAGATAAATTTATTGTTTATCCTGCAAAAGCGTAAACAATTGAGAAAAAATTTGATATAGAATCATGATAAACTTTCCATTTCATATTAGCCTTTGGATACTGGTCCCACTGGACCTTGCATTTAAGAAGCTCAATCATGACCACTCCCTAGTCCTATACCTATAAAACATTCTGAGAATATAATTATCATCTATTATATACTTTTCAAATGTAATTCATATAAAGCATTTTACCTCCTAGTAATGGCTGATAATAGAATGATTCTGTAATCAATCAAATTGATAACTTCAAGAATTTTGAGGAGTCCTTTATATCTAGGAGTTGGTTTGGAAAACATTCCTTACTTTATGAAACTTTTCTTCTCTAGCCAAGAATTGTGTTAGTGTACGGTTGGAATTTACTTAGCTTTTCTATCTATTATTAGCTTCCACCAATCTTTTCTAATTGGTTTGATTTGTTTATCCATTTCTGACAACATTTATGGACTAATGCTAATCCTATCTTCTAGCTTACCAAACTTATAGGAGTTTAGCATCTTCTTTTGTCCAATGTTTCAAATGGAGTCCTATTGATAGTAGAATTATAGAAGTTATAACAAACACCATAAAAGGTGGATACACTTTCTACGTGTAGCAATCACCCATTTTATCACAAGTTTACCAAGATAATTTCACCAAAGGTTAACAACATTAAGTGAGTAAGGTACCACTATTCATCATGTAAGATACAAGAGTAACATCAACCTTCACTTTTCTAGCTAAAAAGGTTATTGATCAAGTACCAATTTCATTTATTTTATACATCATTAAAATAAGCTGATAAGTAAATACAAGGGAAAGGATCAGGATTCATTTTCTAGTCCAACTATCCTCCAAGACTCAACATGCCATTGAAAAGAGGGAAAGCATCACTTGGCTATTTTTCCTTCCAACCACAGACTTAAGCGGTTCCTTGCACACTTCCTTCCTGGAACTAATCCTACCTTTCAATGAAAGGTTGTGTTGGAAACCCTCTCAGCTGCCATCTAAGCTCTAGTGTGTACCCCCACTTAACTAACTCTGTCGCACTACTAAGGATACCCTCCTACTAAGTACGACAACTCTGGTTAGCTAAGTGTTTGGAGTACTATGAACTGACGAGTGCACGTAGTGGCAACAACAATCACTATGGTCATAGTTTTATATACATATGCTTTGCAATGCACGTAGTAATGGTTCACTACCCTACTTGACTTGGAGAGACTATTCACTTGGGCTTATTGGATTACCTGTCCACCCACATACCATAACAGAAGGTTCAAAAAGTGATATCCGCATAAGATCTCCTTCTGATAGCTTACATATTAATTATATAACCCTAAAAGTGTTTGAAAAAAATTTCTTTCCACACAAGGTTTCTTTCTTCTATAAAGCTAAGGATATACTAGGGGCAGTTATACAATTTACTCCCTTACACAATCCATCAGAGGCCCATCTAGGACATGATAGAGAAGAACAAAAAAGTTATGGTATATCCACCACAAAAACTCAACTCGATATCAAAATATAAGTAGTTTTAATTTCAACAATAAATCAAAGAATGAGCTCTTCCAACAATAAATCAAATTTTGACCAACCAGCCATAAGATAAACAATCTTCAAAAATTCGGTGGCTAGACCATTTAAAAATAAAGAAATAAAACAATGACAATCCTTGCCAGTATTAAAAAGGAATTTTACCAAAAATCCAAGTAAGTGTCAAAATCCAGAAGAACACTGTTTATGCACTACATGACTTGACTAAGTCACTACAAGGGAGTAGATTGCTGCACTGTATTCGAATTTTCCAAAAGCTTATAGTGGGTTAGAGATTAAATTACAAGTGCATCAAACACATAAGTCCCTTAAGACTTTCATCATGCTCAAAAATTTTGTAAATAAAAGGGTTATATCAGATTCACTCCTATTTCCTAGAGTATCATTCACCTGTCAGATGATATTATAAGATCATTTTATAGCAACACACAAAGATTACAATTGGAACACAAACTTCTTTTCTTCATTATGTATTACAAAACTCTACTAATTACTTCAAAGTAAAAAGTAAAACATAGTTAAAGTTAGGGGTGTAACAGAGACAATCTAGAAACATGCTAGAATAGGAACAAGTGTCATTGAAAAATATTTGGATTTGATTTTCCCAATTGTAGATACATCAACTAAAAATAGTTTTGAAAATATTTGAGAAGTTCAGTGCCAAAGGGATTACATGATGTGTGTTTTGTAACCTGAAACATAATGTATAGTAAAAATAATGTTGGAATTATTAGTTTTCATAATTAATATATAGCTAATAACTGCTTTTCTTCCCATATATTTCAAGAGATAGATAGAACTATTATGGACTGTGGAAATTTGATGTCTCTTATAGCTTTCCAAGGATCTTTAATAAAATGAGGGATCCTTTAAAGCTAGATTTTATTCCCTTTTGACCTTACGAGGAAATATCTCTATTATGAGGGGATGCTTGCATGTTGCCTTTCTCTCAAGGTAGCATTCTACCTTCTCTAGAATTAGTTTACTATTGCATGCTTCCATATTGCAATGTTGTGATAATGACAACTTAGGTACTAGAAAAGGAGCATAGCTTAAATATGACATATCCAGTTCTTAGTACCAATAAAAAAGAACCATCCGATTCAATAGAATTCCTTTGGAATACCACAATTCCAAAAAACAAAAGTAATACCTAGATTGACTCAAAGGAAATTTGTAAATAGAGGTGGACTTGTAGAGTGGCATCCCTTCATTTAGGATTAACCATGGTAAAAAAATCCAAAGCATTAAATTGCGTGAAATACTAATACTTCTATGTATAACTTTGCATTCAACTTGATACCATTTGTAGATGTATTTGAAGTGTGCTTAAATTCCCTTCTCTTTGTAATGCCATTCTCATAGAAGCACCCAAAAAAGTAGCATTTTCCAAGAATCTTACATTTAAAAAAAAAATAGTAATATTTAAATTGACTACATTGATAATTTGGTAACAGAGTTGGGTCCTCAAAGTGACATTAATTCAACAAGCAATGGTAAGAATGTTCAAGTTTTAGATCTTGAATTCCTAGTATTTCTAGACATAACCGTGCACACAACTTCATGTATTTAGTGGGAATAATTATACTGTGTTTCAATTCCCTACTCATCAACACCCTTCCCAAACATACATCCAAAGAATAATAGCATTGCACTAGAATCTCACATGAGGAAAAATAACAATACTCAAATTGATTGCAATGATAATTTATAACTATAAGCAAAGATACACTTAAAAGTGAGAACAATTCAACAACCAAAGTGATAATTTCCCAATTTTCATGGGTAGCTAGCTAGCAGGTATGTATATTTTCTAGAAATATATGCCATTTTTCTAGAAAGTGGTTTAGAACTAATTTGATCCCAAAAGTACTAAATGTACAAAACTCCTATGAAAATTATTTCCAAAACATAAAAACCTTTAAAATGGTGGAGATTTTGTGTTACCTGTAATGAGAAGAAGCCCAAATTCAAGCTGTTTGAGGAAAAAAACCCACTTTCCCTTCCAATATCCAGTCAAAATGATTAGAATGGTCCTAGGGGTGATGCTAGCCCTACAAAACATGTTATATTGCAAATAAAAGCATACAAATAATCCCTGGGAACCCCAAACCCTCTATCCTAAATTTTTTAATTTAAAAATAAAACATAAAAATGAAAAAAACTAAAACACTACTACTATAACTATTACCTGACCTTGATGGGCTTCTGCTTCCTCTTGTTGATTAGAGGCTTGGGTACATCCTCTGCTGGATAAAATTTAGGAGACTTCTTCTTATTGAATGCTTCGAGCTCTGTTGGGGGATTGGTGTGTTGTGGGAATGATCCCCCATTCTGCTTCTTGATCGCTTATATACCTCTCTTGTGGTATATTTTTGATCTGGAAAAATAGCCTACGCCCCTTATCAACTCTTTTCTCCTTGTCGATCAGGGCTTCCTTGCTTTGACTGCCATTTCTACTATGTTTTCCTCCTTCCTCCTTCTTGTCATCCCACTCTATGTTTTCAATAAAAATATTAGGGTTGCGACTTGTAAAAGCGTATTGAAGGCTATTTTACGCCTGTATTAATGCAAGATGATTAAACGTATCTCAATCATTCATCAGTTTTCACCATTTTCTTGGCTATTTTTCGCCATTTTTTTCCTACTTTCCCTGCTGCTATTGGTTTCTACTCCAAACTCTTCTCTTAAATTCATCTTTCACTTCTCCATTTTGGCAAGCTATGCCTAAAAATAAGGTTTCAACGAAGGTTTTAGAGTATGTTTATTAAAATGAAAATTATGTCCTTGAGATCTTAATAATGAGCACATTTAGGTTTTAACATTATGACATGTTAAATACATATATAAAATTATTATAATTAATAATTAATAATAATAATTTTTTTATATAATACAAAAAATTAATATATAAATATAATACAAAATATAATTAATATATTACATATATTTAATATAATAGTAATACAAATTAAATTATATATAATATAATTATATTTATTATTATATTAATAGTATATATAGGTTATATTATTATTATGTATTGTATTCTATAATAAAAATTATTAAATATAAATATAAAATTATTATAATTAATAATTAATATATTCTCATATAGAACAAATTAAATTAATATATAAAAAATCTGATAGTTTAATTGATCTTTGGAGAGATTAGGAAAAATAATTATTTGTTATTTGACATAATTATAGGACCAAATTTTTTTTCACTAATTATTTACTTGTTTTTTTACCCGACGATCAAATTAGTCATTTATAGCTGTGTTGCAGAAAATTACCAAAATTTAGTCATTTTTAGTTGTCGTGACTAACAGTTTTAGTCACGTAGTCATTATTTGCCAAATTCTACTAGCGACTCTTGCTAAGATCTCCTTGTGGGATTTAATTTAAAAATCACTTACTTATCATGGTATGCTTCAAAATGCTTTGTAAAAAGTTGTGATCCCTCCTAGTGTACAACCAAATGATGTGACAACTTTGATTGAGAACATGAACTCACACAAATTGGATATTATCTTTCAACATTTAATGTTGTAAAATTTCACCCCTTGCAATTTCACATACATTTTTGTATCCACTTTAGTGTCCCTTCCCTTAACATTTGTGTAGGCTTATTTTAGCCTTGCATGAACCTTTTTCCCCTCTCATGATGCTTAGGACCATTTTTAGCAGCTACCTTTGTACGTTAGCTTTGCGTCAAACCTTGTTCTTTTCTCATTCTCATCATTTTGTAGCATGATTTTTTTGGACACTAGTGTGTCACACAGACGTCCATATGCTACGCTAGTGTCTCATGGCATTTCAATGTTTGAATAACTATTTTCGAGTGCTTTTTTTGGACACTAGCGTGTCACATAGACGTCCATGCGCTACGCTAGTGTCTCATGACATTTCAATGTTTAAACAACTATTTTCGAGTGCCTTGCCACTTGTCAGCTAATTTTATCGGTGGTAACGGCCCGAGATGCCTTGTAACAGCTTGAGAACCTTATTCTCCCTCCTATTCTCTCTTTTAAATCCATTCCTTCAATTCATTTGGGCTCTCTCTAGCTTCTTGGCTTCTCTCTTGGACATTCTCTTATCTTTCTCCTACTATCTTTCTTGCATAGCTCTCTTAAAATTGATATAAAACAACACTCTCACACTCTTACAACACTCTTTTCTACTCTCTTGGTTCTCACATCTATTGCTCTTTCTCTCTGGCTTCCTTAAGCCTTGCAAGTGCTATCTTGCTTATCTTGTGTCTTTGAGCATCTTAGGATTTCTCACTATAGACACTTAAAAAAATCTTGATTGATATTATGCATCTAATTTTGATTAACTGACATCACTTCCTCCTAAATCACTTCAGACTAACCAATTAATTAAATAATCAACATTATTTAGTTAAAATCATCAATTTCTACTATTAATCAAATAATTAACTTTATTAGATTAATTCACTTTCTTTTGACTAATATTCATCTTATTTAATTAAATCAAATCATTTAATTAAATCCCCCTAAATCCCTCTCATTTGATTAAATAAATCAAATTATTTAAAATCAAATGTCATAAGTCTCCTAACCCACTCAAGTTAATTAATTATGAATTAATTAACTCTAAATCACTTTCTAATCATCATTAACAAATCCTCTAGCTTTTAACTCCTCAAGAGTTAAATCAACCCATGGTCAACTAACTAGGTTGAACATGAAATTCATTTTTTTTAATGATCTAATTACCCTATTTATCCTCACAATGGCATATTCCTAGGAATATTCCTCTCAACTACCTCCTCATTCAATTTCCCTCCAAAGGTTTTAAATAACCTCTTACACATCCATAAATACTTCTTACATCCTCATTTATTCTTCTTACATCCTTTCAAATCCTCAACCATATTCATTTACTTCTTCTTACATCCTTTCAAATCCTCAACCATTCTCATTTATTTCTCTTACATCTCCTTTACTCTACAAATTCCCCAAAATGTGCTCCACCCCCATCCAATGGAATTGTGACAAGTGTCACATTCCTATTGGCTCCCCTTTTATCCCACATTCACCAATTTCTCTCATTCTTCAACCCTTGAGTCCTATAAGTAGAGGCTTTCTATACACGATATGGATCCACAACTTGAAGCATTTTCACTATAGGAATTTTCACTCAGCATTCACCATTTTTCATCACATTTTGAGCTTGTTTTATCATCTTAGGTACTTGGAATCAACTACATCATTGGAGCTTATCAAATGGATTAGGAAAGAGCTTCTTTCCACATCAAAAGAGCACCAATCCACCTATGGGATGAAGGTTTAGTTGTTTTAGTTGATTACATGCTTTCATTTTCATGTTTTCATCTTCATTTGGCTAAGAATCTCATAGGGAGTGATTTATTTTTTGTTTCTAACATGATTAACACTTCTTTGTTGTCTTTTGTTAGTTAACTGTAGATTAGACACTCTCATTTTGGTGCTAGAAGGAGGGATAACCTTTTTATTTTGACAAATTTAGCTTAAAATTGATGTTTTTACAGCTATAGGAGGGCGATGTCGCCTTTGCTCTATTCAACACCACTTTTTCATACAACACAACCTTTGTTTCTCATAGAGCACTACCTTTGTCTTCAACATCACCTTTGTCATGTCATGTCGTGGTCATGGGTTTCTTTCGTGTCACCTTTGCAACAACGTCGCTTCTGTCTACTCAACTTTTCTAGTAAATTTTTGCTTTTTGATAGATCGCCACCTTTGCTTCTGCATTACCTTTGTTCCTCAAACATCACATTTGTGCTCTATGTTTGTTGCAGAGGGCTTCCTTTGGATTTCACCAGAGCATCACTTCTATTTTTAGCGCTGCCTTTGTCAACCCACAAAGCATCGCCTTTGTTGCTCAATATTGCCTTTGTAGATTGAGGAGGAAAATTAGTTTGGAAAACTAAAAACATTTTTTAATGCTCATTATAATAGCTTAGGCTTTCCAATTCTACTTTTCATTTTCTATTTTAGGACCAACTAGCATTACTTTGGGCTTAAAATTAACCATCTACTTGAGCTTTTCAAGTTGTACTAAAATTGAACATTAGGAACTTACTAGACATTGCTTTATGGGCTAAAATTGAACAAGAAAAATTCACACTTATCTTTTGGTGCTTAAAAAAAATTCACCTTTAATTTGGGGATTAAAAAGAACTTGTGCCTTCTTTGTTTTGTGGTTTTGCAATTCTTGTCATTCAAATGTGTATGCACTTCTCTCGCTCCACTTGGCGATCTTGAGAATCAAAAGCATTCCTTTGGCATTGGTTGTTTAAATCACCCACACATTTCAATTTGGATTTAAAATTGAACCCCATGCTAGTGTGAGGAAAATACATTATGTGTGTTCCATCCTTGCACTTTACATGAACTAGGTAGTCGAACTACAAGTGTACTCCCTTCATTTTGTCTATCTTTAGAGGGGCCTACCTAAAAGACACATCCAAAAGGAGAACTCGAAGGTGACTCCAACTAGTTTTTCACTCGAGCCGGTATATAAATGGATAAGACTAAATTGTCAAGTCCTCATGGTATGTAGGCCTTAGCCGTACAGTGTCATTCAGAACAGGTTACTACCATTAAAAGTACATGAGCCCCTAGTAGGATTGATTAAAGCCTTTAGTTGCTTGCTGGACGCTTGTAAGGTGCCATGTCCTCAACTATCTGAACTAAGAACCAACTTGTTTAGTGACCAAAAAAATTTATGCTTGCTGGTGTAGGAATGGTCATTTTGAATCCACCCCGCATTTGAACTATTCAAAGTAGAAATAGGAAAATCCTTAGTATCTCTGGGTCCTCAAGATTTTGAGATTTGGTGGTCTCGAGAAGTGTGTGCTATGGAGGGGAGCCAGTGTCACCAAATCTTTAACTATTCACTTTGTCTTAGTGTTTGGAGAAATCTAAATGGGGACTCAACGAGTAGTATATTTGGAGCCTAGGGTTGTACAATTTTTGAGTTAGTTAAAGACATTGCTTGGATCTCAAACATTGAAACAAACATTAAACAAATCATCAAAATTTCAAACCCTTTGGAAAGAGTGAATAACTTTGAAGGGTCCAATTATTACTGCTTGTCCCTAGGGATTTTATCCTTAGAGGCTTCTAAATATTTGGTTTCATATCTCAATTTACTCTCTCCAAAGTCAACCTAGGGAAACTATGGACTTGACTCTTTGATTTTCACATAATGGACCTTGTGGAATGAAAAGGAGCTAAGACATAGACATTTAGTTTAAACTTTAAACAAGATGTGTTGATGTGGTAAAAAGAATCCATTTAATCAAGATAAAAAGACAATTGAACCCCACACATGTGTTTGTTCTTAGGATTTCCCACAAAATCAAGATTCCAAAATAAAAGTCTTTATGCCATCACTTCAAGATTAGGAGTCATACTCAAAAGGTTATAAGAAGATACATTAGAAAGTGTAACCTAAGACAATACCATAAGATAAGCAAGAAGGTCACAAGGTTTTATAGACTCATTTTGTTGAATAATATAGACATGTATGCTCAATATGAACCCTATGATTTTTGAAACACCTTAGAGGCCTAACATGTTCTTGTAAACAAGTCTTTCTAGGTTCATCTAGGATCAAACCAAAATTTCCATTTTTCACAACATTTATCCAAACCCATCTCACAAACAACTTTTAGAACTTTGGAAAAATCATCTATACTAGACTTTTGGTAAATCCTTAAATCAAAATCAAAATCACCTTGTTTGGCTAGGTGTGTGGGAATGAATACTTTCTCACACATTTAGTTAAATTAGCACCCCTTTTGGACAAGTTTAACCCAATATCACATCTAACATCTTGGGATCTACAAGTCCATTATTCAAATCAAACCAATCAAAATAAAAAATCCTAAGGTCTAGTATTCATCCAAAGTTCTCAAAAGTTGAAACATCCATATCACTCACCCTTCATCATTCACATCATCATAATTTGATCCTTAAACATCTTAGATTTTCTTTTTGTACCTAAAGTTAAGATCAACCAAATGAGTTAGAGGTTTACCTCCCATATTCCTAAAAGTTGATCCCAATTTTATGGTCCAAACAAGGTCACAACACAAGATCATGGAGCAAAACAAAGAAAAATCAACCTCAAGTTATTTAAGTCAAACTGCATCAAAATTCAACCGTAGGGAATCTATCAACCCTCCACTTAACCCCTCTCAACTACCACAAGATCCTTAAGAGGGAAGTTTCCAAGTGGAGGATGTCACCAACAACTTCCAAGGGATGTCCCAAGATGAAATACTTGAACTAGTTCAAAATATTTAAACACACAAGCTTGTCAACATAGTCATGAGGCTCAATCCCACACAATACATGTTGGCATTGGAAAAAGAAGGGGCTAAAATCCCTTCTGATTTTGATGTGAGCACTATTGTTGAACAAAATTTTGGGAACATGCCACAAACATGATTCACACTTTCCTTCCCAAAAATCATCCAACCAATCGTACAACCAACATCATCTCATGCCCCAAGTCAACCCATGATCACCAAGGGAAGTTCACTACTCCAAGCCCTTCAAGGGCATCCACTTGTCAACAACCAAAATTTGGAAGCCAATATAGTATTGGGTATTGACACAACCACGACAGGAGGGTCCTCAAGAAGAAAAATCCAGACCGTGCAACAAGAGTGACACAACAAAAGCAACACATAATATGGAGGAAAATGCAGATGCAAGTATGTTCATTAACAAAAATGTCAATTACATTCATCCGACAACATCCGAGCTTATAGATTCGGCTCACAGGCTTGATATAACATGTTCAATATTACAAAATTCCAATATGCTCCTATATGTGAGCTAAACTCTTATGATTCAGATTGACCTTAATCTACTCAATCAACTGGTAACTCAACTTCCCTTTTCTCATGATTGATTACAAGCTTTATACTATATCCATGATTCTGGAAACATCTGCGTCGGCCAAAGAACATCACATTCCCCAAGGAAAGAAAATGTAACATGCACATGAATAGGTCAGCTTCAAATTTGAATTACTCCATCAACAGGTGCATATAATGAAGTGCAGACCTATAAGGAAGGTCGGGGACACTCCATGGAACACTTAGAATCACATCGTCGAGATCTGCAAGTCACGGGGATGATCCATGAATGATCAAATTAACCGATTGGCTTGTAAACTATTTTGGTGTCGGTTCAAGAAACTGCCATGAAATTATGGAAGTGATAACTTTCCAGAGAAGGATCCAATCATGCCAAAATCTTGGAATAAGGAAAATGAACATTCCCACGATGTACACAAAGATCTGTAGGACCTAGTGAGCAAAGATGACAAGTCCACCAACATGAATTGAGCAAGAATAAAATAAGAACAAAACTGAAAGAAAATATTTTTGGTTGATGCAAGATTGCCAAGAACCAAGGATGCTCCTACATCATGTATGCCTAACATCATCCCAAAAGACCCTAAAAAACCATATGTTCCACTCATTTTCTATGATACAAACAACCCCTCCACCTTTTCCGTAACATCGACATACCCTCTTAATGCACAAAGCTTTCTCCCCACTAAATCATAAGGACACGTGGATTTATTCAGAAAAGTGGGTACTTTCAATGCTTCATCCTCACTTCCACAAGGGAACACATCTTAAATATTCCCACCATTCCCTATATTGACATAATCATCCACACCGAATCAAGGTATAGGGAAAATCCTTTCATCAAACACATCAATCCAAAATCAATCAAACCAAATCAATCCCCCATGCACAAATCAAATCAACACATCTATCATACCAAATCCTTTTAATGTGCCACTGATATCGCAGCACCAAGTGGCTCCAATCAAAATCCCTCAAATAATCATCACACCATCTATAACACCACAAACATCCCAAAATCTAGTCTCCCAAGGACTAAGCATATCAACCATTACATCTACCACACAACCCCTTTTCATCACTCAACAAATACTTCAACAACCATCCCAACAATCTCTCATCACACCATCTCACACCATCCCACAAAATCCCCCACCTCCACCACTAAATCCAAATACAACAAATCAATACAATATCACATCACAAGCAGTGCAACAAGCTTACCAAAAGGCCTTACAATAATTCCAAGCCCAACAAGCTCAGGATCAAACTCAAGCACAAGCACAAGCGTAAGCATAAGCTTTGCTACAACAACAACAAGCGTAGGCACAAGAATAAGTCTAGGCTCAAGCTCAAGCTCAAGCTCAATACCAAGCACAACAAGCACAAGCACAAGTACAAGCTTTGTTACAACAACAAGCCTATCAACAAGCCTTAAAAAAATATGCACAACAAGAAGCGTTGATAGCACAACAAAAATCCCAACAACAAGTGCTATTGGCTCAACAAAAACAACAACAATAAGAAGCCCAACAACAAGCATTGTTGGCACAACAACAACAATAGGCATACCAACAAGGGTTGCTCACACGAAAAAACTTACATCAACCTTTCATGAACACACAACAAAATTCCTTGAATCAGAACATGCAAGCCACCCCATCCTTCACCCAACAAACCATACCATCCCAAAACAAATACATTCCACCACCTAATCCACAAAATTATCTCTCCACATAAGTCAAGTTTCTATCGTAACAAATACAGGACATACAATCAGGTAAGATAAATAAATCACACACATAAGGAAATTTATGCCCCTATCCCATTGATAGAAGCATTGCTATGGTTTTGTTTCCACTAGAATTCGAAATACCAAAATTTGACAAATATCGAGGGAACGAAAATCCAGAGGATCACATTAGAGAATTCCACATACATTGTATGGAAGTAGCATATGATGATTCTTATCTAATGTGACTCTTCCCTCGAAGCTTGGTAGGTCCAACAATGGAATGGTTCTCCTGCTTACCCCCTAGAATCAAAAATTTCCAAGAAATTGTGGACTTGTTCATGGAAAACTATTCATTCAACTTAGGCGTGGAGGTAAGCTTGGAAGAATTATCAGGTCTCAAACAAGCTAAGGGGGAGAAATTTGCGGCCTTTTCACAACAATGGAGATCCAGAGCTAGCAAGAGCAAATGGTCCATGCCAAAGGAACAAAAAAATGGGACCATTATCTCTAACCTTGAAGGGAGCTCGTCCTTTCACTTGAAAATGTAATGCATCACAACATATGACCAATTGATCCCCAAAGCACTCAACATTAAAAGAGCCCTTATAGCACAAGGGGGAACACCTGTGTACCAATACAATCGACCATCAACAAGTTACAATGACAAACCTAACGCATGGTCCAAGAACAAGAATGTTACCAATGATGGTGTCATGGACACCAAGATTGTTATTAGTGCCCCAAGGCATAATACACAACAAAAAACACACCCACAACAAAAAATAAACACACAAAACACCCCACAAACTAACCCATCACCACAAAAACCCAATAATCAAATTGTCAACAATGTAAATGCTCAAGGGGGACCACCCCCAAAGAAGAAATATCCCCCAAAATGAAAATATACACCACTTGGGGAACCCATTGAATCTATCATGCAACAACTCGTACAAGCAAACCTCACCACACTCCCTGTTTACAAAAATCACCAAGAGCCTCAAGTTAAAACCACCATCGTATAATGAGAAGCACCTTTGTTATTTTCACAAAATAAAGGGACACACGACAACTAGTTGTATGAGACTCAAAAATATGATCCAAGATCTCATTGACGATAAAGTTATAACCTTTGAACAACTAGTAGGGAACAAAGATCTCAAAATATACACAAATCCAATGCCAAATCACAATAAAGGACACAACAATGGTAAAGGAAAGAGTTACCACAATGTGAACCATATCTATGACCATGTTGTCACATCATTGGATGAATGGGTAATAGTTGTCAATATCAAAGGACCTAGAGCTGAGTGTGGAGTCACAACATGTAGTGGAAAAATTTCTATCCCAGGACCATCACCACCACCCAAACCACCACCCACCAATATGAAACCAAACCCTAGTGGTTATAGCATCTTGGAACAATTGAAAAAGACCCCCATCCAAATCTCCATCATGGAGTTTCTTAAAATCTTGATTGCACATAGGGACATCCTAGAGAAATCATTGGCCACATCCTCCATTCCCATAGACGTTGATGCAGACCAATTTCAAACTACGGTTGGACATATCACTACACTACACCTCCTTACATTTTTTGAGCATGATCTCCTGACCCAACTGTCTCATAGCCACACACTCCATCTTGAAGTCTTAGTCCATAAGAACAAAATTCAAAAGAGTCTTGGTGGATGGGGGTGTAGGTTTGAATATTTGTACCCTACAACTAATAAATAATTTGGGATTTTTAGAAGATGTTATTGAGAAGGGAAAAGGTAACACTATCAGGGCCTATGGTGATCAAGAGCAAGTGTCTCAAGGCACCATTCAACTCCCTATCCAAGTGGGGCTAGCAATCATTGAAACTACTTGCCAGGTCCTTGACCTTGAGATCCCCTATAATATTCTCCTAGGGCATCCATGGATCCATGGGATGCAAGCTGTCACATCTACATTCCACCAATGTGTTAAATTCCCTTACCAAAACCAAGAAGTCATGATCCATGGTGACCCTGAACTGTTCTATTATTGTAAAAATCTAGAAGCCAAATACTACAAGATCCCCAAGTTCCAAAAAATGATGAGGGACCCACATACCCATATGTTGATCCATCCACTTTAGCCTCCACTTCTAAGACAAAGACACCCACCATTCAGAACATCCTAGATGTCAAGGCTATAATCCAAGATAATGAGTGTGGGGACTACAAATTGAAAAAGAGTGCCTTTGTGATAGGAGAGTTACCTCAATCTCCTAGATCTCATGGAAAATTGCAACCAATTGACACAACATCTTAGAACTTCAAAGCAGAACCTACCACCTTCAAAAAGTGGGGAGACCTAAGCAAAGAGGTGGTGGATGAAAAAAGATGTATCAAGCCTATTATATCAAGATGAAAGACCTGTACCTAATCTTCCCATGGAGGAAAACAACCAAAGGTATACATTTAATGTTTGGATGGGGCTACAAAAAAAATGAGAAGCTTGGGAAAAATGACAATGTCTTGTTTGAACCCATCATTCTTGAGAAGTGCCCTAAGAATCTTGGCCTTGGATGTCTTGATGGCCAAATTGACACAACAACGTTAAAACATAATATTTCTACTTTATTTCTCATAAAAAAGATAACTGATCTAGAACCACCTATCTTCCAAGGTCTCTGTAGTTGGTTCTCAACTGTACTGATGTTGTTCAGTGGTCAATGAGGCTGTAAAGTTCAAGGGACCTACTGGTTATTGAGCTTCTTGGTTGTTGTAAGATCAAACTTCTATCTAAACCTACTCTAACCAAAGGTATAAAAAAAGGAAAAAGATAGATCAGGGATGTAAGAGTGAAAAAAATGTTGATTCATCTAGCTAACCAGACCTGTTACTCTTCAAGGAATTCCTAAATTGAACTACAAAACAAATCAACCTGTAATCAATACAAAGCTGGACATTCATTCACAATGCAAACTTTAATAGCAGATCACAAATCACCATTTCAAACAAAATAAAAAGATAAAACATCATTCCTTGAAAGCTTTCCAAATCAAATGATTAACAAAACAAACATCATTCCAAAAATTTAACTTAAAGTAGGTTTAAATCTGGCTGCTTCTACTATTGCAAAATAGATAAAAAAACATTTAGAAATCTAGCAAGACTCAGTAGTGCACATAAACCAATGTCTTCAAATTGATTAAGATAAACTAAGAATCACATAAATATCCATTATCTATCCTTCTGCTAACTCTAATCAACTAATCTATAAAACTTCTAACTATTTTTTTTTCTAAAATTCTAACCCTTACAAAGTGAGCAGATTTTACAATTAATAGCTCCATCATTCACATCATTCCCTCTCAAAACTAAGACATCAAAAGCTGTAGCTTTGTGTGCATACAATGAAATCAGAAAGATAACTTTCTGTTTTAGCTCTTAGTTTGGCTTCAACTGATTTTAGTTTGAAACTCCACTCTCCAGTTTGGCTCATGTTGACTTCAATTCGCTTCAGTTCAAAGTTGCAACTTTCAGCTTGACTTCGGTCAACTTTCAATTGAGAATTTGTAGTGTCTAGTTTAACTTTGCGTTCTCCCTCTTTGCATAATGTGAGGCAACATCTTTGTCCAGAAATTACTCCAAGCAAGCCCACCATGTCCTTAGTTTATTTCCATCTTGACAATCTCTTGTGAAAATCTCCCCTTTTAGTTCCAAATCCTTAACATCACTTGTAAATCATAAAACATATTAATTAATAAAATTAATTAATCAATAATTAATTCCAAGATTAATATATTTCACATTATTTCAATTAAACAAAAATAAACTTCAAATTTCATAATTGAAATAATAAAAATAATAAACCCCTTTTTAATTTAATGTTATTTTAAAATAAAATAACATCAAATTCATGCTCAATACGGATTTAATACTCTGATGCATTTTCTTCTCTAAATTTGTGAGTAAACTCTTTCAACTCAAATGCAATGTTTGCAAATTTGGTCTTATAGGGGTATACATCAGAATTCATAACTATTTCTTCACAATTGATCTCCCCAACATGATTCATTCTCTGGATATTCCACTCCTTCATTGAATTTCATGAGACTAGTTTCGTATCTATTGAATTTGTACTTGAATCCTTAGGATAAGATAATCCAGTTTGAATAAATATCAAAGATGAACATATAAATTAATCCAACTTCAGATCCAAGCCCTCCTTCAAGTTACTTAAATTCAATGCCCTTGAATCTAACAATCTCTTGATTCAACTTGGTACACTTTGAATCCTTCAATTTTTTTTTGAATAAGTTCCACCTTTTGTATAAAAATTGACTAGGGTAAGTGCAATTACACCATCTCCATTTTATTCCATGAGATAGAATCTCTTGACACCTAGTAAATAGACCACGTACCCTATCTATGCTTTCACAATTTGCATACATTTCTACATCTGAATCTCATCAACAATCCCATTTTGTGTAAATCCTACAATTATGGTGTTTACGAGACCCACTATTTTCCAAAGCATTTAATCAAATAGTTCACTAGCGGGAGCAGAACCATTTATGAATGTGAATATTTTTATTGTTCCTATTTCTCACATTGTTCCCGGTTCCAAAAACAAACCTTTTATTAATGTGGGGTCGGGACGAGAGTTGATACCAAACATTTAAAGTTAAGTGCCAGGTTCGTGATTCGTTTTGAACCCAGCTCCGCTCATACCCATTTTTTAACCTTTTTGCCCCCTTTTATATTTTTTAAATCTTTTAAATTTAAATTTAAGAGGTTTTTTATATATTTTTTTATGATTTTTATGATTTTCAAAGATTTTAAATATTTTTAATTGTTTTAATTTTTCAATTCATTTTTAAATTTCTCTAAAAATATTTTCTATTTTTCTATTTTGTTTTCCTCTTTTTTGATTTTTCTATGTTTCTTTACGATTATTTCATTTTATGAATTTTTTAAATCTTTTAATATAAATTTAAAAGATTTTTTATATATTACTTAAAATCTTTCAAATTTAAAAGTTTTGTGTTATCAAAATTAAAAATATTTTAAAAAATAAAAGATTTATTTATTTAAAACTTTAAATTTGAAAAATCTTTATTTATTTAAACCTTTATTTATTTAAATTTTAATATCAAATTGATTTAAAATTTATTTATTTCATCATTTTTTTTTAAAGGTTTATTAATTAATTAAATTTAAAGGATTAACTTATTCTTTTAAACCTTTAATTTAATTAATATATTTATTTTTGTATTTTTCTAAGTTTTTTTAATTTTTTTTAATTTTTTGATTTTGAAGAGTAGACATAAAAAAGAAAATTGAAAAAATGAAGAAATGACAAAAGAAAAAAAAATGATGCAAAAATAGAAACGAAGAAGATGAAAACGAATAAACGACACGATGAGACAATGACAAAAAGATGATATCAAAAAGAAGAAGACCAAGAAGAACAAAAACAACCAAAACAAACAAACAATGCAATGGCGAAAGACGAGACAAAGCAAAAACATGCTAGAGAACAAGACGGGGACAAGATGGGACTAGACAAGGAACGCGAACCCAAACGACACTCGAAGGTGAAGCGGGGATCAGAGTTGGGGAAGAACTAGAACTTGAAACCTCAAAAGATGTCAAGTGTTGATTCCATCCCACAACTCAATCCCGACAAAACAAACCAGCAAAATGAAAGAAAAAAGAGGGGGTCCCCGAATTTTCCAAGCAAAAAGTTGGGGCATGTATGCAAGGAAGAACAAATGGTGACTTGGTTGGGAAAATTCTCTAAGCATTTTAAAACACATAACCCTCCAAATACCTAAAATCTTTGGTTTATGCTCATTCTAAGCAATCTAAGAAGTGAAAACATAATCAAAACTAGGACACGACATAGGTCTGAGATGAAACTGAAATATGTTTATGTGTGCAAATGATTCATTCCCCTCCATAAGTGTTGTTGTGATCAAAGTGGACCAAACTCTACCCAAGCTATGTAGTTGTGAATTACATTTCCAACGTGCAATGATATCCTGGGCATAGCTCTACTGCCAGATAGGCGTCTATATCCCCGACAGAGAAACCTCTGGTTCTCTCCAAGCATTGCTATACTGCCAGCTAGGCATTTATAGCCCTGATAGAGATACTCAAATCACCCTTGCTGATTGAGTTCATTTTCAGACTTCTTTTTTTTCCTCTTTTTCTTAGGTGTTGATTCTTTTGAAGTATAATTTCTGGTTTTCCCTCAATCATCAAGTAGTGAAGCTTAAGTAGCGGGTTGAGAACCATAGTGGAAATCTTGAAAGATATGTAACCCTTTAGATTTTTCAGTTGGAGTAGCTCAACTACCCCATTGATGTAAACTAACTAATGGATCATTTCTTAAGGTGTGCAGATCATGATAGACTTTCAAAAACTCCCCAAAACTGTATAATGTACCAAGTTCAAGTTCATGCTAACATTCCCCAGTTTGAAATGGATGAAGGTAAATCAAAGAATTTAAAGCTACTGACTAATCAAGTGTTTGAAAATATAGATAGAAAACTCTCAATAGATTCACCTTTCGACATAACTTGCATACAACTCAGTTTCCACTATCAACACAAGGAACCCCCAAAAGAAAGACAAAAGAAACAAACAAGAAAACAAAGGAGCAAAAGAAAAGAGTAGACAGACACGATGAACCAACAAAACCAAAACAAAAAAGAGAAGAAAAACAACAAACAAACAACAAAAAACCAAAAACAAAAGAGAAATGGACAAACCTAGAAACAAAACAAAAACAAGAGGACATAGAAAAAAGAAAAACAACAAAATGAAAGAAAACAAACCAAAACTGACGAAAGAAAACAAAACAAAAAGAAAACTAGTTCTAATCTAGAAGTTGACACCTAACTAATCCTAATTTTAAAATTGACTCCAAAACTAAGCTCTACAAACATAAAACTGTAAAAACCTGTACATGAACCTGACTAATTTTTCATTACATAAGTCTTAATTTACTAGGTATAGTTTTGAATTTATTAAATTTGTCTTTATATTTAGAAATGTAAAGTTTATATGCAGTAAATTCATTTTAAGGGTATAAAGTTTGAAATATTAACAACTATGGGTTCTCGGATTTGTCATGATCTACCCACAAACACATTTTATTGTCCCTAACATCATAATCAAACTAAAAATCATTAAAACATAGAGGGTAATGAAAAGACACCACCTAATTTAAAAGATCTTCAGTTGCTGTGGTGTGCTCATGTTGTATGATCTCCTCTTCACGAGGTCTTAGCTCATGGAACACCACTCCATTTCACTCCAATTCATGCATATCAACATAAATGGCATCCACTAGGGGCACATCATTATTATTCAAGAGGTCACAACAAGATTTAAAACTTACATGCATATCCCTATCATTACTAGTTTCAAACAACAAACTAGTACACTTGATTTCACTAGGATTATCAACCTCAACCTCATTCTCAACACCATAAGCTTTACCAATTATATTGTCAACTTCCTCAACATTTAAAACAATTTGTTCAAAATTTTACTTACCTATCATGAAACTCTCCCCATCTAATAGGAAATCAAAGCAACTTACCTCATAATGTGAACTACAAGGATGAATCTTACATGAGTCATCTACAACGAGGTTCGTTATGCAATTGGAATATTCATGTGCCAACATTGCTAATTTCATCTTGGGCATAGAGTCACAAATTTTATAGGTCTCCTCAGAAGGACTAAGCAACAAATCACCCATGTTGTCAACTTGCAAGTTTCACAAATCTACCTCTTCTTTAGATGAAGCATCCTTGTCAGCACTCTCTTCAAACATGTCACCCAAAAGAGTTTGAAAATCAGCATCCAACTCACATCATCATTAATTCTAGAGATACTAGTACATGGTGAACAAGGATTGTCTTCAAACAACTCATTTGAATGCACGAAGTCAAATCCAGGAAAACACCTCTTCAGTTCATGTTTCTACATATCAACTAGAATGCGCAAGTCACCATCAAGCTTATCACTGTTAAGATCAAATTCACTAATGCATGCTAAGAAAGGACTTTCTTCAAACATCACATTTGAATAAACAAAATAAAAAATAAGAGGATACTCCCCCATTTCGTTCTCTTCATCATGGTGAAGTGGTTCAATCTTTGGAGCAGGCTCTTGATAGTCTGCTTGACATCCTTCTACTTCATCTAACTAAACTTTATCATACATTCCTTGCTGCAATAAAACACTAAACTCATTCATGTTAGTATCTTGATTAACATTGAGATCCAATTTATTTTCTTGACAAGGGTAAGTCTGATTTGAATGATTATTAGGAAACCCTTGAATGACTTGAACATCCACTTGATCTTCCACCCTTGAAGAATCAATTTGGCATTCAACTTTGTGTCCACAACAAGATCCGTTTGCAGCCTCATTTGAAGTCATGATGTTCTTAGTTTCTATGTGTTCATTATTCAAATCAGCAGAATTTTTTTCCTATGTTAACTCATCATATGGTGTTTCTTCCTTGTCCATCATCATAAAAGAACCTATGAATGTATTGATAAACTTGTTTTCCACATCTATCAAATATATACTAGGTAGGGAAACTTCGTTAGTTGTTGGATCCATCTCAATGCAAGGATAAAGGTCATTAAATGATGAGGAAGAATTAAACATATTGTCACAGTTACTCTCATCATTTTAGATGGATTGATTATCATTTTCATGTGTGCTAATTTTTTCATCTCCCTCATTAAGGGGATAAGTATTCCAAGGATCTTCCATAAGTATTCCTTCAATAGTGATCAACTATTTGAAATATAACTCCATCCTACCAAGGAAAACATGGCAATCCATTTGAGAATGTTGATTGGTTCAATGCATCCTACATCCATTTGGCCTAACAAGTTCTGATAGTTTTAGATCTCCTAATTCTTCCAATTTCTCCCTTACTTGAATTTGCATACGTGGGAAATCTAGCCAACATGAACCACGCTCTTTTGTCCATCCTTCATCAAATTGATTCTCATCTTGGTTAGAAGAGTTGTTCAAAGCATTGGAAGGCATTGTTGGTTTCTCGTGACAACGATCCTGTGTTGATATCTCATTTCTTTCAATATCATTGTTATTATTAACATTTCCAATGAAACTAGATTCTAACCTGATATTTTCATTATGCTCTGTTTCATACTCTTTGTGAAACAAAACATCAAAATGATATACTTGCTCATCAAATGTTTCATTTACAACTTCATCATGATCCAATGCATTATGTGTAGAAGTATGAACAAAAAGAGACAATATAGTTACAACTTCATTGACAAGTGGAATACTTACCTCTGTGGTTGGATTTTGCAGAGATAAGTTCTTCTAGTGGTCTTGCATGGGATTAACTTGATATGAAGTGTTGGAAAAATTGATGCTTGGAAAATTAGGAAGATTGTAGCTGCTTGGTGAGAATGATTGAATTTGGGTAGGGATGGTGGGTAAACCTATGCAAGGCCGCAAAGGATGGTAGTTTGCAAGCATAAGAGGATTATAAACCTGATTTTGGCTACTTGAATTTCTCGTGTCATGTCCAGATTCTGCTAATAAGAGAGATTTTTTCAATGCATGATGTAGGGATGTAGCCTCACCACAATGTCTAATCTTTTTTGTAAACGGAGGGTTCAAATCACAATAATAATGTTCTATTAGGATATGATCATCAATAACCAAATTTAAAGCTTGAACCCTTTGATACATAAAGAAGAACCTGTGATTGAATTAGTGAATGGGTTCTAGTGGTATCCTTTTCGTAGCTGCAAATTCATGTGATGGGTGTGGTGCACGTGCATGAGGATCAAACTAATCCTAGAATAAGATTTCTAATTCTATTCATGAACAAATATAATTTGGTGGTAGATTAACATACCATTGCCTCGCTGTACCTTGAAGTGTTTTGAAAAACAATTGATAGACGATATCCTCATGCTAAATCTAGAGAAAAATGACTAAATCCCTACAAATATTGACATGTTTAGAAGCATTTTGTCCACTATTAGGAAAAAATAAAGGAAGCCTATCATACATGCAACTAGGGATTTCATGAATAAATCTAGGTATACACAAAGGGCTACCCATTAGAGCTGGGTTTTCCAAGATCTAACCCACTCCCATACAACAAAGAAAAATTGCTCAAGGTCCCTCCTAATGCTAGTTTTGTTGATGGTCAATTGAACATAGCAATGTTAAATAGAATATTTCTACCCTATTTCTCCTGAAAAAGATAGATAACCTAAAGCAACCTATCTTCCAATGTCTTGGTAGTTGGTTCTCAACTATGTTGATGTTGTTCAATGGCCTATGTAACCGTAATGTTCAAGGGGCATGCTAGTAAAAGGGATACAAACTGTATCATACCAATTAATCTATATTTTGGAGGGGTATAAATAAATGTCAAAAGATAGGACAGAGCTCAGGACAACAAAACATGAAAGTAAATTTCCTTCAATTTAGACATATGAACTTCATAATGAGCATTATTTCTAAACAACTAAACCATAAAATGATAAAATTTATAGCATATATATACCATTGCATTCATTAATAGTGCAAATTCAAGACATACAGATCATTCATCATTCATAAAGCTTCAAAATTAACAAGAACATATTATCAACTCATCATTAACATTCATAGATCAATGAACACAAAAAACCTCATTCACAGATAACTTAATGAAAATAGCCTTAGATTCAAAATCTTCTATTGATTTTCACCAAATAAGAGACATTTATGCACAACATTCACTGGCATACGAATGACTATTGTTCACTGACATCACCATTAAGATTGAAACTTGAAAATAACATAAAACTATATAAAAACTGTAAAAATATCTAAGTGTCTTTGCATAAAGCTATAAAAAGAGTTTCTGAAACTATAGAAATTTTCCTAAAATTCTCCTTAGGCTGCTAATCCTTCTTCAATTAGCCAACCTTTACAATATGGAGAGAAAAATTACATATAGACTAGCCCTAACACTAATTTCTCTAGTCAAAAGAATGAGATCCACAAATCTAGGGAATCACTGGAGCCACCTGAGATGATTGTCCCATTGATCACCAGTTCACTTGTTGATGACTTAGTTGAAAAATATGACACGCAAAGGAGGAAGGTAGAATTGTTGGGAATCTCCAGTTGAAGTCATGTCAAAGGTCCTACAAAATAGGGATGAAAGAGAGAGTTGTCCAATTGATCATATCATTAGGTGTCCTATTAGGAATTGGACATTCCACTTCCACATCATTCCTGCATTTTCTACTCAATCATGTACTCATCATAATTGGTAAACACTTGTTGGAGCATATCTTCATCTGGCCTGTCCACCCAACTGTCTGCAAACTTTATCCTTTTCAATTTTGCAGAAGCAAACTTTTACATATCTCCAAGTTTAATAAGTTCTCTTCTGGAAGTCTTTATCTCCTCCTTGATATCCATTAGTCTATTAATCAATAAATCATCACCATCACCCCCCTTATTCATTGCCTCCTCAAACCTACTATTCCATTTTTCCTTAATCTTGTCAAGAGGGAGGTCATCTTTTAGGGGAATGTCTTCATTTACAAGCATGGCAATGACTACTCCCAGCTCCTCAACTTGTTCATTCAAATCTTTGGCAAGATCTTGTACCTCATTCCTATGATAAAAAATGATTGAGGACCGAAACCTAATAATATTGAAGTTATTTTCCATAAAGTATACATTATCCTCCTCAAGGTGGAATGCTCTAACAAAATTTGACTTGACAACTTACTAATGTCCTTCAACTTCTTGGTATATTCTCTATATTTTTCATCTTGTGCCCCAAGATCCTCAACATGTGAATTCATGTCATTGACCAATTCCAATGCATCATCATGGGCTTTATAACTTTGGACAAGCAACTCCTCCACTTCATGATTCAATCTATCAATCCATCTATCCAACATCCCTACCTTGTTTCTTATTTCAACAAGGTCATCAACCTCTTTCTTACTTAACAAAATAGGAAATGTAGGAGTACCAGATTGCATAGAAACATGAGATGATAAGTACTTTAATAATTTATGCAATTGATCTAACTGAGCCTTGAGCTCATCCTTCCTTTGCTTGTACTTCACCATCCTTGACTTGGTAGAGGAGGCTACAATATCAACTAAATCCATCTGTTGGTTTCTTGTAGGCCTTCCCAAGTTAACAGTCCCTAACTGATAATCACTTAGCTGAATCTCTGATCTATCCTTATCTACCATGAGAATGGAACATTCAGCCACAATCTCCCCAACATTTGTCAACCTAGTGGAATGAAGAACCCTAGCCTTTTTCTTAGGCCTCTCCTTCTCAATCTCCTTCATCATATCATCCTAGTTCAAAAGTTGGGGCCAGACTACTTGTTTCTTTTCAAGGTTGAGCTTCAACCACATTGGGGTAGTAGGAGTAGTAACCACCTATTGCGAGGAAGAAGTAGTGGTAGAAGAGAGAGGTTGCAAAATAGTTGCCTTAGGTTGAGAATCAACCTCTTGATGTTTCTTCTTTTCTGCAGCTTCTTTTGCAAGCCTTTCATTTTCATCCTTCTCCCTTTCCTGCTCTAATTTCATCTACTTATACATTTCATCTCTTTGTTTCTCTAATTATTTGACTCTATCCCACATTTTATCCACCTCTTGCTGATGCTTGGCTTGTTCTTCTACTTCCAACTTCTTCAACAAGAGGTCTTCTTCATCCTTCTTTCTTTGAGCTTCCTCTACAGCCTTGAACATGGCTTCTAGGGCTTCTCTCTCCCTTCTTTGTTTAGCCTTTTCTTCTTCTAACTCATGAATTTTCTATAATAGAGCTAGGTTATCTATTTCCTCTTTGAGTTTTAGCTCTGCTTCCTTTTGTTGCTGCAAAAAATCTTCCTTTTCCTTTTATTTCCTTGCTAGCTCTTCTTCTTTAGCTATAGCTTCAAATTTTTGTTGCCTACCAAGTGCCTCAGCTTGTGCTTTGGAATTTGCTTCCTTCTTATCATCCTCGAAGAGTTTCCATTGATCCTTCGGGGTGAGGACATGCTCAGTCCCCACATCCTTAGTCTCTTCATTCAGTGTAGTCACAAGAGTTTCCTTGTATGATTGGGTAGCCTTCAAATCAGTATCAATATCATGGATCTCAACTTCATGCTCTTTCCCTTTTAAAGATTCAACCTCCTTATGAAGGCTTCCAGTGGGCATCTCCTCAATAGGTTTCTCTGTAAGGGGAGGTTGAGTTGAGGTTTTACCTCTAGCAGTTGTTGAAGCTCTAGGTTGAGATGAAGTCTCTTCTCTAGCAATTGAGGTCCCGGGCTGAGATGAGGTTTCTTCTGCAGTAATTGTAGTTCCTTCACCTTGTGATTTAGGGATATCCTGAGTTGGTACTGTTGGATGAGGCTCCTCCTGAGAGTTAGGAGGGAGAAACTCCAATGGATCCTTAGGAGCTATCCTCCTCTTTGTTCTCTTGTACCCTTGGGTACCTGCAACTTTCCTCTTCTTAGAAGTTTGAGCCTCTGGCTCCTTGATCCTCATCACCACCCACTAGATACTTTGATCCATCAGTATCCTTGCAATTTTCCTAATATCAATGGACTTTTCCTCATCCTAGTTTATTGGGTCCAAGTCCTTGGTACCTATGTTTTCAGCCTCATACTGGGGATCTAAGGTTACACCATTATCTGATAATGTATCCAAAATATCTTCCTTCAACCCATACTCAAACATTAATGGGATGGACAACCTTTCATAGTTCCTCCTTCTTACATCATATTCATCTTGTAGATCAATCCAAAAACCTTCTAAAAAATTAAAATGCTTCTCAAAGATAGTAGGAAGCAAACCATTCATCTTATTCTTGGGATCAAAATGCTTCTAAGATGTATATAAACCCAATTTCAAATAAATCAATTCATCACAAATTTCCTTAGTAGCCACATTATGTGCACAACTATACTCTCCTAACTTCATGGAAAATTTATGGAAACCAGTCTTATGCTTGCTAGCAAATTTAAGATTGACTCCTATGGCCTGATAGATGAATTCCATAAGGACAATTATGTTACTGCAACATCTTGGAAGTAGATGAGGATGGCCATCAAAACTTGCCAACCTAAAGTAAACTTGGGGTATTGAATGTACCAATGTCCCCATTATGCAATGAATGCCATGGCTTCCCTGCATCACCTGTCAACCGGTTAATGATAACATAAAAGAATGCATCATTAACCCTTCTATAGTGCAACTCTGATGTTTGCAAAGTTAGTTGATCATAATGATCCCACACTTTCTTCTATCCAAGGGCTTCTCCCAATACTCCAATTGCATTCAAAAGAGGGAAAATGTCCCTCCTTGTAGCTGCATACACTACATAAGAAGTCATGAAGAAAATCTTCATTTTCCCCACTCTAAGCATTTGAATATATAGGCTCTCTAACAAAATCATTGGCTAATCAAATTGCTGCTTACCATCCAAAATGGTTTAAATGAATGGAAACATCCATTCCTTATAGTGTGAAGAATCCCTCTTTCCGAACACTCTGGAAAGCATCATGATTATGTCACCAATATCCTTATTGAAATATGCTCTCTTTGGTTGATTAGGAAGCTTAGTCAAGGATTTATTTTCCACCCTCATCCATTTCTTGTGCATGCGAGTCCTATTAGCTTCCTTGTGGTTTCTATACAATTGTAATACCTTTGCTTCATTTAGTTGTTTGGGGTTCTATGGTGTGGCTGCATCACACATGAACCTTATCATCTGTTGAGTGAGATCAATGATGATATTCCCTTGTAGGTCCACACATTGCCTTGTTGTCGGGTTGTAAGCTACTACTGTAGTAAGTATGAGCTCTGGACATTGAACTAATAGAGGAAAGAGGGCAACATGTGCCAATCCGGATTGAACAATTCTTTCTTTTCTCCCTGTCGCATCCTTTGTGAAAGTTTCTTCAACCAACTCCTCATAGTTGAATGGCCCCAAGTTTGTATCAATGATATCAGTCTAGTCTGAATCCACCTTGCTGGCTGTAAGAGTGGGAATCTTGTGCTCGTATCTCAAGGTGTATGGGAGTTGCTCCACCTTTATCTTCTTAGGCTTTGTTGGCCTTGAACTTTTTACAACCTAGCTCCCTCTTTGAGAAGCTTCTTTAGATGCTCCTGGCATTTTTCACTCTTGCAAAATAGTCCTATATTAGATCTACAAAGACTTGGAAACCATTACATTGATATTACCTTTCATATCATCTTCTATTCATCCAAGGAAATTCTAGATACTTAGTCAAATTTTGCACTTACTGGAAGCGGAGCCAAGAGAGAATCGGGAATAAAAATCCTTTTAACATAGGTGGGATTGGGATTAGAACTGGGATGAGATCAGAATGGAAAATGGACCCAAAACCAACTGATGGTTCCAAGTTCATTTCCCACTCCAATTTCGCTTCGGCCAAAAGAATAAGGGTGTAGACCAAAATCAACATTCATCGGAAGCGGGATCATTTTGGGAATTGATTCTTATGCAAACACTTATGGGACGAGTTCATTCTCAAATCCACTTCTGCCAGTTTATTATTCAAATGAAGCACATTTAAACACATGGTCACACCGACTTCAGACTTAGGTCACATGAAACCATAAGGGAAATATAAATAAGGGGTTTAACCTCACCCTTAATAGGACAAAACCAAATTTGAACTTTTTAGGGCACAATATTGTAAAGGTCAACACACAAACCCTAGTTTGCACAACTCGTCAACTTATAGAAATTAGGGCATCAAAACCCTGATGTCAAAACCATTAACCCAACATGATAATAGGAACAAAGGGTTCATCAAATAGATTCAAACACTTTTAAAGCATAAAAGATCCCTCAAAACAAAACCCTAGTTAAAACTAGGACACGATAGTACAAGCATGCCACCAAAACAAAGAAAATGACAACAAAATTAAAAAAATCAATGGGAAAAGACAAAAAGAAAACAAGAAATGGAAGGAAAAAGAAAACAAAACCAAAAGAAGCAAGCAAAACACAAACATAAACACACGAAGATTCATGAGAAAGGTCCCGTGAATGCGCGATGAACACCGCGAACGGGAAATAGGAAAACAAACAAAAATGGAATGGGGCGAAGACCCACCTACCTCAAAGCGCCAACAAACAGGATGAAACTCGATCCGAATCCACTTGCAGATGCTCACCCTCGACCAAATCATGCTCCTCTTTCACACATTCTCGGTTGTAGTTTGCTAAAACAACTTAGGAAATAAAGATAATGAGCCAATTAACCTTGATTAAGGTTTAAAAGCCATTTCACGTGTGTGAGGAGGTTGTAATTAATGCAATAAATGTGGTTGGTTGGGTACAAGATTGAAATGAGATGAGTACACAAAATCTGCATACGTTAGAGGTAAAGAAGAAGTAGAAGCAAAGATGAAATGGAATCAAGAACTTGATGTAAACTCTAGTTTCCATTCTGATTGCAGTTCTGGCCCTGCAAAAGGAAGGAACATTGACACAAGAAAACAAGGAAAGGAAAATAAAAAGGAAACAAAAATGGAATGAAATCGACCCCAAACAAGAGACACATAGCGGCAAAAACACAATGTAGACCAACGAGAGCGAGATCAAAACAAAAACTAGATTTGAAATCTTTTGTAAAGTTCCAAGTTCGGCTTTGATTTTGGTTCTGCTTCCACTAGGAGGAAAAGAAACCACAAGGAAAAAAAGACAACTCAAGGGAGCAACAAACCTAAGAGTGCAAGGAGAAACAAACAAACAAAATAAATGAACAAGACAAGAACAAGGCCATGACCGGAACTAAATTTGGACTTGGAACCTTCACAAAGTTTTGAGTCTAGTTTCCATTCTGGCTCCACTTCCACCAGACAAAAGAAACAAGTATTTAGGAGGAAAAGAAACAACTCCTACAGCCTGAAAAAAAACACCAAGGACAAAAAAAAACAAGGGGGACCCATTTTGACCAAAAACAAAATGGGGTGGTTATGCAAGGCATAACAGGATGTACCCCTATGAAGCTAACCATACTTGGAAAAGGTGCTTCTGTTAAAATGATCAAAGCTTCCTCGTCGATACCTGTATTTCTTAGTTGTCCCTTTGAGGATCCCCTCTCCTACCTACCATTTTATTTGAGGATTCCTCCCTTTTTATGATAACCACCATGTCATTTGAGTCAAGTAACCAAGTAATTGAATTAAAGCTCGTTTACCCCCAACTCATCGACTGTGACCAACGAGAACCACCGATCTTAGATACATTTGAAAACGATGAGGCTCTCTCATAATTTATGGGATTAAGGGATACTCTACCGTATGGAGATCACAAAGTAGGATTTGACATTGAGTTGGACACACATGCGTACTATGGAGAAACAATTGAATCTCTTAGTTAGAAAATTGAAAATCTAAGAGTAATGTCTAGATCCTTAAGTGAAAACCACACTGTGGAACTTTCTGATCCCAAAATAGTAAAAATAATGGATGTATCCAATGGTGAAAACCTCTCTAAGGCACTAAAGGATGAGGGATTCAATCTTCTATTAGATCTCAGTTGTGTTTATGGTTTGTCCTTGATGACAAAATCTCTGATCCTTATGATTTACAATGGCACTTCTTTGATGTCTCTTGGCTATTATAGAAAGTTATTTGTTATGTTTTAATTTCATGGTGATGAGAATTCTGGTTCAAGTTATGAATGCTATCTCTTTGACTGATAGAGCTTGAAAGATGGTTTCTTTGTCAGGATGGTTCTTTTTGCATATCACAGGCTTACACTTATCGGTGTGAGTGTGGTAGGGTCTCCCCAATCCTCTTTGGAATGTTTGAGTTGCCTATCGGCAAGACATTTCTGCTGTCATAACGATTTAATTTTTCATACAGGTAGGTTTCGACATGACTTTCCCGTTGTCTCAACGACAATAGTTATATTGGCATAAGTTAATATTGTCGGTATGTGGTCTCAGCGATATTGGTTTATTACATCGGCACAAGAAAGAATCATATCGGCATGAGTTATTCCGTCGATATGATGTCTTAGAGAAGACATATTGTCTCACCGACCATGCACCAAATGGAAGTCTATCGGCAAGAGTTGAGCGGTATCAGAATAAGTCTTGGTGAAGTGGTTATGTCTTACCGAACATCATATGGAGGAATTTTTCTTCGGCCAAACATAATGTATTCGATATATTGTCTCTCTGAAGATTTTATGTCTCACCAATCTTTGCATTGATTGTCTTATCAGCATAAGGTTACTGCTTCGGTGAAATGTTATATTGAATTTGCAATGTTACACCGACCGATGGTGGATGGATGCATATCGGCAAGTGTCAGGGTTCTCAGAACAGGTCTCAATGAAGTGGTTTTGTCTTACCGACATCACATCTTGGATTCACTTTGGCCTGACTTATTGTTTTCAGTGTGAAGTCATATCGAATGCGCTATGTCACACCGACCGTCGGTTAAAAAACATTGCATATTGGTATGAGTTTTTATCTCGAGGGAATGTCTTAGCGAACACTTTGGTCTTACCGACTAAGTCTTTTGAAGTGGCTCTCGGAAAAATATTATGCTTTCTACAAGAGGTCTCCCCGACTATGTTTTGTCTTGGCGACTTGGAAATGATAAAGGCCTTCAGCATAGGTATTGAATTGTCATGGCGACAGTGTGTATCGAATGTCTTTCGGTATAAAAAAGTTGATCTATATGATGTCTCTCCGATATCAAAAGCTATAGCAATAGAATGATGGTTTCATTTTGGTGAAAGAGACTTTTTTGTCTCATCGACCAGAAGGATGTTTGATGGCTCTCGATGTAGCATGTTGTATTCGTTATGACTTCTCCCGACTCTGATGGATCTTGGCAAAAGCGACAACCATAAGGTTGTCTGGCAATGTTAAAGTTGCCTTCGGCATAACGTGTCATCGATTGAATTGAAAGGTTGTTAGGGTAAACATTTTGAGCTTATTCTTTTTGACTGGGTATTGAACCCTAGCTTGGACGCCATCATGAGAAAGCTTCATAAACTGTTCGTTTCTATTGTTGCTGATTGTAACGGTTCCTACAGAGGTTTATGGAAGGTTTATTTGGTGCATTTTTGTCTGGAAGCTCGACAGTGGTTGATGGAGCCATGGGAGTTATAGATTTGTCTGGTATTTTTGTTCATGCATTTCATGCTGCTCATACTAGTTTGTAATCACCATTTTTGTTTAACTGCTCTTTGCATCTCTATGACAAATGATGCCCTAACTGAGTATTGTCATTCATGCATTAGAGGTTATGATTTTCTATGGTGGACAATTGTGCTTTTTATGCAGAAAAATGAACTCATTCGTTACAGATTTGTTGAGAACGACTCTTAGCTGGGTTGGTTGTTCTATCGTTACTCCTGCAGACAGTTACCTATCTGGTATGTAAATCAAGATGTATATATAGAAGCAAAAAACTTAGTTTTCTGTTCGACTGTTGATGTAATTCTGAAATTATCATTCCTTGGCTGTATAAAAAATATATGGATAAAACTCTGCAATAAAATCTGTATAATAAGATGCAAAGATTGTGAGTTTCTTCTCTATGAGGTATTTTAGGGATTCAGTCATTGAATCTTTAAGGTATTCTATAGATGAGAAAACAGAGAGATATGTGCTCAACTGAAAACAAAGAAACCCTCTGAATCATTATTATTGTTCAAAACATAATTTGAGGGGTTGGTACTCCTTAAGATAGATATCTCTAAATGAGGGGTTGGTGCTCCTTGAGTGGGTGCTCAAAAATCAGCCTATAAGGCATTGTGAACAGTTGATTATCAGATTAAGCAAGGAAGGCATTTAGGGAGTGGTTTTTATACCCCAGGAGGGTTCTCCACTTGGAAAATTATTGTGCCTCTTTGTTCTTCTATGTTCTTTTTGTTTTACTATGCTGTTGTTGTTTCTGTTCATTGTTGAGTTATTACTTTTCTCAATTTTTTTTTATGAATGATTACATTCAACTCATGAATGCATTAATCAGAGTAATATTGAGAACAAATCTGTGATATGTTTTGAAGTTTTTGAAAAATTGGTCAAATCTATTAAGACACTGATTCACCCCCCCCTCTCAGTGTCATTTTAACTCCAACATCTTCCCCTTAGTGTCATCCATCAAGAAAAATCAAGTCCTAGCAGAGAAATGGAATCCGGTCAATTTGGGAACTGAAGAGACACCGCACATCACTTTCTATGCTGAGTCACTTTTGACTGAGGAACAAGAGAACCTAGCAACATTTCTAAAAGAAAGGAAAGTGAAATTTGCATGGACATAAACTGACATGCTAGGCCTTGATCTAGAGGTAGTAGTCCATCATTTAGCAGTCTAGCTAGAGGTGAAACCTATAAGACAAAAATTGAGAAAGATGCGTCCACAAATTGCCTTATTGGTAAAAATTGAGCTACAAAAACTCCTTGCCACTGGTTTCATATGACCCATTGATTATCTAGAATGGGTTTCTAACCTTGTACCTATTTCCAAGCCCACTGGGAGCATCTGAATCTGTACTAACTTTAGGGACCTGAACAAAGCATGCCCTAAGGATGATTTCCCTTTGCCTAACATAGACATGATTGTAGATATGATGGTGGGGCATGAAATGCATCATTAATGGATGGGTTTTCAAGATACAACCAGATTATGATTGTAAAGGATGACCAACATAAAACAACCTTCACTTGTCCATGGGGCACCTATTGTTGGAATATGATGCCATTCGGGTTAAAGAATGCTGGAACTACATACCAAAGGGATATGCCACTGATTTTTCATGACATGATCCACAAATCTATAGAGGACTATGTGGATGACATACTAGCCAAATCAAGAAAACGTCAAGACCACATATCAACCCTAGGCCCAATCTTCAACAGACTAGAAGAATATAAGGTAGGACTCAATTCCAAGAATCGTGTCTTTGGAATCACATTACAAAAGCTCCTAGGATATATTGTATCAATGAGGGGAATTGAGATAGACCCTGCAAAATTAAAAGCAATCCTTAACATGGAAGCACCTCAAACATTAAAAAAATCAAGGGGTCTACAGGGAAGGCTTCAATCAATCTAAAGGTTCATAAAAAAGTTGGCAGATAAAACCATCCCATACTCTCACCTCCTTCACAAGGGAGTGACATACAAATGGGATGAGAAATGTGATCAGGCATTCAATCAAATCAAGGAATACTTGCTGGAACTACCAGTCCTTTTGCCACTGATCCAGAACAAACCATTAATCCTCTACATATGAGCTATGATGGCAACACTTGGGGCTCTCCTATCTCAACATGATGAAACAGGGAAAGAAAAATCCATTTACTATATCAGTAGAACCTTGGTGGGACATGAGCTAAACTACATGTTCATTGAGAAGGCTTGCCTTGCAGTAGTTTTTTCCTCACAAAAAGTTAGGCACTACTTGTTGGCTCATCAGATCAAGCTCATTTCCAAGATAGATCCCCTCAAGTATCTACTCCCTAAGGCAACACTCACATGATGAATGGCTAAGTGGGTCATGATATTGACAAAATATGACATTGAATATGTAGAAAGGAAATCCATCAAGGGATAGGTAATTGTAGATCAATTGGCCGAAGCACCCATATATGCAGAAAATTGACTGGTATCCAAGTTTCTAGACGAGTCTATTTTCAACCTAGACATTGTAGATCATTGGAAGGTATATTTTGATGGATCATACACACAACATGGGTTAGGAGCAAGAGTCCTCTTCATCCCACTAGAAGGGGATTGTATCCTAAAAGAATATAGGTTATCTTTCCCTTGCACCAATAACATTGCAGAGTACGAAGCTCTTGTCATAGGACTCCAAATCACAATACAATGGAAAATCATGGCACTCAAGGTCTATGGGGAATCACAACTAATTATCAACCAGGTCAACGATGAATATCAAACTAAGGACGAAAAACTTACCTCATAAAAGTAGCTGGTGGAGGATCTCAAGGAGTTCTTCATCGACATAACATTTGAGCAGATATCGAGGGTAAACAACAGAGCAACTGATGCTATGGCTACAATCTGATCATTACTAGATATCCCATGAAACACCCATAAACATGAATTCCTTGTAGAGAAGCTTCTTGTACCAGCTTTCTAGGTACCAAAATTTGAGTTCGTAAGTGAAATCGTTGGTCCTAGTGATCCTTGATACCATGACATATTCACCTACTTGAATTTAGGAGTCCTCCCCACCGACATCACCCCAAACCTCAAGAGAACCTTTATTAAAAAGTCATCCTGCTTTGTAATCTTAGGTGACACCCTTTACCGAAGGAGTATTGAAGAAACTCTATTACAATGCCTTAACCTTGAGGAAGCTTTGACTAGCTTAACCGAAGTACACAATGACATTTGTGGTTCACACTCTAGTGGTATGATCTTGGCCAAGAAACTGTTGAGGATGTGGTACTACTGGCCTACTATGGAGAAAGAAGCTCATGATTATGTTCAAAAATATATGAAATTCCAACAACATGGAGACCTCATCCATGCACCAGCTCAAGAGCTCCAACTAATTATAACACTGTGGCCCTTTTCACAATGGTGGCTCAATCTCATCGGCAAAATCACACCCACCTCATCTAATGGACACAAGTTCATTATCAGTGTTACAAAATACTTCACAAAGTGGGTGGATGCCATCCCAATGATTTATATCACAGGGAAGAAGATCTCTAAATTCATCTTGAACTACCTTATTTTCCATTACAATGTTCCTCAAGCTCATCTTTGATAATGGAACACCCTTCAAAAACTAGGATGTCCGTGAGCTATGCCAAAAATTCAATATCCAACATCTCTTCTCTACCCCATATTACCCCCAGGGTAACGACCAAGCAAAGGATTCTAACAAAACCATCTTGAAAATCCTAAAGAAAATAGTTAATGAAGCTGGTCATGACTGGCACCTACAATTAAACCCTACCCTATGGGCCTACCAAATGAAAATCTACACACTTATAGGTGTAACCCCTTTCTCCCTAGTCTACGGATTAGAAGCCATCCTTCCCATTGAGATCAAGCTCCCATCCTTGAGAATATCATTGCAAAATCTTATTACTGATGAGGAGTATCAAGTGTCACAGTTGAATGAGATGGAACTACTGGATGAGCGACACATGGATGCTTTGAACCACCTACAAGTGTACTGGAACCATCTCAAATGAAACTATAATAAGAAGATCAAGAGTCAGTCCTTCCAAGTCGGAGAACTCATGTTGAAAGAAAATTAGAAGAATGTACCAAACCTAGACAACAAGGGCAAGTTTGAACCCAATTGGTTGAGGCCCTTCATCATCATGACAAGTTACAAATTAGGAGCATATCAATTATCTACACCTAAAGGGGAGCCTCTATAGGAGCCCATAAATAGCTCCCATGTCAACAAATTTTATGCCTAAGCTTGCAAGGTATAAATCCAAAATAAAAAAAAATCAGAAAAAGGATTGAAAACAACAAAGAAAAAAATCATCCTCTAGTGAAAACCACTTCGCTGGTGCTTTGGGAAAGTACCTTGGAGAAAACTTGGCAACCGGGTGTCTTGTGTAAATAAACACTCTCCATCCATCATTGATTCTTTGGCTTGTTCCACATCATTTCCCATCACAATCACCCATTGCATTACATATTTATTTCATCACCCATCCACATCCGTATCATAGCTTGATCTTGTGTCGGTACCATGTACCCTTTTAGTACTACTTGGCATATTCCTAAGGTCAGTTTTTCCTGCTTATATTGAGGTAGTCTATCACATCACATTGGGGGCATGTCCTTATACCTACGTCAGATTAGATTCGTGTATATCCTAAAATCTTCCAACACATTGGAAAATTCAAAAACATTCATAAAATTGAGAAAATCCAAAAACATTCATAAAACACCAAAAAATCCAAAAACATCCAAAACATGCCAAAAAATCCAAAAATAGGTCAAAAAGAAAAAAAATAAAAATCATAGTCATCATTGTACTACGTGGTCTCTATGTGTATCATGTGGAAAAGTTGATCTTTGATCAGCCCTCGAGGCCCCTAGGATGGGTCATTAGGTTACATTCTTGGTCAAAATCTCAAAAAACACCAAAACATTAGAAAATTTGAAAATCAAAACATTTGTAGAACACCTCAAAAATCCCAAAACAACCTCAAAACATTTCAAAATATTAGGTTATGTGTGTTGTGTTGTGTGTGTGTGTGTGTGTGTGTGTGTGTGTGTGTGTGTGTGTGTGTTACTTATTTCCGCAAAAATTAGGCTTTACCCTAAGTTATAGAATTGGTCTTTGTTTGGAAGAAGACAAGAAGGATTATATTTTAACTTTCACCTATTTTATTATATATTTCTTAACAACTTATTTTCTTTAAGATCTCAAGTGTCAAATGATTGTATGAAAGTATACCCTTTTTCCAACATGATCTATTAATATTTTTAGCATTATATTTGGTAAAATAGGACAATAATATTTAAAGTAGAAAGAAATTACTTCATTCAAAGTGGAAAATATACTTAGATCATTCATCTAAAGCTCATATTATCTTCATTTACACAATTACAACAACAACTACTATTATTTTAGATATTAATTTACTTATGCCTTTAATTATATTTGAGTCTTCATAAATTGAATACACTGTATGTATCTCTTCATTACCCGTGGGAATTACATACAAATAGATTTAAAAAAAAGAATTGTAAGCATAACTTTGTCTTCAATGCTTGTTGAGAATTTATCTAGGGAAAATAAAGGGAACATAATGGCTATAAATGAAGTTCCCTAATGCCTTAATGTCAAATTACTAATTTCAATTTACCAATTCATGAATTGGAATCTTTATTTTTTTTCTTTTCAATTGTGTCCATATGATTTTAGTTGTTTAAAAAATGGTATTAATATGATATCATTTTCACACAACTAACAATAATTTGATTTCTTAATATGATATCCTCTAACATATGGTCATAATATTTATGTATGTTTTGCTATTTATTTGAATGACTTCGTCAACTTTTATGTATATAATATTCATATTTTGAATGACTCTCCTCTGCTGGTAGCTTGGTATATTTCACATACACTTTCAAGGTCTTTTTTGGTTGGCAGTTGGGAAGTGCTTCTCTTTAGTCGAATTTTTCTCGTATAAATTTCACTCTCATGGTTGGCATTTTGGAGGAAGTGCTTCTTCTCAGCTATTTCCGTTCGACTTGTAGTCATCTTTTCTCCTTTGTATATGGTCATATTGTCTTCTGCTCTTGGGGTTAATCTCATATTGATTCCCCACTTTTGATGTTAGACTTCTCCTTCTCCGTTAGTAAGGTTTTCTTCAAGCATTTCTCCTGGCTCAAATTCGGCTTATGTAACTACTTTTTGCATTAATAAAATTTCTTTTGTGGCCTCGCCATTTTTATTAAAAAAAATATATTCATATTGTGATAATAAAAAAACTTTAAACATTTAATTGTATTCGCACCTATTAAACAAGTGATTCAAATGGGATGGGTTTGCGATTTTTTTTTTTTGGATCGGTAATAAGAGTTTTTTATTGAAAATTGAAAATAAAATATTATAGTGCTATTTCCAAAACAACTTCAATTACAATCCCTTCCAGACCCACCAATTCCTAAAATAACACCTGAAGACCTACCTCGAAATCTAGCTTTAACCACCCCATAAATACAAATAAGACTTGATTACATCTAACTATCAAGCTTAATCAAAACATCCCTAGAGGACCTATTAATAGGTCAAAAGTTTGAAGCCTTTTTTAATCTTCCTTTAGTTTGAGATTCAAGGACCATTGCAAAAGATTTATTCTTCTCGTTCTTTGCTCTCTTCCTTGTGACCGTTTGCCACCCGTCCTCCACCCTTGTAGCCTCCTTCTTCCATTCCAAAGATAAATCCCGAGGATTACTCTAGGCTCCATTCCCACTACTAATTGTTTGTTGATGCTGATCATCAACCTTCCATTTTCCAACATCTTTCTCCTATGATCTCACAACATCTTTCCTTTTCTTGACACTCAGGTGTCACAACTCCAATTTTGAAGGTCAACTCCTTGTCACTTCCACTAAGAACAACTTTAGCACTATTCTCAACTTGAATCCCTTCCTGAGATGAGGCCGCCTTAACCTATTGTTGCTTCTCCCTTCAGCCTCCTGCAACAACTTCTTCCTTTGCTGATTTGACTCCTCTATTGACCGAATCTCCTCCTTAGTACCTTTCAGCTAAGAGCTCACTTGCTTCTCCTCCTGTTTCACCACAGTGTAGTGCTGGATAGCCACTTCTTTCCACCAAGAAGCAGATTTGTTAGTTCTATGTTTGGCACACTCAGCTACCAAATGCCCCATTTGATGATAGATTCTATATCTAAAAGGAACCCCTTTGAAGATTTTAGCTGAATCTCCTCTGGGGGCACCTTGGATACATTCATTTCTACCAAAATCCTAGCATAAGTCGAATGCAGAAGATTTGAAGAACCCTCATCCACCATTAAGAAATTTCCTAAAGAGTTCCCTATTGCCTCCAAGCATGAATCAAACCAGAACTGTAGGGGGAGGTTAGGAAGTCTCACCCAAAGAGGAGCCCTCTCAAACACTTTAGTGGTTGGGTTAAAAGCCGGATGCCATGGCTTTAACAACAATATATGTTTTTCTTCCCAATCCCAGTGATAATCACATAGTATCTTATTTCTATCTCATTCTTTTTCAAAAACCACAATAAAAAAGCCTTTGGCCATTGGATAAATTTGAGCATACCCTTCCAGAAGGGGCTTCCAGTAGTTAGAGATCCACTAGTGGAGATCAGTCAAGCATGGCCAAAAACCCTTGAATCTCCCAATCAGGCCCAACCTAGAGGAAACTTTTTCATTGAGAACCATTTCTTGCTCCAACTCCCCATCTAGTTCCAAAGTGATTGATTTAGAAGAGGGGTAGATAGTAGGGTCTCCTCCATTCCCCCCAATGGATCTTCTACTTTGATGCTTAGCTGCCCTAACGTGCCCAAATTTACTACCCTCTAACTTGGGCTTCTCAAACTCCTTGACTATTCCTTCTCCCCTAGAAGTGGCGTCACCCTGTTGACCCTGTAACTGGCTACCATTTTCTGAGGCAGAATCTCCACTGCATTGTTCAGACTTCTTCCTTGCATTTCCCTTATGGCTGTCTCGTCCTTCGTTGCATTTGGTGCATTCTCTGTTTGAAATAGAGACTCCACGCTTCCCCTAAGGAGCCTTTCCCAGAAGGCTTGGCTCAGGTAAAACCCTAGCTGCCCCCGCTGAAAGCAGATGACCATTGGCGTTTGACATCTCAGTTTTTTGAAATTTTGGGTTTGTGATTTTCTTAAATTTATAAGAATAATACATATTTAATGTTGTTTATTGTATAGTGTATTCCAAAAACATATAGTGTGGTTGGAAAGGTACGTGCTCTAAAATTAAAACTATAAATTAGTCTTAATTGTGTCACAATTGATTATCTTTGAAACTCCCCATCAATATTAATAAATTAAAAAAAATACTTTCAAAATTATTACTTTCTTATAAAATCATTATTTATTTCATATAAATCATTGAAAATCTCTAATATTATCAGGGCTTGAGGCAAATTCACCACCAACAATTCATTATCGGGGAAAATTGCTGCCATGAAAAATTCACCTCATGGAAAATTCACCGCCATGAATTGTTAGAGGTGAATTTTCCATGAGGTGAATTTGTCATGGAGATGAATTTGTCATGGTGATAAATTGTTAGCAATGAATTTTCCTAGAATCTATTATTACACCCATAATATTTAGAAAACTATTATTTCTTACAAATACTATAAATATAAATATTTATATCTCAATTAATCAAATACTTAAAAGAAAACTTTATAAATATAATACTTATATGAATATCATTACTTGTTAATTATTTAATAACACCTTTACATACTACAACTAAGAAAGATCAATAAGATTTCAAATAAAAAAAGGCAGACAAGACATTGCTACCATACAGAATCCACAGTTGTAGGCTATCCATACTTTTTTGATGGCACCACAAAGGATGACAGAGGAAAAGGTGTCAGCTACAGGATGGCAGCTGGGAGAATATAAGTATATGATTGCACAAGCCAAAGGAGGGAAGAAAATAAAATAAAATAAAGATTCTATAGAGAAAAAAGAGTATGGAGGAGACTTGTGATGTACATGTATACAATTTGGTGGTCTTTATGCATACAAGTGCATATCATAAGTGCACTCTTTTTATACACGCTCAGGCAAGCGAACAGTTCTATCAAGATATTCTAGGAAAGTTGAACGTTCATGGATTCCAAAATAGCAATCATATGCAAGCCTGGCTTGAATGAATGATATACAAAACTGATTAAAGCACAGAAGACAATAAATTACAATAGAAAAAATATTGGGAGAGTTCCAGGGAATGGTATAAACCATTTGTATATTGATAGAATATGCTTCCATGTTTTAAGATTAAGTATAAAAGGTTGATAGAATGTTAAGAAATAGCATAAGAGAATTGTACAAATCGAGTGTATATTGACACAACTTGTTTCTTTGTTCTAAGATTAAATGTGGAATATTAAAAATTTAAGACAAGAAGAGTGCATAATATATTTCTTTTTACATCATTGTCATAGATTACAATACGAGCAAAAGTCTAAGAGAATGACAGATACATTATCATTCTTTAAAATAGAACAAATATATCTGTTCGAAATGATTATTCTTAAATCATATTCAATTCAGTGATCAAAATAAATCTTGATGAATAAAAATAGAACAAATGTTTACCACTTTTTAATAATGACGAAGATAAAGAACAATTCCAAAATGAGAGAACATATATATTCATAAATCAAAATGTCTCTAAATCAAAATGTAAAGATGAAGTGGAATGCGCAATATATTTTATTGGAAAGTTGCAGTAAGATTGCAGACAAGTCATGCCCATGAAGGAGACATCAGCTATGGCAGACAGAGAAAAGGTGCAAGACAGTACAAAATACCTGATGTGAATATTTACCAGAATACCATACATTTTTATATATTTTCATTAGAGGAGATAGGATATGATTTTTCCGGATGCTGTCAATTCTAGTAACAGTCTGTGAAGATGGATAAAGCAATAAACTTTATTTTTTGTGTGAGAGAAGATTCATAGTGGCATGTGATAGAAAATATATGGAATTTTAGGTAAAAGAATCTGTTGCATGATACATGCAGGGATATTTGTTTGAGTTTGTCCTATACATGCAAAGTATTGAACCAGTAATCATATGTGTATTTGTGAACAAGGTTATCATATAAATGATGTGTGCAGATGATAGTGCATCTAAGCAGATTGGAGCATGAGAGAAGGAATTAATAGTGTGTACTGATGTGTATGGGCACAAAGGATGCATTATGTGTATTAGTGTTTTTGTTTGTTCAGTTTTTGTGTTATAGACAGTGTTATGTGCAATTTAGTGTTTTTGTTTGTCACTTTTTGTGTTTTCGATTGTATGATATTCTTTTTTGGAAACATTTATTGAGCTTTCAGAATGCATCTTTGATCATATTTATAAATTAATTGAAAATAAAAAAATCCATTCTATTATGATTTTCAATTAATTAATAAATACGATCAAAGGTGCATTCTCGGGGCTGGATAGACAATAGTCTCATTTTCCAGATATAGATAGGATGGATATGTAAAACTCCATATTTATGTGTGGGAAAGATATTTAGGTTTAAAATGTTGTTTAAATGGGTTGGCCATATGTTTAAAGTGTATTTAGTATTTTCTCAGACAACTTCTTGATAATGATGGTAATATTTTATGAGCATTCACGTCCTATGCATATGGTGGAATATGCATGAGCTTGAGTATGTGGTATATGAATAAATGCACACTAAATGGTTTAAAATTCTTGTAGATCACTTGGTTTATTTTTTATTGGACTTTCTTTCATAGTACATTATTGGAATCTCACATAGATAGAAAATATAGATACACATCAAGATGTGTTTTTATTTAAAAGAATGGTTAGAACATAAGAAACATATAAGAGATGGTTCACATTTACATGATATAAAATAAAGGAGTTTTTAACATAAAGGTAAAAAATATATTAAAACAAAACTAATTATAAAGTAGGTCTGGCATCGTAAACAGATTTGTGACACACCAATTCCAAAGAATCAAGTAGATGGATTGAGAATAGGAATCAACAAGAGAGAAAGGGTCATGTAAACCTTATAGATAGGTCATAAGGACTTGTTCCCTTGAAGATTGTACATAATCTAAGTATCAGAAGTAAAGTTTTCCCTTATGTTTCAAAATTTTAGATTAATAGGAAAATCATTTAAAAATAGTAATAATAAAGGTAGGCATAAGGGAATAAACAAGAAGAAGATGAGAATAACTAACACAGTAGCAAAACACTTTTTGGTTATAACAATAAGCTTCTAGGTATTATTCCAAGCATTTTTCATAATAGACAAATTTGTGTCTAGGTCCATGCTTGACCTTTTTTCACCATTCTTTTTCAACTAGACTTGAGTTGAAATCTCTTGTTTGTGTTTACAACTTCATAGTCTTATCGAATAGTTAGTTGCATCTCAGAGTGTATTCAAAATAAGTCTAATTAGGCCTCTCTGATACAATTTAAAATTCTCTTATTTTTCCTAATCAAATATAGAAATACATAGAAGTTTCTTTTCTATGCTATAATAAACCACCCAAAAATGACCTAACATCTAAATTAAGTATTGCCAACACAAAATATAATTTACACTAATATGGAAACCTAATGCAAGTCATTACCATTAGTGTGCACCTAAGAAGAAATATACTATGCAAGGAAAGATGTATCGTCTACAAATAAAATTCCATAAATAATTTGAATCTAACACTTAGGAAAAAATCCCAAATTAACAAACCATTAAAATCTAATCATTATATTTGAAAAAAACCACTCTAAAACTAGCCAACTTTCTCACATACTTTAACATTAGTTTTCCTTTCCAAGGTTGTTGGAATGCTTAGTATAAGAAAAATATTGTGAGGTGGCTTAAATGCATTTGAATATACATTCACCAAACTGATATGGTATACACAAACTACACAATGCTCCACCAACAAGTATAGGGTGGATATGACAACCAAAACCACCTAGAGAAAATAGATAACATGAGTGCACAAGTTAATCTTGTGCATAATAAAATAACACATGGTACAATGTGCATTCATAACTTAGGCTTGTGTGTGAGAATTAAAAATGTAAATAATAATATTTTTGGTTGATACAAGATTGTTCCAACCGAAGGGTGTTCCTTCATCAAATTTACAAGGTCACTATCATACTTTTCTTTGACACAACCTTGAATTCAAGGTTTAGGCCATCTTTTCCAAAAATATAATTTCCTAAATTAAATTTTAGATATTTCCTTGACCTTCCTCTATATTCTTCTTTTATCAATTGTTAAACCAAGGACATGCCTTCTATCTCTCCTCTTTCCTTTATTGAACCATAATTCATTTTCTAGCTCTTGTGTTTTCATTTTATTTTAGATTTTTTGATTAGATTTATAAGTGTAGTAGAAGGAATAAAATTAGATTATTAGAAAATAATTGCTTAGTAAGTCAAATAAGCACTTTTTTTTCATAGAGATGGTTGATTTTACTTTATAATTTATTATGTGTATCCTTATCTCATTCTCATTTATTCTTCTTTAAATTACTTCTTATGTCACATGTTTTACCCATGTGCTCCCTAACTTGGTAGAATTCTCTTCTATGTCACTTATTGCTTTCATTGATATTTATCTCATGATTCACATGCTTATAATATCACATATAATGTGTCATATCATGCTTACATTTTTATCTTTAGGATGATTACATGTTCACATGACCCTTGTTCTTAGACATTTATCTTATGATTATAAATTTACTTTACATTTTTTTACCTTAATTATGCTTCGTATGCTTATGTGTTATGCTTATCATGTTATCTACCAATATGTATTGTCACTTATTGCTAATATTGGGGGAAACATTAAGGCCATTAACCCCCGCCCCCCCAAAAAAAACATATGCTTTTAATGATCTATCTTGCACTTATTATTCCATCAAATTATATATATAATAGCAATTTCTATTTTTATTTATTAGGCGCAACATTGGGGGTCATCTTGCTTCATGTTTTACATATGGTTTTATGATCACATCTTAGTATGTTGTTACGTTTTAGATCACATGATGATACCTTTATCTTCTTGTACATACTCATGTAGTTTTACATATTCATATTTTCCCCCTCTCATTCAATTCCTTGGATCTCTTATACAACCAATAGGAGGGGGACATAAAATGTTACTAACATTCCTAAATGATGAGTATGGTTGTAATGAATATCTCATAATAATTTTTATTCTAGATGGAATCACATTTCTTCTTTAACTCCATATATAATCCCTTATCCAGGTTTTAACTTTTACTTATTCATTGTTGACAAATTCTACTATTTTTTTTTCTAGGTTTCAATATGGAACACTCATTATGAGGAGAATGTACCAATTTGATATCATTTTTTGTATCCCATTTAAGAGTGAATATCTAATTTCATGTTGTCTATTTGTTTTTCTTTGACATTCATATTTATATTACCTCATGTTTAAGTCAAAGTAGATGAAAAATATAATGGTGAAAATTGCACATCTTATAAAATTTTCCCCTTCATTTTATATTCACCTCGATTGAGTTGTCCCTAATGAAATGATTGGTGTACAAGTAGCATATTTCAATCTAAAATTTGGAAAATAACCCAAACCTAACTCGCCAACTTAAGCACAAAAAATATTAGCTTGTGTGCTAGGGTGTTGTATAAGAGGAAAAGGGCCCTAATTCAACCCATCTATGAATAATCCATAAGATCTCATTTTGATTCATCCAATAACTCAAGGAGAACCATAGCATTGCATTTTCAACTTACATTAGCATCCTAAGCATCATTGTATAGTTTGTTGTTTTCTTTGTTCATTTCTACTAAGCTACGATATAATTAATAGAGGTTTGACCAACAAAGAACATTCCTTGCCTATAAAACTTCTAAATGGTGTCTATTAGCACCATCCATTTTAAGTAGAAGGTTCTAAATGGGGTGACCTCACAATACTATGTCCCACTTTTTGGCCAAAGTAGGACACTGAAATTAGAAAATTTCACCAAATTTTCACTTTCTAACTATTATCTAATAGAGTTGCACCTTGCTGAATTTAAAATTCAGCAATCTATTGACACCTGGGAGCATTCTCAGGTTGTGGGTGACCTATTATGAGAATGAACCTCTGGAGAAGGCTGGCTTCCTTTTGGTATCACCTAATCTAATCTATTGAATCTTGCAGAGGAAAAGGGAGAAAGAATGCTTAAATTGAAAACCAGAAAAACACTATTCTACGGTGATAAACCAAACCTAAAGAGGACAAAGAAACTCAAAACTTCAAAAACTTAGTTGTAATGATAGAAAATGAACTTGCACTACCTACTACTATATATTTTCTGAATAAATATTTCATAGAAGGGCCCCAAGGCTCAAACCTCAAGGAGGAGGGTAACCTCATAGCTAGAAGTCATTTTACATTTTATGACACAATCTGTAACTTGCATTAACACACCTATGAATAAAGGTATCAAAATCATGAGACATAATTAAAAGGAGGTGAAGAAACTCTCAAAGAAAACTTGATCAATCATGTGGGACACACAATAATGCACTAAATAATAAGGAAAAATTTTGTATCGATAGCATCCAAGGCTTTCTCTAAATTTCATGTCCAAAACTAAGTTACATAGTATGCTATATTTTCTACAAAGGATTCACAAAAGTCACAAAGTAGAAAATAACAAGTAATAAATACTTCACAAATGAAAAGTGAAGTGAATATTCTCTCCAGCAAGAAACTCCACCAAAAGGGGAACTGAAAACTAATCGATGTCGGATGCCCCCAAAAAGCCTAGAATATAGCAACAAGATTTCCTCCAAGTGAGCTCCAAAAGGGTGTAAAAGCAAAATTTGACTATGTCCAACATAAAAGCACAAGGAAAAGTTCCTAAACTCACTCCAAATGCTCCAAAGAGAAAAAAGAAGCCCCCTATATTCTCTCCCCATGTCTGCAAACTGTCTTTAACTTCTCCTATATGCTTGCATGACTCATCAATCCTCAAAGTCCTCTTTTTGACTCAATATTTTAACACATGCTATTATTCTTTGTAATTAAATAAAATTATTTAGGTGATTTATAAATTATCACTTCATAATTTTTTTACATTTCAAAAGTCACAAAATATGCAAAAAGGAGAAAAATTTGACTTCGAGCCTATATTTTTTGAAAACAAGACTTTGTAAAACATAAAAGTCTTAAAGGCCCCCCATATTTACCAAGCACAACTCAATGCAAGATATTAGTTTGATGGGTAAAATTCAAAACATAAGCAAAAATGCTTAAGCTAGTCAGAAAAATTTAGGGTTAATGAAAACCCTAAAGCAAAAACATGGGAAAAACACTATTTTCACCTCCCATTTTTACTTTGCACTTCCAAAACACTTAAGAGCACCGCCATGATTTTCACAAGTTGAGGGTTTTGAAACTAAAAATGAGAATTCATCTAGAAAAATCCTCCATAGGTAAGCTTTCTTATGTGAAATATTGCACCATTTTTAATTATCCATAAAAGAAAACTTGTCTGAAGCTTGATTTGAGCAAATTATGATGAATAAATTCCATTCTTATGTGTGATTTTCCCCATGCATTCTTTCTGAAAGTTGTATCAATTATATGTATAAAAACGCATTTCCAACCGCAACGCCATTTTCTTTTGTTGATTTCTATTTATTTTAAAATGCATCAGTATCTCCTTTGCTCTTTGCAACTTCATGTGCTCGACTCCCTTTCACTTACAAATTTTTTTTTAAGAGATTTTCAAAATGATAGCCACAGGTCGTGGCTTGACTATAAGGTATCATTATGCCTTTTCGTTGACGGCCATGTAAGATTCAGAATAACCATTTTGCACATATGCATTAATAATATCATTCCATGAGATCACATCTCTCTAACACATTTAATCAAGTGGCATGGATGCCTTGTTTATACTCCAAAACTATCCTCTTCTACTATTGGATTGCATTCCAAACATATGGAATGCTTTTTCTATAGCATGATGCCATTATCTTTATTGGATATTGAAATGTGCTCAAAGAAATGCTCCTTGTGGCTGTCCTTAACATATGGCTTGCAACATGTAAGGTTTTCTCTTTAACTGTAATGTAGTTGTGCTTCCACAAAGACTTTGATGAAGGGTCATTATGTTTGTTTCATGAGACTAAAAATCTTGACTAGCACTGCACTTGTAACATAATTCATGTGCTCCGCCTTGCATTCTATCATGCCATGTTCCTTGTTATCATTACTTAGCTTATGCCATTTCATGATGACTACATTATTCCTCTCGAGATATGATATTCAAGTCCTCAACTCACATATTTCTCTTATCATCACATAAATTATGATAGCTTCAAATATCTCTTTGATGTTTTCTTCATTACATAATGACTATCACATAAATTTTTTATGCTATGCTTTCAGAGATTAGCACATCAACACATTATGCCACCTCTATAAAATGTCCTAATAAAAAAGATTGCTTCATTCTTTATGATTTTCCAGAACAAGTACATGTCACTTATGGTGGTGACAAACAACTCACTATCATAAATGGTGTGTACTCATTTGCATGAATCATTAAGAGATAAACTATCTGATGAATATCTTTCAATGCCTTTTAAAAACATAACAAAGCACACTGAGCTCAACCCTTGTGGGAGCCTTATTTATCCCACATGTTGTAACCAAATGAATTAAAACAACAACATTTGTTTTCCTGTATCTACACATGAAGCAAACAAGTTAGAAAAACATGTGTATATGATAGATGTATTTGATTTTCCTGTGTTTGTTGATCATCTTGATGATGCTAACTATTTTAATGCACTTGAAGATCACATTGTATGTTTATAGAGGTATGTGGATATCAAGATTTAAGACCTTTCATTGCTCTAACACAAATTTCTCTTCCTGATGTAGGAAACTTAGAGCAACAAGGACAAGACACCTGGACGCAAGAAAAGCACATGACTGAAGATAAAAAATAACTCCATTGAGACCCGTAATTTAGGCAATGGTTTGTCCTTCTTCCTTTTATGTTCATTCCTTTTCTTTAATATCTATAAATGTACAATATTTTCTCTCTGTTTTAAAACATTTAGTCTCACAGCTTTTATGAGACCTTATGCATTTACATTGTTAATAAAGATTACTTTCTTGAAAAGATTTGAACAATCTTTGTTCTTTGTTGTATGCATTTATATGAATGCAATGATTTTAAAGTTTTTTATGCACTTGGAATGCAATATAACAAAAGTAAAATGTACCTTAACCTTCTAAAACTATAAAAGCTCCACCTAATTGAGCTATTAGTGAAATTACGTAACAATTTTTTGGCTACATCTGCTATATGTTTTCCTGCTAAACCGTAGACCAGTGTCCTAGAATTTTTTATTGGGCATAAAGTCACTCAGAAATTGCTCTTATGAATTTTGTAACTCAGTAGAATAGTGTGAAGGACACTCAAAAAATTATTGAAAGAAAAGACAACTGAACGGAAACTACTTAATTATGTTGAACAACACTTAGTGAATTGAAAACTGCAACTAAATTGAAACCTACCCTACACTAAACAAGAAAACACTAAGTCAGACAAAACCATTCACTGGTTGAGTGAAATAGTAACCTTTTTTATAAAATTCACAATGTTTCACATGTTTGTGATTAACCCAAACAAGATGGAAAAATGACAAATATTTGCTCAACTTCTGCAATCTTTCTTGGAAGAAGAAAAAATATTCACTTACCTATTCATACTGATTGTGCCTATTATTGTTCTAAAATGAAAAGGTAAGCTTGGTATACTCTTCTTTTGCTGCACTGTCATGCCTGGGTGCAAGCATGGCTGATGGTGCTTCAGTGACCTCCATGGTGGCTAGATGCCTAATTGGGCATCCTCTAGAAAGAATGAATTCAAAACTCTCCATGCTGATTTCTTGATGTTCCAAATCATTTGGTTGATATTTTCACTCAAAATTTTCCAGTTCAAATGGGAAAAAAGAGGCTTCCTCATGTATCAAAATAGACATTAGATCATCCCAAAATGAAACTACTTCATGAGAGAAATTTTTATGAACGAGAAACTATTTACACTGCTTAACATCTGAAGTCTGTTCTAGGTCTTGTGCTATCACAGACATATCCTCTCATTAATTCGAGTCCTCGTCCTTGTCAACAAAATAAGGTAGCCAATCAAACCAAAACATACCAACCTCTTTTGTCTCTTCATGTTCATTTGTCTCTGCTTCTTGGTTGGGAGCACTTGATTGCAGGTCATCCAGCTTTGAGTAGAACTAGTCTATGATATATGTGCATATATCTTCATCAAATCCACCATTGATCTCTGAAATTTCTTTATGACTGCTTTCTTGATTAGTCATGTCAAGACTGTTCTCACTTATATGCTCATGAAACTACACTTCATGCAAATGGATCTCATTATTTTTCTACACCAAGACCTACTCAAGCTTATGAACCTCTCTTATATGCCTTGATTCATCATTGTTAACCAAATTGGAAACAAAGGCTTCAAGCTCATCCCAAAACAGGTCTTCCTCATTATCTTTATGAACCCCTTGTTGTGCAATTTTTGCACACACGCCCCGCTAAAAGCAGGGACCCTCTTTTAGTTTGTTTCTTGGTATTTTGGCCCTTTGATTTTGAGGAATTACTTGCTTTGGCATGAGCTTGAATTTCTACCTTACACGCATTGATGATCCCTTTATGGTATTTGTTGAAAATCTTAAGTTCTAGACTCATTTCAGGTTTTCCACCATTCTCGGGAAAATCCTCTCTTGGCGGAATTCCCCGGATACTTTGAAAAACCAGTGATGGATGGTTTACAGTATAATTCAAAAATTCTGAGACCTCGTGGAATTCCATGTTGGCCATATTTCTCTGAACATCTATTGTCCTATCAAATTCTCGGGTTTTGGTCAGGGTTGTCTTGTCGACTACATTAATGCTCGATCGTACTATTTCTACATGTATTTAATCAATTTTGGGGAGTATTGTGGCATTAATTTTTATCATTTGCTTTCTATTGATCTGAGGTGCTTGATCTTGAGTGCTTGGCTAGACTTAGCGTGTTGGATTTTTGGATTCCTGGATTTGGTGGTGATTCTCCTAGGTGTCATAATTGTTGTTGTTTGATAGGGCGCTAAAGATTGTTATTTGTCGTTGCTATAATCAAGTTTCACTTCATCAATGGTATGTATTCACTGCCCTAATTTTGATTGTTGAATGTGAATGATTCTTTGGTGACTTGAGTGTGCTTGGAGTCCGAATTTCTGTGTGTTTGGCATTGAAACATCTTGAGGCTAGGGTTATTCAATTTTGCTAGATTAACAACCCAAGTGAGTTTTCCAGCTTGTTTTCAGTTTTATTATGAAACAATTTTCTTATGTTGTCCATGAGAGATATTTTGAAAACCTAGCAAATCTAGTAAGTTGAGCCCAAGCTTTTTCTATGTGTTCATGGCATGGCTTTAGGGTTTCAGGTTTAGGGCATCACTAATTCACATCAATTGGATTCAAAGTGAGTTTAGAGTTTAAAGATGATATGTAAGAAGCTCAAATCAAGCTAGCTTTAAGCCCCATATCCTCAAATTTGTGATCGTTCGATCAGTTTGTGTGAAGCCTCAAAGAAACATCGACATTTAGAATTTTGAAGTCTTCGCAGAATTCCTTGACCATCAGAATTTCCCGATTTTCCTTTTTCTCTTTGTTTTCCCGGGGATGTGCAATAATATGGAATTATGCTTGCTTCGCGGATTTCCATTTCCTCAAGAATTTTCTGAAATTATTTTGTCCCTACATTTTTTCTAGAGTTTTTAGATAATTGTTATTTTCGTGGATTTTCGTTGAGCATAATTCTTTGAAACTTTCCTGAAAATGAAAGATTCATAGATAACATGATTTATAAGCTGGTGATTATGCACTATATGATTGATTTGAGTTATTTAAAGGTATTCCATGTTGTTTCTTAGTTAATGGTGGTTGATTAAATGATTATTGGAAGCTTTTTATGTTCATTATGCTAAAATCCGTTTGGTTGGGAATTTTTTGAAATTCCTCTCTACCCCAAATTCTGTGAGAGGACTGAAAGCCTGAGCTTTGAGATGAATAATTCTTATGACGTTTAGAGAATTTTTCTTATCATGGGACTTATATTGAAGATGAATATGTCATTTGTGATTGATTAGCTTGGATTTCACGTGATCTTTATTATGGTTTCTCTGTTGAATGCAGGTTGAATCAAGTCAAGCAATTGTTGCCAAGACCAAGGGAATAGTAATGGATTCGAGTGAAAAAGGGTATGTTGTTGTCGAGGTAGAAAGAATTAAAATGGATATAAAGAGCATAATCCCTAAGAGCAAGTTGAATTCCATCTGGTTAGAGGTCACTAATACCAATGTTGGATTGTGGGATTATGAAGAGTTTAAGACAAGGATGGCAGCATGAAACCTTCCTTTGCTAGCTAGAAGAATATTGGAATCAGGGTTGGAAAATGTAGCTGGATTGCCTCCCACAGTGTAGTGTTATGAGTTGGTGCTCGAGTGTGCTAGACACCATGACAAGGGTACACAAAGGATAGTCGGTCCTCAAGAAAGAATTGTGGCAAACCTTAATCATGTGTCTATAGCCCAGACCTTTGACATGCCTGACAGATCTCATGTGGTGGGTTTTGATATGGATGTGGAAAATAAGTTTTATGATGAAGATACCATCAAGTCCAATTAGGTCATCAATTCTTGGCTAGAGAAACCTAAGTCTCACTTTTCCAAGCTACCCAGGTAGCTATTTAGAACTAAATTTAAGAAGGAATACTACGATTCTATCACCCTTCTTAGTAGGGTGGTAGGGTTAAAGAGTGCAGGAGTTTTTGAAATTGGATGTTCCATGTCATTGTGAGGATGGAACAGAAGGTTAATTACCATTGGGAAGGCATTATAAGTGCCATGATTCATGAATAGATGTGTAATGTCCTACAGACAAAGACCTTCACAATGACCTCCTACTTGGTTTATGTGCTTGCAAGATTCCATCCATACAAAGGACTAAGTACAAGGGGTGTGTTTGGGTAGGATGTAATTTATGAGGTTTATCCATAGCTACACCTGGGTAACTCAAGCTATAGGAGGGTAAATGATGCATTCACCATGTACATCACTAGGTTGCTCCAAGGTGCAGAGCATGTAATAATATCTGACAATGATAAGGAGTTAAACAAAAGGTATGGGGATTGGTTTATACAGTTTCCAACCTTTTCATATGTAAGGATAGACAGTTGTCAGAGGGCTCCATACAGACTTCCTAGGTATCCCATAGATGACATTATACTTCTGGAGGTCACAAGGAAAATATGTGATTTCGATGATTGTGAAAAAGGATAAACATAAGACTGGATTTGGTGGTGATTTTTCTCTAAGGATAGGCAGTAGTGAGGCATGCCTTTCTATTAATTTTGCCTATGCTTCTGAAAAGAAATGAGTACTCCAGGTTTATCTTTTCATTCCAAGAGATCTAGATTTGATAGGACTTGAGAAGTAACAAAGAAGGCCAACAGGGTATATAATCATAAGGATGATATAGAGGACTATTGGGCCAATTGCAGTGATGAATTTGAGATTAGAAGGAAGAAGTTTTCCAGGCTACTAGTAAAATTGGTCTGGCTATACAATGTGAAGGCCATTCTAGATCAGGTTGAAGATGATGTAGATTTGATTAAAGGCCATGATTATGAGGCTATGAAGGATAAACCAGTGGGAGAAATAGACTGGCTGGAGGAAGAGAAAATAGAGTTAGAGAAAATTATGACTCCAATGATTAAATATACAAAGCTATGGCTCAAGCATAAGATGTGGGAGTTGGAAAGTGAAGGTGTGCAATGCACCTATGATCTAATGGGAGACTTGGAGTTTCATTCCACTTTTGAGGAGTCAACAGAATAGGATCCTAAGGGTAAAGGAAAGGTGAGCTCTCCTTTCAAGATTAAGATTAAAGATGTTTAGGTGGAGGAAGTACAGGAGGCAGAGAAGCAAAGAAAGCCTATTGTAAAGAAAAGGAAGCACATTTCAAGGACAAAGAAGTCGGTAAATGATGAAGCTGAAAAGGAAGACACAAAGGTTAGTGCTTCTATGCCAAAGAGAAGAAGGATAGTGATATTATCATAGAAGGAGAAGGAAGCCTCCAAGGAAAGGGATGAAGTTAGCCCATAGGTAATAAATGTGGAGAGCTCAGCAAAGAGAAAAAAAGTATATACAAGAAGATCAAGAACTTCTCCCAAGGATAGTGTGCCAAGGAAGGATGATCCTTTAGTTACTCCTTCTACAGAACAAAATGATAATATTCCTCCTTCACATGAAGGTCACAATGCACCAAGTGAACCAGGTGAATCCAACGAGGTAGAGAGTCATCAAGATCCAGAAGAAGAAGAATTTCAAGAAGGTGAACTCTATAGTGCTAAGGCAGAAATGGAGAGGGTGTTGCAGTCTCCTCTGGTGACTTATGAAGATTCACCTGTTAGAAGTAAAGAAGATAGACCTCCTTAGAGAGAGGAAATTCCAATTAAGACTCCATCACTGGTACATGAAGAAGAAGAGCATGATAAAGAAAAAGAAGATAATGTTGAGGAAATTTCTAAGAAGAAAGATTTGAGCAAAGATATACCCAGGGATCAATAGGATGAAGTTGGAAAAAGAAATTCACAATCAGATTCTACTATTCCAGGTTAGCTGGACAAGGAATTAAAGAGTAAACAAATTGTTGTAGATGATACTCCTCACAATTGGGATGAATTATTGGTGAATATTGGAAAGGGTAAAGCAAAGAAGAAAGCTAGGGTCATCTCCAAGATTGAGAGAGATGAAGCAAATAATAGGGTGGTTCACATTGATACTCCTTCTCCTGATAAGAATAGGGATGATGTGACTGTAAGTGACTACAATGTGTAGACTATCAACCTAGGGCCTACTTCCATGGAACATGAGATTGAAGAATATGAAGGCTCTAGTGTTGTGATCTTGGGTAGGTTGAGGAAAGAAGTACAGATAGAACAAGAATTAAAGAAGGAAAATGATAAACTCAAGAGAAATCTGCAAGATTTGATGAAACCCTTGCAATCCATTAGCTTCTCATCATCTGCTGCAAGCGTCTTGCCACAAGAAACAATATCCGAGTTGGAGAAAATGAAAACCACCACACATACTACAATATGTTGGTTAAAGGGAGTGAAAAATAAGGGAGATGATTCTATTAAAGACATCCTTTCAATTGGAGGAGATGCTATGAGATCAATAGATCTGTTAAGGAATGTGCTAGCTTAGGATAAGGAGGATGTGGATCTCCTATTGCAAAAGACTAAAACCATCATGGAATATACTAAAGACAAATTGATAAGTGATGGAATTATTCCTTCGTCCAGAGCTATAGAACCTTGGGAGTGGTTTGAAGCTTTTTAAATAAGGCAAAAGGTTTTAAAGAAGGTGTATAAGAAGGGGAAACAAATTGAGGACACCTTGACTAAAATCTACAATAAGTGCATTTCTTTCTTTGAGGTTATGGCAGGGAGAAAGAGGTTTGTGCCAAAACATGTAAGCTTGGAGCAGTTGATAAAATGGTGGAGAGATGTGTTTTCTCTAGTCAATGAAGGCCTAGTCACTGAACATTAGTTGGATGATGCAGCTACCTACATTGCAGTAATTGATAAATATCAAACTAGTAAGGTAGATTGGGATAAAATGGTAAAACAGTCAAGAGAAGATATTAAATCCATTGAAAGGGGAATTAATATTTTAGCTATGCCACCTTTGGCTGACTTGGACAGAGTATTTTTAGTAGTGAATTATAGGATGGGGTGCACTAAGGATAAAGGGGGAAGTAGTTAATGCAATGCTTCATTGGAATTTGTGCTTCCCCATTATTTCTCTTCTCCTTCACATGCATTGGACCAAATTATGTTGGAGATCCCAGGCCGACCTGGAAGGAGTGCATGCATTTAATGCATATTTTACTTTATTTCAAATTCCTCTTGGCCGACTTGGTTTGTGGCCATTTATTATTGTAAACTTTAATTGGGCCGACATATCTTGGGGGGTTTCTATAAATATGTCATTTTGCCTCATTTCTAAGGGCTAAATAGTCTTTGATATTGGAGAAAAATAAGGAATATAGCAATATTTATAGTTAGGATTTAGTATCATTTTCAAGCAAGTGTTGTAACATAAGCCTGGAATTGTTGCTACTTTGGGTGATTTAATGCAAGTGAAGACATTGTGATTTGGTGCCTTTCTTGTGTTGAATTTTATCTAGCATGGTTCTTGAGATTCTATCTTTTGAAATTGCTTAAGTTTATTTGATATATGCTAGGTTAATGTTAGATAATTTGATGAGGTTTATGGTTGGATGCTTGAAGTGTTTGCATCAATCTCTAGTCCATACTTTTTGCAGCTAGCTGATTATTAGTTGCTTTGCAAAGTTAGCCTGGAATTTATATTCATTTTGCCTAGTTCAATTGTGAATGTTGGTTCATTGCAATTGTAATAGGTTTATTTTGAATGTATATTCATGATCTAAAAATATTTAATACCTTAGAAGATTGCACTATTTTTGTAAGATTGCAGATTCATCTAGGTCAAGCAGAGATCAATTTCGAAGGGATTGGTCCATTTCAAGTATTTATCATCTGCATTATCCATCTTAGGGCTAGTGTTAAATTTAGGAGTCTCTTAAAAAACCCTTACCTCTTTTGCTATTTCTTTATCATTTGGGTTAGATTTAGGATTAGAAGTGTCACTATCTTGCTAGATTTGATGAATTTAAGGATTTAGTATTTGCTTGTAGTAAGGTCCCTTTGTGATTACCAGCATTTTCACATTTACCACTGAGTTGTTTATGAATTGTCAAGACCTGACATTAGAGACCTTGGGGTTATCTCTAGAGGCTTGCTAATAGAGATTTACCTTTCAAGAGAGATAGAATATCATATTCTATCTGAGTTGTTGTTGTGCAAAAAACACCATCAAAAGATTGGCTCTAGGAGGGCCTGAATAATCAAGATGGATCAATTTTTATCTGCCATTTCTCCTAAAAGATTCAGAAGCGTAACCAGATCTACCCCAGGGGAAGAGGAATTTCAGGAATTGCAAGCTCCCACTAGGTCTAAAAGGACTAGAAGAAGGGGAGAATCTTCATCCACCCAGTCAATTCCATCATCTCCATCATCCTCATCTTCATCAAGTCCATCATCATTTGATTCAGAAGCCATTCTTGTTTCTCATCCCCAACAAGCCATAAATCAGCCATCACCACCCCCACCCCCACCCCCACCAATGGTTTTCCTTGCCAACAATCTGTCTCGCTTGACCTTTAATAATTACAATGTTATGCCCAAGAACCCAAAACACTTTTGCTCCAAGTTCCATATTAATGACCCCAATAGAACTCTCGAGGAACACATTATAATATTTTTGAATTGCCTTAAAGATAGAGGAATAAATCATGAGGATGTAGCATGCAGGCTCTTTCCTTATTCCTTAGGCGAGGATGCATTTTACTGGTACAATCATTTGCCTACTAGGTCTATTTAGAATTGGACTGAATTGGAGACTGTATTTCTATAGAAGTTTAGGATTCCCATTAGTCCCAATGAGCTTTATCTTTAGTTCACTAATGTTAAGAGAGAAGTCCATTAGCCCATAGGGTCCTTTAACAACAGGTTTCATCGTGCCTATACCTGACTGTAGGACCCTTATGCTGTTGATGAAGCCACTGCTTTATAAGTCTATTATAAGGGACTTGACAGTCTGACATCTACCTTCATGAAGCTGAGAAACAACCCTCCTACCACCTTACTTGACACATACGCAGAGGTTGTGAAGGTTAGCACTACTTTAAGACAACATTTATTTGGGCCTTTACCATCACTAGGACCCACTGCTCACCCCGGGTAGGTCCTAGCTCTCAATCAGGCTCTCACCAATCACACTCCAATCATGAATCCAGTACCTCATTTGCCTCTGGTTCCTCACCCAGGACTTCCTATGAGTCAAGTTCCATCTACAACTAGCTACCCTCAACAAAATGTGAATTAGCCTCTTCATCCATAACCTCCGTCCAGTTTTCCCACATATCTGCAGAATTTTGAGGTATTGAATCAATCATTGAATACGAGTATTGTAGTAGGATATCCCGAAAACAATGCAAATCAGCCTCCATATGGAAATCCTGACAAGGAGAGATTGGATGAGCTAATTGAACAAGTGAAGAAGTTGATCACGGAAGTAACTTATTTGAGGAACCAGAATAGTCAGCTCCAGGCTGCTCAAAGAAGTATGCAGTCCAATCATAGCAGAGAAAATTAGGAAATTCAACAAGGACAACATTTTGAAAGAGGTCATCATCTTGAAAGAGGACATAATTATGATAGAGGACATAATTATGATAAAGTACAATCTTTAGGCCAAAAATTTGATCAGGGTCAGGTTAGTGGACAATGGTTTGACAGGAGTAGCCACCCAAACAAAACAAAGCTTGGAATACAAGGCCTAACAATGGAGGTGTCCCCACCCCATTGGATCAGCTAATCAATCAAGAAAAGTCTCCAAGTGATGTATATTTAGTTGAGGATGCTTTATTAGGATGGTGTAGGCTCCATAAAACAAGTCAGCATTCTAAGTTAGACTGTCCAAAATTTCAAACAACAACTTCAATCTTCCAGTATGAGGTGGAAAATAATGCAAGTAGTCAAGAGATGGTGCCATCTACTCCTTATGATTCATCAGTGTTTTCTTTTCCACATAGCAAGGAGAATGTTCCTGAAGAAGAATCAAACCAACTTAAAGAGGAGGTAGATTAGGTGTGCCATGGAGATGAGATTACATAGTTGTTCAATGAAAATCTAGTGAATGACAATGGCCCCATGGATAAAGAAAAAACTTATATTGAAGAGGTACAAACATTCTAGAGACCCATTAGGAAATATGATTTGAGGGATCTGCAACACAGACATCCACATGCTGGGGGCCCATTCACCACTTCTATCCCTCCAAAAAACTTTACTATGCCTACAGATCCCAATGCCAACAATAATCCAACATATCTTCAGGTTTTTGGGAAGTACTTATCTAAAGATCAATGACCAATGGATCTGTCAAAAGGGTGGACTATTGAAGCAAGTAAGGATAAGGTAGTGGAATACCCAAAAGAGGCCCCTATTGATCTGAGTGTAGAACAATTGGCCATATATGTTGTAGAAGAATTCAAGAAGCTAAAGATAAGTCTCTCTGCATTTGAGTTATTAAGAGTTCCAACTATTAGAAATGCAGTTCTGGGAGCTTACAATGCAAATTCAGTATCACAAGATAAATCAGTTAGTGAGAGTGTCAATAAAGCACCCAATTTCCAACTAGTAAAAGGGAAAAATCAAATTCACAATCAAGTTCACATACCACCTGGAGATAAAGGAAAGGAAAAAGATAAAACTCAAGTTGCTCAGGTTGATACTCCCTTGACTCTGTTTCAAGGGAAAATAGACACTCCTCCATTTCTGATCTCTGTTTGTATATTTGGTAAGAACTTGCATAATTTCTTGTTGGATTCAAGTGCTTCTACCAATGTAATGCCTTTTGGTGTCTATAGGGCCTTAGGTATTACTCTTGCTGACTCCCAAAACAAAGTTACTCAACTGGATAGAATTGAGGTTAACGTTGTAGGGGAATTAAACATGATTCACATGCAAGTTGCCTCTGACCCTAGAATTCAACAAGTTATCAATATACAGGTGGCAGATATACCTAATGCTTACAGTTTGATTTTGGGAAGAGACTTTACCAGGGCTTTGAATGGATATGTATAAACTGATCATTCTCATATGTGGCTTCCCTAGAAGGGAGTGCCAAATCAGATCAGGATTGAAAGAGAACCCAGGATGAAATACATGATCACAGAATATCAGAATACTTCGAATGAAATATTAGTATCGGAGGTGAGTATGGGTAATTACATACTTGCATCCCCTTTTGAGGAATTCGATGAGGAAGAAATCCTTATGCTACATGCTACACCTATGGATCTCACAGTTGAATCTAGTGGTACTAGAGCTCTGGTGGAACCCGTTGATGATGATGTTCCTGAGGATCATTAACTCAGTTTGTTGGATTATTTCCAAGAATTCATTTGGAAGTGCATTGAAGATCAAATTCATTTGGGTAGGGGAATGAAATTTGGAGAATTACTTTTTCCAAATTGGTGTAGAGTTCATAACACCTCCCACTTTGAATTGGATTGTTATGTGTGCCAGACTATAGTAGAACAAGTGCAGAAGTGTATCAACCCTATTCCAGTAGTCAAAATTGATATTAAGAATGTTCAAGAGGACCCTATAGGGAAGAAAGTGATAATTTCTGAGGAGCTTTCCAATAGTAATGATGCAAGAGATACGACAAGGAATTCTGCAGTTGTTGGTTGTTGGACCTTACGATTTGATGGATCTAAGTCAAAGCGTGCTGCTGTAACAAGATTTGAACTAATAAGTCCAAAAGGTAAAACTTTCTTTGCTGCTAATAGACTTTAGTTTTATTTTACTAATAATGTAGTAGAGTATGAGGCTTTGATACATGGGTTACTTATGGCACTAAAGAAAAAGATCAAGATTTTGCAAGTCTTTGGGGATTCTAAGTTAGTGGTTAAGCAAGTAAGGAGGAAATACTCGTGTCATGATAGGAGGATGACCAATTATAGGCATAGAGTATGGGACTTTATTGAAGGTTTTGATGCCTTCAAAATTCAATTGATACCACGTAATAAGAACCAAACAACAAATTCTCTAGCTCAGGCAGCTAGTATGTTGCAGCCTTTGTCTCTTTCTAGATTGAAGTAATTTACAGTGGAATTGACCCCGGTGCCTTTAGTACCTAACAATGTTACCAATTTCCAGGTATTTGAAGATGATAACCATATTTTATATTTTATCACAAGTTCAAATGTGTTTGATTCTTAGATTATTGATTAAACTAAACCCCAAGAAGTAGAGATGGATTTAGAAGGGGTGATTAATTTGAAGATTAATACTATTCCCAAAGGAATGGTGCAGTTGGAAAGGATTTTTTATTGGGATAAGATCAAAGATCAAGAACAAGATGCTAAGAAGGAATCCATTAGTAGACAATGTGAAATCTACAACATGGGAAATCAAGATGATATCAAGAATGTATTCATTGGTAAAGTGTGTACTCCAGAGGAGAAAAATAGAATTATTGATGTATTACATACATACCAAGATTTGATAGCTTCGAGTTATGAAGACCTGAAGACATATGAAACATCAATTATCACCCACACTATTCGTTTGAGGCTAGGAATAAGACCCTTCAGGCAGAGGAAAAGGCCAATTAATGTTTTACTGGAGCCAGTAATTCAAAAGGAAGTGTAGAAGCTACTGTCTACCATAACCATATTCCTAGTGAGACATTCAACCTAGGTTGCAAACCTAGTTCCTATGAGAAAGAAGAAAGGTGAAATTAGATTATGTGTGGATTTTAGGAGCCTTAACAGAGCATCAGAAAAGGAAAACTATCTAGTACCTTCGCTGGATGAAGTACTTCAGATTGTCAATGGGTCTCAAATGATGTCTTTCCTGGATGGCTACTCTGGATACAATCAAGTTATGGTACAATATGAAGATAGGCATAAAACTGCTTTCACTACAAAATGGGGTACTTTCGCTCATAGGAAGATGCCTTTCAGTTTGATTAATGTTGGAACTACATTCTAGAGAGCTATGGACATTGATTTTAAGGATATAATCGGTAATGCATAATTATTTATATGGATAATTTGACAGTCTTTTCTAAAAAGAGAGGTGATCACATAGCCGATTTATGCAAAGTATTTCAGAGGTGTAGAGAATTTGGCATATCTCTTAGTCTAAAGAAGTGCATCTTTGGAGTTACTGAAGGAAAATTTTTGGGACATGTTATTTCAGAGAAAGGCATTGCTATTGAACCTGAACGAGTGGAAGCCATACTTAAGATTCAACCACTAGCTAGCAAGAAAGAGATTAAGTCATTCTTCAGAAAAAATAATTTTGTAAGGAAGTTTATCACAGGATTTGTAGAAATAGTCAAGCCATTGAATGCGATGTTCAAGCAGGAGGCTAAATTTGAATGGAATGCAGAAGCTAAAGAGGCATTTGTAGAAATTAGAAGGGCTATTGTTGAAGCTCCAGTTTTGGTGAGTCATGATTATGATAAGCCATTTTACATATACTCATTTGCTTCTGATCACTCCTGTACTAGCATGTTGACCCAAAATTTTGATCAAGGAAATGAACACCCCATAGAATTTATGAGTGCACCATTGAAAGATGTAGAACTATGGTATCCAAATGTGGAGAAAAAAGCTTATGCCTTGGTTAGAGCCGTGAAGAAATTACGCACTATATTCTTAGGAACAAGGTCTTTGCAATAATTCCTGATCCTACAGTCAAGCTGTTGTTGATGCAAAATGAGCTGGGAGAATGCTGAGGAAAGTGGGTTACTATGTTACAGGGATACGATATTGAAATTCAACCCATGAAGTTGGTAAGAGGGCAAGGGCTTACAAGAACAATGGTAGAAATGGGCCTTGACCTTGCATCCCATCATTACAATCTTGAAGATGTTTCTCTTGGGGGCTGGTATGATGATATCATTCACTATCTCTTAACTCAATGGTGCCTGGACCATCTTAATGCAGTTTAGAGAAGGGCATTGCATTTGAAGAGTGATAGTTTCATGCTGAAGGGAGTTTTTTTGTACAAGAAGAACCATGAAGGTGTCTACTTAAGATGTTTGGGGCAGCAGGAGGCCGAAAGGGTCATGGCAAAATTTCATGATAGATATGGTACTGGCCATGGATCTGCACTGTCCACTGTAAATTAGATTCTGATAGTTGGTTATTATTGGCCCACATTGTTCAAGGACACACACAACCATGTCAGAACATGTCATGTGTGTCAAACTGCATCAACTAGAGAGAAATATGCAGTACTCCCACTTCAACCCATCTTTGAGGTAAAACCTTTCACGCAGTGGGGAATAGACTTCATAGGTCCAATCAATCTGCCCTCTTCTATAGGTCACATGTATATTCTTACTGTTACTTATTATTTCATGAGATGGACTGAGGCTCTTCCATGCAAACAATGTACCTCTGAAGTGGTAATCAATTTCATCGAATCAAGTATTATTAATCACTTTGGATGTCCTATGTCTTTGGTTTGTGATAACGGTCCTGCATTTGCATTATTGAAATTTTCTAATTGGGCCTTTGATCATGGAATTATAATTAAATTTGCATCTAATTATTACCCTTAGGGTAATGGCTTAGCTGAGTCTTCCAATAAGAACCTCCTGGCATTCATTTGTAAACTATTAGAAAGAAAGCCTAAGGACTGGCATACCCAGCTTCGGTTTGCTCTCTGGGCAGATCGCACAAGACATAAGACTTCCATAGGAACATCCCCTTACCATCTATTTTATGGGTTGGAACCTTTGTTTCTCATTCAACTAAAAATAACCACTGTACAGTTCATTAATGAATATTATGATGAAGGGGATAAATGAGAAACCAGGCTTGTTGAGCTGTTACACCTTGAAGAGAAAAGAGATGAAGCCCTTGAAAACTTTGTCAAACATCAGGGTGTAGTCAAAAGATGGTTTGCTAGGAGAGCCAAGGTAAAATCCTTTAGGATCTCTAACTTGGTTCTTTACTAGGATAAAGCACATGACCGAAAAGGGGAGCATGGAAAATTTGATAAACTTTGGCTTGGCCCTTATCAGATTTCAGAGATTTTAGGAGATAATGCTTTTTGCTTGAAAACCCTCACAGGGGAAGATATCCCACTACTTGTCAATGGGTAGTACTTGAAGTATTACTTCCAATCTTGAGTTGTTTATAGCTCTTTCCTTGTACATAGTTAGAATAGGTTTCTTTTCTATTTGGTTTTCTCTACTTTGCTTTGGTTAGAGTAGGTTTCCCTTTTTGCTTTGCTTTTGATTTGTTTATGTTTTGGTTTGCTTTCGGTTTGGTTTGTTTTTTCTCCGCTTTTTCTTTGGGGGTTTCTTGTTTTCTTTTGGGTGTGTTGCACTTGCATGAAAATCATATTGTTATCTGGGACTGCTCTGAATATTTCTCTTACAAACTTTAATCTTTTTTCTGGAGTCAATTGGTGAAATTCCTCTATTTGGTGTCATATGTATTAAGTTTTTTGAGTGGATAAACTAGGGGATTGAGTTAAATCAAGAATGTATTTGGGTCTTACATTTACACAGATCTCTTAAATTCTAAGGTTGCATGGATTCCTAATGGGGTTTGCTTAGGTGAAAAATCTTATTTCTATTTTAGCACCACTATGGTTCTCAGCCCTGACTATGAACTTCACTATTCACAAGTTGAAATAAAAATGATGGAAAGAAAATAAGTATCAAAAGGAAGAAAAAGAGAAAACATATTAAAAATCAAAAGAATGAATTCAACTTATCATGAGTATCCAATTATCTCTACCAAGGCTATGTATGCCTGGATGGCAGTAGAGCTATGCTTGGGGGGAATCACAATGATAACCTCATTGGGGATATGGACGCCTGGCTGGAAACAAGGCTCTATCTAGGATGCTTTTGGAGTTAGAATCTTTATGTAGCCTAATCAAACCAGATTTGGTTCTTATTGCAACCAAGGAAAATGGGAATGAATACATATGCACACACTTTGACCCTAGTATAAGAAAGGTTTGCTTACCTCTAAGTTTTGAAACTCTACCAAATTGATGACCTAATGCAAGGACTGAAACTAGAGATCCCGGGTTCTTGATTCTAGTTTGTCACTGAAATGCTCTGGAGCATTTCCCCAATAGACTCGCCAATTGTTGTGCAGTTTTTGCACACACGCCCTGCTAAAAGTAGGGACCTTCTTTCACTTTGTTTCTTAGTATTTTAGCCCTTTGATTTTAAGGACTTACTTTCTTTGGCATGAGATTGAATGTCTATCTTACCTGCATTCATGATTCCTTTATGGTATTTGTTGAAAATCTTAAGTTCTAGACTCATTTCGGGTTTTTCGCCATTGTTGGGAAAATCCTCTCTTGGCGGAATTCCCTGAATACTTTGAAAACTCGGTGATTGATGCTTTGCACCATAATTCAAAAATTTTGAGACCTCGTGGAATTCCATGTTGGCTGGATTTCTTCGAACATCCACTGTCCTATCGAATTCCCGGGTTTTGGTTAGGGTTGTCTTGTTCACTGCATTAATGCTCGATCGTACGATTTCTGTGGCATGTATTTAATCAATTTTGGGGAGTATTGTGCCATTAAGTTTTATCATTTGCTTTCTATTGATCTAAGGTGCTTGATCCTGAGTGCTTGGCTGGACTTGGCGTGTTGGATTTGTGGATTCCTGGATTTGGTGGTGATTCTCTTGGGCGTCATAGTTGTTGTTGTTTGCTAGGGAGCTAAAGATTGTTATTTGTCATTGCTATAATCGAGTTTCACTTCATCAATGGTATGTATTCCCTGCCATGTTTTTGATTGTTTAATGTGAATAATTCTTTAGCGACTTGGGTGTGCTTGGAGTCCAAATTTTTGTGTGTTTGGCATTGAAACATCTTGAGGCTAGGGTTATTCGATTTTGCTAGATTAACGACCCAAGTGAGTTTTCCAACTTGTTTTCAATTTTATTACAAAATGGTTTGCTTTTGTTGGCCATGAAAGATCTTTTGAAAACCTAGCAAAGCTAGTAAGTTGAGCCCAAGCTTTTTCTATGTGTTCATGGCAGGGTTTTAGGGTTTTAGGTTTGGGGAATCACTAATTCCCATCAATTTGCTTCAAAGTGAGTTTAGAGTTTAAAGATAATCTATAAGAAGCTCAAATCAAGCTAGCTTTAAGCCCCAAATCCTCAAATTTGTGATCATTCGATTAGTTTGAGTGAAGCCTCAAAGAAACGTCAACATTTAGAATTTTGCAGTCTTTGCGAAATTCCTTGACCATCAAAATTTCTCAGTTTTCCATTTTCTCTTTATTTTCCCGAGGATGTGCAATAATCTGGAATTATGCCTGCTTCGTGGATTTCCATTTCCTCAAGAATTTTCCAAAATTCCTTTGTCCCTTCATTTTTCCAGAGTTTGTAGATTATTGTTATTTTCGTAGATTTTCATCCTAAGTGAAATTCTTCGAAACTTTGGTGAAAATAAAAGATTGAGAGATAGCATGATTTATAAACTAGTGATTACGCACTATATGATCGATTTGAGTTATTTAAAGGTGTGTCATGCTATTTCTTAGTTAATGGTGGTCGATTAAATGATTACTGGAAGATTTTAATGTTTATTCTGCTAAAATCCATCTAGTTGGGAATTTTTTGAAATTCCTCTCTGGCCTGAATTCTACAAGAGGACTGAAAGCCTGAGCTTTGAGACAAGTAATTCTTATGAGTTTTAGAGAATTTTTTTTATCATGGGACTTATATTGAAGATGGATATGTCATTTTTGATTGATTAGCTTGGATTTCACGTGATCTTTATTATGGTTACTTTGTTGAATGCAGGTTGAATCAAGTCAAGCGATTATTGCCAAGACCAAGGGAAAAGTAATGGATCTGAGTGCAGAAGGGTCTATTGTTGCTGAGGTAGAAAGAATTAAAATGGATATAAAGAGAAGAATCCTTGAGAGCAAGCTAACTTCTATCTAGTCAAAGGTCATTGATACCAATGTTGGATTGTGGGATTATGAAGAGTTTAAGACAAGGATGGCAGCACAAAATCTTCCTTTGATAGCTAGAAGAATATTGAAATCAGGGTTGGCGCATGTAGCTGGATTCCCTCCCACAGTGCAGTGTTATGAGTTGGTGCTCGAGTGTGCTAGAAACTATGACAAGGGTACACAAAGGATAGTCTGTCCACAAGGAAGAATTGTGGCAAACCTTAATCTTGTGTCTATAGCCCAAACCTTTGACATGCCCGACAGATCTCATGTGGTGGGTTTTGATATGGATGTGGAAAAGAAGTTTTATGATGAAGATACCATCAAGTCCCAATAGGTCATCAATTCTTGGATGGAGAAACCTAAGTCTCACTTTTCCAAGCTACCCAAGTAACAATTAAGAGCTAAATTAAAGAAGGAATACTATGATGTTATCACCCTTCTCAGTAGGGTGGTAGGGTTGAAGAGTATAGGAGTGTTTGAAAATTTGATGTTCCATGTCATTATCAGGATGGAATAGAGGGTTAATTACCATTGGGAAGGAATTATAAGTGTCATGATTCATGAACATATTTGTAATGTGCTACAAATGAATATCTTCACAATGACCTCCTACTTGGTTTATGCACTTGCAATATTCCATCCATACATAGGACTAAGTAAAAGGGGTGTGTTTGGGTAGGATGTAATTTATGAGGTTTATCCATAGCTACACCTGGGTAACTTGAGCTATAGGAGGGTGGATGATGCATTCACCATGTACATTACTAGGTCACTCCAAGGTGCAGAGCATGTAATAATATTTGACAATGCTAAGGATTTAATCAAAAGGTATGGGGCTTGGTTTATACAGTTTCCCACCTTTTCATATATAAGGATAGACGATTGTTAGAGGGCTCCATACAGACTTCCTAGGTATCCCATAGATGACATTATACTTCTGGAGGTCACAAGGCAGATATGTGATTTCAATGCAATTGTGAAAAAGGATAAACATAAGACTGGATTTGGTGGTGATTTTCGTCTGAGGATAGGTGGTAGTGAGGCATGCCCTTCTATTAATTCGGCCTATGCTTTTGAATAAGAAATGAGTAATCTAGGTTTATATTTTCATTCCAAGAGATCTAGATTTGATAGAACTAGAAAAGCACAGAAGAAGGCCAACAAGGAATATAGTCATAAGGATGATATAGAGGACTATTGGGCCAATTGCAATGATGAATTTGAGATTAGAAGGAAGAAGTTTTCTAGGCTACTAGTAAACTTATTCTAGCTATACAAGATGAAGGCCATTCCAAATCAGGTTGAAGATGATGGAGATTTGATTCAAGGCCATGATTATGAGGCTGTGAAGGATAAACTAGAGGGACAAATAGACTGGCTGGAGGAAGATAAAATAGAGTTAGAGAAAATTATGACTCTAGTGATTAAATATACAAAGATATGGCTCAAGCATAAGATGTGGGAGTTGGAAAGTGAAGGTATGCAATGCACCTATGATCTAATGGGAGACTTGGAGTCTCATTCCACTTCTGAGGAGTCAATAGAATAGGATCCTAAGGGTAAAGGCAAGGTGAGCTCTCCTTTCAAGACTAAAGTTAAAGATGTTCAAGCAGAGGAAGTACAGGAGGCAGAGAAGCAAAGAAATCCTATTATAAAGAAAAGGAAGCACATTTCAAGGACAAAGAAGTCGATAAAGGATGAAGCTGAAAAGGAAGACACAGAGGTTAGTGCTTCTATGCCAAAGAGAAGAAGGATAGTGAGATTACCATAGAAGGAGAAGGAAGCCTCCAAGGTAAGGGATGAAGTTAGCCCACCGGTAATAAATGTGGAGAGCTTAGGAGAGAGAATATAGGTATATACAAGAAGATCAAGAACTCCTCCCTAGGATAGTGTTCCAAGGAAGGATGCTCCTTCAGTTACTCTGGCTACAGAACAATGTAATAATATTCCTCCTTCCCATGAAGCTCGCAATGCACCAAGTGAACCAAGTGAATCCAAATAGGCAGAGAGTCATCAAGATCCAGAAGAAGAAGAATTTCAAGAAGGTGAGCTATATAGTGTTGAGACAAAAATGGAGAGGGTGTTCCAGTCTCCCCTGGTGACTTATTAAGATTCACTTGTTAGAAGTTAAGAAGATAGACCTCCTCAGAGAGAGGAAATTCCAATTAAGACTCCATCACCGGTACATGAAGAAGAAGAGCATGATAAAGAAAAAGAAGATAAAGTTGAGGAAATTTCTGAGAAGCAAGATTTGAGCAAAGATATACCCAGGGATCAATAGATGAAGTTGGAAAAAGAAATGTAAAATTAGATTCTACTGTTGTAGGTTGGATGGACAAGGAATTAAAGAGTAAACAAATTGTTGTAGATGATACTCCTCCCAACTTGGATGAAGTATTGGAAAATATAGGAAAGGGTAAAGCAAAGAAGAAAGCCAGGGTCATCTCCAAGATTGAGAGAGATGAAGCAAATAACAAGGTGGTTCACACTGCTACTCCTGCTCTTGATAAGAATAGGGATGATGTGACTGTAAGTGACTACAATGTGCAAACTATCAACCTAGGTCCTACTTAAATGGAACAAGAGATTGAAGAGTATGAAGGCTCTAGTTCTGTGATCTTGGGTAGGTTGAGGAAAGAAGTATAGACCAAGCAAGAATTGAAGAAGGAAAATGATAAAATCAAGAGATATCTACAAGATTTGATGAAACCCTTGCAATCCATCAGCTTCTCATCATCTGATGCAAGCTTCCTGCCACAAGAAATAATATTTGAGTATGAGAGAATGAAAACCACCACACATGCTACAATTGGTTGGTTATAGGGAGTGAAAACTAAGGGAGATGATTCTATTAAAGACATCCTTTCAACTAGAGGAGATACTATGAGATCAATAGATTGGTTAAGGAATGTGCTAGCTTAGGATAAGGAGGATGTGGATCTCCTGTTGCAAAAGACTAAAACCATCATGGAATATACTAAAGACAAATTGATAAGTGATGGAATTATTCCTTCATCCAGAGCTGCATAACCTTGGGAGTGGTTTGAAGCTTTTCAAATAAGGAAAAAGGTTTTAAAGAAGGTGTATAAGCAGGGGAAACAAATTGAGGACACCTTGACTAAAAGCTACAACAAGTCCATTTCTTTCTTTGAGGTTATGACAGGGAGAAAGAGGTTTGTACCAAAACATCTAAGCTTGGAGCAGTTGAGAAAATGGTGGAGAGATGTGTATTCTCCAGTCAATGAAGGCCCAATTATTGAACATTAGTTGGATGATGTAGCTGCCTACATTGCAGTAATTGATAAATATCAAACCAACAAGGTAGATTGGGATAAAATGGTAAAACAGTCAAGAGAAGATATTAAGTCCATTGAAAGGAGAATTAAGATTTTAGCTATGCCACCTTTGGCCAACTTGGATAGAGTATTTTTAGTAGTGAATGATAGGATGGAGTGCACTAAGGATAAAGGGGGAAGTAGTTAATGCAAATGCTTCATTGGAATTTGTGCTTCCCCATTATTTCTCTTCTCCTTCACATGCATTGGACCAAGTTATGTTGGAGATCCCAGGCCAACCTGGATGGAGTGCATGCATTTAATGCATATTTTACTTTGTTTCAAATTCCTCTTGGATGACTTGGTTTGTGGCCATTTATTATTGCAAACTTTAATTGGGCTGACATATCTTGGGGGTTTCTATAAATATGGCATGACTTTGTTTGTGGGAATTTATTATTGTAAACTTCTCCTATATGCTTGCATGACTCATCAATCCTCAACATCCTTTTTTTGACTCAATCTTTTAACACATGCTCTTATCCTTTGTAATTAAATAACATTATTCAAGTGCTTTATAAATGATCACTTCATAATTTTTTTACATTTCAAAAGTCACAAAATATGCAAAAAGGAGAAAATTTTGACTTCGAGCCTATATTTTTTGAAAACAAGACTTTGTAAAACATAAAAAGTCTTAAAGGCCCGCCATATTTACCAAGCACAAATCAATGCAAGATATTAGTTTGATGGCTAAAATTTAAAGCATAAGAAAAAATGCTTAAGTTAGTTGGCCAAACTTAGGGTTAATGAAAACCCTAAAGCAAAAACATGGGAAAAACACTCTTTTCACACCCCATTTTTACTTTGCACTTCCAAAACACTTAAGAGCACTACCATTATTTTCATAGGTCGAGGGTTTTGAAACTTAAAATGATAATTCATCCAGAAAAATCCTCCATAGGTAAGCTTTCTTGTGTGCAATCTTGCACCATTTTTAATTATCTATAAAAGAAAACTTGGCTGAAGCTCAATTTGAGAAGAACATGAGGAATAAATTCCATTCTTTTGTGTGCTTTTCTCCATGCATTCTTTTTTAAATTTGTATGCATTAAATGTATAAAAATGCATTTCCAACTGCGGCCTCATTTTCTTTTGTTGATTTCTATTGATTTTAAAATGCATATGTATCTCCTTTGCTCTTTGCAACTTCATGTGCTTGACTCCCTTTCACTTACAACAAAATATTTTAAGATATTTTTAAAATGATAGCCACAGGTTGTGGCTTTCTAATGCTCTGAGATTTTTGTGTTTTTTGGCATATTCTCATAGTTTCAAAACTTCAAAAAAGACTTGAATCTTCCTATTTACCTCTGTATTTGTGATTTTATAGTAAAAGCTCAAGTTAATTAAACATTTATGAGAAATAACATACTCTCAGGTCATGGCCATATAAATACCAAGTGGTCTTTTCATATTTTCCTCTATGGCTCTTCTAGGTATCCATTCCTTTTTGTTAATTTTCATTTACCTTTCTGCCATATATGCATTTAGATTTTGCTAAATGATTCAATGTCATTGCATAATATGGGTGCAACTTGAAGAATGAATCATAGGAATTTGTATGACTGTTCTCCCTAAGCTAGGACCATCTTTCCACTATGGTATTGTTGCCATGAATGGGTTCAATTGAACACTCACAGACTTCATCCCTTTTTGGAAGACTTTTAGAAGATTCCATGTTGCTTCTTTCTTTGGCTTTGATGATTCTTCTTGTTCCAAGATAAGCTTACTAATAGATGATTGCTCTCTTTAACTACTCATGGCTTGACTGTAAGGTGTCATTATTCCTTTCCATTGATGGCCATGTAAGATTCAGAATAACCATTTTGCACATATATTTTAATAATAGCATTGCATGAGATCACATCTCTTTGACACATTTAATCAAGTGGCATGGATGCCTTTTTTATACTCCAAAACTATCCTCTTCTACTATTGGCTTGCATTTCAAACATATGGAATTCTTTTTCTATAACATGATGCCATTATCTTTATTGGATATTGAAATGTTCTCAAAGCGATGCTTCTTGTGGTCGTCCTTAACATATGGCTTGTAGCATGTAAGGTTATCTCTTTAACTATAATGCAATTGTGCTTCCAGAAATACATTGATGAAGGGTCATTATGTTTGCTTCATGACACTAAATATCATGACTATCACTATACTTGCAGCATAATTCATGTGCTTTTCCTTGCATTCTATCATTCCCTATTCCTTGTTATCATTACTTAGCTTATGCCATTTCATGATGACTGCACTATTCCTCTCGGGATATGATATTAAAGTCCTCAACTCACATATTGTTCTTATCATCATATAACTTATGATAGCTTTAGATAACTCTTTGTTGTTTTCTTCATTACATAATGACTATCACATATCTATTTTATGCTATGCTTTCATAGATTAGCACATCAACTCATTATGCCACCTCTGTAAATTGTCTTGATACAATAGATTGCTTCATTCTTTATGATTTTCTAGAACAAGTACATGTCACTTATGACAGTGACCAAAAACTCACTATCATAAATGGTGTGTACTCATTTGTATGAAACATGAAGATATAAAATATCTGATGAATATATTTCAATTCCTTTTAAAAACATAACAAAGCACATTGGGCTATACCCTTGTGGGAGCCACATTTATCCCACGTGTTGTAGTCACTAGATGAATTAAAACAACAACATTTCTTTTCTTGTATCTACACATGAAGCAAACAAGTTAGAAAAACATCTGTATATGGAAGATATGTTTGATTTTCCTATGTCTCTTGATCATCCTGATGATGCTAACTGTTTTAATGTACTTGAAGATCACATTGTATGTTTATGTAGCTATGTGCATATCAATATTTAAGACATTTCATTTCTCTAACACAATTTTCTCTTCTGGATGCAGGAAACTAGGAGCAATAAGGACAAGACAACTGAACACAAGACAATCACATGAATAAAGATGCAAAACAACTCCACTGAGACCATTCATTTAGGCAATGGTTGTTCCTTCTTCCTTTTATGTGCATTCCTTTTCTTTAATATCTATAAATTTACAATGTTTTATTTCCTTTGTTTTAAAACAGTTAGTCTCACGGCTTGTGTGAGACCTTATGCATTTACATTGTTAATTTTTGGAGATTGTGCCTCAACTTGTTGGATTCTATCTCTGTTCAAGTCTTCATTATCGGCCAATCGCTGGAGTTCCTAACTTAAGAACCTTGTCGTGGATATTGGAAGTTTTGTAATTTCACGACTGACCAACTTCCTTCGTTGTCATGACATTGGTGATTTTTGTAACTTAAGAACCTTGTTGCAAAGTTTGGAAGTTTCATAAGTTCTCGAATGATCGACTTCCTTCGTTGTCGCGGAATTTGGGAACTTTCTAACCAGTAGTTAGAGTTACGAAGTTTGTGTTTTCTCCAACTGGGCGACGGTGTTATCGGCTTGTCGCGAGGATTAGTAAATTCATAACTTGTATGCGGTGGTTATGAAGTTAACATTTTGAGTGACATACCGATATTTTTCCTCTCACCGAGGGGTATGTGCGTTCGGTGAGAACTCTTTCCGATACCATTGGTCTCACCGACAAATTTTTGTTCGATATGAGCTCTTGCCAAAAGTGATGGTCTTGCTGATAGAACTGCACGATGAAAATTGGTGTGACATAAAGGTTCTATAAGACTCTTAGCAAAAACAATGGTCTTGCCAATAGTTCTACAATGGACATTGGTGAGAATTCTTTCTGATAGAGTGAGTTTGGCCAATAGTTTTGCATTTGATATGACTCTTACGGTTTTGCATTATATATGACTCTTACCAATGGTGGTGACTCTTGTCGATGGACAGTTGGTTTTCTTGTGATATTGGGGAGACTTGATATGTTATCGGTCTTACTTCTTAGGGTTTTTTAGATACCTTTAGTCTTGCCGATAGCTATGTGATTAGGCATTTTGGCATCAGGGAGACATGATCTAGTGTCTCACCGACATGTGATTTAGTTAATTTTTTTGACCGAATGTCTATCCTACATGGTGTGTTTCGAGCCAATGAGAGAAGCGAAATGTGAACCGTTGGAAGTTGAATAGTTGTGACTATTTTGTTGTGGGAAACAAATAGTCTATGAGTAGAATGGATTACACTCTGCAATGGTTGATGATGAGAGAAGTGTGAGATAACAAAAGAGTTGCTCGACTAAACACGAATTGATTTAAGTGGATTCATAGGATGCTTTTGAGAGCATTGTAAGATTACTATTCTATACAAGATTGATCAGTGAATGTTGCTACTTCAAATTAACATCAGAAAGTTAAGTCTGAACTCTGTATGTAATTTTATTTACTGTAATACAAAGAGGCTTTTCTTGGTGTGGTGGGTTTTTCTCCCGAAAGGGTTTTCCCACGTAAATCTGGTGTCCAATTGTGTATTTGTTCATTTATCTTTTCTATTATTCCTTTCATGTGCATCTTATTGGACTATAATTGCAAAATTTAAAGTCATATATGCATTCTTCCCTAAGGTTTTGGTGTTAGGAGAGTTTGTTCCGCACCTAAGCTTTCCTTACAAGTGGAATCAAAGCCTGGCCAATTGTGTTATCCTTGTGGGTACGCTGGATTTTTTGTGTCAATTATGTTCAGTGGGAGTCTTGTAGAAGTTTGGTAATTCAAATTAAAGATTCAGATGGAAAGCACGTCAGGAAATATTGAAATTGAGAAATTCAATGGCAACAATTTTGAGTTGTGGAAACTTAAAACTAAAGATTTGTTAGTTGACCATGATCCTTGGCTTGATGTGTCTAGAACGAAGCCTACTGGCTTGAAGCAAGAGGATTGGGACCTTGCAGATCAAAAATAAAAGGGGTTGATAAGGCTATGTTTAGCAGACTCTATTCTTCTAAATGTTCATGAAGAAAAGACATCTTCTTTGTGGAAAAGATTGGCAGTTATTTATAAGGGCAAGTCCCTAGTGAACAAGTTATTCTTGAGGAAAAAGTTGTACTCTTTGAAATGTAGGAAGGAGTGTCTGTTGCTGATCATTTGAATGCTTTCAACATGATGATTGCTCAATTAGCATCTGTGGGTGTGAAGATTGATGACGAAGATCATTGTATGCTATTGTTATGTTCTTTGCCAGATTCTTGGGATCACTTGGTAATTGCTATTGGGAGTACAACATCCACTTTTAAGATGGAAGATATTGTTGCTTCTTTGTTATCAAAAGAGATGAGAAGAAAGTCTTCTAAGATGGTGAAGGAGGCTCTTGCTGTTTGAGGGAGATTGAAAGAAAAAGGAAAGAAGAAGGACAAGAATTCCAAATCGAAATCAAAAGGGAGATCAAAGTCTCCTAGCAAGGAGTCCAAGGTGAAGTGATAGAATTGTGGGCAGCTTGGTCATGTCTAAAAGGATTGCAAAGAGGAGAAAAAGAAGAAGAAGAAGAAGAAGAATTCTGACAATTATTCTTCTCAGAGTGATGCAGATGCCTTCATTGTAGCCTTGGCAACTCAAGCATATCATTCTAGAGCATCTTTCCACATGAAATATCATAGAGACTGGTTCATTAAGTATGAAAAATAGGATGGTGGAAGGCTGTATTTGGCAAGTGATTCATCTCTAGAAATAGTTGGCTGTGGAAGAGTCAGAATCTAGTTCCCTGATATAAGAGTGAAGGGAATCAATGATGTAATGCATATACCAGGTCTGGCTCAAAATTTACTTTCTATTAGTAAGTTGAATGATGTTGGAGTGCAAGTCATGTTCTCTAGAAATGGCTGCAAAATTACTAGAGGCTCAATGGTGCTAGCTAGGGGTGCTCACATTGGTACCTTGTATAAGTTGGATGTACTTGTTGTGCAATCCAATAGTGTCTCTGCAAAGTCATAGAAGGCTACTCATGGAGAAAAGGAGGAAAAAGTTCCTGATAGTGCAGAATCTATGGAAGTTAAACTTCCAACAGAAAAGACTATGCTCTGGCATCATATGCTAGGCCACATTGGAGAAAAGGTTTAAAAACCTTGAAAAATAAAAACCAGTTGAAGGGCTTGATGATTGTAGCCTTGAATTCGAGTTTTGTGAACATTGTATATATGGTAAACAACACCGTGTTTAGTTTTACTCAGTCATAAATCTTTTGGTTTACTTGATTACATACATTTCGATGTTTTTGGTCTAGAAAATGTTCCTTCTTTGTCTAAATCAAGATATTATGTATCGTTCATTGATGATTATTCAAGAAGGGAATTTGTTTATTTTTTGAAAATTAAATCAGAGGTGTTTAGTCGTTTTAAGGAATTTAAAAACCTTGTGGAAAATTAGAGCAGAAGAAAAATAAAATGTTTAAGGACTGACAATGGCGGTGAGTTTTGTTCTGATGAGTTCGAAAGGTACTGTAAAGATGATGGAATTACAAGACATAAAACTACACCCTACATTCCGCAACAAAATGGAGTTGCTGAAAGGTTCAACAGGATAGTGATGGAAAGAGAACGAAGTATGCTAAGCAGTGCTGGCTTGGAGGAGAAGTTCTGGGCTGAGGTAGTTGCAACAACATGTTATTTAATAAACCATTCTCCGAATTTTTCTCTTGTTGAGAAAACACCTTTGGAAGCATGGTCTGGAAAGAAGCCCTCTCAGAGACACATTTGTGTCTTTGGCTATGAGGCATATACATATGTGCCAAATGAAAAAAGATCTAAATTGGAAAACAAGGCTGTTAAATATATTTTTATTAGTTATAGTACTGGCATAAAAGGATACAAGCTTTGGAATCCTGATACAGAGAAGGTTCTATACAATAGAAGTGTTATTTTCGTGTGCTGAAGCTTTCTACTTTGGATCTGTAGTCAGAGACAAAATCAGAAGATAAAAAGGATGTAGTTGAAATTCCTCCGACACCAGATAAAGAGGAATTCAAAATTCAAAATGTACCTAAAATTGAGGAGAGCTCAAGTAGTTCTGAGAGTTCTGAAGAAGAAGAACAATCTCAGCCTCAACCTATGAGGAGGTCAACACGTGAAAGAAAGCAACTTGATAGGTATGGGTTTTCTTTGTTAGATTCTACTTGTGCCTATGTTTTAATCTCTAGCACTAATGAGCCTAGGACTGTGAAAGAGGCATTTAGAATGTATGTTTCAAACTCTTGGTTGGAAGCCATGAATGAACTTAAATTTTTTCATAATTTTATGTTGCATAATTTTCTTATAACTTTTTGAACTAAGATTAACTATACTTCAAATATAGGTTACTTCAGTAACACATAAATTTTTATTTATTTATATGAATTAACTTTTTTGTTGAAATAAGAACATCAATACATAGTGCACAAATAATTTTAAAAAATAGAATCTATTTTACTAAATTTTTCCATGTGTTCAAAATAGAGATCTTCTCAATTTTTGAAAGACTTATCTTCACTAGAAAATAGAAAAAAAATATAATAATCAAATTAAATATATTCAATATTATACTCATTGGAAATTTTAATTTGAGTGCTATGAACCTACAAATTTTCTTGCCAGATTCATTTCATTTGCTAGTCAAACCAAGGTTGGCAACAAAAAAAATTGAGTAAAATCTAAGGCATAAGGTGGAAAGGTAACTTATAGGGAATTTGTTTGAAGGACCTATTGGTTGTTTAAATTCCCAACCAGATCTCAAAGTTAATATGAAGAATATCCAATTCTAGTTATCAATTACCCTAAGGGATTGACCAAAAAATAGGAAAAAGTTGGAAAAGACTTTTCCTCAGCACTTCAAGCTCTACAAAAACTAGGAGGGTGATCCTCTACATTAATGTTCCTTTTCCATTTATCTCAAATACTGTTAGAGCAGATATGTTCTCTCAATTATGCCAAAGAATTAAAAATAAACATCTAAAGACATGCTAGATCCTTAGGCTTTCAATCATTCAATTGCAAGTTGACAAATAACTTAGAATAGAAATGGAAAATCATTTTCATTTTCAATTAAGTTGACAATGGATTTGTATCAAAAAAAAATTCAGAGAGATCGATGCCTTAACCTAGGGTATGGAGTCAAGACATGCATAAATGGAACATTGTACAACAATACTTTCCCCATTTGTTCATGAAGTATTGCAACACTACATTACATTGTCACACTTCAGTATTCAAAACCAATTCTACTTACAACTCCTTTCAAACATTCATAAGATTCAATATTCTTCTTGAAGCATTTAATTCACTACTTGAGAAAAATCTACAAGTAAAATATTCACACAAAAAGGTTGTGGAGCTGAACAAAATGATCCTTGATAATCTTTTAATCATAAATGTAACGAAGTTTACAAAATAGGAGACAATTTAGCTTTGAACTTGGCAATATATTCAAGATTGAACTGATACTTTCATACAAACATTCTCATTTACATTCTATTCTCAGACAATATCCTAGACCAAAATAAAAACTCTATTACAGTTTCTCTACAATACAAAATTCTCCAAGATCTCATGTAAATGGCCCTGAATTCCCTTTTATAGAAACAAGGGAGAAAATAAGCTTCAGGCCAATTGACACATGTCACATTTTCATTTAACATCCTTTTACATAACAAAACATGAGTACAATTGTTCATGGAGAGAATATTCCATAAAAAGACAAATGTAGTTGCATGTGTAGTTAAAAATCCTTGTTGCTTCCAAAAGTGATCATAGAAGACTATTGTAACATACTTTTCCGCTCTTTATCCATATTATTTTAATTCCAAAATTCTGGGAAGTGCCAACTGTGTAGATGAAGACAAAAGGTAGGCCCACTAGAATACAAAATAGTTGTTGAAGTTGAAGAAGATTCCAATTGATGTCGAATAAACAAAAGAATATTTCCACCCCAATAAAAAAATGAAAGAATAATAATGCCAAATTATTTAAAAAATTTACAAGTTAGCCAAATTATTATACTTATCATCCCATGCCTTGTATTTTTCCTCTATTGGTCATTGGAAAGCAAGGAACTCGTCCATGTTAGCTCTATATTTATTATACTTGACAACCACATGATCAGATTCTTTCTCAAATTTCTTCAAGAATTGATTTTCTTCCCAAATCTTGTCCACACTACTTTACAAAAGTTTTATGTAATCCATTTTCTTGTCACATATAAGAAAAGCCAGTGTTGTACAATAATGCTTTTAAATTGAGCTTTCCATACCCCACAAGGCTTAATTTCTCCATTGTCTTTCTTGATCTCAGGTAATACTCTTAAATCACTTTCATCAAATTCTGACTATTTCTTTCACTTTTTCTTCTGGTTGTTCCACCAATCCTTGTTGTTCCTCTACTTCTTTTACAATATTGTAAGTGGGACTTATCTCCTTGGGCTTATTAGGATCATGTGTAGATCCTTTGAACATTTTAATTAATGAATTTAACCTAGGATTCAGTTTGTTCATTGAGGGAATGGCCCTTGCTTGGTCACTAGAAATTCTACCAGTTGCTATTACCATTTGAAAATAATTCCTAGGGACATTATCCACCTTCTTCATTATCTTACTCATTAAATGTCTAAGCATAGTTGAAATAATATGAATTTTATTCTCATGCTTATCCTCTTTGTAATGCAATAAAATCTCTTCATAGGCACCGAGATGCTCCATAATTTCATCTTTTTCTTTCATTTTCAGACCTAGGAGGTGGAATAGATGAAGAAATTGCTACCATTGTCCCTGCATCTCTTACTACTAATTCCATGGAAGGAGGGGCTAGGTTTGTTTCCTACAATTTTTGTTGATACCATTGCGCTTCCCTTTCCGTCAACTTATTGTATTCATTCAATAATTCTTGATAATACTGTAGTGCTTTGGCATATTTTTCCTACAGTGCATCTATGGTGGCTCTACTGAATTGTGCAACATTTACTACTAGAGTTGTTGCTTCAACTGCGGGTGTATCAATTACTCCCTTAACAATCAAACCTCCCCTTAAGTCTTGTGTTGGATCAACAAGGACTGGTTTTCAGTATTAGGTGCTAGAGCCCATATTTTCAATGTCTCCCACCTTGGATTAAAACCAGAACCAAAAATTACCACTGCAACATCTTCTTCTGAAGAAAATACCTCCATATCTTTCCTTTTTATTGTGTCCAAGGTGATGGCTTATGGAACATCCCACTCAAGGAGAAAAATTATACCACTTTCTCTTACCAAACACCTACCTTCTTTAGGGGTTATATATTTGTTCTTTGCCCTCATTTGTGTCACTATTCTTTGGGATATTTGGTCCCTTGAGTCATTAGGATTATTTTTCTTTTATTCTTCAAATCTCCTATCAAACTCATCCTTCTTACACCTCCATATGAAATCAATAAACTCTTTAGATTTCAAAAATGCATCATCATTCAAGAAGGTATTGCAGACCAACTCCCTTATATCCTTTGTATTGTCTCCCCCTCCAAGGATATTCTCGGTTAACCTAGACAGAGGTGGCTGCACATTTTCATCTCTTTGTAGGGAAGGAATTATCCCTAGCAAATCATTCCCTTAAATCTCATATTCATCTTCTTTCTTTAGATCAATGGGATAGTCCACCAGAGAGGTTTTTCCAGTTCTTCTTCTTTAGGAAGTGGCTCTCTAGGAGGAGAGTCAAGAAAAACTACATTAGTTATTGGTGAAGGGGGTGCTTGTTGTATTTGTACATGAGATGGGGATTGTTGTGCTTTCTCCCTTATTACCACTCCCTTAGGCTTTCTCTTGAAAGCATAAACATATGGTTTAACATTTGGTGGTTTATAAGAGGGAATTTCCTCTAGTACTAGAGCCTTTTCTTTTTCTCTTTCCTTAATTAGAGGAGCTTCACCAATTATCTTATCAATATTGCTAAAAAATGCCTTGATTCTCAGGATTAGATCATCAACATCTGCATATGCTCCTTTATAGAAAGCATCCTTATTCTTTGCTTCATCAATCCTCTAGAAAGCAGCCCACTTCACTTTCCTCTCATTTACCTCCTTTTCATCTAAGAAATTTTTTATCACATCTTCCTTGTAATCAGATTCATGGTAGAATTTTGACCTTTTGATATTTGTTCTAATTTTATTCATAAATCCCTCAGGTTCAAAACTCCTAGCTTGTAGTTGAACCATTTTGAAAGGTTTTAACTTATCATATAACTTCTTCCAACCTTCCTTGTTCATTCTAAAATTTGAAAACACTATAAAAAAGGGGGGAAATGAGCCTTTCTTCTAGTTAGCCAAATGTGATTCCTCTGATTCAACAAGTTTCCATATGATTTCCAAGAAACCAATTCTCATAGGTACAAACTTGGGTAGGACATGGGGTCTTATTGGGATTCCATACACTCTAAGGAATATGCAATCAAAGTGGACAATAAAATCTCCCTAATTATGTTGAATCCCTAAGTTAGGCCTTCTCTCCATAGGCCTCAAGAAATTCAATATTGTTGTAGGAACTCAAGGCACTTGACCTTGTAGAAAAAAATGAACTCTATTAGAAAAATGGTTCATGAATATGACATAACTTGTTTGCTCACAATGCATATCCCTTACATGGGTCCAATACTGAACTAGAAGATGGTGCACATCCTTACCAAGATCATTTATTTGAAGTGTAGGACTAAATTATTTTCTTCCCTTCAATAAAATCATGTGGCATAATAGAGAATACCACCAAAAATTGATTATATGTTTACCATTCTTAATATCCATCAGTCCTTTATGAATGGCATTAGAGATGTAAGTTGCAAAATCAAATTCCTCATTCACCATCACATTCTAAATGTTAGAAGCCATGAACATGAAGGAAATGGGGATACTCTCTAGCTTGTCTATTCCAAGGACTTGGCATAAAGCAAAGTAATTTTTGGAAAAGTAGTTTTCAAAGCTATCCAATTTTAAAGGGTCTGATTCATTAGGTGATATTCTGACACATTTACCATTATGGCACTTCACCCTAAATCTTGGCAATAGGACTTCCCTATAAGTGCTCTTATTTTGTTGGTATTTTTTCTTGAATACTTCAAAGTCTATTAGTTTTTTGGTAGCTAGGTTAACTTTAAAGATCTATAAGGTTGATTTCTTATCAATCATCACCATGACATTACCTCATGTAGTCCTAACTATCCTAACTACCTCATCATAATTTTTGCAATTTCCTTCAACAAATCAATGTCTATAAAAATGTTTGGGACCTCTAATTTTCCTAAGTCAAATTTATAAACATTTGACATAGGTGCAACAATATTTATTTTAATGTGCATGTAGACATGTAAAATGCACTGATATACATTTCATACCTAATCCTAATTTACTAACATCGTTTCGCAATGAATCATCTTCTTAGCTAATCATCACCCTTCATCCCTTAGTTAAATAAATAATTATTTATTTGATTAGGTAATTCCCTCTCTCATTAATTAAATAAATCAATGTTATTTAATTAATCGTCTAGTCTCTATTTAATTAAATAATTCATTTTATTTGATTAAATATCTAAAGTCATCTTATTAAATTAAATAAATTAAACCTTATTTGATTTAATCTAACATCACCATCTCTCTTTGATTAAATAAATCAAAATATTTTATTTAATTAAATCTAAATCACATTCTTCTCAACTTTTATTTAAATCAACCTAAAAATCTAAATCAAATTGTCACATCATCTAATCGCTCATTAAATTAATCAATCCCTGATTAATTTAATCTTAGTCATCTTAATTTCTCTAGATTTTTCTACTTGCACATGAAAAAACATTTAATTCATTTATTAAATCCCTATTTTCTTGCAACTTGGCATCTTTTGGGGAATATTCCTCCAATTTTGAAAATCCCTCCAAGTGGATTTGTCCTTCCAACAAGACGTTCATTCCCTCTTACGTGTCCTTGTGCATTGAGCCAAGTGGCATTTAATTCATTCTTTTTCCCTCTTATATGTCATTTCATGATTTTCAAATTCCACCTAATTTCATTTATTGTGCACATTCATCAAAATGTGCTCAAGCTTACTCCATTCACATCTTGACAAGTGGCACTTGCCCATTGGATTTTGAATGATCCCACATTGCTTCATTTTGATCATTCCTCCATCTTGTATTTCTATAAATAGAAGGCTTTCCTTTGTATTTGATCATCCACAATTTGAGCAAGCTTATTATACTCAATTTCATCTTCAAGCATCACCATTTTCATCCATTTTATCAAGTTTATAGCTAGCTTATTGTAGGTTTTCTTCATGGAGCTCAATTGAATCAATCACCAAGTGGATCAAACTTTATCAAATTATCACATATTCTACATAGGAGTTGGGAAAGGGCCAATTTTCACATCAAATTGGCACCAATTCCCCCATGGGATTGAGTGTTTGCATCTTAAAATAGGATTTCATTGCTTTCTTGGTTCATTATCTTCATTTTATTTCCTACTTGAGCTTTACAAATGAATTTCATGAGGAATATTGATTCTCACTTGCATTTGATCTAATATTATGTTTGTTTCTTGTGTTTGTGCAGGTCTAGAATTGGGGTTCTACATTTGGCACTAGAAGGAGAGTAGATCTCAAGATTCAATCACGTTTTTTCCAAAAAAATTGTTGTTTTTTTGCTAACATTTGCATCCATAGGAAATTGTGCCTCTAGCAGTCCAACGGCACCATACAATGCCACTATCAGTCCAACGGTGCCATACATTGATGCTTCAAACTACAGAAGGCGTCGCTTAGTCTTTCCCTCCCAGAATTCAAATTTTCTAACTCTGCCACTAGGTCAGTTTATGGTCACTAGTTTTTCAAATTCCAAACTACGCCATTGAGCAAAACTCTGTTGCAATCATGCTCTCTAGTTTTACTATAGAACATCATTGTCTGACAAGCGACGCCATACAACGTCGCTGACTTTCTCAAACTGTGCCACATGTGTTGAATATGCCACTGAAGTGAAGTAAAAAGTGGAAATTAACTTAATTTTGACATGTACTTTTTCATTTTGGTTGCTTTAGGTTGCTAACTTATTTTTCTAACCTCTATTTTGTAGTTTTAATTAGTTTTTGCAAGTTGGTCTAATCAAGGTGAAGGAGGAAAATGAAGTTAAAAGTTGCATAATGATATTATTCTCTCATTATATCAAGTGTTTTTGAACACTTCTGTGTTTGTTTAACACTTTGGGAGAATTCATAATCTCTCTTAAGGATTTGTTATCTTTCATGCTCTTAGGATACACTAAATTTATTTTGGGCTCTAAAAAGAACACTACAAAAGCTTTCAATTTTTTGATATAAAGGGTTAAAAAGAACTTTAGTCAAATCTACTAGATGTCGTTTAAGGTTAATGATTGAACAATCAAAATCTCACATTTCCTTTGGTGCTTTAAAATGAATCAAATCATTGCTTTGAGGATAAAGTGAACATGTGCTTCTTTGTCTTATAATCATTTACCCAAAATAATACCATCGAAAATACGTATGCACTTCTCTTGTGCCTCATAACGATCTTGTGAACCAAAAGCATTTTTGGTGATCTTAAGTTGGGTAAGTGATTGCCTCTAAATTTCATTTTTGGATTAAAAATTGAACAAATCTTGCGAGTGTGAGTGGAACATATTGCATGTTGTTCTCTCTTTGTTTCTCAACAAAGATCGATCGAACTACAAATATGTTTACTCAATTTTGTTTATCATAGAGGGCTTGCCTTGTGGGAAAAAGTAATCACCCAAGGGAATGACCCAACCAACAACACACTAAAGCCAAGCGACTTCCAACTGGTATATAAGTGTGGATATTGGAACAAAGGCCAGTATCATGAGGATTGTTCTGACAATAAGGGTAGCAATGGTCTCTTTCTGAATGGATGGTCCCCCATGAATGAAATTCCCACATTAAAACCCTTGTTTAGAAAAGGAAAAAATCCCTGATCTATTTGTTGGTGCAAGAACGATTTTTTTGAAGCTGCCCCACACTTTTACGACTTTTAGTAGAGATGGAAAGTATTCCATGGGAGTTTCATAGGTATTAATGCTTGGATGCCCCATATAAGTGAGTGTCATGGAGGGGAGCCAGTGGGGTCAAGCATGTAACCATTTTCTATAAGTAGGTGTAGCTGGACTTGTCCAAGTGGGGATTCAACAAATACAGTCTTTCATATCCATAGTGTTTTATATGTTCTTGGGAATCAAAACACATTGCTTGTTTGTAAACATTGTGAAACAAACATTCAACATGATCATTAAGTTTCAAAACCCTTTATGAAGCAAATATCATTGAAAAAATTTGAGTGTTATTGCTTACCCTAGGGATTCTATCCTTAGAGGTCTCTAAACATTTGGATTTATGTCTCAATTTTCCTACTAAATTGAACAATAGGAAAATGTTTGCCTTAATTTCCTTGATTTCCACATAAAGCATCTTGTGGGATGATAAGAAGTTAGGACATTAGACATTTAGTTTGGAAATTTAAATCAAGAAGTGTTTGTGGTAAAAACAGGTCACTAAGCAAAGCTAAAGAACAATTGAACCCCACACATTTGCTTCATCCAATGATTTCAAAAAAGATCAAAATTTGGAAACCCAAGTTCAAAGATCTTAGTCCAAAATATCATCAAAAGCATCTCTCAACGCTCTACGAATTCAAATAAAGATTGCTTTTCAACTTTTACATAAGAGCTTCAAGAAACAATCCCAATCTATATTCATTTTATTATTGTCAAAATCTAAGACTTTTTCAACAATTTGAGCATCTTGTATGAGAAGTAAGGCATATTCTTCAAAATTGAGGTTTTGTAAAATAAGAGTCTTTTTAGGTACACATAGGATCAAATAAAAATCTGCATCCATCTTTCAAACATCAATCAAAATCATCTCACCAACAATTCTTGAAAATCTTGAAATCATCCTTCATGCTAGACTTTTTTGGAAAATCAACAAATCAAAATCCTTGAATCAAACATCAAAATCATCTTGTTTAGCTAGGTATATGTAGATACATCCTTCTCCATATTCTTAGTTGAACCAAACCATCAAAACACCTTGTTTAGCTTGGTATATGTAGATGCATCCTTCTCCATATGCTTAGTTAAATTATAATCAAAACATCTTGTTTGGTCAGGTGTGGGTATATGCATCCTTCTCCCTACACTTAGTCAAATTTTCATCTTGTGAGAAAGTATATCTCATAGATAACATCCAACATCTTGGGATCTATTTATTCATTATCCAAAATCAAAACAATCCAAAAACCAAATCAAGGTCAAATCAGAATCCAAGAATCCAAAGTCAAAATCTAAAAAAGTCCCAAAAGTCTAGAATCCCCTCAAGATCTTCTAAGAGTTCAAACATCCATATCATTCATCTTTCACACATTTCACCATCCCATAAATTTGATCCTTAGTCATCCTAATTTTTTTCTTTTGTACCTAAAGTTAGATCAATCCAAAGAATTAGAGATTCATCTCCCACATTCTTAAAAATTGATCCCTATTTTATGGTGCAAACTAGATCACAACACAAGAGGAACATGGAAGCTACCAAAGAAACATCAACTTCAAGTGATTTAAGCCAAAATTCTCCCCAAATCAATCCAATTGAGCCTAGCAATCGTTTAACTAATCTTCCTCTACCATCACAAAATCTGCAAGAGGAAGGTCAAGTGGAGGACAATACCAATAATCCCTTTGGGATGTCAAAAGATGAGGTTATCAAAATGATTCAAAATCTTGAGACTCATTGAATTTTCAATATCATGATGAGGCTCAATCCCTCCCAATACAAGCTTGAATTAGCAAAAGAAGGGGCTTAACTCCCTTTTGATTATGTAAACACACTTGTGGAGAAGCGTCTCAACATCACACCACCAATCTCATGTACACCTCCATTTCAAAATCAATCAATCCATCCCCCAAATCACATCATCTATTACTCCAACTCAATTGATCATCCATAAAGGGAGTGCATTTCTCAAGGTGATGCAAACACACCCCCTTGTGAACAATCAAGGTTTGGATGTGAATACCATATTGGGTCAATCTATCTCCCAAGATCCATTACACCCATATGTCCCCCTCACCTTTCACGATCCTAATGACCCATCATCATCATCATTTCATGCAACACCTCAAACTTCTCTCCCTATGACCTCACGGGGAGAAGGTGACCTATTTGGACTAGGGGGCATCTTTGACCTTCATCATTTCCTCAAGGGATTATGCCACTCACTTTTCCACCACTTCCACCCTTTCCATCAAAATCCACATCATCTCTTGGTTTAGGGATTCCCCCTTTACCAAACATCAATCAACAAAATCAAAACAACCCCCTGATCATCAATCAAAGCATCATGCTGAATACTCCCATCTTGCCATCAATATTGCAACAACAGATTGCAACCATCCTAGTAACACAATCCACCATCACAACATCAATCATCCCCCAAGTATCTCAAAACATAGTCTCTCAAGGACCAAGCATATCAATCGCACCATCCACCACCCAAATCCCCATCATCAATACGATGTTGCCTCTCATCAAAGCAACAAACACCATCCCAAATCTTCCACCAACTCTTCCACCCAACTCAAATGCATCAAACCAATACAACATTGTGTTACAAGCTACCAACAAGCTTCCTATCAAAAGGCACTCCAACAAATCCAAAATTGACAAGTTGCACAGCTAGCCGCTCAACAAGCGCAAGAATAACTAGTTGCACAATAGGTTGCTCAAGCCCAAGCTTTATTACAACAACAAGCTGCCCAAGCTACACAAGTAGCTCAAGCTGCACAAGCAGTACAAGCACAATACCTTGTACAACAACAAGCAGCCCAACAACAAGCATATTAGCAAGCATTGAAACAATTCCAAGAGCAGTAAGAAGTAGCCTGACTAGCGGCCCAACAACAAGCATTGTTGGGACAACAACAAGAACAAGCTCAACAATAGGCTCTATTAGCACAACAACAACAAGACCAAAAACAAGCATTGTTGGTATAGCAACAATTACAAGCATACTAGGCATAGAAAAATGTGCAAGCACCATCCACCAACACACCAACCAATCCACCCATTCCTCCAATGATTGAACCACTGTAAAACACCTTCACTCCACCCCCTAATCTGCAAAATGATGTGACAACAAAAATCAAGTTGCTCTCACAACAAGTGCTTGATCTTCAGTCAGGGAAAACCACAAAAACACCCAACAACTTGTGTCCCTATCTGTTTGATGGGGGTCTTGCAATGAAACCATTCCAAAAGGGATTTGAAATCCCCAAATTTGACAAATATCGTGAGACAGGAAACCCTAAAGATCACATCAAGGAATTCCAAGTGCATTGCATGGAAGTTGCATATGACGATACATATCTGATGTAGCTATTTCCTAGAAGTTTGGCTGGCCAAGCCATGGAGTGGTTCTCTCACCTCCCTCCAGGCATCAAAAAGTTTTAGGAGATAGTAGACACATTAAATAAAAAAATACACCTTAAATATTGGTATGGATGTTAGTCTAGAGGAACTATCTACTCTTAAACAAGCTAACGGAGAATCATTCGCTTCCTTTTTGCAAAGATGGTGATCCAAGGAAAATAGGAGCAAATGGTCCATGCCAGAAGAACAACAAATTTGCACTATCATCTCTAATCTGGAGGGAACCTTGGTATTTCATCTCAAAGTGCAAGGAATCACCACATACAACCAATTGATATCTAAGGTATTTAACATTGAACAAACCCTTATTACACAAGGAGGGACACCTGCCTATCTTGAACAACAAAACAATTTCCCATCCTCTAGCTATAATGATAAACCTCACACACGGGAAAAAAATAGAAACATTACCAATGATGGTGTTGTCGACGCCAAATTTGTCATGAATGCTCCTTGACAAAACACACTAGCACCCCAACAACAACCCCAAAACAACAATTAGAGCAATCAACAAGCTAACACTATGATTCAGTACCTAAATAATCAAATAGTCAACAATGTGAACAATCAAAGGGGGCCACCCTTGTGAAACAAAAATTCCCCTAAGCAGTAGTACACTACCCTTAGGGAACCAGCTAAATTCATCATGAAGAGATTGGTGGAGGGAAAAATCATCACAATCTCCACCTGTGAAAACTATCAAGAACCCTTGGTAAAACCACTGTGGTACAATGAAAATCACCTTTGTGATTTTCACAAAATCAAAGGGAACACAACTGCCAGTTGCATGAGGTTTAAAAACTTGATCCAAGACCTCATTGACAACAAAATCATAAATGTGGAACAATTGGAAGGGAATCAAAATCTCAAGATTTACATGAATTTGATGCCCAATCATAAAAAAAAGGGAACAATAACAATGATAAGGGAAAAGGTGCATTCAAAAGTGTGAATCATGTATACGACCATGTCGTCGAATCCCTAGATGAGTATTGTACTACTATCACCATCAAAGGAGCCCAAGCTGATTGTGGAGTCACCATAAGAGGAGGAAAAGTCACCATCATAGGATCATCCTAGCCAAACAAAGAATCCACCTCCAATCCAAGGTCCATTTCCAATGGATACAATGTCCTTGACCAATTGAAAAGAACCACAACTCAGATCTCCATCATGAAGTTGCTGAAGATTTCACCAACTCATAGAAGGATTCTTGAAGAAGCCTTGGCCTCATCTTTTGTTCCCACCAATCTCGAGGTGAATCAATTCCAAGCTATGGTAACACACCTCAGCACACCTCATCTCCTAACATTTTTAGAACAAGATCTTCCAACACAACCATCTCATAATTGTGCACTTCATCTGGACGCTTACGTCCATAAAAATAAGGTCAAGAGAGTCCTAGTAGATGGAGGTGCGGGGTTGAACATATGCACCCTCAATTTAATAAAAAGGATTGGGTTTCTCCGAAGATGTTGAAAAAGGAAAAGGCATAACTATCAGAGCCTATGATGATCAAGAAAGAGTGTCTCAGGGCACTATCCAACTCCCCATTCAAGTAGAGTTGGCCATCATGGAAACAACTTTTCAAGTTCTCAACTTGGAATTGCCTTATAATATACTCCTGGGGTGTCCTTGGATTCATGGAATGCAAGTTGTTGCTTCCACCATCCACCACTGTGTAAAATTTCTATATCAAGGCCAAGAGGTCACTTCCCATAGGGATTTTGAACCCTTCTACTATTGCAAAAATTTGGAAGCCAAATATTACAAAATCCCCCAAGTACCAAAAAATAATGAAGGTCCGTCAACTCCATACATGAACCCAACTACTCTTGCCTCCACTTCTATGACAGAGAAACCCGCCATCCCCGTCATCTCTAATATCAAGGTCATTATCCAAGACAACAAGTGTGGGAATTATAAAATGTTGAAAGGTTATTTCATGGTAGGAGAGTTACCACAATCTCCTAGGTCCCATGGGCAACCCCAACCAGCTGGAATATCATCCCAAACTTCCAGAATTGATCCCTCTAGTTTCAAGAGTTTGGGAGGCCTTGATTGGGAAGTAATAGAAGAGGACCCATCAAACCTTTTGTACCAAGACAATAGACTAGCAACTGACCTACCTATGGATGATAGCAGTAAAGGCTTACAAATGATTCTTGTCATAGGCTATGACAGAAACTAGAGGCTTGGAAAAAATGATAACAAACTTCTAGTATCCATCATTCTTGAGACACAAATGAGAAATATTGGCTTCAAATGTACCCCTCTAAGTATAACCATATATGGACGAGGTTTCCCAATAAAAGTAGTCAGGACTCCCCAATTTCCAACAGTTGTTGAACTTCACTTACCTATATCTACTGGCCGAGTCATAGACAACTTCACATTTGACATAACTAAAATTTGTAGTAGTAGTGATGATGAGGAAGATGCCATAACTAACCTAACTATTATTTTTTATAATTCCTCTCTCCTTATGATTAGTACCGCATTTGAGTCAACCAATCAAACCTATGAAATAAACCTAGTCTACCCCCAGCTCATCGATTACAACCAATGAGGACCATCGGTTCTAGAAATTTTCAAAAATGATGAAGCACTCTTGAAATTCATGGGACTATGGGACACGATGCCATACAAATATTACAATGTTGGGTTTGATATTATTGTGGACAAACAAGCTTACTATGGGGAAACGATTGAATCCTTTAGTCACAAAAGCAAAAAATTGAGAATAATCTCAAGGTCTTTGAGTGAAAACCATATTGTGGCACTCTTTGACCCTAAAATAGTAAAAATAAAGGACCTATCCAATGGTGAAAACCTCTCTAAGGTGCCCAAGGATGAAGGATTCAATCTTCCTCTCAGTGCTCTACATTAGGAAAAGTCTGCAGTTCTAGCCGAAAAGTGTAACCCAATTAACTTGGGAACAAAGGAAACCCTGCATATCACATTTTATGTTGAATCATTGATGTCAAATGAAAAAGAGCTCCTAGCTACTTTCTTAAGGAAGAGAAAGGTCAAATTTGCATGGATTTTTTTTGACATGCCTGGGCTTGATCCAAAAATTGTGATCCACCATCTAGTAGTTTACCCCGAAGCAAAGCTTGTCAGACATAAACTCAGAAAAATGCATCCCCAGATAGCCTTGTTAGTCAAAATGGAATTGAAGAAGCTACTTGATGCAGGGTTCATATGACCAACTGACTATCCAGAGTGGGTATCAAATCTGGTTCCTATTTCAAAGCTCGATGGGGGCATCTGTATATGCACAAATTTCAAAGACCTAAACAAGGCATGTCCCAAAGATGACTTCCCATTTCCCAACATTGATATGATTGTAGGTATGACCACATGACATGATATGCTTTCATTGATAGATGGATTCTCTAGGTATAACCAAATCATGATAGCTAAAGAAGATCAACACAAAATGGCTTTGACTTGTCCATGGGGGACATATTGCTAGAACATGATGTCATTTGGACTAAATAATGTTGGAGCAACATATTAGAGAGCCATGACCTTAATATTTCATGACATGATCCATAAGAGTGTGGAAGATTATGTTGATGAGATATTGGAAAAATCTAGAAAGAGAAGGGACCATAGCAGCATTAAGTGCCATCTTCAACAGACTGGAGGAATACAAGGTCCTCCTTAATCCAAAGAAGTGTGCCTTTGGAGTACAATTAGGGAAGTTTTTGGGATACATCGTGTCCATGAAAGGGATTGAAATAGATCCCACCAAGGTAAAAATGATCCTCAAGATGGAGGCACCTAAGACATTGAAATAGTTGAGAGGCTTACAAGGTAGGCTTCAGTCAATCCATTGATTCATAGCTCAGCTAGTAGATAACTCAATCCCATATTCTCACCTGCTACACAAGGGAGTAGCGTACAAGTGGGATGACAAGTGTGATCAAGCCTTTAACAAAATCAAAGAGTATTTTCTCACACTTCCAGTACTTATGCCACTGATCCTAGGAAAGCCTTTGATCCTCTACATATCAATGGAAGTTGTAGCTCTCAGTGCTCTCCTAGCTCAACATGATGAAAATGGAGTAGAGAGGACCATTTACTACATCAGCCAAACCATGGTAAAGCATGAGTTAAATTATTCCTTCATTGAAAAAGATTGTCTCGCAGTAATTTTTTCCTCACAGAAGTTAAGACACTACATGTTAACACACAAAATCAAACTCATCACCAAGATCAACCCACTCAAGTACCTACTCTCCAAAGCAATGCTCATAGGAAGGATGACCAAGTGGGTCATGATACTAATATGACATCATGTATGTAGAGTGGAAAGCCATCAAAGGGCAAGCCATTGTGGACCAACTGGAAGAAGCACCAATGTACTAAGAGAATCCACTAATTTTAGAGTTCCCAAATGTTTCCATCTTCAACTTGAGCATAGAAGACCATTGGAAGTTGTACTTTGATGGCTTCTATACACAGCATGGATCGGGAGCTAGAGTCTTTTTCATCACTCCATAAGGAGACTACATACCAAGGTCCTACAAGTTGGAATTCCCCTACAAGAGCAATATCGCAAAATATGAGGCTCTAACCATAGGACTCATAATTGTAGTGCAGTGGCATATCCTGGCTCTCAAGGTATATGGAGATTCACAACTAATAATCAATCAAGTGAATGATGAGTATCAGACTAAAGATGACAAGCTAACTCCATACAAGAAATTGGTGGAAAGTCTTAAGGAATCTTTCATTGAGATCAGATTCGAGCAGATTCATAGAGAAAACAACAAAGCATCAGACACCATGGCAATAATTGGGTCCCTATTGGATATCCTTCACAATGTCCCAAAGCATTAATTCCTAGTAGAGCAGCTTCTCGTTCCTACATTCGAGGTACCAAACTTTGAATTCGTGTGTGAAATCATTGGTCCTCATGATCCTTGGTACCATAATATATACACTTATCTGAGAATAGGAGTCCTCCCAACTAACATAATCTCAAACCTTAAAAAAACCTTTGTCAAGAAAGCATCTTGGTTTGTGATCCTAGGAGAAACCCTTTACTATAGAAGCATAGAAGGAGCCCTATTATGTTTCCTAAATGTTGAAGAAGCCTTGACTACTTAACTGAGGTACATAACAGTATTTGTGGTTCACACTTGAGCAGAATGACCTTGGCCAAGAAATTGTTGAGGATGGGGTATTATTGGCCTACTATGGAGAGGGAAGCACATGACTATGTCAGAAGGTGTCTACAATGTCAGCAACATGGGGACCTCGTCAATGCACCAACTCAAGAGTTCCATCTGATTGTCACACCATGGCCCTTTTCACAGTTGGGACTCAATCTCATTGGAAAAATCACCCCCACCTCATCTAGTGGCTACAAGTTTATCATTACCCCCACTGAGTATTTCACCAAGTGGGTGGAAGCCATCCCCATGACATACTTCATTGGAAAGCAGATATCTAAGTTCTTCCTGAACTATTTAATATGCTGCTATGGTGTCCCACAAACTATTATCTCAGATAATGGGACACCATTCAAAAATCAGGATGTTTGTGATCTATGAGAAAAATTCAAAATCCAACATTGCTTTTCCACTCCATGCTATCCCCAAGGAAATGGCCAAGTAGAAGCCACCAATAAAACCATTTTAAAGATCCTCAAGAAAATAGTCAATTACGTAGGTCGTGACTAGCATCTGTAGCTAAATTCCTCCCTTTGGGAAAATCAAACCAGCATCCGCACACCAACAGGTGCCACCCCCTTCTCCTTGGTCTATGGATCAAAAGCCATATTACCCATCAAGATCAAGCTTTTGTCACTAAGAATATCATTGCAAAACCTCATCACGGATGAAGAATACTGGGTATTAAGACTGAATGAGCTGGAGCTACTAGATGAGCAGTGTATGGACACCTTAAATCATTTGAAATTCTATCAAAACCAACTCAAACATAGTTATAACAAGATCAAGAGTCGGACATTGCAGGTTGGAGATCTAGTGTTGAAAGAAAATTAGAAGAACGTTCCTAATTCAAATAGCAAGGGTAAGTTCGAACCCAACTAGTTGAGACCATTTATCATCATAGGGAGTTACAAGTCAGGGGCATATCAGTTATCAACACTTGAAGGGGAATCCCTATAGGAGCTCGTGAACACCTCCCATCTCAAAAAAAATTATGCTTAATCTTCCAAGGTGTAAAACTGAAAATACAAAAAAATAGTAAATGTCTGAAAAAATGGTTACCTTGATGAAAACGGCAAAGCGGGCATCTTGGTGACAACAAAAAATTAAAAATCAAAACCCAAAAAAAGGATTAAAAATAGTAAAGAAAAAAATCGTCCTCTAGTAAAAACCACTTCGTTGGCGCTTTGGGCAAGTACCTTGGTGAAAACCTGGCAAACAGACGCCTTGCGAAAATAAGCACTTTCTATCCACCAGGATCTTTGCAACTTGTTTTGCATCATCCATCGCACTCCATCTATCCCCATCCATCATCCATTCGGCTTCTGCATCATAGCTTGGTCATGCGTTCGTGTCATGATCCCTCCTAGTACTACTCGGCCCATTCTCAAGGTCAATTTGTCATTTCTTTATCAAAGTAGTCTATTGCATCACGTTGGGGGTATTTTCTCATCAGATCGGATTTGTGTATATTCTTGAAGTCCCCAAAATTAAAAAATCCAAAACATCAAAAAATTAGAAAATCCAAAAAAACATCAGAAAAATAAAAAAATCTAAAAAAATTCAAAACATATCAAAATCCAAAAAATAGATCAAAAAGTCAGTTAGAAAAATTCAAAACCAGAGTCATCTTGTCAAAGTACGGGTCTTTGATCCTTGAATGTAGGCAAGGTGGATCTTTGATCTTCCCTTTAGACACTTAGGTTAGTCCTTTAGGAGTTCATCATAATAAACTGGCAATCCATCTGTTCATATCTCATCAATAATCAAGTCTGTGTCAGTCAAACTATATGGTCTCTACATGTATAATGTAGGCAAGGCTAATCTGTTAATCAGCCCACGAGGCCCCTAGGATAGGTCTTTGGTTAGTCTTTTGGTCAAAATCTTAGAAAACACCTAAATAATGGAAAATTTGAAAATTAAAACATTTGGAAAATCTCAAAAAATACCAAAAACAGCCTCAAAACATTTCAAAACATCAAAAACATCCAAATATTTGAAAAAATCCATCCATCCCCATCTCACTTTCACCTGCAATAAACATCACTCGCAATAAATCAATCATCATCCCCAACCTTTGGTAAGACAATCGGAAACAAGTCTGGCAGTTCAAAAGTGAAAACTCAAAACGTGAAAGTCTCAAGTCTAGGTTAGTAAGTAAACAAGTTAGTCAACTCTTTGAGTCAATAAACTATCATCCAATCAATCCCAAATCAATCATTTGATATCATCATGTCCTAGGATGCATCCTTCCTACAATGAACATCAACATCAGGCATCATCATAGTTTAGTCTTGGCTAGCGGTATTGACAAACATTAGCTTGCTTTTTTGCTTTATCTTTGTCTTTTGGCTTATCTTTTTGCGCCCATTTCGATGACCTCTCAATGATGTCCCAAACAAAGGAATTTAGAGAGTAAGGAATGGGGCAACGATCATTATCTTTTTATCTATTGTGCTTGTTGGATATTCTTGTAATATAACTTGGTCATGTGTGCTTTGTTTAAGTGTAGGGAGGGTGTTTTAGGTGTCTTGTTGACCACGTAGGAAGGATTTCCTTCCTATGTTTTGGTTTGAGATGATTGAAATATCCAAAATACATTTTGAATAAGGTTTTGTATGTCAGGTGTGAATAGAGATACTCCTATCTGATTGTCAAGTCAAATTCCATCACACTAGGTGCAACACCATCCTGGTTCTTTATACCTTGATGCATCATTCCTACATGTGTTATCAAACATAAGATAATTGGCCCTTTTAAAATCGCAACTCCTCAGTAGGAAAATCATCATCATGATCATCATCATGATCATCGTCATCTTGTGTCTTGTTGGATTCCTCTTCTTTCTTCCATCTCCTTTTCCACGCTAACATGGTACCATGATAGTTAACAAAAATTCATCATACATGCATCCATCCTGCATCCACAAACCGTCAGCATATTGCATACTGCATATCATATCATATAGGAAGTATTTAATCATATCACATGCATCGCATTTCCATCATTTGCATAATATGGATTAGTTATTCTAAGCATTTCATCAATTCACACATTTGCATTCATTTGCATCATCATATTCATAAATCATATAAAACATCATTTGCATTCATCATATCATATCATAAACATTGTCATAATATCCATAGCATCATTCATTTGCCTAAGATCATCATGACACAAGCATCAATCATGACATAAGCATCATATAAATACATCACCATATAATGCATGAGAAAAGATAATGAAAATAGAAAAAATATTGCATTTATCATCATCCATTAGGGGCAAAAAATAGATTTTTTAGTCGCACAATTATTGCATTTTGCATCATCATAGAAAAGATATCAAGAAAAAGAAAGCATCTCATCACATAGAACATAATGTACATAACATCATTGCATCACATTGCATAGTAGATAGAAATTAAATCCATCCATAATGCATAAAATAGAATAGAACGCATCACATCAAATCAACATCATATCATATATATCATCATCAAAATGTAGACTGTCATGGTACAAAATCATATCAAAATATACATATGTATGTCAATAGAGTGCAATCGCCCATTGGGCTATCAAAAATGAGCATATGAAGCATAGAAGAATGAAAGAATGTATGTCATTGATCAAAACTAGGGCTAACCCTTCTCGCTGCTTCCCTCGCCACCTGCTCTCTCCTTGTGATCCTCTGCAAGTCTGTGACCTGTCCTCTATGAAAATTTTGGGACTCGGGCTGGTCTCAACATGGCCTGATAGTACTGTCCTATAGTAATTGGCCTCCTGAATGGCCTCCCTGTATGATTGAAGCAATACCATGCTCTGGGAGGAGGATGTAGACATGCTTTCTAGATATTGTCATCTACACATCTCTACTACTACCTACAACTTTGTAGCCTATCTCTACTAGACCGCCTGGTCCTGCTCTACCCGCAACTAATCCCTCTCAATCATAAGAACCTATATCTATGTCTGTAGCTGGAGAATATGACCATACTTGGTGTCTAGCTGAAGGGGTAGTTGCACGTGTGGCTGATCCTAGTCCCCATCTCTGGGTGGTGTCAGAACCCTATCCTAGTGCCTATGATCCTAATCCTATAATGCCTGATCCTAGTCCTATCAAACCTGATCCTGATCCTTCTCTCCATCCCGCACTGGTGGTCCTTGGTTTGGCTATGGACCCCCGCCTCCCTCACCTTCATCCTCACCACCGCCCCCTCGGCCTCCTTGTGGCTGTTGCTTGCTTTTCCCCTAGGCCTCTGTCATGCCACTGCTACACTTGGTAATGTCAATCTTAAAGGCACCCTGAACCAATCCTTGTAAGTCTTTGTCATGCCTACATCGATCAAACTGTGATCATGTGGAAATGGCCTGACCACTAGCTATGTAAAGTTTTGAACTACCTCAGCAGTAGGTATGTATCGGGCCCAAGATGTCTCCCTCATTGTACGGTCGATCTTGAGCATCACCAAACTAGTGTGCCACTCTATCTGGAAAATATCTCTCTCTAATGGTGTGCTACCACCCCTACATAAGCCAGTCCTAGTAGGTGAAGAAAAGCTGCTAGCCATCCAAGGTATGGTCGCTAGGTGAAATCCTGCATATCATCTATCACCCTCCTCGAATGAGGGATCCCATGCTCACTAGTGTGTGAAAAGGAAACTCCACCTCTATATCACCACACCACTGGATCATTTGGCTCCATAGCTACTGGAACAACTTTGATGGGATGCAACACTGAGATATGCTCCCATGCCCAAATGTGTAGGAGAGTAACGCTGGCCCTAAGGATCCTATCATCTAGATATGCTACCTCATGAAGATCTCTGTAAAGAGAGGCCAATAACACTAGCCCCCAAGCAAAGCAAGTCCTGACCCTAATCATCCTCTCCCAAGAAATCCCCCATACGACACTGAAATATCAGCCCTACTGATTTGGTGCCACAAGTCCTGAGATGTTGGTTGTTACCACTAATCTGAAAGGTGAAATAGTGAACCTGTATTGCTCCAACTCAATCTGACCCACTAAGAAAATGATCTGATCAAGGCCCATCATGTTGTAGCAGGCATCTCGTCTAGCCTTTAAATCATAGATAACACACTCTTCGTGGATCGATAGTCTCAAAATGTGCCATCGCTTAGCCAGTGCAGTCATCATACCCAAGTGAGTATAGACTAGGCGAGTGTAGGTGATGTACCATAATCCCAAGGCTCCTAGGTGCTCCTGTAGTTGTTTGTGCATCCCCTCTAGAATGCCAAATAGAACTAGGATCCTTTGCTCTCATGAGTCTACTATCCTGTCCCCCTCGTACATCAACAAAGTCACAGCTTCAAGTTTCATGAAAAAATCCTAAGCCCAGTCGAGCTTTTCCACCTTTGAAATAGCATATGTGTTGCTATTTGTAACGGTAGCGCAGATTGAAAGTTTCAAACTATGCCATTGGAGGTGTTTGAACCCTCAAACTCCACTGCCACGGTGCAGTTTTCCATGACCCAATTTGATCCCTAAGCCTAAACTTCAAATAAGATTGCCATGACGCTCTACACATACATGACGCACTTTGACCTGAAACCCTAAATTACAAACTCCGCTATCATGGTGCTACATGGATATGCGATGAAATTTGAGGTTGTGTGGTACCAAAATTGAGTTTGTAGTAGTGCTATATTGCACCACTGGACCTAAACTAGCTTCCTAGGCCTAATAAATGCACTTAAGCACAAAAAATGAGATCAAGTTAGGATCACTCACTAGAGGTCCTGCTCCTTGATGTCGCTAGTACACTCGTACTCGATCTACAACGTGTCATGGAAGCACACGTTGTGCCATCTCGATCAGTACTTAGAGCTCTAGTGGAAAAACCTCTATAGGCTATGTGTGCAAATGATTTGGAAATGGCCCCCTGAGGCCTATATTAAGCCTAAAAGTTAGGGTTATTTTAACCTTGTTTAGCCATCCTACAAGGGTTTTGTCCCCCGAGCCTGTTTTTGTCCATCCATGGGTTGTTTTGCATCGTTTTGGCATATTTTTGACCTTCTAGAGCCTTTCTAAACCTATCAGGCACCTTGTCCTCTTTTTTCACAAGATCACGCAAAAAGTTGAAATTTTTCCCTAATCTCTCGAGTGGGTAGTATATCAGCATAACCCGTCCATTGGGACAACAATGGGGCAATTTTGAAAATTAGATTTTTTTTGAATTTTGATCGAGACAGTTTATTCTTTGAAACAACATAGCAAGTACTTTGCTTCAAAAAGGGGAAAAATGTAGACACGTAAAATGTATTGATTGACATTTCATACCTAATCTTGATTTACTAACATCATTTCATCTCTAATCATCTTCTTAGCTAATCATCACCCTTCATCCCTGTTGTCACCTAGAAATGCACCCTATGCACAGAGATTGAAACTAAGCTTTCTAGAGCAACATGGGATCATTTAAAGGCTCTAGGTCACCTATAGTTGAAATGAACCTCCGAAGAAGGCCAACTTCCTTTGGTGTCACTTGACTACTGATTCTTGTGGGGGAAAAGGAAGAAGGAATACATGACATAAAGATTAAAATCTAAGGTGATACACTAAAATGATGAGGAATTATGTAAAGAAAAACAGGATGAACATACACTAGGAAACCTAACTGTAAATGTTTTATGTGCTCAACACAACTTCTTCTAGACTTATGCATCAATCTTAACAGGTTCGATCTACATACACATCTCAGGAAGGAAAGATTAATTTCACAGCTCTGAGATATGAGTGTAGAATTATAAAAAACACAGTGAAAGACTTGCATAATCAAAAGAAAGATACAAAAATGAGAACAATACAAACATGAACACTAGCTTCCAAGGTAAACTTTGTGTTGCATTCCAGATTTTTATTGAGTTACAAAATATACATTAGTTGAGGAAGGATAGCTAAAAATCACTAACTCTTCTAGATGCATTATTCTGATTATTTAGAAAAACACAAAAAATGCCTTATATATGAAACTGAGTCGGCCCCTTGGGGCTTAAAAAAATATCAATCCTTAGGATAGATCTTTCCTTAGATCTTTTGATTGGAATTAATGCAGAACCCTTGTGTGTCCGTGACAGTGAAGAGTCATCCCCAAGGAAGCCTTCTTTAGATATTCCACAGCTACTGCATTCATTCCGATCCTGGCATCGTGTCCTGTTTGAACCACCTCGGTTGAACGCCTTGAATGCCTTGAGTTCAGAATAGATATGTGTTGCATTCACATTCTATTGACATCATTCATCCTGGTCAGACCGCCAACGATTCACCTGTAGCTCTCCTTAATTGGCTGGGCACACGACACACAGACTCTCGGGCGGTCAAAACTTCTCCTATTGAATCGCATATCAGTGAGACACTAATTGCGTCTCTCTGATGCAATTGAATCTTCCCACAATCATTGGCATAACATGGAGCTATCCCTGAGAGTCCTATAGAGCCCAATAGATCATATCGATGTCGCCTCCATGGTCGCTAAGATAGTCGTTTGTTGGTGAGACGATTTACCGAAGGAAAAACGTTACCCTGAGAACCCCCTCATTGCTTTGGCCAGAGCTTATTGATATCACCTTGAAAGAATTTCACTCCACCAGGTTCCAGATTTCCTTCAGTGAGAAATTGGCCTTTTGGCCAGACATCATGGCGAAGTTCATCCTCTTGCCGATGCTCCTCCTTTCGCCGAGACTACACTGTGTTGACAAGACCTTACCGCGACAGCTGGGAGCTCTACCAATGTCATTATGTTGGGGAGACATTCTGCATCGGTGAGACTTCTGGGCGAAGTTTCCAACTCTTGGCGAGCTAAGCTTGCATTCGATGAGACATTGGTGTATCAGTGAGACCCTCCACTGAGCTTCATTTCATTTTGGGGAGACCTTTTGTTATCACTGAGACATCTTAGCGAGATCCCTTAGTCATACCGAGGCCTTCTTTCCTTTGTGCTAGGGAGACTTTTTCTATTGGCCAGACCTGTCCCGAAACTTGCTTCTTTCTACCAACGCCGTCTCACTAATGATTATTGGGGAGACCTTTTGTCCTCAGTAAGACCTCTTAGCGAAGTCTGTTAACATATATCGAAGGCTATCCTTTCGGCGAGACCTGCCATAGATCAGCATGACATCCTGGTGAAGGCTTCTTCTTATGTTGAGAGCATTCTTTTTGGTATGACTTAACTCCCTCGGCCAGACCTCTTGGTGATAACCTCTATCCTACCCAGTGAGCCCTCTTCATTTGGTGAGGCCTCTCTTGGGTCGGCAAGACTGTCTCCATTCGCCGAGACTTTTTGTCGAGCCCTTCGCCTCTTGCCTAGCTCTGATCTCGGTGAGACATTATGAGTCGGGGAGACCCTTCTCTAATGCTTGCTCCTTATGCTGATAGTGCCTCAACCTTGTCGTTGTGGAGGAAACCTCAATGGTTGCCAAGACTATCTTCTGAAAGACAACTCACACCGAAGGGATCCCTAGTTTGAAGCACTCGAACTTAATGGAAACCCTGCTAGTCGGCGAGACCTCTGAAATGCCCTATCGACTTTCCCCTTAGATGATTTTCATGCCGAACCTCCCTTGGGAAGTTTCTCCCACTGAGTTCCCCATGACCTAGCAACAGATGTGGAGTCTTTTCCCTTGTTTGAATGTTCCATTAGCCTCTCGAAGATCTAACATATGACTATCTTGCTTGATTTAACTGTAGGTGAAATATAGGCAACAATTCTAGTGACCTTTGCGGGATGTTTTCCTGCTAAACATGCGAACTAGTGACTAGGCTTACTCATTGGGCATGGATTCATTAGAAGGCTTAGAAAATAAACAAAATATCAGTCTTGCACATGGCCTCAACTCCCTGAGATCCATGGGCCATAACAAGTTTCCAAAAATGGCAAGACAGGGGGAACTGAAAAGAAAATATTTATTGTGCTAAAACAACACTTATGGAAAACATAAAGCCTAAACTAATATGTACAATAGATGGAGCTATCAAACTCAGAAACAGGACTTGAGGTGTATCCCATTAACTAGGATAGGAAGCACTTCACCTTTTGTTGTGGCCAGTCGATACGCATTGTGCTCCTTATAGCCTATGATAATAAATGGACCAGTCCACATATTGTCGAACTTGGTGTGATGGCCTAGCCTACTTTTCAAAACGTCCCACTTGAGCACGAGGTCTCCCACCCTAAAACTTTTTTCTGTAGCCCTCTTGTCAAATGTTTTCTTTGTTTGGAGCTGATGACACTCCAAAGTTTTCATTTCTCTGTCCCTTGATTCTTCAAGCTCCATGAGCTCCGCATACCCTACAGACATTGGGTCATGTTCCTCAACCATCTCCAACTGGTGAACAATGTCAAGAGCTGGAAGCTCCATAGATAGGGGTAATCTTTCCTCCTTGCCATAGACCAACATATATGGTGAATTGCCAATGGACCTCTTAGGGGTCACTTTGTCTGCCCAAAGTGCATTCTTTAAACTGACATGCCAGGTCCTTTGATTATCCTCTATGGTTCTTTTAATAATTCTGATGAGGTTCTTATTTGTGCTTTCAGCCAAACCATTACCCTGAGGATAATAATTTGAGGACGTACTCAAATGAATACCCTGTTTAACAGCCCAATCAGTTACTCTTAGACCTGTGAATGCAAGAGCATTATCAAATATGATGGAGTCAGGAACTCCAAATCTGGTGACTATATCCTCATAGAAGCTCAAAACTGAAGACTCTTTTGCTTCTTTCAAAGCTATTGCTTCTGTCCACTTGTGAAATAGTCTATAGCTGTGAGCATCCACTTGTGACCAGTACTGGAAGGTGGATTTATTGGTCCAATGAAATCAATGCCCCATCTCATGAAGGGTTTCTCCACTTGAATTGGATGTAGAGGCATAGCAAACAGTTTTTCCTTTCCTGAAAATAGAGCGCATTTGATACACTTTCTTGATCAGGAATATGCATCTTTGAACAAGCTAGGCCAGTAATAACCAACTCATGATTTTCTAGGCAGTAGTTCTGGGAGAAAAGTGACCCCTGTAGCTCCATCATGAAACTCATGAAGCACTTTTTCAATTTGATCGTTGTGAATGCATCTTAATAGGACACCATTCAAATCCTTTTTGAAAAGAACATTATTCACCAGTATATATGGTATAGACTGCAGTCTGAAGTATCTCCTTTTGGCTCTGTTCAAACCTGGTGGACACTCGCCAGTTTGTAAAAATTGGGTCATATATTGAGCCCAATTAGTTATCCCCATAGGCACATTGTCTCGAGCATCCTGAAACTCATTTGTATTAGCAAGAATAACATGCTTTTCTAATTCAGTTTTACTGCTTGAACCTGTAGCAAGCTGCTCACAAAGACCTTTACCTCTAACCAGTTTGGTGATCTTAATATCCACATCATACTCCATGACCTTGGTGACCCATCCTGCTCTCTTTTCATTCAGGTCTTTATTTAGCAGAAACTCCTTCACACTTGAGTGCGCCACCAGAACATGAATTTTATTATGAGAAATCAAAGGCTTGAATTTCTTCAGGCTTATGATCACAACAAGAACATGCCTCTCTATAAAGGAGTATTTCTGTTCATAATCAACTAAACCTTGACTGAAAAAAGCTATTGGTTGTTCTAAATTCTCTTCATTTTTTTGAACCAATATTGCAAAAATGTTACTTGTGCTACCATAAGCATACAGATAAAATTCTTTAGAAAAATTGGGATTTACCAGCGTAGGAGCGGTTGCTAAAGCCTCCTTGACCTTTTCAAAACTATTCTTGGCATCTTTTGTCCAACTGAAGACTATATTTTTCATCAACATAGTTGTTAAAGGTTGTAACAGGTTTACAACATCAGGGATGAATCTTCTTAGAAAGTTAATCTGACCCAAAAATCTCTGTAGACCCTTCTTGTGATTAGGTAACGACAACTGAAGTATGGCTTTGACTCTCTCAGGATAAATAGTAATTCCTTGCTTTGACACTATGTGTCCTAATAATTTCCCTTCATGAACAACAAAGATACTCTTTTTTGGATTGAGAGAGATCCCAAACTCTCTGCATTTTTCAAAAACTTTCCTAAGATGTGACACATGTTCACCAACATTCTTAGAATATACTGTAATATCATCTAGGTAAATCAGTATAATCTTGTTGATCAAACTTTGAAATGCCATGTCCATGGCCCTCTGAAACGTGGCACTAGCATTGGACAAACCAAAAGGCATCCTTTTGTATGCCATGGTGCCCCACTTAGTTGTGAAAGTTTTTTTGAACTGATCTTCCTCTTTAACCAATACTTGATTGTAGCTCAAAAAACCATCCAATAAGGAAAATCTTTCAGAACCAGCAACTTCTTGTAGAATTTATTCCATGGAGGGCAGCGAGTATGCTCGGTTAAGATCCCTAAATTCTACACAAAGTCTTATTTCACCACTTTTCTTCCTAACCGATACAAGGTTAGAAACCCATGAAGTGTGTTTGATAGGAAAGACAATACCCCCCTCAACTAGTTTGGTCAGCTCTTAATTCATTAGGGGCTCAAGTTTAGGATTCAAGGGCCTTTGTTTCTATCTTACTGGCTTAGCATCAGGCTCTAACTCAATTGTGTGCTAAGCAATGTGGGGATCAAACCCTTTCAAATCCGAATATTCCCAAGTAAAAAAATCATGAAATTCTTGGCATAAAGCAACAAAAGCTTTTTTATCTTCATGTGAACAAATTTTTCCTATTTTAAGAAGTTTACCTTTGAAAATCTCCAGCTCTTCATAATGTTCTTCTTTGATTTGCAAACCAGCTTTACCCTTTTTAAGCTGGTCATCAGTACTAAAAATTGACTCTAAGGTAACAAGGCCCTTGGGTAATTTATTTGTTTTTAGCTGTATGACTTGATCACCATACTGCTGCTTGAGTTTTGTTTGATTCACCATGGAGAACTAATCTTCTTCGAGCAAAAAGGAGAGAATCTATTCATCACTGTCAAAAACTTGCCAGTGAATGTTGTTATCAGGAATTGATGGTCTGACAACAACCTTCACATACTGCTGCACTTTCTCTTTCCTAATGTCACTTGGAATATAAAACTGTGCCCCAATGGCTGCAAGCCTATCAGCATGCTTGTTCTAATTTCTTGGAATAGACATTAAGTTAAAGGCGTCAAACTCCTCAATCATATTTCACACTCTGTTTCTATAAGACTTTAATGTGTCATTTTTAGCAACATTCAAGCCCCTTACTTGATTAACAATTAATTCATTGTCCCCATAGACTTTCAAGCTGGTTATTCCTCTCTTCCTCGCCCATTCTAGACCTTGAACAAGGCCCTCATATTTAGCAGTGTTATTGGAGCATGCAAAAGCAAAATAGAATGCAAAGTAGTACCTATCACCTTGTGGAGAAATCAACATTGCACCTGCTCCTACTCCATTCTTATGTCTAGAACCATCGAAGAACATCTCCCAAAGTCCATTTAGTGGTTGCAACAATTGATCTGCATCTTTCTCCAAGTTTGGAATCTCTATGTCAGGGTCAAGAATGATATAGTTGCCCATACCAGTATCTTGAATGAGGTCCTTAGGACTGTCCAATACATTCTCAACTGCCCATTCATGCAACAACGTGTCAAGAACAACTTTTGATTGGAGTTGTTGCATGGCAACTAGCTCATTGTTAGTAAAAGCAACACAATTTGCATTTGCAACAGAAGGAGCAACATTGATGGGACTTGGGTTATATGGCTCAATGTGATCCTTGGCCAACCTTTCAAATTTAATAGTAACCTTGGTTCCATATCTTGTTCTAAATAGTATATGTGACCAATCAGCTGACACATAACCACCTATCTTGGTTGTAAAATCTCTTGATAAGCACAAGGAAAAGAAAGGCGGAAGGTCTATGACACATATGTTTTGGGGAACTAAAAAATTAAGACAAGCATGAAGGGTAAGGCTTAAATTATTAATAATGCCCAGTGTATTAACGGAGGTACCGTCCAATTGGATTACTCCTTTTTCTAAAGGCTGATACTTTAGCCCAAGCTTGTCAGCAATCTACTTTGGCATCATAGAGCTACTAGCTCCACTGTCTACCATACAATTATGAACTAACTTATCACCAATGATCACTGACACGTAAAAGAGAGGTGGTTTGACTTCTTTTCCTATCTCTTTGTTGGGCTGCTTATCATTTTCTTGAGGATTATTTGTCAAAACAGTCCTAACTTGACCTATTGGAGACTCAAATTGATCAGACATTTTCAAACTTGTCAAGGTTGACTATAACATATCCTTTTGACCTGGGATGACTAATGAATCCCACATAGAAATCGTTACATTTGTCCTTTTCATACTATCAAGAATGTTAAAAGGTACAACTGGATTTACTTTATTATGCACCTTTATGCCAGTGTGATCAACTTGTAAGTGTGGCTGCTCCCTCAGTGGGAGTTGTTGATTTCTTTGCAAACCACTAGTCACTTGAGATGTAGATGGTTCAATAGTTGATGCCTTTCCTTTGTTGGCTGCAAGATCAAGCTCAAATGCTCTCTTTTTCACCCTAGTGTTAGCTACGACTAAGGAATTATCTATTCAACCCACAAAATTCTTCACCTTGCCAGTTGCGTAGGGTAGCATCATTTGCAAACTGATCTTGGTGTTGTGGAGATGGCTCATTAAATGCACTCTGCTGTGAACTTGAGGCATTATGTACCATAAGTGCCTGATTGATGATGCCATTAAAGCATGTAGCTTGATTATGTGGTTGATTACATGGATAACACCATTCATAATCAGTAGCTAGATTATTTTGAACAGGAACAAGCTCTCTAATAGCACTAATTGGAGCTAGATTATAGGCCTGAAAAGGCCTTGTGTTCACATTCTATCTTGCGCTTGATAATTGCCTTGGTACTGCTATCTATTCCCCTGGAATTGTTGCTGTTAACCTTTAAAGGGCTTACTTGAGGCCTGATTCTGCTATTGATAAGGCCTAGAGTAGGTCTGTTGTTTCTCCAAGTTCACCAGCGTGTTACCAAAAGCCTGCAAAAGATTTTTGATCTCTTGTAGCTCCTGTGATGAGCCTGAAGCAACATTCTCTTGTCTATCAACAGCTGGAACGACAGCTGGCAGCGTTGGTACAGTTGGTAGAGGTGTGAAAGGAGATATTTGCAAAGGAATGCTTGCATGAATTTCTAGAAATATTGGCATTGTTGGCCTAGGAGCAAGCTTACCAACTTGTATTAAGCTATTTTCAGCTCTGATAGCTATTTCAAAGGCATCTGGCAAAGAGACCCCTCCCATTGACTGTATCATAACAGCTATATCAATGTTCAGAGCCCTCAAAAAATATAAAAATGCATATTCTGGAGGTGGCCTCACCATTGCAGGGATTCTATCCCAAGTTCTCTGAAGTCTAAAGTTGAAATCATTCATCTGCTCTTGTGGAGCCCTCTTAATTGTAGTCAATTGTTCCAATAGAGATAAATTGTCAGACCTGTCTTGAAATTGCTTATGCAACTTGTCTCCAAATTCATCCCATGTTGCAATTGAACTGACTGGTAGGCTCCTATACCACTGCACAACTCTTCCTTTCAGTGAAGCATCTAGTAGTCTCATTGCAACATCCTCTTGGGTTATGTGATGGACTCAACATAACGAAGCCACGTCTCTCATATGTTCAATGGTAGTCTGGTCTTCCCCTGTAAAAATTGGTAGACTCTTCAAGGCTGCCATTGGGATATCATTGTGTTGTGCTAGATTCAAGGGGCTTCCTCTATTGAAAGCAACAAAAGGTTGATTCCTTGGAGCGGCCATTGGAGGTAGCTGAATTGGATTTACTTGTATAGAAAAATGAGATCCCACTGATGGAGGAGTAGACTGAGTTCTTCTAGAATAAATAACTATTGTTCCTCTTTTTTTTGTTGCTCTACCTTTTCTTCTCAGTGGTGACAGCTGCAAATATTCGAAGGGGCTTGAGCTGCCTATTGTCTGAACTTTTCTCATAAACTGGATAAAGCGTTGATCTCTGGAGTTCTTCCTCTTTGTGGAGTCGCCAAGTATGCCAAAAGACTTCGCTAAGAGGTCTTACTGAGGACAAAAGGTCTCCCCAATAATCATTAGTGAGGCAACATTGGTAGAAAGAAGCAAGTTTCGAGATAGGTCTAGCCAATAGAAAAAGTCTCCCTGGCACAAAGGAAAGAGGGCCCTCGGTATGACTAAGGGATCTTGCTGAGATGTCTCGGCGATTACAAAAGGTCTCCCCAAAATGAAATGAAGCTCGGTGGAGGGTCTCACCGATACACCAATGTCTTATCGAAAGCAAGCTTAGCTCGCCAAGAGTTGGAAACTTTTCCCAGAATTCTCACCGATGTAGAATGTCTCCCTAACATAATGGCATCAGCAGAGCTCCCAACCGTCATGGTAAGGTCTTGTCGACACAATGTAGTCTCAGCCAAAGGAGGAGCATCGACAAGATGACGAGCTTCACCGTGATGTCTGGACGATAGGCCAATGTCTTGCCAAAGGAAATATAGAACCCGGTGGAGTGAAATGCTTTTGGGGTGACATCAATAAGCTCTGGCTGAAGTAATGAGGGGGTTCTCGTGGTAACGTTTTTCCTTCGGTAAATCATCTCACTAACAAATAGATGTCTTGGTGACCACAGAGGCAACATCAGTATGATCTATTGGGCTCGATAGGACCCTCAGTGATAGCTCCATGTTATGCTGATGGTTGTGGGAAGATTCAGTCACATTGGGGAGACATGATTAGTGTCTCACCAATATGCAATTCAACAGGAGAAGTTTTGACCTCTCGGGAGTCTGCGTGTTGTCTGCCCAGCCAATCAAGGAGAGCTATAGGTGAATTGTTGGTGGTTTGACCAGGATGAATGACGTCAATAGAATGTGAATGCAACGTGTATCTGTTCTAAACTTAGGGCATTCAAGGCGTTCAGCTGAGGTGGTTCAAACAGGACATGATGCCAAGATCAGAATGAATGCAATAGCTGTGGAATATCTGAAGAAGGCTTCCTTGGGGATGACTCTTCACCGTCATGGACATGCAGGGGTTCTGCATTAATTCCAATCAAAAGGTCTAAGGAAAGATCTATCTTGAGGATTGATATTTTTGTAAGCCCCAAGGGTCCGACATAGTTTGATATATAAGGCATTTTTTTCCTTTTTGTAAATAGTTGGAATAATGCATCCAACAGAGTTAGTGATTTTTAGCTATCCTTCCTCAACTGATGTATATTTTGTAACTCAATCAAAGTCTGGAATGCAACGTAGATTTTACCTTGGAAGCTAGTGTTCATCTTTGTATTGTTCTCATTTTTGTATCTTTCTTTTGATTATGCAAGTCTTTCATTGTGTTTTTTATAATTCTGCACTTATATCTCAAAGCTGTGAAATTAATCTTTCCTTCCTGAGCTATGTATGTAGATTGAACTTGTTAAGATTGATGCATAAGTCTAGAAGAAGTTGTTTTGATCACATAAAAAATTTATAGTTAGGTTTCCCAGTGTATGTTTATCCTATTTTTCTTTTCATAATTCCTCATCATTTCGGTGTATCACCTTAGATTTTAATCTTTATCTTATGTATTCCTTCTTCCTTTTTCCCCACAAGAATCAGTAGTCAGGTGACACCAAAGGAAGCCAGCCTTCTCTAGAGGTTCATTTCAACTATAGGTGACCCACAGCCTTGAAATGATCCCATGTTACTCTAGAAAGCTTAGTTTCAATCTTTGTGCATAGGGTGCATTTCTAGGTGAGAACAATCCCTTAATTAAAAAAATCATTATTTATCTGATTAGGTCATTCCCTCTCTCATTAATTAAATAAATCAATGTTATTTAATTAATCCTTCAGTCTCTATTTAATTAAATAATTCATTTTATTTGATTAAATCTCTAAAGTCATCTTATTAAATTAAATAAATTAAACCTTATTTGATTTAATCTAACATCACCATCTCTCTTTGATTAAATAAATCAAAATCCTTTATTTAATGAAATCTAAATCACATTCTTCTCAACTTTTATTTAAATCAACCTAAAAATCTAAATCAAATTGTCACATCATCTAATCGCTCATTAAATTAATCAATCCCTGATTAATTTCATCTTGATCGTCTTAATTTCTCTAAATTTTTCCACTTGCACATGAAAAGACATTTATTAAATCCCTATTTTCTTGCAACTTGGCATCTTTTGGGGAATATTCCTCCAAGTTTGAAAATCCCTCCAAGTGGATTTGTCCTTCCAACAAGACATTCATTCCCTCTTACATGTCCTTGTGCATTGAGCCAAGTGGCATTTAATTCATTCTTTTTCCCTCTTACATGTCATTTCATGATTTTCAAATTCCACCTAATTTCATTTATTGTGCACATTCATCAAAATGTACTCAAGCTTCCTCCATTCACATCTTGACAAGTGGCACTTGCCCATTGGATGTTGAATGATCCCACATTGCTTCATTTTGATCATTCCTCCATCTTGTCTTTCTATAAATAGAAGTCTTTCCTTTGTATTTGATCATCCACAATTTGAGCAAGCTTATTATACTCATTCATCTTCAAGCATCACCATTTTCATCCATTTTATCAAGTTTATAGCGAGGTTATTGCAGGTTTTCTTCATGGAGTTCAATTGAATCAATCACCAAGTGGATCAACCTTCATCAAATTATCACATAGTCTAAATAGGAGTTGGGAAATGGCCAATTTTTAAATCAAATTGATACCAATTCTCCCATGGGATTGAGTGTTTGCATCTTAAAATATGATTTCATTGCTTTCTTGGTTCATTATCTTCATTTTCTTTCTTATTTGAGCTTTGCAAATGAATTTCATGGGGAATCTTGATTCTCACTTGCATTTGATCTAATATTATGTTTGTTTCTTGTGTTTATGTAGGTCTAGGATTGGGGTTCTATAATACCAATAGCAAAAGAGTGACCAACCCAAAAAAGGGATTTCAACATCTTTGAACCCATGAAATTCATCCACCAAACCCTTAGTAGACACAGGTCCTTGAACCTTAATTTTCTAATTGGAGAACTAGAGATTTTAACAAGTAGGTCATCTTTCAAAGCACTATTTTTGGAGGAAGCAGAAGCTTGGGCTCGCAGGGGAGTTATTTTTCCCTTATGAATTCAGAAAACTAGGGTTTTCTAGAGGGTACTAGGGTGCTTTATGCAAAGTCAAATGGTAACTAGGGAAATTTATAAATAATTGGAAGAAAACAAGGGTTCCCTAGCTTGAAACAAGACTCTATAATGAAAATGCACAAACTCAATAATAAGCAATTTGATAGGAAATTAAGTAGAATTCAAGTTGCAAAAGACATTGGGTTTTTATGCACCAAAAACCCTAATTGCCACAAAAAAAGCTCATGAATGGTATGAATTCGATGCTTTGAACGCTTTGGTAAATCATTCAAATACTTGGATTGAAGCTTTTATTAGAGAAAAATCATTAATTTTCAAGGATAAAAGTCGTCATGTCCACGACTACTATCTTGTGTGAGCCAGAGCATGCAACTACATGTTCTGCAAGTTTCAACATGATCAATTGATTTCCACACAAAAATTTTGATCCAACAACATCATTTGGTCAGACATATTTGAAAATATTTGAATCGCTTTGAAAATATATCGGGCCAATGAAGACATTGCATTTGTAGCTGCTTTTTTTATCTCAGCTACAAGGAACACCATCAAAAGAATGAGTCAATATTGTCCATGTGGAAACCTCCTACACTCTTGTGGTCATTAGATAACATAGTAGATGAAGGCCCATTGAATGGAAAAAACCCTCTAGATTGTGCCACCTAGCACAAGGTGATCACTATTTAAACCTTCCTTTTATACCATAAAACTCACCACTTTCCATCAACAATTTGTAATGTTCATCGGACAACTCAGATGTGACCATATGGAAACCTCTCACTATTCCACAAGAAACTTAAGTCTTAATAAAATACTCTCTATGGAACAATGAAAAGGTCACAATATTGTGCCATGTGGTACCCATTAGGTTGCTTTAAGTAGTGCACTATCACTCCCTACTTGATGTCTATCTCTCACTCTTTCGTGATCTAGTTGTGGGTCTTCCCCAAATGGATCAACAAAATGGAAAAAAGCCTTAATGCTTTCCATGTTGGTTTGATGGGGCCTACCAATGGGCCCCAATGATTATTTAGCCAGATGCCTACCACTTGGTAGCTCCCTATAGTTCCACAAGCATGTATTTCCGTAATAAAATGATCTTCGTAGAATGACATAAGCCAATCAAAATGATGCAACATATCTCTTGGAGAATAAACCCATGGGTAACTTAAGTGCAAGACTTAAGAACATGGTTTATAAAATGACTTAACATGACTAGGTAAAGGTAGCCAAACTTTATAAAGGAATTGGGAAATTAGTTGGGTAAATAATGCATAATATTAATGTGTGGGCTCAGTCAGTAAATTGGATCCAAGGGGTCAGTTTAATGAATGACAACCAAGACATATGTTGTAACTTGAACAACCGAGAATTGGCTATAAGAAGTCAATGAAAAATTAGAATAAAATTGTTATAGGCACTCGAATACCAAGGTTTTGAAGGGTTTAAGATATAAAAATGACCCTAGAAAGAATGTTATCATGCCCTAACCACTAAAAAATTACCAAAGAGCTCATAAATTGGGAAAGAGACTAGGAACCATGAATTTTTTCAAATTCTTATCAATGGCTCCAGTTGGGGATGTTTACTCAAGTCGAGAAAAGAAATATCATAGAAAATCTCTGAAGAATTAGACCACAAAGCAAAGCAGACCAAACGAAAACATAAAAAAAGGAAACAAAACCCAAACAGACCAGACCAAATAATTGTTCAAATTTTATTGGAGATTAGTGTTATCATTCATGTCAATGAGGAGATTTTTGGAGATTGTTGCACTATGTTGTCTTTAGTGTTGTCATTAATGTCAACCTATTCCAACCTCTAGTGTGATATTATAGATTGGGAGATTGTTGAAGGTGCTTGTGGTGTTCAATAGGTGTTGCTAATGCAACTAGTTCGCCTAGTGTCCAAGTGCTTTTGAGAAAATTTGAATAGAGAGTGTACAAGGTGATAGAGTTGTGTTTTGCATTGTGCACTGCATTTCTTCAAAGGTGTTCAAAGGTTTTATATCCAAAGTTTTATGTATGGATCGTGTGTCAATGGAAGATGTGTATGACAGTGTGTTGCCTATGAAGAATATTGGCTAGGAGAAATGGAAATGCTCTGCATTTCTCCATGTTGAGGTTTCTTGTCTTGCGGATTTGGGAACATGCTAATATTGTCTATATATACCTTTCCCTAGAGATTTTGTTGTTTAGTTATTTATAAGGTTGGTTAGTGAGTAGTATGCATGTGGCAATGTGGCTAGTTGTACAAGATGATGATAGGTTGTCGTTAGGTCCTAACACTTTAGTTGATAAATACTTTAATATATCGACCGGGTAGTGTCCAAAGGATGTATGTAATAGAAGACATCTTGACTATCTCCCTTGGGTTTCCTAGATGTTGGACAACTGAAATAAAAATCTAAACTAAGAGACCACTAAACTTAGAAAGCAGGAAATCATTTATCTAGAAAGCTTGAAATAACTAAACTAGAAAGAAGAAAACTATAAATCTAAAAAGCATAACAACTAAACTAGAAAGCATGGAAATTATTAAACTAAGAAATGTATAAATTGCTAAAGAAGTAAAGCTTGTAAAGAAACTAGGAAACATTGATTTAACAATATTAATGACTAACAGAAAATGATTTGACAATCTGAAACAACTGAGAGGAGGTGATCAAAAACTTTAGACACTACAATCAAAAACTACAGACTCAACTAAAACTTGTAGGATTAATCTTAACAAAATTACACATATGAAAATAAACTTCAATTCCAGCTAAAAGATAACTATATTAACGACTAACAAAAAATGATTTGACAATCTGAAACAACTAAGAGGAAGTGATCCAAAACTTTAGACACTAAACTCAAAAACTATAGACTAGGCTAAAACCTGCAGGATTAATCTTAATAGAATTACATATATGAAAATAAACTTCAATTCCAATTATTGTCTACTAAATGAAAGTATAGAATTAAAAGTAAAATACTTATCTATCTAATCTACAACCCCTCGAGTGGCCAGCTCTCAGGTGCTCCTACGCCTAGCTTAGATCAAATACACTAGTAACTCCAAAACTACTTCACTCAAAATAAATCCATTCACATTACTCAATAACTCCAAAGGTGGCGGAGAAACTCATTTTATTCATATTAAGTATGCAACTCAGGAAACATAGTGACAACATAGCGATATTCTTTTGTGTATTGTTGTTTTCAATAGTTACATATTTATATAAGAGCAACTAAGAAAAATTCTACTTTTCAATAGGTAAAGTATTGAATTGATTGTCAACAACTAACAGAATTTAAATCCCATGATGTGAAAAATTCAAGAGTTTCAACATGAGCCATAAAGTATTTAAAAATGAAAATAACATAAACTACAAAAACTCGATCCATCATGTATGCTCCTAAAGTTCTGGCACCCATTCACTTGTCTTCAATGGTGTTGAAGTCTGCATTAAAACCCCTTTAACTGGCATGGTAACCAATTGTAGAATTTGACCTGTGCAATGCTAAAAAACTAAACCATTAAGTTAGCACAAATTAGCTTATTTTGACTAATTTCAAGAAATACATATTTTACACTTATTCACAAAAAGAAAGCAATTACTTATCCTAAAGACAATTAATTGGCAGGGTAAGGATGGCTAAAAGATGTAAGGTTAGGTATTTAGTCCATTATTTTGATGAGGTTATTTTTACCTCATCATTTCCTCCCCTTCCTAAGTCTGAGCAGGTCCTCCTACTCTTTGTTGTGCCTGCTACCCTTCATTTCCCCAATTCTTATTCATCTCCTCAAATTTAGCACTTAGATCATACAAATCATTTTCCTTTGTATCCAGTTCCTCTAGTTCCTTTAGAAATCCTTTGATGAAAAGTGACCCTTTGTACCCATCTTTCAAAACTGTCATCACTCTGATCTATATTGATATATGCTACAGGGGGTAGTGAAAGAAGTAGGGGTGGTCTATACCTCATGCCAATCTAGTTAACCTTTAATTGCTCAAGGATATCGGTCAAGGCTACTGTCCTTCTGTGGGACTATATAATATTAAGAGGTGAAATTACCTCCCTTTTCTTGAGATACATAGGAAGAGGAGTATACCTTTCTTCACATGGGTGCCAAGCTTTCCCTATCAACTTTCGACCTTGATCTTGAAAATGATTATGGCACAGCCGAAGGTTATTATTATACTTGCTTTGTACATTCTCTCTAAGTCGAATACCCAAAAATTGTGCCTTGAAATAGAAAGGATTTCTATGGGGGTATCTCATTTTCAATCCAACAGTTTTCTCTGCATGTGCATATTCCCTTGACTAATCCTGCTAGTGAAGTTGATTACACATTGTGGATAGAAATGATACCAACTAAACTTCTCCCACAAATAAATTAACATAAAAATATGTATATTCTTCTAAGAGAAAATTATGGACAAAGAATTCACATAATAAATCTTATTGATCAGGAGTTGACTCAACAAATATCTTAACAAATTCTTTATCATCAAGGTCATTTGCAGGTTATTGCAAATTCTAAGTAACATAACTTCCATCTTAGGATTTGTTCATTGAGGAACATAGAATACAACCTAGATGGTCTTCTACAAGCCAACAATAACTCACTGATTTCACAAGCATCTTGTTTACCTCTATATGCTTTGTGAAATGATTCTTTTAGCAATACTAACTCCTTTTTTAGCCTATTATTTTCAAATTTTGCATCCCTTAATAATTATAATCTCTCCATCCATTTCATCAATAATGGGGGGATACGTACCTAGAACCATTCTAAAATAGTTGGTTCAGTTTGTGTTCCCTTGGATTCCATTATTGGCTTAGTGTCACTTTCTTACAAGTCCTGCTCTAACTCCACAATTCTACTCACAGAAGCATTAAGTTCAACTTCCTACCTATTTCTTTCTTCCTAAAGGCATTAAAAAATTCCATTAAATTATTTTTGAAACCTTGAATATGCTTGTCTTTCTCAAATAGATCAACCATTTGCTACTTGCTTTGTTGATTCCATTGTTGTATTTGGTACTGCATCTACTCAATGTCTCTATCTTTTTGCTCTATATGCATTGTCAATTTTGCAATCTCTTGATCCATTTTACTTACAATTGTAGCATGTGATTCAATTTCTTCTTGCTGCTCAGTGATTTGTTCTTCACTCCTTTGTAACCGAGATTTTAGTTCAATAATTTTTGCCTCCAATTTCTCTAATTCCTCATTTTTCTAAAAGGGGATTTTAATTTAGTAATTTTTGCATCCCCTATGTCCATAGAGAAAGATGGATTGGGAATTTCTCTATCAGCATGAAGTACATTTTCCTTGGTACTAGGTACATTTTCAATTCTGTCAAGAAAAGGGGACATTCCCCCCATAGGTTCATCTTCAATCTCCACAGAATGTGGCGACTGTACTTTTTCCTCTTCTTGCTCCTTTGGAGATGGAATTCTCTTCTCTTCATCCTTGGGGGATTGATCATCCTACTTTTGTATTTCACTTATTTCCTCATCACCAGGCTGATTTTTAGTTTCCAATATTCTTGCTCGAGTCCAGGGATTTTTTCTTTTTAGAGGTACTTCCTATGTCATAGCACATAGTTTCACTGGAGTCCGCAAACAACCTCTTGCTTCTCCGTAGAGGAGGGGTTGTTTGAAAAGTAACTTTAGTCCACTTATTCCTCTTGTGAGGAGGCTCTTCTTCTCCAAAATGCACAATTTACACATCCTCTGATTGTCCTGAAGTTTCTAACACATTCGAAAAAATTCCCAGCACATCGCCACTAGGAACCATTGAAGTCTGTTGGGATCTAGGAGCACCTAAGGCCTTAGAGGAGGGTTCTTCTAAATATTTTTCTTTTTGTTTAGAGGACTCGCCCTCCTCAAGTGGTACTTGCATATCAACTGTACAAGATCATGGTGTTTGAGGGGCCCTATCCCAACTTTATATTTTTTCCATCATGGTGATAATTGAATGACACAAAAATGCTAGTAAATTAACCCTAAGAGAAGGGTCCTCAATGCCATTGCACAAATAAATTAGTAGATGGAAAGGGGGTCCTACTACCATAGTTATTTTTCCTTCACAGGTAAAATATTTGATTATCCAGGCTACAACAATTCTCCAAGGTTTTAGAATATACATTCTATGAAAAATGTTGTTTTGTCCCCTAGTACTTATGGTGATTATAGGTTGAACCTCCCCCTCCCTATGAAATAATTCTACCAGTCTTTGATAGGTGATATTGGTAGTTTCATTCAAATGCATGCCTCTATTCTCAAGACCAAAAAGATGAACAATAATTTTTGGACTTACCTGGAAATTCTTTCCAAACACCACAATTTGTCCATCTGCAAAATTATTTGGGATTTCCCTTACCAGATGCTCGGTATATTCCTCAAACTTTTTCAGAAATTCTAGCCACCCAAATTTTTGAAATAGGCCTACAACATTACTCAATGCCAACAATTGAGTTGTTGAGGTTGGTTCAGACTATTTCTTGGCTCCTCCCATTTTACCTTCCCATGCCGCTTTGCTAAATTTTGTGAAACTTTGTAATGTTTTCCTTGTTTCAATTAATTGTATTACAAATGAAAAGGGACAAAATTTTGAGAAAACCAATGGAAGAGGAATTAATCAACTTACTTGAGTCCTTACTGAGTAATCATGACAATTTTACATGGGAAATTATGCAACCATTGTCCTAATTTTAGCAATTGTGCAATGGCACAATTTTCAAAATTGAGAGAGGGAATGGTTCATGCCAATTAATTAATCTCTATTTAAAATAATTACTAACTTTAAGTAAAGAAATTTGTACGCACCTTTTGTCTTGTTATTAAATCGAACATCACTCACCTTTTTTGATGTAATCAGATAGTTACATGATTTGGCAAGGGTGGCAGCGGATAATTATGACATGGATGGGATGGTTTAAATGATAGCAAAAATTATTATAACAAAAGGGTTGTCATAATAATTTCATTTATTATGAAAAGATTTGATATGATATGGAAAAATAGAAATTGGGCATGGATCTCGAGGTGGTAGAAAAATTAAATGTTGAGCATGCACAGAACATAGGAAAAATAAAAATTCTAGAAAAAGGAAAGATTTTACAAAAATCTAAGACATTGCCAAAAAATGAAAATGAGGTAGAAGAAAAAAAAGTTCTAGAGAATCATTGAAAGATGTCACCAGACCAACAACCATATTTTTTTGGATGAACTAAACAAGTTTTGGAGCATCGCCGAAAGATCTCACCGGAAGAAAGAATTAGTACGATTCTAGAGCATTGCAGGAAGATGCATCTAGCAGAAGGAACAACATGATTCTGGAGCATCACTGGAAGATGTAGCTAGAAAAAGGAAGAAGAATGTGACATTTTGGCCTTTGACTTCCTAAAGCTTCATTGAGTGATGCATCAAAATGTAGGATCAGAATGTGGAATGCACAAGTCAGTTGTACATGTTCCAAAGCATAGTAGCAACAAGTTTCAGAGCATCACAACAACTGAGTCAACAAGTTTCGGAGCATCGCAACAAGGTGTGCCAGAATTTGTGTTTACCAAAGAAATGAATTCCTACAAAATATAGAAAAAATTTAGCCAAATCCAAATGATGAAGTTGATGAAGAAATTGAAAGAAACATTCTGAAATGAAGTAAATTCATACACACACACCCTTTTTTTTGGAATTTATTATGGGAAAAACTATATTGACTTTTCCTTAGCATAGTCAATGCACTAGATTTCTCCCTGCATTTCTACCATTTTTGTAAATTCCTCTCTATTAACAGACTTATGGTAGATGCATAATCAATTTCCATTAACTAGGAGAGTTCGGGTATCACCATCAATGGGTTTCAACTGAACCAAACCATTAGCAAATACCTTAGAAATTTCATAGGGTCCGAGCCAATGCATTCTGAGTTTTCCCTAGTGATCCTTGTATCTTGAATTGAACAATAATGTCCAATCCCCATTATGGAATTCTCTCTCCTTGATATGTTTATCATGCCAGACCTTGTGTTGTTGCACTAGCTCTGTTTGATGGACAACATCCAAATAGAGTTCATCCAATTCATTAAGCTGTAAAAATATCTCTATTTGGGCTCGTTTAAGATCTATACCCAACTCCATTGTTGTCCTAAGGGTTTGGAGTTCAAATTCAATGGGAAAGAGAGGTTTCCTCCCAAAAACTAACTGGTATGGACTATACCTAGTAGTTGATTTTCAGGTGGTGTTATAGGCCCAAACAGCTTTAGGTAATTTATGAGCCCAGTCTTTCCTTCCTGATGAAACTATTTTTGTTAAAATATTTTCCAATTCCCTATTAGTGAATTTGACCTATCTGTTCACATGAGGGTGGTAGGGTGTGGACTTCTTGTGGCTCACTTGGTAATGATCTGTGAAGGTTAAAAAAACTTTAGACATAAACTAGGGGCCATGATCTATGAAAATTGTCCTAGGGGTTCCAATTCTGAGGAAAATTTTGTTGTAAACAAAATCAGCTACTTGTTCCTCCCTAGCAACGTGTAGGGCTTGCACTTTTTCCCACTTAGTTAGGTAGTCGGTATATACCAAAATGTACTCTTTTCCTTGTGAAGGAGGGTCTATAGGGCAGACAAAATCCAATCCCCATTTTTTAAATGGTTCAAGGACTACCTGAGGTTGTAGGGGAATTGCATTAGATGCAGTTGGTATCCCTACCCTTTGACATTCATCACATCTACGAACATATTTCTTGATATCCTTATGCATAGAAGACCAGTAGTAGCCTACTCCCAAAATCTTGTGGGTTTTCCTTTTAGCAGAATAATGCCCTCTAGAAGGATCATCATGATAGGATCTAAGGATATGATAGGTCTCATTTTCCCTAACATAGCATCATAGAACCATATCAGGTCCACATCAAAATAGGATCCCATTAATCAATTTGAAGGGGGCACTTTCTCTAACAAGGCGTTTCTTCTATTTTGATGAAAATAGAGGTGGAACTTCTGAAGTGGCCAAGTAGTTTGCAATATCAGCAAACCAAGGGGTTTTAGTAGAGATGGAAAACAATTTTTCATCTGGGAACTTGTCCTATACCAGAGCACAATCACCATCATGTTTAATTTGGGATAAGAAATACGTGACTATATTGGATTTCCCTGGTTTTTCAATAATTGTTATGTTGAATTCCTGAAGAAGAAACAATCACCTAATTATCCTTGCATTTATTATAGGTTTATTCATAAGGTACTTGATGGTTGAGTGATCTATGTACACTATGACTTTGTATCCTATGATATAATGTCAAAATTTCTTAATTACATGAACTACAACCAATAATTCTTTCTCTATTGTGGTATAATTCCTTTCTATTGGAGTCAAATTCTTACTAATAAAAAATATGGAATATTTTCCCCCATTCTCATCTTCTTGTCCTAAAACCACTCTAATGGCATCATCAGATGCATCATCATAGATATGGAATGAAAGGTTCCAATTAGGTCCACGAAGGATAGGAGAAGAGATGAGTTTCTCTTTGATGATTTCAAATGATGACTGACACTCAGGTGTCTAGATGAACTCTACATTCCTCTGAAGAAGGGAAAACATAAGGGTTGCGATCTTGCTAAAATTTTCTATGAATCTTCAATGGTATCCAGCATGCCCTAAGAAACTTTTGAAATCAGTCTAGTTTTTGGGGGTCTCAAGTTGTTGTATTACTTTGATTTTCTTAGGATCAACCTTAATCCCTTTAGCTGAAATATGGTGTCCTAGCACTATTCCTTGTTCTATCATTAGCAAACATTTCTCTTGGATTAGGGGAAACTGATGATCCTCACATCACTTCAACACCTTATCTATATTTTGGAAGGCCTCATCAAAGGTTGAACCATATACAGTGACTTCATCCATATAAACTTCCACACACTCATTCACCAACTCAGCAAATATAGCCAGGATAGCTCTCTAGAATGTTACAAGAGCATTACATAGTCCAAAAGGAAGAACTCGATATGCATATGTCCCCCAAGGGTGGGTAAAATTCATCTTATTCTGGTCTTCTACTGCTACCTATATTTGGTTGTAACCACTAAATCCATCCAAAAATGAAAAATATTTCCTCTTGGCCAAGTTATCCAACACCTAGTCTACAAATGGTAGAGGAAAATAATGTTTGCATGTTTCTTTGTTAAGTTCCCTATAGTCCACACACACTCTCCACTTTCCATTTTTATTTGGAATCACAACCAAGGGTGACACCCATTTGCTGTCAAAAATTGGATAAATAAACCCTACTTGTAGGATTTTCTCAATTCAAGTTTTAATGATGTATTTCAAGGTAGGATTGAGCCTCCATTGTGGTTGATGAATAGGTCAAACATCCTCAGTGTAGATATGATGAGTACACACACTTGGGTGTATTCCTCTCATATCTATATAGTTTCAACCAAAAGCTTTAGATCTATTCACCAGGGTGTCAAACAATTTGAGTTCTTCCGGCTCAGTCAACCAACTATTAATGTTCAAAGTTTTTCCTAGCAGCAACATAATGGTTTTAACTCTTGAATGGTTGGATGTGATAGTATACATGAGAATTGTCAAGGTGTTAAGAGGACACCTATGAGGTATGGTCTTATGAAGCCTAGCAATGTCTGCAAAGAAATGGTGCATTTTTTTAAGTAAGTTTGTCAAAGGACAAGGCAATCCCATGAAACTGGCATTATCAAATTTTGTATGATCTATGTTGATCGGGTGTCCTTGGATCTCTTCTACGTCTGTCATCTCCTCACCACTCGAATCTATAGTAAGACTTTCCACATTGTTTTCCAATTCATCATCTAATTCTTCACCATGTTGTTTGATGACTACCATGGCTAGTGAAGCCAAATTTTCCTGTCTGTTGGGGCTTTCTGGTTCATCAACCCATACTTTATTGTGTTCAATAGGCTTGGAAGGAGGATAAAAAAACAAATTTTTTCTATTAGGTCCATTTGAAATGGTCATTCCTCCCTCTCTGCATTCAATTTTGGTTGCAATAGTAGCTAGCCATAGTCTCCTAAGAATTATTGGATAGTTGTCTTTAGGTGTAAGGGTCTGAATTATTTGAAAATTTACTAGATATTCCCATCCATCCACCTTAACAAGAAAAATTTCAATGACACCCTTCGAAATAGCTATGGATTGATTTTTCATTTGCAAGACTATAGTTATGGGATGTAAATTAGTAAGTCCCAATTTTTTCATCACATCAATAGTCATTACGTTAATGGTTGCTCCAAGGTCCACCAAAGCATTAGGTATTGCTACCTCATTAACTATTACTATTATAAGTGGACTACCTAGATCGTCATATTTTAGAGCAATGGTCATTCTAGCCAACAAGTTAGCTAGATAACAATTTATGTGGAAAGTATTTATTCATTTTGGTTTCCTCCCTAGATTTTTGATACACAACTATTTGATCAACTAGTTCAACTTGGGAATCTCCTTAATCACTTGTAGCAAAGGGACTTCAATATGCAACTGTTTAATTTCCTATATCAATGCAGTTTCGGTAGATGTGGTCATTTCTAGAGTATCTTTCATGGTGATTAGTTTCAGATGCTCTAGAAAAGGTGTTTTAATTTTGTCTTTAGGAGTGGAATCCTTCAAAATATTAGTTGGAGATTGACCCCCTCCTCCTGAGGTAGGTCGAAAGCTCCAGCTGAAGATGGTGGGTTGGGCTTGTTTTGAGTAGCTTATGGAGCTTGTTCTATGGATGTGGGTATTTTAGTTTTCTCAGGAGACTTCGTAATAGATTCATCCTAAAAAAATTCAATAGTCGGTTGTGAAAGTGTTTTTCTAGACCTTAATAGCAAGTTTCCACAGTGTATCACATTAAGTCCAGTGACATTGTCATGTTCGGTGGAATACACTGGAGTATTCGGGCGATTGTTCTTTGGGTTCAGAACGGGTTGCATCGAAAGTTGTGGATGGTTAACTTGTTCATTTTGTTGAGTATTCTGGGGAGGTGGTAAAAGATTATGCTGTTGAGTAGTGGGGCCAGTATAAAACTGATGTTGAGGTTGATTCCATTGAGGAATAGGATTCTGAGGTTACCATTGCTATTGAGGCTAGTTAGGCCACTGAGGATTGCCCCAAGATTGATTTTCCCATTTAGGTGGTTCCCAAGGATATGTTTCCCAATTAGGTGGCATTGGAGGTGGTGCCTGAGGCCAGGGTGTTTCCCATTGATTATTATTCCAGTTGGGTTGAGTTCTCTAGTTAGAGTTTGAATTCAAGCCATAAGAAAAATTCCCTCCAGTTCTTTGATTTACAACATTGATCTCTTCCTCAACCAGAGGTGTTCTTTTCTTGAAATTCTTAATGGTGTTTAGAAGCTCACACTGATCAATAGGGTGAATTTTGTCACAAACTTGAAAAACATCAATTTTTTCAAATCTTTCCAAAGGGCATTTCCTTAGCAAATTTTTGTTTCGGCACCTAGGTTAGTAAATGGAAAAAGTCTTAGGATTTCACATTTTCGCCTGTATGCCATCTAATGCGGTGTTTAGCTGAACAAGAATATCAGTCTTGAAGTTGGCTAGCTCTTCATGTAGTTTTCCTATTTCATTGGAACCTTTAAAGAAGGTGGAATTTTGGATACCTCCTCCAGTATGGGAGAAATTCCAACACAATAATATAATATAATCAAGCCCTAGTTACAACACGTCTCCTTTTCCCATTAAATCCAAGCTCCTTTGAGCTTCGTTGTCAATACCTTTAAGGAATAGGGTCTTCAGAATATCAAGACTTATGACTTCTCCACCACATTGTTTAGATAAGAAGATAAAACTATCTAGGTAATGCTCTAGACTTTTGTCCTCATTTTTCCTTATTTTGAACAATTCTTCTTTCCTATCATTGATCCTATAGTAACTTTGGTATTTCTCCAAAAAGGTAGACTCTATTTCATCCCAAGAGGTTATCGATTAAGAAGCTAATCCCATAAACCAATGCATGGTTGAGACTTTCAGAGTGGAGGGGAAAAGATTTAGTTTTTGGTTATCACTCTTGTAGTCATATGTATGACATAAGACTTTAAATTTAAATAGAAATTGGTCAGGGTCCTTAGTAGACAATCCTCGAAAGGTTGGAAAGAAGGCTGGTGAGATATTTTTCATCTTCGTATCATTATTTGGATCAATATAAATAGGATAAGTGAATGTGCGTGGTGGTGGAGGGTTATTATTGCTGGTGGAATTTCTACGATAACCCATGATGTTGAAGGGAATGTAGTCCTCTTCAAAAATTCACTTAGTTGGGCAAGGCTTTGGAGTTTGCAAAGGAATATGCTCCTCTACAACTATGTGTTCTATTTTTGGGGTATGTGGGAAGGTCTCAAGTTTACCCTACTTGGTCAATTCCCTAGTAAGTTCTTGATTTGATTTCCCTTCCTCCCTACTTGTGGTTGGTACGTCGATCGGGGGGTTTTTGGTATGAATCTTCTACAGGGCCTCGTTTCCTAACCATACAAAAAAAGAAGCCAAAGGACTATTTTTGATCCTAAAAGAGATATTCAAGGTATCTCCTACTAACACTAGAAAAATAAGGTCCCTGACAACAACGCCAAAAAGTGATAGGTTGTTGTTAGGTCCTAACCCTTTAGTTGATAAATACTTTAATATATCATCTAGGTAGTGTCCAAAGGCTATATGCAATAGAAGACATCTTGACTATCTCCCTCGAGTTTCCTAGATGTTGGATAGCTAAAATAAAACTCTAAGCTAAGAGACCACTAAACTTAGAAAGTAGGAAATCATTTATCTAGAAAGCTTGAAATAACTAAACTAGAAAGAAGAAAACTATAAATCTAAAAAGCATAACAACTAAACTAGAAAGCATGGAAATGATTAAAATAAGAAATGTATAAATTGTTGAAGTAAAGCTTGTAAAGAAACTAGGAAACATTGATCTAACAAAAGATGACAATCTTAATGACTAACAAAAAATGATTTGACAATCTCAAACAACTGAGAGGAGGTGCTATGAAACTTCAAACACTAAACTCAAAAACTACAAACTCAGCTAAAACGTGCAGGATTAATCTTAACAAAATTACATATATGAAAATAAACTTCAATTCCACTTATTGTCTACTAAATGAAAGTACATAATTAAAAGTAAAATACTTATCTATCTAATCTACAACCCCTCAAGTGGCCAACTCTCGAGTGCTCATATGCCTAGCTTAGACCAAATGCACTCGTAACTCCAAAATTACTATATTCAAAATAACTCCATTCACATTACTCAGTAACTCCAAAGGTGGCGGTGAAACTCATTTTATTCATATTAAGTATGCAACTCAGGAAACATAGTGGCAACATAACAATATTCTTTTGTATATTAATGTTTTCAATAGTTACATATTTATATAAGAGAAGCTAACAAAATCCTACTTTTCAGTAGGTATAGTCTTCAAGTGATTGTCAACAACTAACAGACTTTAAATCCCATGACATGAAATATTCAAGAGGCTTGACACTAGCCATAAAGTCTTTAAAACTGAAAATAACATAAACTACAAAAACTCGGTCCATCATGTATGCTACTAAAGTTTTGGTGCCCATCACTTGTCTTCAATGGTGTTGAAGTCTACGTTAAAACCTCTTGGACTGGAATGGTAACCAATTGTGGAAGTTGACCTGTGTAATGCTCAAAAACTTAACCATTAAGTCAATGCAAATTAGATTATTTCGACTAATTTCAAGAAATAAAGATTGTACACTTATTCACAAAAAGAAAGCAATTACTTATCTTAAATAAAATTAATTGGTAGGATAATGATGGCTAAAAGATGTAAGGTTAGGTATTTAGTCCATTATTTTGATTATTTTTACCTCATTAGATGATTTATTCTCAGTTTCAAGTGGTAGTGACAGTTGCTGAATATTTTGATGATGTTGGAATATTCTTGGACATTGTGTGATGTTGCTTCATTGTCTATAGGGTATTTATAGGCCTGGTGAAGAGTTAATTGATTATTTGGTATCGTTAATGCAGGTTTGGTCAACCTGGCATGTTATTGTTACTTGCATATGTGCTTTGTGGTTTATGGAAGCATGGTGTAGCATATTATTGTAGATTTGGGTCTTGTCTAACCCTTGGTTTGGTTTTCCTTCACTTATTTCCACCGTGGAATTTTTTGGTGCCAACCTATTTGTTGGTTGCATGTTCTAGGTGCATACATTTCATTGAGGCTGACCTTAGAGAATTTGTTTGAATCGATGGAGGATATATAAGAAAGGATATTGTTGGAGACTTAGTGTGACGAGTTATATGGTGTGAAATGTGATCAAGTGTTGTGATATGAATGTGAGCTTAAATTTCTAAGGCTATTGGAAGTAGTGAGAAGAAGTTGTCTACATTTTTAGTGTACCTGAAGTTGTTGGAGGTAGTGATCTGAAGGTTGCAGATGGTGTAGAGTTGTTGTGGTGGATCTTCCTGTTGCTTTGGTTTAGTGAACCTCCTTGTAACAATATTATTCTATTCTCTTCTATTCCAAACAATGATTCCTTTGGGCAGTGATCCCTTGGTAGTGAGCCATTCTTTTCTTATGGGCAGTGGGCCCTTTTGGCATTGAGACTTTCATAATCGGTGTTTTTATTCATATATATGTGAGTTAATCCTCATTGTGGTTTTTCCTTGATTAGGGATTTCCATGTAAATTTGGTGTTCTATTGTGTATGGTTGATGATATGTTGATGTGTCGATGTTTCACTTAATGCTTGATAAGGGTTTGAAGATTTATTAGGGTTTGAATGTTTGAATATACAACTAATTCACCCCCCTCTTAGTTGTCTTGTGTGTCTAAAAATTGGTATTTGAGTTGTAGTTCTTAGCCTCTACCTCTTATCCACAAATATTTCAAGAGGCGTCAAGAATACCTAGGATGGATAGGTATATGCAAGGGGAATATGATTCCTTACTTAGAAATCACACATGGTATTTGACTTCACTTCCTCAATGAAGAAAGATGGTTCTATGTAAGTGGATCTATCAAACCAATTTTTTAGTAGATTGTTCAGTTGATAAGTATAAGGCATGGTTGGTTGTCAAGGGTTTTCATAGGTTGTTGGAATTGAATACACTAAGAGCTTTGCACCCATATCCAAGATGACTTCTATTCAACTCACATTGGATATTGCCACCACATATGGCTAGAATGTACATCAAGTGGATGTGAAGAGTGTTTTTCTTCATGAAGACCTTGAGGAGAAGATCGACATGGAGCAACCACCAAGTTTTGTTATGGATTCATCCTTAGTATATAGACTTAGGAAGTCCATTTATGGTCTCAAATAGCCCCCCTAGAGCTTGGTATGCCAAAATGGATTTCTTCCTTATTTCTTCTAGTTTCACTCAATGTCATTCAAATCATAATGTGTACTTCTTGCAGTAGGATGAATCATTATTGATAATGGTACTTTATGTTGATGATCATTTGGCCTAAAATCTTGTGTGATATTGTAATCAAAATTTTGTCCAAATTTCTTGGCTCCATTTTTAGAAACTCAATCCTACTATGGAGGAGATGAACTTTAGTGTCTGTGTCTAGGATAAAGCATGAAATTTAAAGTGTGATATTGGCTTTGGTTTCTTATTTTTCATGCTTGGGCATGATGGAAGATGAGATTGGTGTGGTTGAGAATTTTGGAACTTGATGAATGTTGCAAATGCTTGGTTGATTCTATAAGTATAGAGGAGTCAGTTGTTGTAGCATGGTTATACACTCGATTGTTAGTTTTATATTTTGGTGTTCTTTCTTTTTCTTGTATGGTATCTGAAAAGTGGGATAATTTTGGGATTATATGTGCCATACACCTTGAAAATACTAATATTTAAAATATTTAATTATTTAATTTTAGGTGTCCTATGAGACATCCCACTTTATGCCTTGGTCATTATGCCACATGGGTAATTATTGATAGTTTTATGTGTAAATTTAGTTGTAAAGAATATTTTGTCATGAAGGATGTGTAAGAGCTATAGTGTAGGAAAAAGTGCCCCTTTTTCACACTTAATTTGGCAATAATTATTAAATAAAATGAGCTTAATGTTGCCTTGATTTAGTGTTGTAATATGTTTTTCATATTCACATTATGTTTAGGGTCCTTCTAAACTAAATGGACTTAATTGTGCCCTTTTTAGGGTGTTCTAAAGTGTACCTTTACACTTTCACACTAATCTAAGGCTTTATTAATTAATTAAGGTTAATTTTCCTTAATTTCCCCCTTTAATTCAAATCCTACCTAATTAATTGTAATTTTTGAGGTATAAAACCTAACATTCATAAATGTCATTACACAACACTTAATTTTGGAAGGTGTGTGCCCTAGGTAGGTGACCTAGTATCCATTCGCTACATGGTGAATGGGTTCTCACTAGGTCCTAGTACCTTATTTTTACATAACATTTCACCTTGTCTGATGTGTGTCCTAGGTAAGTGACCTGGGACCTATTCGTCACATGGCAAATGGGTCCTCACTTAGACCTAGGAACCCTCTTTGAAATATGTTTTTGGCAGTATTTTAATGATTTGAAATTCATAATTCAATGTCAGCTTGTGATATTTGAATTTTGGGAATTGATCTTAAGTTATGTATTAGTACAAGGTTATTTCACTATGTTTCACACTAGAGAATTTCAAGAGAAGAATCTAAGCAATTTTCATGAGATCAAGCATTCATATTCAACAAACAAGAAAGATTGAAGTCTTGGAGCAACATTATAGTGTTTTTGTAGGTCTTCAATCTCATTTTGTTGTCAAAGATCAAGCATTATTGAAGAAGTGATGATAGATGCCTATGGAGAATCATGACGGATTCTAGGTTTTGGGAGAAGCACTATGGGATTCAACCAAGCCTAATGAATTGTTTCCTAAGTGATTCCATCTTCTATGATCATTCCATTTTCAGCCTAAAGAGAGGTATATTCAGATGTATGACTTATTAAGGGTATTTTGGATCTCCTAAAGTAGGTCTTTTGCATTGTTCATGTTTCATTCTAGGATCATATTCTAACACACTTGAGTAGGGTTTCTTTGCATCACTAGAGATCTTAATCTTAGACTCAATTAAGGTTAGGATTTCACACACATTTTATGTTCCACATTTTCATTTATCATCAAGGTTTAATTACCAAACTTGGGGTTTGACCTAGGCAAACCCTATCCACCAACAAACATCAAATTTGTTTTGTACGTTATTGCTAGATCTGGATCTGAGAGCGAGGATTTCAAGTTGTAGGAAGGAATTTCAAGTCTGGAAATTCAAATTTAGATTCAGAGTTTTTTGGAAGAGCCTACCAAGACCCATTCACCATAGGGTGAATGAGTCCCTGTTAGGGTTACAAAGGAAACATGTTTTCACAGTTCATAAGCTACAATTTCTGATTTAGAGTCTCCCGAGAAAGTCTACCAAGATTCAATCACCATAGGGCGAATGAGTCCCTGTTAGGGTTATATAAATAGCAAGTTTTGATAGGTGCACATCATTTATTACCCTCAGTTTTTCTAGAAAGTTCATTGTCTCCTTTTGTTTTGTGATAAATATCTTCATTTTACTTTGTAGATCTAGGTTTAGAGTTTTTTTTATTTCAAAAATTTCTCCCTAAAATACTACTTGACCTAGACCCTCGTCCTAGCAAAAAGGAAAATCTGAAGATTCACATCTTAGGTTGACTCTCCTAAGGGTTATAGTCAATGTTTGATGTGGATCTCATTTCCTAATGATTTGAAGAAAGATAAGACCCCCTTTGTCCCTCTTTGGATATACCTCTCCATTTTGGGACACCCTACACTCCTATTTTTCTTTATTTCAAGAGCATATATGTCAAAAATTGGTGTAAGAGATATAATGATGTGTAAGAGCATGACTAAGAGAAAAGTTACAAAGTATATTAGGAAACTTGAACTACTTATTATCCATGTTATGATACACCATAAAGCATCTTTCTAAAGGTGGTAAATGACAAATAATAGACTGTAGATCACATGGATTTTTACCATGGTATTTTGCAACTTTATTTGGGCCCATGGTAATGTCTTATGGTGGTTTTTTGGGCCTACATGAGCCACTATGTTGAGGACTAGAAATTGCGACAAGAGAGGTGTTTTTGCAAGGTTATGCTACAAAGTTTCTACTAGAGGAAAATGATGATCTCCAAGGATGCAAGAGCCTAATATTGTACTATAACAAGTTTAATATTGATGAAGAATACATAGATTCAAAGCTTTGGAGGCTAGGTTTTTTTTCAAAAAGGTTTTCTAAGGATAAATTGGTGTCTCTTTCCATCTATCTTTTTTCTACTATCTCTCACATTCTTTTCTTTTCTATGTGTTGTTTACATGCTAAATTGTTTCTAAATCTTTTGTATATTTGATTAATATGTATTAATCTCATTAAATAGTTAAAGTGAAAATACTTGCATACTTGATCATTAAATGAAAATATGATTTAACTGTGAAAAGATTATGAAGTACTTTTCTTAACAAGAATAACTAAATCAAAATGAATGCAAAATAAAAATATGTATATTTCACCATTACAATTATAAAATTTGTTCTTCAAATGTTAATCTATCTAAAAATATATTTATTTCACCATTACAATTATAAAATTTGTTCTTAAAATGTTAATCTATCTAAACAAACTAAATATATCTTGCATATTTCACCATTACAATTATAAAGTTTGTTCTTAAAATGTTAATCTATCTTAAAATGTTGCTAGAATTTGTCTACAGTATGTATTGATTTTGACTTGGCCTCTTTCTATGAGACCTTTCAACTCAAAAACTTGCAATGTAGGGGAGTGAATAATATTTTTTAATAAATCAATAACTAGGGGAGAGGGGCCCATAGTGGAGCGGGGTCTAATAGTGGGAATAGAAGTAGTTCTCAATGGGTCCCATAGTGAAGCGCCTTAATATCCAATTGCAAAACTATTTTTATCCATAAAATACACAAACTGACAAATCATATGATGCCACATTAGTGCACCAATAAAACATGATTTAGTGCACCACTATCGGTCTCACTTTTTTTTTGGGCCTTTTTTGGATACCTAAACAAAAAGCATGTTGATGTGTCATCATATTGATGATGTGACCATAAAACAAAATATAGAAGCACATGAGTTGTCAAATAAACTATTGTACAAAATTTAGAGTGATTTGAAATTTCCACGTAGGATTTTGAGAAAGGTGAAGTTAGGGTGCTCCACTATACGCCCCTCTCCCCTAATGTGAGTTCAAATTATCTTATCTGAAGTTCATCTAATACGTGGAAGGCATATTTTTTAAATAGGGAAATGTGAATAATTTACTCGTGGTGCCTTAGGCAATAAGCCAACATGTATAAAATGAATCTAGAAACTACAAAGGGAATATTTTATGGGGATCACTATCAATGATAGGAATTCCTCCTCCAAATTTGGTTAAACAATAATATAATTAATGTAAAATATTTATTTTATATCATTATATTATTATAGTTTATATCATACATATTATTATAGTTTATATCATACATATTATTTATATTTAATTTATCTTAAATGATATACACAAGCTATCAAAATTAATTAAAGAAAAGTTAATTAGAATATATATATTTAAAAAAATTGTATAAGTATATAATATTTATTATATTTTTAAAGTAAAAACAAAACAAAAGAATTAGAGAATTAATGAATTGATTTTTATACAATTAAAATTAATATTTACTTATTTATACATATATATAATAAATATAATATAAATAAATTTAAATTTAAACTAAGATTATTGTTGTATCTATACAATTTTAAATTATTTTACAAAACACGCCTATACCATCTAATTAAAAGAATGTTACATATGAGATTTTTCTACTTGCCTTCAAATCTTTAGTCATTCACATATCTACTAAATTAAACACATTATTGTGTGATTTTGTTATCTTATTTACATAATTATAAAGTCTTGGCATTTTATCTTCTCTTTAGTCGTATTGATAGGGCAGGGTTGGATGGAACACTCACTATTCCATGCTCTGGATCTCACCTTGGCGAACCCCTTTGGTGTCACTCTCCACCACCTTAGCCTATAGGCCCTAATGCTTGTTAGGCAGCCCTGGTTCTCCTGGCCAACCCTACTATCATCTCCATTTCCCTAACCAAGCCAATCTTGGTGCCCTCTTTGTCATTCTCTCCTTAGCCCTTAATCCTCCTAAAGGCTAGCTAAATCTCCAACCTTCACTAATTTGATGCAGGGGTGTGTGATGTCTCCCATGGCTTCAAGACCATTCCTATAGGTTGCTTGATCAATCACTAGACTCCAATTCTCCATCACTTCCACCAAACCCTCTCCTAGGGTTAGAAAAGGCTACAAGCCCTAGAGCCCCAACTAGGCCTCCTAACCCGAGAAAAATGGAGAGTGTGCCAAATTCTCCAAATGACCCCAAATATTTTCTTGGGATTCATGGTACCCTTGCCCACACCTTGAATATTTTTGGGGTTTGGAGCCTCCACGAACTGTACTGCTCTAACCCTTAACTTAGCAAATTTAGGCTTGTTTTAAGCCAATTTCTAACCTCCTTGAGATCAGTTTGTTTGTTTGCCACTTCCCGGTCTATGTTAAGCCTCCTTCTTGTTATCAATCCTTTGCAAGGAAATCCACATCCTCTCCACACTGTGGTTCACCAGGAGATTGGCACCCCTGCAACCTTAGTGCTCTGCACTCTTTGACTATCCTAGCTGGGCACTGTCAAGCTCAACTAGGAATAGTCTTTTTCCATGTATTCCTGACTCCTAAGGACTCCTACCTCTACCTTATGTACAAACATGGATTCTATCCTCTGTTTCCAAGAACCCATACATCAAGTATAGGGGAAACATAGTCTAGAGCTCCATCTTTGTCGGTCTGACAGTCAGAACAAAAATTGCAAGAAATGAATTAACCTAATAGAAAAAAATGCTTGAACCAATGCAACAAGCTAACTACTAAACTAAGCAATGCCTGAAAAGGAATTTCACTACCTACTCTACTCTCAACATCTGATCAAACCATCAATGCATAAATCCAAAACCATAAACCAGAAGATGTTCTACAATATCACAGTCGTAATTGCACTCCATGAAATTATTACAAATCCAAAAACCGACCAACCTTGCTCTTAGCTCGAGCAACTCCTTATAACTCCTCTCCAAGGTAGTTACCAATCCCTTGGGTCGGACATTTCCATAATCAAGTGGCAAAAGGTGCAAAATGTCCCATTTTGCCACCTTTGCCAATTATTGCTAACTCCTAAACAACTAAGAAACATGAGTTACAAACTCCCTCCTGATCACTCCTGATCAAGACAAGAAAACACTCTAACTCAAATTCTAATGGTCAACATGACCTTCTTAGAAAAGCATTTACACTAAATTTATCCTAGACTACCCATAGCCTAGTGTTTCCCAGGTGCTCCTGCACCACGTATAGACTCATTTGTTAATATAATTATTTTTATATTATATAAAATTATTATCTACAATTCTTATGTATCATTTTATATTGCATAATCAAATAACTACTATAATCTAAAATATCAATACAAAATCTTTCACACAATTTAAAAATAAATAAATTACTTTATGAAATGTAAAAACTTTATGTTCTTAACCAATCTTATTATTTATATTCATTTCTAGCACTAAAAATTTAAACTTAGAAAATAAAAATAAAAATAAATTAAACCTAAATTATTCTACATTCAACTTCAAATATTTTTAAATTTAAATTTAAAAAATGAATTTTATTTTAAATGTGTTTTATCTATTATGTTATTTATGCTTCTCACCCACAAAATATATTTAATAAAAGTCAATGCATTATTTTAGATTTTTTCTTTTGTACAATATTTTAGATATACATATTTTTATTGGATAAAGCTAAATAAAAATACATCAACAAAATACAACATGGTTGTCAAAGAAAAAGAGGTTGAATTATCAAGGGACAACAAAATAGCATACAAAAATGAAACAATCAATGATTGGAGAAACAACCACCCGACTTGAGAAAGAGCATAAAGATCCTTGTGGACTGACTCAATAAACAACCCATAAACAACTTATTACAAACTTCATAAAACTATAGATTTACTTCCAAATAAACTATTATACTTATCCTCTATTACTAGCATCATTGAACCAAGGTAGAATGTAGGGTTAGTAAACTCAAGCTAAGAATATAAGATAGAATACTTGAGCCACCGTAAAGTAGAACACTTTCCCAACTTTGATTAGTAGCATATTTCCTACACAGAAGGAAAGAGAAAACCTTTCACATACAAGTGAGCCTCGGTGAGTGGTGTGACCTTCTCAAAAGGGTAAAGTTGTGCTTTCATGTCCAATACTTAATCATAATATACCTCCTCAAATTAATGTGTTATAATCAGCATAGGGACCTCAGGAAGCAAAGATAGATGGTATAACATCTTGAACAAGCCATCCAAACCATTAGATAATAGTCATGATCTATGTCAATTTTAATTGTAGAGGCATACAAAGTAAACCCCAGATTATAGTGAGGCTGTGATGTCACTTTTCTCCCAAATTTATTTTAGTAATAGTAGTAGATTTAATATAATAAATATTAGAGTTAATATAATTTAAAATATGTAATGTTATCAAAATAAATGTAAATAGTCAATATAAACTACAAACATGTGACAATTTGGCAAGAATTCTAAATTAAATAATTAACATAATAAATTGAATAATGCATCCACATAGATTAATCATATCAACATAAAAATCATATAGACAATATTCCAATATTGTAGAATTGATGGTTTTGAATACTTATCGAAATAATAGCACTTGGAAAAGCCACTCTCACCCTAGGAAGATGTCGGTGGTATTGGGTCTTTCTATGGAGCAAGCTAGGAGGAAACAATTCCTTTTGAAACACAACACACTATATGCTCCACACAAGTGTTGGTTCAATAGAACAATGCTCAACACAAGTGCACACCATGCTCCAGAGTAATTACTCCTCATGTATACACCTGCTCTAGAGTAATTACTCAACATGCATACATCATGCTTTGGAATAATTGCTCAACATGTATACAACATGCCTCATAATAACTACTCAACATGCATAACAACCCTGGTTAGGACAATCCCTAGTGTACTTTCTACCTCGAGTTGGATACACTCTATGTGCTCCCTTCTCTAATTCCCATAGCTCACCAAGCCACTTTTTTCTTCCTTGAATGTTTTCCCCATGTCTCACATGAATTATTTATTTATCATTTTAAGGGGTGGTTACCAAACCATCACACCCTTTCACAAAAGGTTTTCTTTTAATAATTATTTAAATAAATAATTATTCTTCTTTTTTAAATAGTGTTTATACATATTCTTTATTAATCTCTCTTTTTAACCAAAAGATCAAAATATCCTTTAATTTTTATCTCCCTTTTAATTCTAAAGGGTTATTTATAGATTTCTCTTCTCTTGGGAAAAATGTCACATAATAGAGGAGACATAGGCATAGTTTTAACTTGAAGCTATGACATAAGACAATTTGCCTGTAGGTAAAGATCATCACTAGTAATGCCCTTCTTTTTCAAATTGGATGTTATGCTCAACATGAAGGTATGTGGGTTGGAAAAAATAGTCAAGACTTCAATCTCAACGGGAGAGAAGGCACAAGCCAAAGTAGCCTAAGAGTGAATCTTCTAGATATTTTTTATTATGATGAGCTAACATGAGCTATTTATCAAATTATGAAAACCAAAGGCTCCAAGAAAAGTGGATTTCCATGACCATAGGAAGTGGAAAAGAGTAGGTAAAGCTACAAAAATGGCAAACCAAAACTCCTTGACATGGGGGAAAAACCAAAAATAATGTTTGAAAGTTTCAATCTTATCACAAAACAGATTGGGGGGAGGTGGACAAAGGAATTTAAGGTAGTTTCCCATCAAGAGTTTGGCACGCAAAATTTTCCAAGCAGTGAGTTGGGATTGTGTGTCTTCTTTAGATTTCCATATTTGCATGTTGATTTTTTACACTTGGATATTATGATGTTAGATCTCCAAAAACAGATAAGTTGGCTTGAAAGGGACAAGAAAGGAATCAATTGCTTATAGAGGACCTTGAGAGGGAAATCTCGGATGCTATTATCATTAGGCCACCTCTATTATTTGAAAAAACTTAAGTGACAACTAGTAGACATGAGGATAGTGAGATTAGGAGGAACCATTTTTTGAATTTCCAACACTATGTGCTTTTCCTTGTAATTAAGATCAAAGTTGATTCTAATTTGTTGTCATGATTTCCATGTGAAACTAGTAGGATCCCATAAGTCATTGAACACTTGAATACCTCTTTTAAATAGGTGCTTAGCTTTCATCCTAGGAGTCTTTGCAAGAGGCGGGTTATTTTCTTGAATCAAGTGATTCCACCAAATTGAGGGGGATGTAACATTTAATCCCATAGCTAAATGACTGGTTAGATCAAGACGAATTTTGAGAGACTAGTCACCACACTTTCCATATGCAATTGAGGGGGGTTGATCCATGGAGCTTAAAGCTGTTGGAAGTGGATTCACTTTGGGAGGGGGGGTGAATCAGAGTGATATAATTTTTAAGTTTTGACTTTGAAAGCACAATGAAAATTTTTACTAATTTAAACCGAATGTGGCAGACTTGTTTATGCAAGTGAACATTAACACTTTAAATCATATTGACATGAAACTTGATTAACATTTACAACTCATATTAAAAGCATCATATGATATTATTCAATTAGTGTGTGAAAAATCTTATATATGCTTTTGAAACAGAATTACAACTTTGCCCAATGCAAATTTAATTTACTTAACAAAAGGCTTTTTAAAATAGATTTGAACAATTTTAACTTTGCATGACAAAATTTTGAAATATGAACCTTTCGAACACACTAAAAGTATTAGAGCATTGACTGAATGAGAACATTAACATGAAACAAAATGAGACAAATAATATCACATAACACAAAGATTTTCTGAGTGGAAAAGCCCTCTTGGGATATAAAAAACTACTCACTAAAATTTCCCTTTTATTAATCAAAGAGCACCAACTCTATAACAATGTGGAGCACCAACTCCCATAATCTTTTTGAAGCACCAACTTCATCAAACATTCAAGATATTGCAACCCATCAGAACCTTATAACTGCAATAATTCTTTGTAGTTATAAAATTACAATTGGATACAAAATGATTTTGCAATAATGCCCAATTCAAAATAATCTTTGTAATACAATCAAAGATGAAAACAATATGAACCCACTTTTCCTCTTTATAGAATGATTTCACAATAAACAATACTCTGTACAGACTATTTCCTCTCATCACACTCAATTTTTTTTTGCAAAGATACATATATATACAATGTTTGTAAAACGATTATTCATCTTTGTCAAGAAAATCCATATTCAATAACCAGAGTTTATAAACTGGTAAGAAACATAATATTTGATCATGATACTAATCAAGGATTTTTTAAGAAAAATCAATGATATGAAGATGAAATGCCATTGTGAGATGAAACCCTTGAGTTTACACTTGGGTTCAAAGTAGTTTCAAATTAGTTAATAATTTTTTTCGAAACTAAAAAAAAGTTTTCTTTTCCTCTTTTACTTCTCATTTACCAGATTTACCTTTGAAAGATCAAAATAATGCATAGATATTACCTCTGTCATGGTGGATTTAACCTGGAAACAAAATCCATGAAGATCTTCATCAAAAACTACCCAAACTACCACTTCCAGCTCAAGTGAAGACCACCAACTATCTTGCCATCCATCAAAGACCAACATAACTAAAAACCAGGTCAGAATACCATAACAAACTTGTTCAATCTGCAACTGTAATTCCAACATGGTGGTGCTAGGTTCCAATCTTTTGTTTACTCTATTTCTTCCTTCATTGACACTCCAAAAACAAAATGAATGAAATTTGAAATCTAAAAATCATATTACAATCATTTTGGAATCCATGTCACCGACATAATAAACCATTAAATGAGTTCCAAATCATAATCCACGCGTGAAGTCCAAGTCAACATAGTCAACATACTCATTGAAACAATAATACTGTCGCTACCATGTAAGCAAATCAAATGTAATACATATGTCGACAACCCAAGTCTTTAAAAAATATGTATTAACTGTTGTGCAATGTATAAGCCCAAAACATGATCGACCTTCAATCAAAAAACCAAGGAAATGCCACCTTGCCAATCACTTTATAAGTGATAACCATAGTGAATATTGTCAGTCTTAAGTGCTAAAACAATGCACTTTAAAAACAAATAGAAATGTCTTAATGTTGACCAAGGCATTTACCAAAACTTATATCACAAATAAACCATATGCCAAGATATAAGTAAATATGAAATGTGAATCCATGTAAAATGTGAAGGCAAGTATATGTCAAAATAATCTTTATAAGAAATGATATGAAAAGTCCAAGCAATACCATAACTTATGAAGCTATAGTAGCCAACTCAAGGATACAACACTGACTGTGTATCAATATAAACACCTCCACCTCATATATAATGCAATAACCCTTGTGAAGCTATATGTATAGCATGTTAACATATGCACCAAACTAATATGGTCATGAAGATAAGAAATGACGAAAACCAACTGAAGAGTGTATATATATACCAATGATGCCAAATGAAATATCATACTCAAGTGTCGAGAAGAGCATTAGTAAAATTCCAACCCAAAAAGCCATGTACCAAATAACATATCATAATCGTGGATACCAAAGAATTATGAGACAACCATGAAGATCACCAATAGAATGCCATGAAGACATAATGAATCTTGTCAATGATGCCATGATCAATCTGATAATGAACAATTGAAATAATATACCCGTTGTACAATAAAGAAGTGCCAATCTGTCAAAATGAAACCAACTATTCCATGATATCACCTGAAAACTAATGCCACCTGAATAACTTTTATTTGCATATGAAGCTCAACATGATCAGTACCACAATATATGATGAATAAATGTACCCAAATTCATCAACCCAAAGCATGATCCACAAAATACTGAATATGCCAAACTAAATACAAAGAGCACCAAGTATCATTAGGCCAATCACCAATCAGTTTTGTCATCAAGGACAATATACCACAAAGAGAAAGTCAACAAAAGTATTGGGCTAGAAGGATCTTGTCATTCCATTGGATAGAACTCCAAGCTTTGTCATAGGTTTTTGTTTGCATGTGGTACCTAATCAGTGATTTCTATGAAGCATTAACATCTAATGATCTAAATATCCATTTAGTTGAAAGAAAATTTTCTTCAATAAACGGATCAATGATACCTAATCCACCCTTTTCCTTAGGGAGGATACAATGAGACCATGAAGTGGTAGGAATTCCTTTTTTATTTCCCCATTTAGACCAAATAAAGTTGTGATTGAGATGGGTAAGATGGTTATAGCAGGCTTTGGAGGGTAGCCAACAAGAGGAGGTATAGACATGAATAGCTAAAAGAACTTTATTAGCCACCTATATATGCCCAGTGATTGAGAGAAATCAATTTGTCTAAGCCAATAGTTTGGATTTGAATTGGTTAAAAACCATCTCTACATATCCTTCTAGGAAAATCCTACCCCAAAGGGAATACCAAGATACCAAGAAATGGCTCCATATTTAATTTGTTTCCATTCTTTAGGAATCCATGGTGTGTTAGGACTTGTCATCCAAAAGTTTGGATATATTTGATGTTGTGATGGTTAAAAAACTATATAAAGATATAAATACTCTTAATATCTATCAAAAAGATGTCCTTTTTATTCATGAATTTTATAATATGAATAATCAAAAGAATAATAAGAAAATAAGAAACGACTAGTTTGTACAACAAAGTCAAAAAAATATTTATTTTAACATTTAATTATAATTGAGTAATAAATTTCAAAAAAATTATAGATCAATTTAATATAAAAAATATTATAAATCATTATCATTATGGTTATGTACATGATAATTGTGAGACATTGACAACAATTGGAAGACAAGAGTGTATTTATAAGATATTATATACATTATTTTATCAATATTATCTATAAATTGAATTATTATCAAAAAAATATCATCTTATTTTAAAACCTTTAACACAATCTTAATATAGTATAATATAATGAGATTAAATATTAAAATAAGTATTGTATATAATTTAAAATGTGGTAATTACAAAATTAATTATGGTATAAGATCTTTTATATACATTAAAAAAAAAGTAAAATTTTAATTAGACTAAACCTTAAAATCTTAAAAAGAGATGAAAATAATACATGTAAATAGAGATACAAGTAATTGAGATAAAGAAAATAGAAATGCCAGAAAGTATTAGGGACCATATATCTAACTTAGGAGGGTTCTCAACTATGTTCATTTTCACTAGTTGAAGTACATGAATTTGACATTGGACCAATTATAAGTTAGATGATCAAAATGTTTTGATATGTTAAACTAAGCCATTATAGTGTTCTAGTCCTTAGACACTTTTCTCTTGGATCATTCTATCCACTATTGATTTTTATCTTTAGGATTTGCAAAATTTGTTTGTCTGTGTTTTGTATCTACACATGAAATCATTGGTGTTAAGAAGCACTTTTGAGGATTGTTATAGATAGAAGACACATTAACTTTATTCATAGCAATTAAATTTTATAGTTGATATAACGAGATTGAATATATATCAAACAAATAATGCAAATGTTGGTGCAACTAAGATTAAGTAAACTTAGTCAAGTATGACTAACTACATGTGCTTTTGTGTTATGAGTTGAAAATAATCTAAGACAATGTCCTTAAATACATGTCCTAGACATACAAAAAGGGGCCTTTGACATACAAGTCAATGGGTATATGTCACATTTGTAGAAAGTTGAGCTCAAAAGGTAAGAAATTTAAAATTTTAAAATGAAGGACTAAACCATAGATGTAGTTTTGTCCTAGAGAAATAATTGAGGAAACATAATCCAAGGAGGTAGCACCCTATAGAAATAGACTAATCATGTTTTGCAATAATAAATTTGGCATATCAAAATGATGTTTAAAATCTGAATTAACTAGTAAACAAAGCAAAAAATATTAAAATCATAAATTTGTAACATTTACTCAAAATGACAAAAAGAAAAATAAAGATGTAAAGTATGCACCTTTATCCTCTACAATATTAAAAAAATATGAAAATAAAGTTAATTAATTTTATTAAACCTTTAGATGAAATAGAAATGGCGCAAGGTGGCAAAGGGGAGCGGAAATTTGCAGAAACAAAAAAGAGTCGATGGGGATATATGGAGGAGGATTTCCATCCAGGAGAGAAGGCGGATGAGGATGGAAAACTGTAGTAGGCAGATCACATCCCACAGTGGATGTTTGAAAATGGAACCTAGGTGGATAAGTGCCACCCACACATTTGCAAGATGGAGAATCAGGAAAGGTGGGACTGCAACCAGAGAAGAAGACTTCAAGGCGAAGGTGAAAGGTGGGTTCCTGGGAAAGAATGGAATGCAGTAGGGTGTCCAGAGAATAAGGATAAATGGAGCGCACGAGATTCAAGGAATGGGTGGTTATGGGAAAAAGGACACCATGGAAAACCATTGGACTTCAACTAGTGTCATAAGGGAAGTGGCACTCATAAGCGCACCAGCAAAGTCTAGAAATTGAAAGGCTCAAGAAACCCTAACCTGGAGAATGAAAGGAAAACGAGCCAACAAAATGGAGAAGAATTTGAATTTGGAAGAAGAATGAACCAAAGAGATCAAGAGTTGTTCAGAAGGAAAGCGAATAGGAAGAAATTCCAAAAAAAAGGGAAAGGAGTGAATGAGGGTGATAGTTTGCGACTGTGGGGAAGCAAGTTATACCAAATTCCTTTTGAAGCAATCGAACCAAGAGTGACCAAATTGATGGATAGAGATTTTTTTTCCAAGTGGAGTGGCACGGGGTGCCCTAGAGAGGAGATCAAAGCTTGATGGTGAAACAATTTCAAGGACCAGGTAAGCATCCATCATCTACCAAATTCTTTCTTTCTTATAGAATGTGTAGATCAACAATTAAAGCAGAAAATAGTAGATGGGAAACCTCTATTTCTGAATGGTCATATTTTCCACTGCCTAAACTGGAGATCAAATTTGGATCCTTGGAATTACACAATAAAACAAATCCCTACCTAGATTAAATTGGTGGATCTTTCCTCAAAATTTTGGAATGTGGAGGGTGAGAATAGGTGATGCCCTAGGAGTGTGCCTAAGGGTAGATGAGGGCTTCTTAAATGGAAAAGATGGTGTAGAAGCCTACATCCTAGTATAAATAGATGAAGGGGTTGGAATCTAAAAATAATAATTTTTTTTGACAAAGTATGGAAGTTGGCAACAAGAAATAGAGGTGTGGGAAGGAACAGGGCCCAAAAAGTGCCTCTTTAGAGAAGAATTCTAGGAATGCACCTCTAACAAGGGAAAAGGGATCAGTGAAAGTGAGAAGGATTTGGAAGAAATAGGGGATAGAATATCCCAAGGAGAGACAACTCAAACCCTGGAAGACTCAACCCAGAACGAATGGATAGATCCTAAGAGGAAAAAGTTTGAAGGAGAAATTCAGAATAGTAGTAAGGCATCCCTCCCAATGAAGACACACTAGGTGGTTGGGGCCTCCTAGGCAGAAAATCCCTTAATGCTCTCCTGGGAGATAGAAAGGAACTCCAAAATGACATCAATTCTCAGCTTTGGGAATTGACCAAGGAAATAATTAGTGTAGAGAGGGGATCCCTGGAGATAGGAGAAGAGGTAGTAAAGGGAATACAGAGCAACAAAAAAGATGATGAATAATATCACCAAGAGGAAGAAGGAAATTATTCATAGTTCAAGGAAGAAGAGAGTGACCAATACTCAGAAGGAGAAGAAGAACTCTAGGAGGAGGAAAAGGAGGGAGAGTTGTTTGAAGAAAGGTTGCTTGAGTAGTCCAAATCAAAGATAAACAAACCAAACATAAAAAGAAAACCAAAAGGGGTCAACAAACAAACAAAGCTAAGCTACAAATTGCAGGCAATGCTTCAGGATAGAGAAAATTGATAACTAGGAAGGATGTCCTCCTTCCTAGGGCTGAATTAGGATAATAACATGGAATTTCAAGAGAATTAATTCCCCTAACAAATGGAGCATGGTCAAGCACCAAATTGACCAATCAAAAGTGGACATAGTTCTAATCCAGGATCCGAAATGGAGTAAGGAGGAAGGAAGGAAGAGATTGAGCAACTGGAGACAATGGAAAGGCCAATTCAAGGAGGCTACAAGAGCGTTTGGTGGCTTGGGAGTCTTATGGAATCCTCTAATAGTAGATGGGGACATGGAAAAAGAAGATGACAATTGGTAGCTGATAAAATTCAAGGGACTGAAGAGGCATGAAATATTCTTCATCATCAATGTATATGGCCCAATAACCACTGTGGAAAAAAGAAAAGTGTGGAATAAAATAACAACTAAATTGGAAAATTGGAAAAATGAGAGAGGGATAGTAGTAGGGGATTTCAATGCAACCTTGAATAATGAGGGGAAGCAAGGAGGTTTGGGAAGATCAACAACCATTCAAAGAGATTTGCAAGAATTTGTAGATGGAAATTAGTTAAAGGACCTGCATACCAAAAATGGAACCTTCACATGGTCTAACAAAAGGAAGGGCTTCACCAACATAGCAGAAAGGTTGGATAGATTTTTTGCTATGGGGAGACTAGGGAGAGGCAACACCCACTCAGGAAGCCCACATCCCACCTTTCATAGGGTTAGACCATTTCCCTGTTTTGCTTCCATTTGGGCCGAATGACCCCCCTAAAGGATGTCCATTCAAGTTCAAAAATATGTGGCTAAGAGATGAACACCTGTCGAAGCTAATAGAGGGATGGTGGCATGAGATTAAGTTTGAAGACAAATCAAATCTATTCAAGATAAACAAAAAACTAGGATACATCAAGAACAAGCTCAAAGAATGGAAAAAGTCTCATTTCAAGAAAAATTTCTAGGAGAAAGAGAGATTAGATCCCTGAATGAGAATATAATAGATAAAGGAATGGATGCAGTAGATTTTGAGAATGAAAAATGTCTGAAAGAAGAATTGGTAGAAATTCTGAAGAGGGAAGAATTCTTCTGGTCACAGAAATCAAGAGAAACTTGATTGAAAGAGGGGGATAGGAACACCAAGTACTTCCACAAAACAACAATCTCCAACCAAAGTAGGAACAGGATTGCAAAAATCAAGAAGGTAAAAGGGGAAGTAACACAATCTATTGAGGAGGTGAACAAGGAGGTGGTCAAATTCTTTGAAGATATTCTGAACAAAGAAATCTAGGAGAATAGAGCGACAAGGGAAAGACTATTGAACTCAATCCCCACAACCATAAAAGGAAGAGCAGAATAGGAAGCTATATCAGAAGGTTACTTTGGAGGAAGTCAAGGAAGCAGTTTTCTAGATGAATCCAGACAAGGCTCCAAGTCCTGATGGATTCCCAATAGGTTTCTTTCAAAAATTTTGGGATATAGTTGGGAAAGATCTATGGGTGGTAGTGGAAGAATCAAGGAGAAAAATTACAATGTTGGGAGCATTAAATCACACATTTTTTGCCCTAATTCCCAAGAAAAAAGACCCTCAAACGACGAGCAACTTCAGACCAATTGCACTATGCAATACGGTGTATAAGGTGGTCACCAAAATAATAGCAAACAGACTCAAGGAAGTCTTGAATGAGGTCATATCAAAAGAATAGAGTGGATTTATTCCAGGGAGGTCAATAGTAGAAGGAATAATCATCACTCATGAAACCATACACTCAACCAGGAAGAATAAAGATGCTTGCATGGTGCTAAAATTAGATATCCTTAAAGCTTATGATATGGTAGATAGACAATTTCTCCTGGAGGTGTTGGGGAAATTTGGATTTGAAGAAAATTGGATTAACTGGATAAAAATTTCTATCTCAACAACCAATTTTTTTGTACTATTGAAGGGGTCTGCACATGGATTATTTCCTTCTGCAAGGGAACTAAGACAAGGTGATCCCCTCTCCCCCTTCTTGTTCATAATCATGGAAGAGGTACTGGGGAGAGGGATTCAACAGTTGAGAAGGGAAGGAAAATGGGTGGGAGTTCATGTGGAAAACGGTATAGAACCCACAACACACCTACAATTTGCAGATGACACTGTTATGATGGGTGAGGCTAGCAGAAGAGAAGCAAGGGTAATCAAGAAATTTTTGGATGATTATTGTAGTGGATCAGGACAGAGCATCAATTGGGGAAAGTCAAAGGTATTCTTCCTAAACACTCAACCAATTCTACAAACGGATCTAGCCAAAATATTGAACCTCAAAAGTAGCAACACTACCAGGACGTTTCTTGGAGATGCCATTGTTTGCAGGGATAAACAAAAAGTGTTATTGGGAGAACTTGGTAAACACCTGCAAGAAAAAACTGGGAACTTGGAAAGGTATGTGGTTGTCCTTAATAGGAAGATTATTAATGGTTAAATCAGTGTTGTCACCCATACCGGTGTATTCAATGTCATGTTTAAAGCTACCTATGGTAATGGAAGATTCCCTGACCCAAATTTTCAGGAAGTTATTTTGGAATGGAATAGGGGAACAAAAAAAATTCTCTCTACTGGCTTGGAAAAAGGTATGTACACCCAAAGAGGTTGGTGGGGCTGAGATCAAACAACTATTGCTAATGAGCCAAGCCATGGGGGCCAAACTGGTATGGGACCTTCACACAAAAGGTGAACAAAAGTGGGTTAGAATTATGAGAAGAAAGTATCTAGATTCAGATGAACTAGCTTGAATCCTTACCGCAATAAACCCACCAAGAGGTTCTACAATCTAGAACTTCATTTTGGAATGTAGAGACATTATATCTAAGCATGTAACTTGGGAGATCAGAGATGGAAACAGTGCGTCCTTTTGGAACGATTCATGGTGTGGGAAACCCTCCATCAACAACTCTCTGGGATTGAAAGAAATCAAGGAGGAAACAACAAGACTATGGTGGAACAAAGTTTCTAACTATGGCAGGATAACTAACAATTAGGGGACCCTCAACTAGAGCTGGAATGATCTTCAAACCATCAATGCACCACAAGCACATAAAGAGGCATTAACAGAAATCCTCAAAGGTAGACGCTTTGTCTCATCCAATGAAAAGGACATAATCAGATGGTGTGGGTCTTCCACAAGAACATACAAAGTGAAATTTGGATATAAAATCAAAGAAATGGCCATGGCAAGACAAGACTAGCCATGCAAGTTGATATGGGGAAAAAATTGCCCCCCAAAGTAGGAGTTTTTGCATGGATGGCGATCCAAAAAAGAATTATCACAAAGGATAGACTAGTAACCTTTGGTGTTCAAGGACCGAGAAGATGCTCAATGTGCAAAGAGAATGAAGAATCTGTAGATAATCTTCTTATGACATGCCCGTATGCAACTAAATGTTGGAATAGAATCAAAGATAAATTAAATCTGCAATGTCCTATGCCAACAAACCTAGTATCCTAGTTCAAAATGTGGCCCCAAGGAGGTAACAAAATAGTTTTTGGCAGAATTTGGCAAATCACTCCATCCATTGTAATATGGGAAATATGGAAGGAAGGAAACAGAAAGATCTTTCAAGGGAAGGAGATGAACAAAGATAGGTTTTAGGATAAAATTGAAAGGACCATAGTAGAACTAGTCAATGAAGATGCTCAGTGCAAAGTAGGAAAATAGAAGAAGTTTACAAATTGGGATGACAGCCTAATGAAAAAATTTGTTGGATTGAAGCCACCACTATTTAGTGGAAATGACATGGCGTAGTCATCAAAGTCAAAGAGAGCAGAAGTAAAATGGAAGGTACCGAAAGAAGGTTGGACCAAAATAAATTTTGATGGAGATGCTCATGGGAACCCAGGGCCAGAAGGAGCTGGTTGTATTGCAAGGGATGTTCAGGGAAAGACACTAGCAGAAAAATCTACTTCATTGGGAATATGCACGAATAATGAAGTAGAATTTAGAGCAGCTGCCATCGGATTACAACTGGGTCTAGACTTGGGTGTGAAGCTAGTACATTTGGAAGGGGACTCACTCATCACAATCAACACCATTTGTAGAGGCAACACTTTGAATTGGAAACTCAACCACTTGTTGTAGAGCATCAAACATCTGGTAAGCAAATTTGAGGCCTTTCAAATAAGCCACATCTACCAGGAAGGTAATGACAAGGCAAATGAGCTAGCAAAAAAGGTTGCAGAAAGTAACATGTAGGTGGAGGCAGGGATAAAGCCAAAATCAGAGAAAAAGGCAATGGAAATACCGTAACATCCAGTAGCTGAAGAAGCATATAATAAAATAAGGACAAAATCTAAGAAAATTAGATTGACAAGACATGATCCATCAATAGAAGGGGAGGAGCAAGATAGGCGAGCAAGTCCCAAGGAAAAGGAAATGACTGATGTCTAGCTCAATACCTTGCATTTATTTTGTTTCATAGCAATAACAAGGTGGTGGCGAGCAAACAGGCTTCAAAGGGAAAGACCTCTGAAAAGCTTGTAATGAGGAAGTAATGCTTTTGTAGTTAAAAGGCCTCGACTAGCGTTAGCTCAAACAAAATGCAATAGTGCCATTCTCAGAAGAAAGGAGAGAGCGGAAGGAGCTGTACAAATTAGTTCAAGTCTGAGCATCAAAGAGGTGGTGTGAGCAGTGATAACAGTTCCAATGGAGACCCCACTATACCTGAACACAACGAAGCAACAACAATCCTTTACGAGTGAAATTATGGACAAAAGATTGCAGGGGTTGTTGGCTTCCTCTCACCCATTGGTCCTCTGGGTGACCAAGAAAATTTTGGGTCTAGAATTCTTGAGGGCCTATCATAGATTTAGGTCAAATTCGAAAATCCCGGCCATGTTCCTAGTTGTGCTCCTACACATGGGTGTGTCAAAGGAAAATGGGAAGAAACTCATGCAGATGGTGTTCGTCCACACCTGATTGGGAGACATTGATGTGACTTGAGACAATGTGGACAAAAATAAGCAAATCCCAATGCCCCAAAATTATTACATGATTTGCATGAATAGAAGGGAAGTCATGAAATTCCCCCTGATTCGAACCATTGACCCAAAAAGGTTCGAGAAGTTGTGGGACGAGCGAGAAAGGAACATCTTCTTCTTGTTAGAATTGTGAAACAAGCACAAAACCACAAGTCACGGGATCAAACACAAACAAAGACACCTTCCACGCAAGAGATTTGCAAACAAATATATGCAATTAACTTCAACAAGAAAAAGCTATAGAAGAGAGAAATTTTTCAAGAAGATATGAAAGCTACAAATATTCTCCTGTTAATAATTACAATTAGATCAATCCTTATAAAAGGAGATCAAAAAACCCTAAAGTGAAACCTAAAAGGGAAACCCTAGTGTGCACACTTAATAATTAATAAATAATGTGCCTAAGTTTAGTTTAAGTAACTAAAGTGATAAGTGACTTAATTAATTAACCAATATGATTAAATTAATTAAGTGAAATAACTTATTACTCTAACACCCCTCTTAAGATGAACTTAGGAAGTAACTAAAACACTAAGGAAAAGATGCATGAAAGCAAAGATCGTTCTTGACAACAAGGCCAAGTAAGGTACCCATGTACAAATACAAGATCTCTATAAAGAAGAGAAATAGAGAAAACCTCGTGGGAAAAACTCTACTCCAAGAAGAGATGAAATGCGAATGAAGGACTAAAAAGCCTCCAAATTAAGGAAATGTCCTGAAAAATAGGAACATGTAGAACACCACAGAAGCATGAAGAAGTTGCAAACACTATCAAAGAATGACTCCTGAAATGCTGAAAAAAGAACCTCCACTGAAACATATGATGATTAGGATCAAGTAGACAAGAATCTGTATGAGTGCCCCCAATGACACTACTCGAGTCAGATGGAAAAAAAAGGCAAACACCTGGTACTCAAAGATACAGATGGTAAAGGTACCAAAAGTCTGAAGAACTAATCATAAAAAAATGGAAGGTCGCCTCCAGAAATAGGAATGCAAGAGTGTCCATATTGTAAGTGATCCATCTCACCAAAATGCATGGGTAACCAGCTGTTGCATCTGCCTAGTACATAGGAACAAATATTGTATACATAGCTCACTCCAATGAAACCAAAGAAGCATTAACACCAATAGTAGAAACCCCCCCATAATGCTGACAAGGGAGAGGTGTGACAGGTACACTGAAACGGAATGTCAGAAAGTAGTGCATGAAGAGGAACCAAGAGCATCTGAAGGTGCAAACATGAAAGTACAAGTTGATAGAAAGGATGTGAAAACAAAAGTCACATAGGCATGAGAAAGGTATGAAGGAAAACTATGGCAAACATCAACCCCCATGGCACTTTATATCATAGTGCGGGTACAACAAGGCACAAAGTGATGTGCAAGAATCCCATAATACATGTACAATAGTGTGGCACTTTATCTCAGTGCATTTACAAAAGAGAACATGCATGAAAAAGATGTCTACAAGGTACAAATAGGACTGAAAACTGGAAATACATATAGAATAGCCAAAAACGAGTCATCCCACGTAAATGAAAAGTTTCTAGGAGCTAAAATGTCCAAGTAATTCAGCAAAGTGCGAAAACACAAAAATCTGAATAAAATGTACCTAGAGAACAATCTAGAAAAATTGCATAGATGGAACTGAAGACCTCTGAAAGACAGTTCCAACACCACTGAGATCACGAAAAAATGGAGAAACTGGTCAAAAGTTATGAGCTTGGGACTAAAACAACTCATTTGAGTTCAATAGGCTGTAGAATGCACCAATAGAAAAATGAAGTGGTAAGACCCACACCACAAGAAGTTGATGAAACTAGCTTTCCGACAATATCTCATTTTCCAAAAAACGATATCGTATGCCCAAGTTACTGCCTTTGGAAGAAAACAACTCCAAAGGGGAAAAAACCAGTGCTAGATTAAGTTTGATTTTCAAATGACCGTCGTAGCAAAAACATTAGGTTAAATTTGACGGCCAAACGACCATCATCGCATTTGCACAGGTGGGCTTTTATAGAAAAAAATATTTTTTATGTAAAAAAAAAGAAAAAAAAATTTACAATGATAATTTTTTTATATATTTTTTTTTAAAAAAAAATTGTGGTTAGGGGTGGGCCGGAGCCCACACCCCTCCCACCATCGTCTATGGTACTAAGGCCACCACCAGTGGCTTTAAGCTGTCGAACGGCGGTCTCAAAGCAGCCAGATGACGGGCTTAAAAGCCATCGCCGATGGCAGGATGCCAACAAGGGTTTGCATAGGGCCCGCAGGACTTGCAGATGCAGGTAGTTGTGGGTACCTTAATAAATGTGCCCTGAACTTTTAAAATAAACGCTCCAGCTCTTTTTAAAAAATATTTTTAATGTATATTTTTTTTGGAAAAAAAAAAGCATGGAAAAAAAGAAAATTTTGACGAATTTTTTTTCAATACCTTGGAATGCATGTAGGTGAGGCAGTACGGGTCTGAAGATAAAAAATTTTTGCCTCAGAGGTCAACTAGACCAAATATAGGCTAGTTTATAGTTGATCTTTAGGTTTTTAGCCGCTCCGGACGCAACGGTGAGGTCCATTTGGGCTCAAAATGCTTCGAAAAATCGAGCACCCCTTGGATCTAGCAAAAGAAGCCCTTTCTTCAAACCCTCACAGATCTAACAAACAAAAGCCAAATTTGATAAAACAAAGGTCAATCTTGACTATTCTGGCAGCTCTGGATTCAATGAAGAGGTTTGATTCATGCTAAAATTCTTCAAAAACCACCCTCCAAAATTTGCAAAGAAAGCAAAGTGGATTCAGATCTAAATCTTGCAACCCTTGTTAAAGAAGAAAACCTCATAAATCGAGAAGGGGTTCGCTGAATCTATGCTCTGATACCATGTTAGAATTGTGAAACAAGCACAAAACCACGAGCCACAAGATAAAACACAGACACCTTCCATGCAAGAGATCTGCAAACAAATATATGCAATTAACTTCAACAAGAAAAAGCTACAGAAGAGAAATTTCAAGAAGATATGAAAGCTACAAATATTCTCCCATTAATAATTACAATAAGATCAATCCTTATAAAAGGAGATCAAGAAACCCTAAAGTGAAACATAAAAGGGAAACCCTAAAGTGTGCACACTTAATAATTAATAAAGTGCCTAAGTTTAGCTTAAGTAACTAAAGTGATAAGTGTCTTAATTAATTAACCAATATGATTAAATTAATTAAGTGAAATAACTTATTACTTCTTACTCATAACGGCCAAATTGGTGAAAAACCTCCCACGTGGTTGGGCAATGAGGTATGTGGAGGATGAAGGGCTTGCAGAAAAGATTGTGGCAGGGGACGATGATGACTGAAAACTTTGGTACGGGAGAAGAATGGCGCAATGATGACAACGGGGACCCTGAGGAAAAAATAAAAGGTTTGGCACACCAGAACTGCAAAGCGGACTACCCAGTGGTTGCAAACTACATAGCCTACATGAAGAGGACAGAGTCAGATGACGATGAGGCTTGAATAAGGTCGATCTGGTAAAGGCTCTCCTATGTTATTGTCATAATAATAGTAAGTAGGGTTTAGTCTATAGAATATAGGAGTCAGTCCCGGGGTAGCTGGTGTTGCCTATGTCTGAAATCAGACCATTTTGTAATGGAAAATGTGAATATACAGTATTACTAGGAAGGATAGGGTGGCTACTGTGAAGGCCATTTTGTCAAAAAAGGTATGCAAGGAAGCGTTTTTGTGTTTGGAACTCATGTAAACTCAATCTTTTGAAGAAATACAGGGAGATGCCCCTTAACAACAATTTAACTAGCAAAGAAAAAAATAATAATTAATTTTGTAATAATAATAATAATAATAATAATAATAATAATGACTAGCATAACACTTGATAAGGGGCTTGATATAGTTTGAAGTTATATGCCAACTTAAATAAAAAATAATTGTATATATATATGAGTGGGCAACCAAATGATCACTTATGCATCCATTGCAAGCACTTAAGTGTGAGCCTTTGAAGAGTCAAGGAATAATAACAAATGGTAACTACTTCTTGCAAGTGGTGCCCTTAGCTAGTTTTCAATGACAAAGGAAGGGTTTATTTGGTGGTCTATGATGGCCTTGAATTCAAACTACAGTTGGGGCAAAGGCAAGAAGTAAGCAAGGATAGAATCTAATATTGTGGTAAAGGAGCAGGTTGAAGGAGGAAGAGTCAATGACACCAAAGTTGTTAAGGATTTTGTTGAATATATTGTAAGAGAGATATTCAACTTGACACTACGAATATGGGTGCTTTGGATATGAATGTTAGCTAAAGAAATGGTTGGTACTTGTGTGTGGAATTTAGGGGTGATGATGGACCTCCTTCTAGATCCTAGACCTTGAATTGAATAGAAGGATGTGTTTGGCATGAATCTTTTAGTTGTGCTTCCATGCTATCGATTGTTGTTGGGTTTTATTTACTTCATGAGGACATAAAGAGGTTGTGGACTAGAATAAGACTTTCTTTAACTATCACACCCTAAAGGAGGAATATGCCAAGCTTTAATGAGAACTAGAGGAAATTATTAAGATCTAAATGTAAAACCATCCTCAATGTCAATGGGTCCTTGGTCTATTAGTGAAGTTGAATGGTTTTGAATAGTTTTGAATGAGCCTATCAAGGACCAAGACTTGTTGAGTGAAGGTCGTAATGCGATAAAGCTAAATGGATACCCTCAATCCTTGGCTCTCAGATGAAGAAGCACCAACTCAAAGCTCATACTCATGTATCAAATAGCTAAACAATTATGTGAGTTTGATGTAAAAATTCTCCAACAAAACAAAATAAAAAACTCACACAAACTAATGTTATCATAATGCTAAAGAATGCTTCCTCAAATGAACATGTTGAAAAGGAACTCAACAAATGTAAAAAATCTAATGGCTGTTTGGAGGGGCTGCATAATTTGCCCTCACCCTCTTTCCTTTGAAGATTGAAGTTATGATGAATATGAACCATATCTACTACCTAAATAAATAGGTTTTATTTAACTCTTAAGAAAAAAATAATTTTTATTTTTATATTTATTTTTTTAACCTGGTAAGTAATTTTTATTTAACTGTTAACAACAGAATAAATCAGATCTGGTAAACTCTATATTACCAGAATCCCATACTTGAATGCTATTTTTCTACGAAACCTAAATTTCTAACCCAAATTATACTTCAAAAATCCTAAATCAGATAAATAAATAGGTTTTATTTAACTCTTAAGAAAAAAATAATTTTTATTTTTTTTATTTTTTTTGAACCTGGTAAGTAATTTTTATTTAACTGTTAACAACAGAATAAATCAGATCTGGTAAACTCTATATTACCAGAATCCCATACTTAAATGCTATTTTTCTACGAAACCTAAATCTCTAACCCAAATTATACTTCAAAAAAACGAATGATTAAATGCTATTTTTCTACGAAACCTAAATCTGTAAACCAAATTATACTTCAAAAAAACGAATGATTAGGTAGTGCGAGACATTGACAATAAAGGAGACAATACGGACTTGAGGTTTTTTTTTTTTTTTTTAATTGAAAAATGCTGGACTTAAGGTTTTGTCAACGATCTTTCACTTGTATATTGAGTGTCCCACATTCCAAAAAGCAAAAACCGCTATTGAAACTTAAGGGATCATTTTGAAATTGATAATCCGGAACCACCTATAATTGGTGAGCGCATAATTATAGACCATCTACAAATCTATTTACAAAATTTACCTTCAGTACACTGCACACCAAGGACTTTGTCAGAGCCCCCAGAAGTTGACACTGTCATTTCAAACTCAATGTCCATAAATGGTAAAGGATCAACCATCCACTTGGATATCTTTTATAAACTAAGACAAAAAATATGGCGTAAAAAATATCCTGGGTTTTTTTTTGCCATAAACAATATTAAGACTGCTGCATTTAGTACCATGCAGAGATCTATGCCTATATAGATATATACAGTTAACCAGCTCTATACAAAAGGTGAAGGCCAGCAATTTTTAGGTCAGAGACCATCACAGTAGCCTCCAAAAGATATTTGAGCTCTGACTACAGGAACTCCTCCTATTCCTATTTTAGCTGCAGAAAGCGCCTCATTCAATCGAGCTGCCTGGCTCATCAATTTGCCAATCTTCTGCACATTAAAACAAAACATATTTCAATGTTAAAATTATTCAAAAAAATATAGGTAAATTATGTTTTGAAATATTACTTTTAAATATTATTTGATTAAATATTCAAATAATTAAAACAATTTTACACCTAATAATTATTCTATTTCGATTAACCAAAATTTATAACAACAGCCATAAAAGACAATATACAGAGTGGCAGTGGCAGGACTCGTGAATGCTTAATAATTTCCTCTATACAAAAGTACTACAAAAACATCATCAACTTTAAATCAGAGACAACTCTTAACAGTAAATGACTTCCTCTGTACAGGGCACCCATTAATATTAAATGGTGTCCTTTGGTTTCCCTGGTACTAAATGGCTTCAGCTTTAAACAGTAAATGATTTCCCTGTACAGGGGACCCATTAATATTAAATGGTGTCCTTTGGTTCCCCTGGACAAGTTGATACTAAATGGCTTCCTCTGCGCAGAGGTACTACTAGAAAGTGATTATCAATTAAAATTCAAGATATGATCAACTTTGAATTGCAGCATCCATTAAGGTGATGGACTCTAATTTAAAGTATCAATGAGATAAACAACTTTGAAAAAAAGACTATAGTAAGTAACAATTCTGTACTATATACTAACCGTAAACAGTTGTTGAAGAGAAATATATTATCAGACTGTTTTCAGAGTTTACTAAGAATGAAAGACGGAGATTTTTTAAATACACTGTACAAATTTTATTTTATGATCTATCGTTAAATTAGAAAATATAGAATTTTCACAGTACATAATATCAATATAGTAATATTTTGGATTTTAACTGTGTAATATTTTTTACCATCAACATTTTGGATCATATTCTATGATCCACCATCAGAATGGGTCAGCAACAGAAAAAAGAATGATCTGAAACATTGATTATAAAAAATGTTACACAATCAAACTCCAAAAATATACAATATTGCCATACTAATATTTTTCACATAAATGATAGGTTAAATTGTATAAATCTTAATAATTGATTACACAGTACGATCCTTACAGTCTATTAAAATCAATGAAAAAAAACTCAGTCACATTGAGAAGCATTTCAAGCCGACTCAGAGCCTGTTTAAGTAGACCCAACAATGAAGGTACCAAACAGAATAATCCAGAAGCATTTCAAGCTATATGATGTACTGTAGAAATTTTATAAGATTAATCTTCTATATGCTTTTCCAAAAACCTTTGTTCTTAAAATTAAAAAGCAGTTTTAAACTATCTAATAAAATTAAAAACAAGATAGATGTTCTCAAACTTTTTAAGAAAATATAAAACACAATAAAGTGTTTTTAAAATTGCTTTTACAATTATACACCTAAATTTAAAATAGAAACTAAAACAATTATATAAATTAAATGAATATTAATATATTGGTGAAGTTGCTTTAAAACAAATTACTATAGATCAATTCTTGCAAATTTGGCCGAATAGATTCTGGTCGATCTAAACAGTAAATGGATGGAAATGGATGTTCCTGCATCATTTTCAAGAAAACCTAAGGAGATCTGAACTAGTGAGATCTAAGATCCGAACGAATGAGATCTAAGATCCGATCTAATGAGATCTAAAAAATATTTAAAAGTCTATTTAAGCAGGCCTGAGCATAAACCAATTTAAAGACCACTTGAGCCTGTGTTACTGCCTGAGAGATCCTACAACTCAACTAGGCCTAACAGACTATTAATTTTTTATATATATTTAAAGTCTATTTAGGCCAGGCTAGGCTAAATATAACCCTAATCCAGGCCTAATTGCAGCAGATCGAAAAACTCTGATGAATTTTGCCTGAATAAATATCTCTACTTAAATCAATTAGGGAAAAAAAAATGAGAATTTGAACCAAATCTTTAAAAAGAGGGGGAAAAAGAAAAAAGCTGACTTACTCTGTTGTCTCCATAAACTTGAAAGCGAACTAAGCCTTGATTTCGATTCTTATTCTGATTACCCTTCCGAAGATAAAATCTCCTACCCAAAATGACCAAGCCCATCACTGCAGCCGCCATCCCAAACGAAGAAAGCACTCCAACATTCTTAGTCCAAATCCCCAACTGATTTATAAAATTCACCTTCCCTCCTTTGCACTTGGCAGGCTCAACCTTACAACAGTTCACTCGGGGAGAAGAAGGGCGGCTCAATCGCGGAGAACTGGGACAGGAACTAATCTTCTCCACTGCAACAATTTTCAAACCCTCTTCTTCGCCCTTGACGGGCTTCCATGAATTAAAAGACGAGTCTACTCTAAACAGGGCCAATTCTGTCACCACAAGCGGCCTAAAGATGCACAAGCCCTCGATCACACCAGATCCCAAGGAACCAGTCGTTAAGGCTCCCAAATTCTCCTCCACTTCTTTCGCCTCCAGCAACGATCCCGAACTCTCTTCTTCCTCTTTCCCCACAATTGTCTCCTCCGAAGAATGCAAAGCCTCCGCAGGGTTTCCATCCCGCAAATCATCCTCAACCACAGCAGAAGACAATTGCCCTGAGAAATTCTCTTCCAAATTAAATTCCGACGAGGGGCAGGCGAAATAATCCGCATCTATAAAATTCCCCAACTCAATTTGCACTGAGAAGCGGTTTTCTAGATCCTCTTCATCCTCCCCGCGAATCGAACTCGGGGCAGAATTAAATTCAAGCACCTCCCACTCATCGCTGCTGCCGTTGTGGTTGGCGCGGTCGACATACTCCTGACACCCCATGATTTTTTCTCCCCCTTTCCTTCCTTCGCTTTGAGTGAGTCTGTCTGTCAGCTCACAATTGCACAGGAATTCTGCTTGAGCGCGCAATTGCAGCGGTATTGTTAAAAAGGGGATTATGAAATATATTACGATTGGGTGTGATTTGGATAAAACTCGAGCGATTAGATTAGCCCAAATCAGCACTTTACGTCACGTCAACTTCGTACGGGAAGAGACGTGCTAACAGCTGTCTGCCACGTGGAAACATGCTGGAGCGGCAACTCTGACCCTTATTTTCAATGTTCTGCACGTAACGGCCGCCCTCTTCCTTCACTTATCATCTTTGCTTTATTTTACAGCTTTTTTTTTTGTCGTATAAAGAGAAAAAAGCGTGCTGATTGGCTTAGATTCTTTATCTCTTGCTCTAGTTTTACTTCTCCTTATGCATTTCAGAAGTACAGGCGGTTGCCGAAAGTGGTCGCCCAAGACCATGTTGCATGCACTTTGTCTCAGAATAATAATTGATATAAACTATTGTCAAAGATTTAATATATTAGGCCTAATGGTTATTTTAAAAAAAAATAACAATGTCATTTTTATTCTGTTTTTAAAGTTAAATAAAAATATATTTTATTAAATGGGAGATTTTTTTATATATGGTGTTAGTGTAAATAAAGTTATTTAGGTTAACTTGTTGAATAATTGTAGAAATTGAATAAATAAAATAGGTGTTTGGTTAGAAATTAGATGTAGATATGTTGTGATTGATGGTTAAATGTGATTTGTCAATGGATAAAAAAGATAGGAAAGATTATAAGAATTTCTTGAAATTTGTAAACTCGTTGTTTGTTGTTGTAGGTCACTTTGACAATTGTGAGATCAATTAAATGATTTTAGATGTAACCTGCACAAGGTAGATCTAGTTTGGATGTATAGATTTGACCGTTCTTGTTAATCCCTAACTGTTCATCTTTAGTTTCTTTTTAGTACATGTATCTATTCTATGTTGGATTTACTTTTTTTGAGAATAATAATTGATATAAATTATCATAAAATAGATTTAACATATTAATTATTATTTATAAAAAGCATCCATCATGTTGGATGTTAATGGTGGTTAATGTCATTTTGATTCTTTTAAAAGTTAAATAAAAATATATTTTATTAAAAGGGAGATCAATTTTTTATATATGGTTTTAGGATAAAATGTTAAATAAATACAAAAATTGAATAAATAAAGTAAACCTGTGTTTAGTTGGAGATTAGATGTTGATTTGTTGTGATTTACAGTTAAATGTGATTTGTCAATATGTAGAAAATTAGGAAAGATTAGAAGAATATCTTGAAATTTGTAGACTTGTTGTCTATTATTGTGGATCACTTTTGTAGCTAGTAGATCAATTATATACTTTTAGATTTGAACTACATAAGGTAGATCTAATCTAGATGCATAGATTCAGTCATCTCTATGAATCCCTAATTGTTCGTTTTTGCTTTCTTTTCAATACATGTTTCCCACATAAAAACTTGGTTGTGTGGTTGGGAGTTTGCTAATGTTCAAGAATGCCACCCTCTAGTTAAACCCTAAGGAAATTGACTTGACGAATTTTAGAAATGATCTAAAATAGAAGGAAAGCATGCTTGAGGTGCCCTATATGATAAATGCTTTGATTGAATGCTCCTTGAATTATGATGCAAGTGTAAGGGTTAGTCAATGATCTCTAGGTGTCAAAGACTCTACAAATAAATAAATAGAGTTAATCCTTAAATACAACTCCAAAGGATGTAAATAAAATGTTTCCCACTTTTATTTGATACACAATCCCACTTTTATTTGATACATAACAACTACTCAAAAGGGTTAAATTAGCCCTAAATTTGAACTATGAAATCTAAAATTTCAAGGTTCATTTGCAAAAATCACAAAACCAACCTACATCACTTGTGAAAATCATAAATTTGGCCCTAGAGGTGAGGAATGGATCAAATAAAGGATCAAGATTCGACTCTAGGAGTGAGTACAAATAGAAACCTATATGGTTTGGGTTATGTGCCAACTTTTAGCAAACATTATCACTCATACGTGTTTATCATTGCATTAACAATAACAAGATCAAAGTGAGTCCAAAATGAAATAGAATGGTGTAAGTTATGCAACTTTTAGCATTACAACTATGTTAATGTAGCCCATTAAAAAAATGATTGTTATCCAAAAATATAATAAATGGAATGGTAGAGTTACAAGGGTCACTAAAAATGCTAAAACAAGGAGGGTAGGCAACACGTTTTTTAATATTGAGTAAAGCTCAAATAAAATTACAAATAAGAGAGAACAATATATATCACACAACCAAGAAGGCATGAGTTTTGTTCTATAATTAGTCCAAAATGTTAAAAGAATATAGTTGAGTTTTAAATTTATACCATAACATTGTGAGGATAACAACTCATGATACCTAGATGAATTTAAGAATGAAAGTTGTTAAGGTGGCTCGGTGGCTGTTATTCAGGATTCTTTTCTTGCTCCACCTTTTGTTCTTGGTGCAGAGTTTACAAAAGGATGGTACGGTTGCTTTTTTTTGTTGTTGTGTTAGATTTCTCTTTGAATCCTATGGAGGTGGATTCCTCTCCTATTGAGGTGGAGATGGGAGGTGAAGGTTTCTAGTTTCCTCAGTTGCTAATCCTTTTGAGGTGGATGCTTCTCCTATGGAGGTGGAGGTTGAGGGCGTTGGGGATTTCAGGTTGTGGTGGGATAGATAGTCATGACATCCTCTCCAGTAGAAGGGAACTCTCTCCTTTTGAGGTGGAGATTAAGTAGATTTCTTGGTTTGAAAGGTGTTTTTTGTACTCTATCTTGCCTTATTACTCCCTTATTGAGGTAGTGGAGATTGGGTTGGTCTACCAGGTGGATTGGTGTTGCACGAAAGTTGATGTTTTACAATTTTCTGTTGTGTTTCCCAAAACCCCTATTAAGGTGGGGTGTTTGGTTTTACTAGTTTTGTTGAGAAATAGGGTATTATTGGTATTTTACACCATTATGTTCACTATTTTCCTAGGCTCATATTTGGTTATTCTGAGCGGTTGGTTTGTTGATGCCTGGCTGATTCAGGTTGTGCTCAAGTTCATTGAAGGGTTCAAGGTCCCTATCAAAACCTAGTTTTAAAAGGGTTTAAGGCCCCTTCAAAACATATTTTGTGTAGCTTGTTTCATCTTGTCTTTCTCTTTATGGTTGTTGTTTAGGCCACTGATGGTCTGTGTCTTTTATTTTATGTAGCTCTCTCTTTGTCTAGGTTTCAAGTCCTTGTAAAACCTGTCTGTATTGGGTTTCAAGGCCCCATCAAAACTTGTTTTTCCCATAGTAAAAAATAACTCACAATTACAATAACAAGATACTAATAAGAAATGAATATGGTCAATCCTCCCTAATGAGAGTAGTTTTGTCTTCCATAGAAAAATAGATTTTATTGATATAGTGGACCATATCCTAGTGGATTATGTCTTGATTGTGAAAATTAGATTGAGTCTTCTTCATGCTAAAGGTGCCTCATGATAACAACTAGTAATTTGTTTATGTTTTATTGACTTGCTTCTAATTGAGCAATATGTTCTTTTATAGGTTTCAATTGTTTTACCAACTACTTGTTGAACTTAAGTGCATTTTTCATAAGAGAAGACAATGAGACAATCTAAAATAGGGTCTTATAAAAAATAATAGAATCATTTTTTCCTAATTAGAGCATGAATTAGTAAAGTTGGTTTACATCTTGTTATCTGTAAGTGTTTAGTAGTAACTTATGAATTCATATATCATTATATTTGGTTCATTTCATGTAATACATTATTTCATTCAATAGTGCATCCAAAAATATATAGGGTATGTGCAGAATCATGATGGGCCAAAAAGTGGTGATATGATGGGTATGTGGTTGATGACTTTTTTTTTACCCAAAATTGATGAAATGAAAAGGGTTTTTGAAGGAGATTCTCAGCTTTCCACCAATATAAATTATTCTTTACTTTGAATTTAATAAATAATTATTATTCATTTTCTATTTGAATTACGACTAAAGTCTGATTGATAAACTGATTGAAAAACATTTGTAGCTTTCAAACAATAGATCACATTTTTGAATCTAAAACATGTGTCACATTCTATGCTTCACATACTATAGGATTAAAAAAATGAATTTCATGAAGTTTTGACCAAGTTAAGGTGGTCGACCTAGTTTTATATTTTTTAAATTTGTAATAAAAAGTTCATAATTAATTATTTACTTGGAAAAAAATTACAAAAATAATGCATCATATTGAGACATGAGTCCTCTACTTATTTATAAAATCTTATAAAAAATATTATCATTTTATTGTGGTTAGGGTGGTCAAAGAGACACCTACTTCTTATTTTTTCCTAAAATTTAAGTACTATTGCATTGAAATTTTAAATTTTCACCAAATAGATTTAAAAAAAAACCTAGTAGTTTAGAAACTGCATACAATTTGCTACAAATTCTATTCTTACATATTTTTGAAATAATATAGACAACTTATTCAAACTTTTACATCAAGTTGCCTAACTCTGGTTTTTTTGAATTTTTTGCCACCTAAGGGCCTATTTTTTCCATGATGATCTTGCACATACCTATAGGAGACATCAAGATATCATATTCCTCAATGAAAATTAGTAATATAGGCATTCCTAAAAGATGTGCTTCACATGCTCAAGAAGATTATAATATGTATACTTGTAAGGTTAATCTTGAAGGAATTTCTTGTTATATTACCACACAACATCTTAATATCTATAAGTGTTTAATAATAACTTATGGACTCATATATAACATTTTTTACGTTACAATTTCAAGTAATATATCCTTCCATCCAGGAAAACATCCAAAAATAGTCGTGAGACATTAACATATCACATTCTAATTCAACATAAATTAGAGAAATATAATTCCCAAAAGATGTTCTTCACATGCTCAAGAAGATTAAAATATGTATATTTGGAAGGTTGAGCTCAAAAAAGTATTTCGTTACACTACCACATGAATGTTTGAAATAGAACAATGCACAAGCTAACTTTTGAGCATTGGAATCAACCTTAGATTTCTAAATTTGTGAACTGAGATTGGCTTAGAATTTTTAATTAAATTTACATTGTCATTTTATATTAAGAAGAGGGATTAGGAGAACCTAGGGGAGAAGCTAGAGATAGAAAAATTTAGGGATAAGAGTGAGAAATATTGAGATGATAACAAATGCTCATATTTGAAGAAGTTACATGGAGTAATAATGAAGATTTTGATGTAGGTTAGGGGGAGGAGGGAATGTATGAGTTCCAATAGACATTTATCCTTATTAGATAGATAAATTTGATTGAGTGTTCCCAAGCATTCTATGTGAGAGTAAAAAATCTCAAATGTCCTTGATTTTTTATGTTCCCCTCTTAAAGAAGTGATAACCCTAAACTATGAAGAATATTGTAGGAGGCTTGTTATGAATCTATATATATTTGTTCCACAAAATTAAGGAGGTATTGAAATTAACTCCATGTCTTAGGGAGGATAATTTCTAATTCAAAAAAATTGTGACCTATTTCCAGGCTCTCCATATAGATTTCATAATTTCAAAAGCCTTGAATTGAATGAATGGGGCCATAAAAAAATTTCAATCCAATTAATCTTATGTCATTTGTTCTAAAATGCTAGTATGTAAACCCCACATCACAAAATAATAGATTCCAAGATTCATTACCATCAATAACTCAACTAATCTATTTAGATATTAAACATATGTACTTTGGACTCTTGGATCAATAAGCCCTAACTCACTTTTAAATTTGGGTTGAATGCAATGTGAATTAAAATCATAAATTATGTCCCATTTATATTATAAGAAAATTCTAATTAGTTTGATCTAAGATCATCATAACACTTATTCTAGATGGCATCTAACATGAAGAGACGTAAACATACATGACAAGAAATATCTTGTTAACTTCCTAAAATCTATTTGTGAAGGAAAGAAATTAGTTCCCTAATGCATAAAATTTGTTTTAAGTATTTAAAAAAAAAAAAAAAAACATTTCCACATATCAAGAACAAATAATTCTAATAAAAAAGGGATACTAAGGTGTCTAGTACTTTATCTAAGGTGAATTAATTTGCATTCCTTTGAGATCCGTGTAGGAGGAGAGGCATTGGTCATTAAGAATTTAGTTTTATGTTTGGATAGCTTAAAATGGGAAGCATTATGATACAAATCAATAATTTAAGCCACATCCACAATCTCTTCCACATGACTTTTCCAAACAAAAGGGAAGATAACATCTATAAAGTGTGAATTAATGACCAAAGGAATTATTAGAAGAGAAATTCCCACAATTAGGTGAAATTATTTAGCATGTGAATGGAAATAGCTAAACATGTTTGTAAAGGGAACACAAAAGTAGGAAGCTATGGATGTTTTGCAACTATTTTTACAAAGAAATAAATTAGTCATTAAGTTGATAGACTTGGGTTATCAATTTGATACATTAATATCATTTTGATAATTTTGGTTATTGTTTTACAAAGTAATCAAGTTGCTATCATTTTAGTTATTACTTTGTTGCATTGTTATCATTTTGAAATTTTTTGTTATTGTTGAGAAATACAATCAAGTCATTATTATTTAGAAGTATTTATTTTCAATTTTATAGTTATCAAGTACAAGTTCATGTTTTAGTGTCATTAGTTGTTGATTTGTCAAATCAAAAGTTTATTGTATGTCATAACTTGATATGCAGTTAAATTTGAATAGTTATTGTTATCAATTATAATATTAAATCATAAATCAATAGTTTGCAAAGTTATCAATTAGTAATTAATGTATGTTGAAAATTATTATTTTTGGATAATATAGTAAAGACTTAATATCTAAACTTCTTTATTCTCATTATTCATCAATAAAAAAAAAATATTAATGATATTGAATTTCTAAAGATTTATGATTAAATAAATATTCTTTTGAATCATTAGATGCTAAAACATTAATATGATATGTTAAATAATAAAGATTTTTGTATCAAATATGTTCTAGTAATGACTAGGTAAATGGTATTATTAATTTTTGTAAAGAACTAAAAGAAGAACATTTGATTTTATGGTTAAAGTAGGTAAGAAACTACATTTACAAGCTTTCTTATTAGATTTCAAATTATAGCCAAGATTATGCAACTATTGTATGCTCTCACCTTGCTTAATAGGGATCTTGGTGATTAGAAAATGACGTCTAATGTATAGGTTTTATTTAATACTTGACAAAGATTTCTTTTGTGAAAGATATTGATTGAAAATGATTATAATCTTCATGCCTAAGGCTATCTGATCATCAAATTTATAACTTTATCTATGATATTGGCATAACATAAATTATATTAGTAAAAAAAATATAGTTTAAGAAGGGATTTTTGATCTAAGAATGATGTGGATAACAAATGATTTTTAGTAAGTTCACATAATGTTGTCACAACATATTAAGTTCAGTTGGATAGTTATGGTTATGAGCATTAATCATGTATGTGTATCTATCATAGTTAACTAATTCACTTGGTTTATAGGTATTTGTGATAAGGATTATATTACTATGAGTAAATTAATTACTTGGAATTTTAGATGTGTTGTTTTAGTGAAAAATCCTTAGGTATTTAGAATTACACACCAAATACATAAAACCAATAACATTTTTGGAATGAGAGAAAGTGAAAACTAAATTATTTGAGTAAGTGAAAAACCTTTCTCAAATTGAACATGCATTCTAGGTAAACAATAAAATCTTCTCAATAAAAAATTAACACCAAACACCCTCTTCTAGGTGTTTGCATGTATATTTTTATTTAGGTTTTCATCTTTGTTTCACCTAAGTGGGTACCAATTGATGAATAATTATTTGGGAAAATTGGACCCTAGAAAGGATTTCATACCCATTCGTACAATTGCATAAACTTAGATTTTAAAAAACTACATATTTCCTGTACCTAGTTATCTAATATCTTGATCATGTGGATATAGGGTATGTAGACAATTTGGCCAATGAATAATGTTTCTAGTACTCAAATATAGAGAACATCAATTGTGATATTTTATGATCTATTTTTAAAGATAGAACTATAAATTTCATTGGTTATAAAAATAAAAAATATGATAGTTACTGATACTCAAAAGAATTCCTAGGGTGGATTTATCTTATACTTGGGGGTAAGCCCACAATAGCAAGTCCCAAATTTGGGACATTATATTTTTCAATTTAGATGGAGGTGAAAAGTAAAATAAAAAATCCTTTGAATGAAGGATTTTTAATTTTTTTCATGGAAATGACATACTTTCATTCAAATATCCTTGAATAACTTCATGAAAAGGTACCATTGCTCAAAGTTCCTTTGAACGAAGGTCCTAAAAGTGAGCTTTCCACCTGAGGCCTCAAATTTTCCTTAAATTTTTTTATTTGAAACCTTGGGTTGGACCAACAAATGGAATGAATATGATAGGATAATTTGTAATCTGATCATGGCACTCAAAATAATTTTTCCAACAAGTATGATTTTGAATATATTTAATCTAGTTATTATATTTTATTTTTAATTTTCTAATGAACATAGGTTTTTCAACAATCATCAAGGTGTTTGTTCCAAACACATGGAAAAAAGTAAAATAGATTAAAAAAATTGAAAAATATAAGTGCACTAGGTATAGATGTCCTTATTACAAAAAAAAAAAAAAATCAGGTACATACAAAATAATTTATTTTATGGAAGTAACCTATGTCTAAAATATGGTTAATCTCACTTCAAAAAATTATTAAAAAAATTATACAACAAAAAATTATGAAAAACTATATGTGCACTAGATATTAGTGTTATGAACCCATGTTTAAATTTTTATAATTTTATCCTTTCTACAAAAAAAAGGTTATGTTGTATGGAAGTACAATGTCATTGAGGATGATAGAATAGTGAAAGGTTAGAATACTTACAATAATGCAAATATGCCAACATCTTATACCTTTTACTACTTTAATCCTTTGAATTAGGATGGAAGTGGAGGCAACCTTCTCCACTTGATGTGCCCTTTTGGATGAGTGAAAAGTTGTAGAATGTGGTTTCTTATGGAAACAACATTATGAGATTTGGGATGTGTAGATGAATAAATGGTCACATATAGTTGGGATGATAGAAGATGTTAAAAATGGAGAGCAAAGGCCTTCGTTTATAGATTCTTTATGGTTAAAATGGATGGTCATGTCTAATTGATGGCTAGGATTGAATGAGAGTGATGACATGGATTGAAGGCTTAGCCTTGTGACAAGAAGGAATGGAGATGTAAGAGCTAGGTGTGCACACACATAGGGAGGCTCATGGATGTAACAAGTGAAATAAGTAAGGTGACTACCTTATAATATGTGTAAGAGGTAGATGGGATACCTTATGGCATGTGTAATAGGTAGGATGGCTTCACATGTGCGAGAGATGTGTTCACACATATGTGAGAAAGGGGTAGGGTGGGTAGGTTAGTCCACTCTTTTCAAGTGATCGAAAGTTTAGATCTTGATCCATGTAGATGGATTTAGTGGCTAGGATTGAAAGGACAAAGATTGAATCTAAGGTGGAATGAAATATTAGGGAAAATGATAGTGAGCACCTACTCCAACAAATCCCAAAGCACCATTAAATCCATGATTTTATCACTGCAACCTCCCAAATATGCTTTCCCACCCAAAATCATGATTCAATCTCTTGGGCATGATTCTAGATGTATTTTTCAATAACTATTGTTTTGATAATAAGGGAAAAGTAGGTTTTGAAGGGACCAGAAACCCTTTACAACAAAAGACACCAAATGTTGCTAGAAAATATTTTCAAAAAGCCACTAGTAGCAACCCAACAGCCAAAAAACACAACAAAACAGGTGCTAACCAAAAGTTTAACAAATAACAACCAACAACACCCAACAACCACAAAACAACCGAAAAGAAACCTACAACCAGCAGGAAATAGAAAGCAACAAAGAAGAAGACCATGTGCTAATCCAAACTACTCAAGGTCTTAGCCACCTCAATCTATTGGATCATATGCCTTTCGACCATATCTAGCAGCTCCTTCTCAACATCAAAGAATCTCTTCTAATCAACCGACCCTCTAACAACAGGTCCTTTGTCATCATCCTTAGCATCTTTTTTACCTTTTCCCTTAGTCGTGCGCTCTTTCTCCATAAGATCATAGAAATAAACCGGATCCTCCCTGAGCTCACTAATCTTTCTGAAAAGGACTTCCAAGGAGTTTGCGTTGTTCGTCACAAAGATATGACAAGCCTGCATTAGTTTTTTGATATCAGCATTCATACCCAAAACCTTGGCTTCTAGAGCAGCCAAATTTTCCTCACACAGAGATTTGAATTCATGATAGGAACCTTCAAGGTCCACTAATATGTCAATAAGAATGTCAGGAACCGAACCCTTGGGAACATTCTTCAGATTCTCCTTTAGACCTCTAATTTTAATATTAATCTTATTGAACTCCTGCAGAGTCCACTTAACAAACTTAAAGGTACCAGTGGCCCCAACCCTAGCCATATCCATCAAATCATACATGGAGGTAGTATCATCATCAAGGTAAGAAAAATCCTTGGAGAGAGGATTTATCTTCAAGGGATCTTGTTTAGCTTTTTTCTTCTTCGCATCCTCCTCATTTAGATCCCTAATCTCCTTGTCTTGCTCCATCTTGGGCATGTCCTACATAGGGGAATCCTCAATGGCCACCATTTTATCACCAAAATCCTTGGCATCACTAGACACAATGGAGTCCTTAGCCGGAACATCTGAGGCCTTATTCTTCAGGTTAGCAATACGCTTTGACAGCCTCCATGGCTTGTCCACCAAACCCATAGTAATATCGTGTGTCCCCACCTCTGGGCCACCACCAACAACATCCTTACCAACAACCACCTCCATAGTTCTGGGAGAGGAATCATCTGACCCCACTTCCGTGTTCTCACTCTCAAAAAGGGCAAGCCACTTAGCAACCTTGTTACTTTTAGAACCACCCACCTTCCTCTTCTTCGAATAAGTAGCCACAGCCATCGAAGATAAGTCCTCCTCATCTAAAGTGAGCTCAGAACCAGATGACACATCACTTAAAGTATTCTCCTTACCCTTGATGGCAGGAGTCGGGGTAAGAGACTTAACATGCTCCATAATCAATAAAATAAGCCCTTCATGGAGGATGAGAGCCCTCCTATTCTTGAGATGGGCATAAACAAAGACCTCTAAAGACAAAATAAGAAAGAAAGGAAACAAAATGAACAAACCATGTCTAAAATGGTTGAGGAGAGTAAAATGGTTCCCGAGAATAGCCATAATCCTCCCCTCTAGAGTCACATAACACATAAGCACCTCAGCAACGCTCACCCAAATTTTCTTGAGGGATTTTCTCTCATAGCCCCAAGTCTCCAGTTTAACTAATTTATTTTTCTCATCATCTTTAAAAAATTGGGTCATCGCCTCCTCATTACTCTTTTTATCCTTGAAGAACTTACGACCAACTGTTGGCATCCTAGTAACAGAAGCAATTAAATCCTCATTTACCTCCACTTTCAGACCATCAACCTTGAGCTTATGATTGTGCCAAAAAGAAACAAATTACATCGAGGCATTGGGGTCATGCCCATGTCTAGCCTCTCCAAGAATGGAGTAAAATTGCCATGGCGCAAAATATTCTAGAGCTTCTTGTTTCTCTAAATGTCCCCATAGGAATGCGACTCAATTCTACTCCTGTCACCACCCATGACTGGAAACACCAGAAACACCAAAACCTTGTGAATAACACTTAGATGAAGACTAGAGAGTAAAAAAAACACCCACAAAGCATGTGAAACAGAGGAAGGTACTAGACCATGAATGTCGCATCAACTCATCCCACAACATCATTCCTTAATAAACTCCTATCTTTCTTGGGAAGGATCAATCTCTCCTCCCATGAATGAAAATCATTTAACCTAATAGCCTCGTTGGCAAAAAAATCTGCCAACGAGTTTTCTTCTCAGTAAACGTGAGAGATACGAGTCTCCTCACAAGATCGTAACATGAATATCGCATCCTTAATGAGCTAATGAACATTCCAACTTGGAGGATGGGTGCCACACAAATAATTTATTATATTCAAAGAGTCGCCTTCAACCCATAATTTGGAGTATCCTTTACTGATAGCAAATTTAACACTTATGAACGCAGCCTCTGCCTCTATGCAGTGTTTGGTCCGAGTTCCCAATGGGAGTGCCACCACACCAAGGACCAACATCATTTCTCAACACCCCCCACATCCTACAGGCCTGAGATTTCCCTTTGTTACCCCATCAAAGTTAACTTTAACCCAACCAAAGGGAGGAAGCTGCCATTTAGTGTTCAGCCTAGAAACAGAGCTTGACTTATATTTCAAAATGGGAATTGAAATAATCTTCCAATTAGAAGTTACTAGGAGCTCGTAGCCAGCAAGGCAAGCAGAAGGGACACACCAAGCAGAATCAGAATGAATAAGAACATAGTTCTCTAGAATCACCCATCGGATCTTGATAAAGAGACTATCAACCTTAAGTTTAGACTCACCAAAGATTCTGTTATTTCTTTCTTTCCATAATCCCCAAGCAATATGTGGGGCCATAAGGTCCCACAACCACCGAAGAACTAGAGAAGAAGAGGGGCAGGTCCATTGATCCAGGAACTTATCAAGAGAATCCGGAAAGAACCAACCAATATTCCAGAGTCTGAGAAATTTACTCCAAAGAGAAAAAGAATAGTCACATCCAAGGAGAATGTGGAAAGCACTTTCACCATCAACTTCACAAAGAACACATCTATATTAGGAATCGTAAACCCTCTCTTACAAAGGTTGTCTTGCATTAAAACTTTACCTTACATCTTAAGCAGTCAGAAGAATACATTCACTTTTAGGAATCAACTTCTTATTCCATAACCTCCCCCAGAAAGGAAAAGATGTAGGTGCTTCCAAAGAACTCAAGAGAGCAGAAGCCACTAAAAAGTTGCCACAAGCACAGGGGGACCAAATGACTCTATCTAGTCTAGGAAAAGAGGGGATCCAAATCTTACACAAGAAATCCTTCAGGACCTTCAAAGACGAGTCCCAAACCTCAAAAATTTTCCACTCCCCATCCTCAAAATAATCAGCCACCTTAAGCCCAAAGAGGTGTTTGCACAAAGGGGCAATAGGGGGAACCAAGGAAGACAGAAAAGGGGGCTAACACCACACCAAAAATATTCCTAAAAAAGAATACTTGTACCATCGCCCAACAGCCACTTAACACCTTTAGCAATCAAGTTCCTGCAAAGAATAATATTCCTCCAAAAACATGAACCAAAGGGGATCTCCTACAAAGACAACAAGTTCCAAGGTCTCTCCAAACCATACAAATACTTATTATTCGCCAAAGAGGCCCACCCAACATCCCCATTGAGGAGCCTCCAGAAATTTTTCAGCAAAAGAGCCTTATTAAAAGATTTTAAATTTCTAATACCAAGACCCCCCCACTTCTTCAGTCTATAGACCAACTCCCAGGCCACAAGAGGAATTCTATCCATGAACCACCATTAATGTGTTGTGTAAATTTTAATTTTTGGATATAAAGAGAATTTTTGCATGTATTAGAGGGTGTGAATCCCAAATTATATATATAATTTCTTCCCTCTTTTCATGGATTAATCATTATTTTTTCCAACAAATATTTGCAAGTGCTGGGAAAATTTTACAATTTCAAGCATTGAATGTCTAGTTTCAAGAGTGCAATGGATTTTTGAAGCATCTAAAGGCTAAAATATCTTATTGGGGGTCAAGGATTAAATGTATCTAGGTTTATTTATGCATATTTATGGGACTTTATGATCTCTTGTTAAGGTTCTCTCTTATCAGAATTGTTAAAATGAATGTAAAGTATATTCAATAAATGTAATATAGTTTTTAAAATATTGCAAATCTTATAATGATCATTTATTCCTTGCATGTGGATTTATGTACTATAATATTAGATAATTAAGTATTTTTTATGTTTAATATAGGTCTATTCTTTGATGCATTTTATGCTTAATCCAATTCCTTTATGCTTATATTCACTCTTTTTCCCTCTTATGAGATAACTCTATAGGCCCTTGGATAGGCAATAATCTAGGAAACAAATGATTCAATCATAATCTCTAAAATAAATAAACATTAACTAGTAGCTTAAGATTAGATTAATGTTTATGTAATTCATGATTTAGTAGTTTAAATAGGGAAATATTATTTGTGAGACTTATAAAATATCCATCTTGTGAATCATATATGTGCACCCTCATCTTACATTTCATGCAATGTTGTCAATATCATCTATATAATTTTAGTCTTCATGGGTGGTGAGAGCAACATAATAGAGCTTAGCTCCTATGACCTATAAAAATGAAATTCCAAGGCATGGAAATCCTTCAAAAAGGTGGAATCATGAATTTTATGAAAAGGCTACATGGCCATGACTCTACTCTATTTGTAAATTTAATAATACGATGGGATTCTAGGGTGGTAAGAATGAGAGATGTGGAGACTTGTGTTTAAGAAAATGATTGTGTAGGTCATGTGCCTCTCTAAAATGGAATCAAAATTTAAAAGGACTAGAAAAATAAGGATGTTGCACTCTCCTTTCTACATGTTAGGTAACTATTGAAATAAATCTATAATGGCTTCACTAGAATGTCTCTCCCATCACCATGGGACAAAGTGGCTCTCTAGCGCATCATGTATGTCACCCTATAAGTGATATTCCAATTTTTTTATTCCATCCATTTTAATCTTCTTTTTCATTTCTACCACTCCCATCTTGTTCACTTTCCTTTTTTTCTATTTTTCTTCTTTGGAACACTCTATGATAGAATTTAAACAAGGATTGAGGCAACCCCTTACACCAAGCCCTCATCTTGCTAATTATTAAACATGATGTCACTTCTAAGCCCTCTAATTTTGTGCTTTCACCCCCTCTTGTCCAACTTAGAATCTCCCTCACAATAAGCAAGAAATCTCAGGGTTCAAAAACCCCTGTTTTAAATACTACCTTTCCCTTTGAAACCCATTCTTTAAATAACCTACCTATTAACCCTATTGGTGGTAGGGGGTTGAACCTTCATAGGGAGAGGGCTCCAACAATCATATTTATAAAAATAAGGGGAAAAAAATCTAAGATGTATGAAAGCTTTGTCTTACAAGATGTTGATGAAGAGGCTCCCTCTACGTGGAAGGGTAAGGGTATTATAGTGGATAGGGTGATTATGTTCCTAACCTACTTGAGATTAAATTTTTTTTGGTGACCCTATTCCCAACCCCAACAATACTACATGTCCATCTTGCTTAATTGAGTCTATTTCATTGGTGGCACTATGTTAATTAAAAAATTATTGATATGTATAAGGTTGTAGTTTCTCACTACAAAATGATGAAGTGTTTGTATTTAGAGATGAATAAAATTATTATCAAAACTTCTTTATTATCAAAGAAAATGGATGGGGAGTTTCTCATCCCTGAGGCGATGTAGAAAATTATATCATACTAATGTAATTTCATCAAAGATATTAATGACACAAAGGTAGATGTGTTTGTGCAATAAGATAGACTCACTCTTTCAGAGAAGGATTTATAAGAAATTAAAATTAACTTACAAAAGGTGGTGGAGTTTAGCAAGAACACTATTCAAAATGGTGCTAATAATATCAAGGTACTATAGGAGGAAGTGAAGCCTCTTGTAAGTGCAAGGGAACAAAAGACCAAGCTTGAGGACTATAAGCTAGATAAATAGAAAAAAGGAGCAAGCAAATGTTGAATGTTAGACAACTTGAGACCCTCCATGAGGAGTGAGAAGTTGTTGTGATGTTGGAACAACTTTAAGACTTGGTTTTTTTTTTCTTCAAGATGATTGTTGTGACTCTTAATAATATTTTTTCAAGCCCTTTAACTTTATTTTTCTTTTTGTTATGTCAATTGGGTATACTATTTTTTGTTGTAACTTTTTTTATGTTTGATCTACTTTTATACTATTTTAAGATAGTTAATATATAAGGATTAAGACACTTTTAAAAACTTTTTTAATATTTGATAAAAAAATTTATATGTAAAATAGATATAACAAAAGTTGAAAGATTAAACCCCATAACAAAAAATAAGATTAATTAGAAGTCGCTAATACTTTATGAACAACATTAAATTAACAATAAAGATAAAAATTATTAATTATTAATTAGAGCTAATGGTAGGTTAACAATCTTAAATAGATAACAAGAATAAAATTGTAAATGTAGTTTGAAGACTCACGAGATTTTCAAAATAGAAATAGGAGGATCCATAGGACTTTCTCCCACTCTTCAAAAATATGGATTCATTTCATGTTTGCAAACTCAAATTAGAGGAAATGATTTACTCATTTTCTACCTTAATTTCCCACCTTTCATATTCATAAGATGATATCTAAGAGTTCAAATTATTATATCAAATTATTTGGAAAATTCATTTTTAAAATATGATTTTAAATTCACATTATCAAATACTATGTTACATTGGCATACTTGTATTAGATGCCATAAAATAAAAAGACAAAAGTTAGTCCAATAATTATACATTAAATCATATCTTTTAAATTTTTCTACATAATATCATATAATTTGTTGTGTTTTCAATATAACTTATTCAAAAAATATTCATTTCATTTAATTATTATAAATAATTATAAATATCATTAATTATTTTAAAAAATAATCAAACATAGAACTTGATGCTATGTGTTTCATTTTAAAATTTATTAGGTCATACAATTTGACTTGCTATATTTTTACATATCTATATATGTGACACTTTAAATTATTAATAAATCTTAAATATTTATTATAGGTCAAAATGAATATATTATTTTAATTTATAATATAAATTACTTTATAAGAGAATATATTTTTTTTAAAATATCTTCACGTTAAATTTTTAAAAAATCAAATTTAAATATAAATATTATTTTTATTTTTAATTTTTATTATGTCGATTTAGAAATTTACTTTTAATTGTATAATAAATTTAATTTATGTATTTTATGTGTAAATTCTAAGAAAATTATTGTTCTTCATTCTTTTACAATTATATTTTCATCTTCATTCATTTTTATAAATTTATAATTATAAACAAATAATCGAAAACTATAGAAAAATATCTATTATGACAATAAGTGTCAATAGAATAATTTTATATTTTAGATTCGTAAACAAACAATCAAAAAACTAATTGAATTCTCAATTAATAATATCTCTAAACTAATTTTGAAAAGAATCTCAGATTTTTATGAAGTGTGAGAAAGCTAAAATAATTGAACAAATTTTCCACCAATTCATTACTTCTTTAAAAGTCGTTGAATGTCCAAATCATCATTAAATTTCCGAGACTGACAAAGGTGACCATGAAACACTAAAAACGTGTAGGGATGTGGTTCCTAAAAAACTCATGTTAAAAACATAAAAACAATAACAATAATCTGCAACAGGAATCTCTTACAAACAGCCAAACCACTAACAAATAAATATCAAGTGCGTATCTGCCATTCCTGTCTTTTGGGGCGGCTCATTCTCTCTGTTAAGTTCACCATCATTGAATGAATGCCCATCTCAATTATTCACTAACTCCCCTTATGGTGATGGGAAAAGATCTTGTTACCAAATCAAATCAAGACTGGAAGAAAGCGAGGGGGAAACGTCCATATTATGTCCTCACGAGCTTTTGACCATGAACAAACCCTTATCCATTCTTAAGCCTAAAGAATGAAGTTTAGTGTAAAATACATTGGCTCTACAAGTTGATGTGACTTTCCGTGTCACATACTCTTCATACACAAGATTTTTTCGGATATTTTGTGAGTAGAGACAATGTGGCTTTATGCATATGTTCTATCAAAACACACCTCTAAAAATCTAAGAATGTTGAATAGATTTTTTTCATATAGATCTAAAAGTTGGGTTTGTTTCACATAGGTAGTGTAGTTGGGTTGACTCTTGGGTTTGCTCCCCAAGGTCTTGGGTTCAACTCTGAAGTTTGGGTTTGCCCAATGCACATGGCTTGTGGGTGGTTGCGTGCATACTCAGGGGACTAGTCTTGCCCCAGCTCACCCCTTTCCAACCCCAACTTGTTGTAGGCGGTTGTGTGCATCCTCAGGTGGCTAGTCTCACCCCAGCTCACTAGTCTTGCCCTAGCTCACCCCTTCCCAACCCCAACTTATTGTGGGCGGTTGTGTGCATCCTCAAGGGACTAGTCTCGCCCTAGCTCACCCCTTCCTGACCCCAACTTGATATAAGTAAGACGAAGACAAGGTGGATTGCGCGTTGGGTTGGGAGAGTTATATATATATAAAGGAGTTTTTCCTTCAATTAGTGAAGATAATGGTATGTTTTTTTATTATGAGATTTATGAAAGTTTAAATATTTTTATAAGTGTTTGTCATATTTGACCTTTTCATGGTTTTAAAAAATTTCTATTTATAATAATTGACAATAAATAACTTCTAATTTAAATCATATTGTTTATAATATTATATTTGTATGAATGTTTCTCAAACAAATTGTATAAATTTTTTATTATATAAAAAAAAATCTACACAGTTTGTCTCAAAAATATTCTTAAAAATTTAGATCAACTATAATATTATAATTTATTAATTAAAAATAAAATATCGATATATATTTTAATTGTTTTTATTAAAAAATTGCTATCAATGAAATTTAAGTATCTCTAGAAAGATTCGAACCTGCCAGCAAATATCTATCCAAAAATTTGTAAGGCAATTTTTTGAGTTATATTTAAAACAAATTAACATAGAATGTGTGGCTTAAAAAAATTAAATAGTTATAGAAATGTGTTTATAAGTTTGAACTCGTCTAATTCCTTTTCTTCGATATGAAGAAAAAGTGAAGTCACATAATGCAATTTTAACTTGTACGAAAGAGTAAAAGGCGAGGCGACAGATAGCTAAGCATTCCATGTCTTGCTTGCTCCATCATTTTCATATTCGTTTTGCACTCGGTCACTATGGGAAGACTTTTCAGTGTATTAAATTATTTATTTATTTGAGTTTGATAAGTATTATTCTAGATTAGAAAGTAAGCATATATATTATTTTAAGTTGATGTTCTAGATGTATGGTTTTAGTATATTATTTAAAAATGTTTATTTATTTATAAGTTTCATGTTTTGATTTTGATTAAAATAAATTGGTTTTGAAAAGATCAAAAAACTTGTATAATATATAAAGCAATTTAAAGTCAACAAATTCAAATTTCAAATGGGGAAGGCACTATATAATTGTAGCCAAGCTATTAGACAAGATCAATCACAATTGCATCCAATAAGTCAAACATAAACTAAAACTCAAGGATCCAACCTACACAATGCTAGACCCTTCCCAATTCAAACTCATGCCCTTAACTCTAGTATGCAATTGAGACAATGATTTGGGAAGACCTTTCTTTTGCCTTCACACAATTGTCCATTATCTTTTAATTCTTCGAACCTAAGAGAGGAGGTGGGAACATCCCATTCGAGGACCCGACTAAAGGTGCAACATAAGTAGAGGATTGTTTAGTAGGAAACACCAACCCAAGAACAACTGGAGCAAGAGTTGGATAGGACACACTAATATGAGCCTAAGGAGCCAACATAGTATGTCTCACTTGAGCCACATCAATCACAAGAGAAACACCCTCGAGGGCATGACTTGACATAAGGAGAGATGAAACAACATCCTGAGAAGACTCATCGTCCTAACCATCAACAAGAGAGTTAGAAGTGTGAATAGTCAAGTGATCATTGTGGGCATTCCTTCACCACATATCCCTTACGTTGAGAGAGTGGAAAATCAATAGCCATACATGGCCTAATGCTAAACATCATTTACATCTAAAGGGGAGACTAGGTTATAGCCAAGTGGTTAATTCCAAGGCCTTTCCCCCACCATCAAAAAAATATCCCTATGGATAGTCTTGGAGATATCAATATTTACTAGTATATAAGAAAGTGTAGAGTGACCCATAAAGAAAGTGGCAGAGTCAACCTCCAAGAAGCAACCAATAGCAAATTACCAATGACTTCATAACAAGAATCTTCTAAAAATTGAATAGAAAGATTTGGGAGTCTAACTCAAACTAGTAGGAAACTAAGAGGTATCAAGAGGGGATTTAAGGAGGTAAACCAAGGCTTAACTGAAAGGTAGTGCTCTCCCCACATACAAAACCTATTATTGAGCACTAAATCCCTAAATGCAAAAGAGGAGAAAAAAATGCTATGAAGAAGCCCCTAGCACAAGGAAAAATCTCAATCTTACCAACAATAAGAGGCTTCCAATATTCTAAAACCCAATTGTGTAAAATGAGAAGAGATGGTCACAATTTGTTTTAAATCTCTAGATCAAACCATGATGAAGATAAAATTATTCATTTTCAAGCACATCTTGTCCACAAATCAAATAGAGGAGGTTTGAGAATAGGAAAGGGCCAAACCTTTCCATGAAAAGAGGGGTGGGAAGGAACCCCCACCTAGCAATGGACACACATGATCACAAGGAACCATGAATTGAGCCTAAAAGAGTCCTTACACCACCATGACTATGACCGACAAGCACCCTAGTCACACCAATACCAACACAAGTGTCAAAAAATGCATCATTCTTGACTTATTCAATAGAATTCCCTTTAGGATGAAGAGACACAAAAAAGAGAGTAGAAGATTCACAAATCACCTCTACCACAACCACACTCAATGAACCATGACTAGGAGAATAAATTCTTCCAAATTATGGCTACAAGAGATGCACATAGTAGATCCCACCTTAGAGACCTCAAAATCATCACCAATGATGATTCCATTTCCAAAAAAATCTAGGAGGCATACACATTGTAGGAGCATAGACACAAACAATCACAATCTCAACCACACACAATGGATCACATCTAGGTACAAATAAAGGGAGCATTCCATGAAAATCATGTTGATAAGAGCTTCAAAATACTTGCATACTTCAAGGACTTGCATAAGAGAGATGCATGTGGAAGACTACAATACCAAGTTTCCAGAGTTGGGAGAGAGAACCATTTTTAATAAATTTTATTATTTTTTATTGGAATAAGAAAAGATGGTACAAATAACAAAGAGGTTGCAAATGGAAAGAAGGTCTAAAAGAAACCAGCAAAGAGGAATAGGGAGTCCAAAAATTAGTAGCAACAACTACAACCTACTGAAATAATAATCAAACTTTACATCATCATAAAAGCTCGTCCATTACAAACCAATTGATAAAATTCTATAATAAACCTGGAAAAACATTCCAAATATTTGTATCATGAAACAACATGATGTTTTTCCCTAACGTGACCCTGAAAAATCTAACCTTGAAAGCCTCAACACGTTGTTGGTTTATAGCAAAATATTGATCTGTAGCACAAATTTTAATGATTTTATTCATCAAGAACACTTGCTTCATCATTATTTTCAATTATGTTTTTTATTTATCAATAACCCTAGCATCAACAATCATTTTCTCATGATAAGGAATATATTTATCCATAAGAAAAAATGCACAAACTTCTAGAACCAAGTCCATCAATGTGAAATCCATTTAGAATTGGTATTTTGCAATCATCTTCAAATATCTTAATTTGAGCTTGAATATTGTGTGATATTCCAATATGATTAGGACTCTATCTAGGAATATAATGTCATGTCCCTTTTTTAAAAAAATTCTAAAAATAACAACTTACTAAAAATAGCAAGTGGGCAGGCTCAAAATAGCAAATCAAGAGCACTCGATAGATTTGAAAGTAAATTTAAATTTGATGACTTGGTCATGAATAGAATATTATTTTATAACCAAATGTATTTTAAATTAATATTTATCTCTATTTGGGCATGGGATCTTCTTCTTGCTTGTTTTTGGCATTTAGTGGCTTATGACAAGCTCCAAGATAAGTGGTGTTGGAAATAGGATGTCATTTAATTGCAATCCTAAACATTATTTATTTCATGTAACTCCTAAGTCCTTGGAAAGTGTTCCCCAACACTAGGATTAGAAAGAGATTAATATTAAAAGAAATAATCATGTTAATTGACATTTGTAATTAATTCTAAATGTTAGGAGCATGTGAGGGCATCCAATATGAGATCCTAAATAATAGGGGCACATGGGGCGCCCACATGGAAGGTGGCACTCACCTTAAGTTAAGTTAATTGTTTGGAATAAAAGATAACACTTATGAATGCATGTAAAGATCCTAGGACTTAGGGATTGTTGTTTACAAGCATGAAGTTCAGTTCAGTTTAGATCAGATCAGTTCAGTTCAGTTCAGTTCAGAATCAATCTAGTTTAGTTTAGTTTAGTTTAGTTTAGTTTAGTTATGGTTTAGTTATCTTCAGTTAGTTTTAATTGAATGCTAGTTGACTTCAATTAACTTGGAATGCATGACTAATGACTTGAGTTGCATGACATATAATAGGTGACTACCTTCAATTAACAGGGGATGACCATTATTGCATGAATGGTGGAGAGATATGTTTCAGTTAACAGAGAATGACTTGGACCCACATTGGGTGCCCAAGTTGGCTTCTTGTAGTTAACTCTTTTGCATGCTAAGATATTTCAGAAGGCTGAGTTAAGTGGGCTCATTTTTGGGCACCTACTTTGAGGATAATCCTTGAAGATATTTGTGGAATCAAGGTTCAGTTGTGACTTCATTTTGGGATGCCCAAGTGGATGAAGCACATGTTTTGGCATTGTTCTTCACGGTAGAACTCTACTTGCAAGATATAGGTGTACCTTTTGTGAGATAGGGATTGAGTTTTGTAATTGTAACTCTTTGGAGTTTACAAGGTTGATTATTGCCTATTTATCTCAACCAAGTTGAAGAGAGTTTGTATCCGTTTTTATTGCAGGTTGTGAAGAAGATTTGTTGAAGGCAAAAGAAGCATCTCAAGCAAGGATTGGAATTATTATAATCTTATTCTAAGATTAAATAATACATTGATTCTTGGTGGAGTTTTTTCCTGAAAGTGTTTCTCCATGGTATACGTTGTGTATCTTCTATTCTTCTGTCTAATTCTTCTAGAACCTTTTTCCTTCATTCTACAAATGATAAAATGAATTAATCAAATAATCACCCACAAAGAATTTGTAACAAAGAATACATATTTAGATCAATAATCATAAAGCTTTACAAAGTATTAAGCTACATAAACACCTCAATTTTCAACATTTGGTATCAGAGCTGAGGTTGGGTAGAGTATTGGGATGCCTTTCTCTTAAAAGATTGGAGGTTTTTTGGCTATAGTGGGAGATTTTACTATTTTTTGTTATTGCTGATTTTGGAAAATAAGTTTGTTACAATGAATTCTCGTTTATATATTGAAAGGTTCAATGGATCTAATTATGAGATGTGGAAATTAAAAATGGAGGATCTCCTTGAAGAGAAATATCAGTGGTTAGTTGTTGGTAATGAGACAAAGTCACCTACAACGATGTCAAATGAGGATTGGGCTAAGCTTGATAAGAAGGCAAGAGGGACCATAGGATTATGTCTTGTTGATGTTGTTCTCTTGAATGTTTCAGAAGAAACTATTGCATATAAGTTGTGGAAGAGAATAGGTGATATTTATCAAACTAAAATTCTTACTAATAAGTTGTATCTAAAAAGACAGTTGTATTCTTTAAAGATGAAAGATGATGATTCTGTTGCAAATCATTTGAATGCTTTTAATTTGATTCTAAGTTGGTTAGCATTTGTAGATGTAAAGCTAGAAGATGAAGATAAATGCATTTTTTTACTTTGTTCTTTACTAGAGTCTTGGGAAAATCTAATCGTTGCTATCAGTAGTAGTGGTGCAGATCCGAAGATGGAAAATATAATTCCTACTCTCCTATCAGAGGAGATGAGGAGGAAGTCTAAAATGGAAATCCAAGATGCCTTGTTTGTAAAGGTTAGGCCTAAGAAAAAGGAACCTAAGGGAAACAAGGAAGGGAAGGGTAAGTCAGTCAGAAAGACAGAGTAAGGTAAAGTGTTGTAACTGTGGGAAACTGGGACATGTGAAGAAGGATTGTAAGAACAAGAAAGAGAGTTTTGATTCTTCTAAAGAGGAATCCTCAGATGAAAGTAATGACGCATTAGTTATTTTAGCTAATATTTTTTGTGATAACTCTTTGCTTCATGTTTCAGAGTGATCTTCATAGAGAGGATGGTAGTCACGATGCCATGTGTGACTGGGTACCATGGTTCAGTGGGAGTTGTTGGCAGTGATGTGGATGCATCATTGGTAAGGTTATCTCCATGTGATTGGAGATATGGTTTCTTGGTTAGAGTGTATTTGTTATGATGTCATGTTATACTCTTGATATTAGTTTAGAGTTTGGAATATTACATATTCTCTTGAGACCAGGATGTATATATATGTTATGGTGCATATGATCTCCTAGGAGGAGATGGTTAGATCATGGATGTAATGTTTATGTTCAAGATTGGAGATTTGACATTGATCTTGTGTAGTTATCTTATGTATTGGGTACATTAATCATTTGCTTGATTACTTCATGAAAGTGTAGTGTTGCATTTGGAGTTTGGCATGGATTGGTTGGTTACAGGTCCTCATGGATACTTGGAGAAATAGGTGAGGCTTAAGTTCTCTTATGGTAAGAGATATATGTTGGAATGGTTACTTGTAAGAAAATCTATTTTCAACAGTAAAGAACAAGAAGCCTACACCTTGGTTGAACGTGAGTTCAACACACTCGACAGTTTAACATGCCTCCAAAGAGGCAGTTTGATTATAGAGACTTGGGAAAGGTATTGGTTTTAATTGCAAGTTAAACTTGAATGTGATAGTCAGAGTGTTATGTGTTTAGCCAAAAATCCTATGTATCATTCTCATACTAAGCATGTTGATATTCAGTATCACTTTGTGCGAGAAATGGTTGAGATTGGGAAGGTAATTAATTGAGAAAGTTGACACTTTAATTAATGTTGCAGATTATCTTATGAAAACAGTTCCTACAGATAAGTTCTCTTGGTTTTAATCATTTTCTTGGAGCTTCATGATTATGTAGGTTGCATTTGAAGTTGGCATGGATTGATTAGTTGGTACAAGAAGGCCATTCTCCTTGAGTCTTGTACTTGATTTAAAATTATTATTCTTTGTTTAGAATAATTGTAATGTATATTGTATAATCTCAAGTGGGAGAATGTTGGAAATAGGATGCCATTTAATTGCAATTGTTATCTACTTAAATTGCACCCTGACTAGGCTGCAAGATCTAACATGTTAAGCTACAGGACTTAGCATTTCAAAGAAACATTAGAATGATCCCAAGGTGTGAGTTTCTTATACAAGATCAAACCTCCAGAGAAGGTCGGCTTCCTTTGGTACTCACCTAAAACTAATCTACTAAACTTGCAGAGGAAAAGGGTAGAAGGAGAACATGAAATGAAATAACTAACCCCTATGGTGATGCACCTAAATATTACTTGGACTTGAAACTTAGATTTCATACACTTGCATACAATGACTGGAAAAACAAACTTGCACAACTTATTTATGTGTGCTTTGCATAAGTATTTTATAAAGAGGCTTTAATGCTTGGGCTCTTAGGAGGAAAGAGACTTCACAACTAATAGCAACCTGCATTCTTGACATAGATTATAACCTGCAACATCACACTTCTCTACAAAAAGGTATTAAAGTCATGAGACAGAGTTAAAGGAAATGAATACTATCTCACAATAACTCAATCAACCATGTGGGAACACAAAATAATGCAGTAACAAGAAGGAAAAAATACTCCATTCAATGATACCCAAGGTCTGCACTGTATTTCATGTCCAAATGAGTTACAAAACTTTGCAAAATTCTGCCAAAGGACCGAAAAGTCACTAAGTGCATAAATGCAAATCCGGAACTCCTTACAAAAAGAGTCACTCAAGTGACTATATCTCTCCCTTCCCAACAAGATCCACCAAAATAGGTTCTAGAAGCTCCATGAACTCATATGCCTCCAAAATTCATATTTTTAAGCCTTCTAAAAGACTCCAAAAAGGCACAAGAGATAAGAAAAAGTCAAGCCACGTCATCTTCCATCATAAAAGCACCTAAAAACGCTCTAAATGTCCTCAAACTGACTTCAAAAAACCCTATATACTCTCCATATGTTTGGAAAACCTCCTTTAACCTCCCTATATGCTTGCAAGGCATAACAACTCAACTAACTCGTTCAAAACATCTACAAGGCATAATACATGGTTTTGCATTGAAAATAGCAATTTGATTTAATGATTTACATCATTTAAAATCAAATGCTTTACAATTATAAAGCAATGCAAAAATAAATACAAGGTTCGGCCCACAAAATCAAAACATAAGTCTTAAAAGACTTAGTCAACATACATAGGGGAACACCCTAGAAAGTATAAGACTTAAAGTCTTATCCCATGCCTTACAATAGTTGATGAAATATTCAAAAAATAAAGTGATAAAATACCACTTTATACCATCGACCAAAAGATAGGGTTTGCAAAACCCTAAGCACAAAATTGATGAAAGGAGAAAAAATTGTTTCATTTTCACCTTTTTGAAATCTGGAAACTTATTCCCATCCGCCACAGGGTTTTAATCTGGAGATTTCTTTTTGTAGTTTCGTGGCAGTTTTCCACGAGAAATTGACAACAAAACCTTGGGTAAGTTTTGTGCTAGTATATTTCTTTGATTTTTCTGTAGAAAATATGCACACATTGGCTAAAAAATGGTATTTCCTATTCGTGCACTATTGATTTCAACAAGGAACTAATGCAAATTTCTTGAAGTTTTATTTTGAATATTTTACAAAAAGATCTCTAGTCGCGGCTATTGTGGCTGCATTTTCCTTCATTTCAAAGCTTGAAAAAACTAGAATCTCTAAGTTTTGAAACCTTAATGGCTGCAACCATTCATAGATTAATGAATTTCGCTGAATATTTTTCTTGCTTGGCTATTTTAAAAAACGCTTCCATTATTCTGCAATCGTAATTTCACTATATAAATTCATGTGGGTTTAGCAATTTGTGAAGAAATACCTTTCTTAAACCGCAGCCATAACTTACTTTTCAAGTTTTGAATATGGATAACTTACATACTGTAATTTAAGATTTCTCCTTTTATGGAGCTATTCATGGTCTTCATTTTTGGTCTAAACATGATAAGTCTTTGATTTGCATTTCCTTCATGGAATTTCTGGCAAATATCTAAGAAGTAAACTACGAGCAACATATTTCCATAGTTTCATTTGCCTATCCATGATAATGAGTTCTGAATAAAGTCATTCACCTGAGTTTTGTACTTCTTTTGATGACAAACACACCTTATCACTATTAATTGATTTTCTTGACTGTCCTTTGATGTCATTGTTAGATTTTCATATTTGTTCACTTGGCATATCTGATGAATGCCCATTTTGCATCTTTGAAGCTTAAGAACTATCATTGATGGATTGATGTCTCAGGCTTTCCTTTTTTATCTGAAAAAATAATTACTTGACAGTCCATCTCCACTATCAAATGTAAGATTTGGCACCAATGCAAGCTTTGTATGACATTGCTCCCCCCTATGATATTGTTGCCATGAGTGGATTCTATCATTTAAATGATTTGTTTCTGCCTGTCAAACTACCCTACTTGATCTGCAAAAATTTATCATGGTCACTAATCTTATGCTTGATTCCTATGATATACCCTACCTTGCAACAATCATTTGGAGTTTGTCTACTTTTGAGTTTGGACCTCATTAGTAATTCTGAAGAACAAACTCTTCCCAAACAAAAGTAAAAACAATGCCTTAATGTAAGCCCTGAGCAAATTTTAGGGTCTTTACTTCTCTTAGCCAACATAGAACCACTTTTAAAACTGTCATGACAGTCACTCATTTAAAATAAATGAAGATTTACTATTGGATATGCATTCTCAATCTCCACACCTACATGGATGCAAGACAACTGTGACTTCTTCACTACACTATCATTCTTTAAGACCTCTTCTTACCAAATTACTCGCATTCATGGCATGATTGTCCCCTTGCCCTGCATTATTGCTCACATATGTTGGTTTCTCTTCATTGTCATGTTGTAACTGTCCTTTATGATACCAAGCTTGCCATTGAAACTTTGCTTTTTAAATTCTTACTTCCTGTCAAGCTTAGTGTATATGCCTCCAACACCATATTTTGCACTGTATTGTTCCTCCTTACTTGTGATGGTAGCTTATTGTTTAACTACTTTGTGCATATGGAATCATCATCCCTTTATTCTTTTGATCACTTGCAACCATAGCATAATAGGTTGTATTCACGGAGCCTTTGTGTAGAATCAACACCCTTTAATACACATGTTTTCCTTAAACCTATAAATCTCAGACTAGAAACATGGAATCTTTGAAACCCAACTTTTATACCATGTTCCTATTGATTGAGATTGATCTTATTAATAAGAGAGAACTCTTACTTATAAGGTATTTGTTTTAAATCAATATCACCATGTTATTGAAACTTGCTTTCAAGGATTACATTAGCAACATAAATGGTGACCATTTCTCTGAATAAAACCAGAGGGCTACATGTTGAGATCAACCCTTTTGGGAGCCACATATTATCCCACATGTTGTAATTAGATGAATCAAACCAACAACATTACTTTTTCTATACCTGCACATGAAGCAAACAAGTTAGAAAAATAAATGCATATTTTGGATGTGTTTGGTGACTTCATTGTTCTCTTGGGCATCCAAGGTTTGTATACATTTTTAATGCATTTTGAAGATCAGTTTATATATTCATGGGTGCTTTTACATGTAATGTGAGAGACCTTCATTGCTTAGAGCACTTCTCTAACATCATTGTTATTACCATATGCAGGGACTAGGAGTAGGGAGCTAAGGAGGACACAAGGTAGCTCAAAGCAGGAGACAAAGCAAGGCAATAGACACTGAACCAGTCATCAGGAAATGACTGGCCTCTTTCCTTACATGTGCATTCTATTTGAACTTTATCCATCAATGTATAAACTTTTCTTCACTTACATTGAACAAGTTAGTCTCACGACTTGTGTGAGACAATATGCACTTTTAAAATCAATAAAGATTACTTTTTCAGAAAATATTTGTGTAAATATTTCCTATGTTACATGAACTTGTATAAATGCAATAATCTATTAATTTAATCTTTTTTTATTTCTTCTTATGCCATTGAATGTAATGTAGGAAAGATTAAGAAATGTACCTTTTCTTTTAGTTTGTAAACACTTAAGCTCAACCAACTTGAGCAAGTAACAAAAATGGGTAACAACAATCCTAAACATTATTTATTTCATGTATCTCCTAAGTCCTTGGAAAGTGTTCCCCAACACTAGGATTAGAAAGAGATTAATATTAAATGAAATAATTATGTTAATTGACATTTGTAATTAATTCTAAATGTTAGGATTGTGTGAGGGCATCCAATATGAGTTCCTAAATAATAGGGGCACATGAGGCATCCACATGGAAGGTGACACTCACCTTAAGTTAAGTTAACTGTTTGGAGTAAAAGATAACACTTTTGAATGCATGTAAAGATCCTAGGAGTTAGTGATTGTTGTTTACATGCATGAAGTTTAGTTTAGTTTAGTTCAGATTAGTTTAGTTTAGTTCAATTCAGAATCAGTTTAGTTCAGTTCAAGTTAAGTTTAGTTTAGTTCAATTTAGTTATGGTTCAGTTATCTTCAGTTAGTTTTAGTTGAATGCTAGTTGACTTCAGTTAACTTGGGATGCATGACTAATGACTTGAGTTGCATGACAGATAACAGGTGACTAACTTTAGTTAATAGGGGATGACCATTCTTGCCTGAATGGTGGAGAGATATGTTTCATGTTAACATAGAATGACTTGGACCCACATCGGGCGCCCAAGTTGGCTTCTTGGAGTTAACTCTTTTGCATGCTAAGATATTTCAGAAGGCTGAGTTAAGTGGGACCATTCTTAGGTGCCTACTTTGAGGATAAGCCTTGAAGATATCTATGGAATCAAGGTTCAGTTGTGACTTCAATTTGGGATGCCCAAGTGGATGAAGCACATGTTTTGGCATTGTTCTTCACAGTAGAACTCTACTTGCAAGAGATAGGCGTACCTTTTGTGAGATAGGGATTGAGCTTTGTAATTGTAACTCTTTGAAGTTTACAAGGTTGATTATCGCCTATTTATCTCAATCAAGTTGAAGAGATTTTGTATCAGTTTTTATTGTAGGTTGTGAAGAATATTTGTTGAAGACAAAAGAAGCATCTCAAGCAAGGATTGGAATTATTGTAATCTTATTCTGGGATTAAATAATACATTGATTCTTGGTGGATTTTTTTCCCGAAAGGGTTTCTCCACAGTATATGTTGTGTATCTTCTATTCTTCTATCTAATTCTTCTACAACCTTTTGTCTTCATTCTATAAATGATAAAATGAATTAATTAGATAATCACCCACAAAAAATCTGTAACAAAGAATACATATTTAGATTAGCAATCATAAAGTTTTACAAAGTATTAAGCTACATAAACACAACAATTTTCAACAAGTGGCAACTTACATTGGAGTGGAAGAAATCAATATAAACTTGGCATTGTGGTGCAGGGGCACTTAGTCAAATGTTGCAAATTTGGTCTAATGTTAGATTTTTTGGTGTTTTGAGTCATATTTGATGTAATAAGGTCTATTTAGACCATATATAATGTTTTGAGTCTCATGGGGTTAGTTTTTGATAAAGTTGTCATTTTGTTGCAAATGTTGCAAAAAGTGCAATGCAACTTTGCAATTTTGGCTTGTATAGGGAAGTTGAATGGTCACATATTCAAAAGGTAGTTGGAGACCGTTGGTTTTTTATTTTTGAAAATTTTTAAATTGGCCTTGAGGAGTTTGAGGCATGCTTCTAAAGTTTTTTTTTATGATCAAGCAATAAGAAATCTCAGTTTTCTGTGTTTTTTCATTATTTATGTGCTGCTACAGAAAGTTCGTACAACCTAGTAATGATGTAAAACTTATTGGAATTGCTAGGGTGTGGAGTCTTCTAACATTTCTCGTTGATTTCATTCACTTTCACCAAGTTTGAAGAGAGTTAGAGGGTTTTTACTGAAAGTAGTCTAAAAACCCTAAGTTAAGAGGGTTTGAGTGAAAAAATGGATTATTGAACCATTCCACTAGTGGAAACCTCTAGAAATCATTGGAATGGAATTAGTTAGGCTATTTTTCATGTTTATTAAGTTTTTAGATGCAGGGGATGAAGGTAGGGCAGTGTTTGATTGAGCCCTAGCCTAATATCTCAATGTATTAGGCTTAGGAGTAGAGGTTAGAAGTAGGGTTTTGATAATTGAGGAATTTGTGGATGTTCCAATTGATGAAAGTTTTTTTAGACCCCATGTGACCTGGTTGAAGCCTTGTAATGGTGTTTGGTAGATTGGAGAAGGGATTTCATATAGTTGCTTTGTAAAACAGGGCTAATTAGACCTAGTTGTTGTGCAGTAGTCAATTTTAGAGGGTGTTGTTACAAAACAAGCACATTCCCAAATTTGATATGTTGCATAAGGGCATAAATGGTATCAAAAATGGTAATCCATTTGTGGGTTTGAATCCTTCTTGGAGAGATATGGTCAGAAAACACTATTCGGAGTGTTAGAAGGCAATTTGAGTTGTGAACAAAACACCAAGTTAGGGTTTCTAAATTGACAAGTTAGTTGAATTGTGATTGGTTAGAGAACCTCCACCCTTCTCTACATCAAATTGGTATCAGAGCATAGGTTTTAGTCATTTGAGGAAAAGTTGCAATTTGAAGGAAACAAGATGCCTCCAAAGGGAAGTGTAGTCATTGCTAGGGAAATAATATTGATGAAGGAGTCTCAGGAAGCTCTTTTAGCCAAACTTGCAGTACTTGAAACAAACCAAAGGATAGGTAAGGCCATTGAAGATGAGAGTGACCGAGAGGAAGAGGAAGAGGGTGAGAATGAAAACCCTAAAGGAGGATCCCATGAGCAAGAGTTGGATCTTGAAGAGATGAGGATGGTTAAGATGTTGAAGGTTGTCAAGGGAGATACTCCTGAAGTGAAAATGGAATTGCCAATGTATGGTGGGAACATGGATAGTGAAGAGGTGTTAGATTGGGTTGATGGACTAGACAATTATTTTGAATACAAGGAGGTAGCAGATGAACAAAAGCTAAAATTTTCTAAAAAAAAGTTGAAAGGCCCTGCCCTAACTTGGTGGAATTATGTCCAAGAAGAGAGAGTGAAGAAGGGAAAAGCAAAAATCAATTCATGGGATATGATGGTGTCTAAAGTCAAGGGTCAATTTCTTCCCAGTGACTATGCAATTCAGACCTTTAGAAAGCTTCAAAATCTCAAACAAAAGGAGATGGATATCATGGCTTACACATAGGACTTTGATCAATTGAGCATTAGAGTAGGTCATGTTGAGGATGAAGTTGAGAAGATAGCAAGGTATATAAATGGGTTAAGGTTCAATATCCAAGATGAATTGAGTCTTGCTACCCCTAGACCAATAGAAAAGTGCTTTCAATTGGTTGTTAGGGTAGAAGAGAAGTTGAATAGAAGGCAGGAAAAACAAAGTAGAGGCAAAGGAAAGAACTTTAGGGGTAGAGGAAAATTTGGAGGAAGATGACAATCACAAAAAGCACAAGGTGAGACAAGTGGTAACCAAGAGCAAGGCTCAAAATCAAGAGGTGGTTTCAAAGGTAGGAGATCTAATAATAGAGGTAGATTTGGAGGAAAAGGTAGAGGTTCAAATACCTTCTCTAGAAGATGCTATCAGTGCAATCAATTTGGCCATCAAGCATGGAAATGCCAGAAGAAAAAACCTTCTACATCACATGGTGGTGAAAGGAGAACACAATTGGTGCAAGAGGAAGATTGTGAGAGTGTCAACTCTCCTTCTCAGCATGCTGCTCCTAAGGTTGGAGAATCCCTAATGATGAGAAGAACATTTCTCAAGGTCCCTGTGGTGAAAGAACCTCCACAAAGAAAATCATTGTTTAGAACCACCTGCAAATCTCAAGGTAAGGTTTGTAAAGTAATTGTTGATACTGGTTCCACAGAAATTTGGTTTCCTTAGAGATGGTTGAAAAGTTAAAGATGAAAAGAATCCCTCACCCCACACCTTACAAGGTCTCTTGGATGAATAAGGGTCAACAAGTCCTAGTGAATGAGAAAACATGGGTTGAATTCAATATTGGGAGGTATAAAGACAAGACATTGTGTGACATCATCCCAATGGATGTTTGTCATTTTCTATTAGGAAGACCCTAGCAATATGTCAGAAAAGCAAAACATGATGGACAAAAAAATACATATGTGATTGAAAAATATGGAGTTTCATTTACCCTCACCTCTTTGCAAGATGAAAATGTAGACAAACAAGTTGGGTCAAGTGTCATGTTGGTTGGGGAAAAATAATTCTTGAAAACTATGAAAGAAGAAGGTGGACAAGGGTATGCAATTATAATCAGACCTAAATCTGTTATGACAACAACCAAGGTTGAAAATGTGCCTAAGGAATTCCAAGCCTTGTTGAACAAGTACCAAGACATTGTTGTAGATGAGCATCCTATTTCTTTTCCACCTATAAGGGATGTGAGCCACCACATAGATTTTATACCAGGATAAAACCTACCCAATAAGGCTGCATACAAAATGACTCCTCAACAAAATCAAGAGATAAGGAAACAAATACAAGAATTGCTTGATAAGGGCCTCATAAGAGAAAGCTTAAGTCCATGTGTTGTCCCTATTGTGTTGGCACCTAAAAAAGGTGAAGATTGGAGAATATGCATCGATTCAAGGGGAATTAACAAGATAACTATAAGGTATAGGTTTCCCATACCAAGAATGGAGGATTTGGACTATTTAGGAGGGGCTTGCCACTTTTCAAAGATTGACCTCAAAAGTGGCTATCACCAAATTAGGATAAGAGAAGGGGATGAGTGGAAAATTGCCTTCAAAACTAATGAGGGGTTGTATGAATGGATGGTAATGCCATTTGGGATTTCAAATTCACCAAGGAATTTTATGAGACTAATGAATAAAGTTCTTAAACCCTTCATAGGTAAGTTTGTAGTTGTATACTTGGATGATATTCTTGTGTTTAGTAAGACTAAAGAGGAACACTTATACCATTTGGACATGGTGTTGAAGAGGCTGAATGAAGAAAAGTTGATGATCAATTTGAAAAAGTGAGAATTCATGAAGGAGGAGTTGGTCTACCTTGGTTTTGTGATTTCAAAAGGAACTTTGAAGATGGACCCCAATAAGGTAGAAGCAATTTTGAACTAGCCTACTCCAACTTCAGTCAGTGAGGTAAGAAGTTTACATGGCCTAGCTAGCTTTTACAGAAAATTTGTGAAGAATTTTAGTCATATTTGCTCTCCAATCATTGATACTATCAAAGGGGATAAAAGGAAAAGGTTTGTATGGTCTGATGAGGCAAAAAAAAGCTTTCAAATTCTAAAACACAAGATAGCACAACAACCCATCTTAGCATTGTCTGATTTCAATAAGATGTTCATAATTGAATGTGATGCAAGTGGGTATACAATTAGGGAAGTCTTGAGCCAAGAGGGAAAACTTGTAGCATTTTTTAGTGAAAAGCTTAATGAATCAAAGAAGAATTATTCTTCTTATGACTTGGAATTGTATGCCATGGTCCAAGCATTGAAAAAGTGGAGACACTATCTCCTTCCTAAAGAATATATTGTTTTTAATAACAATCATGCTTTGAATTTCTTAAAAAACCAAGACAAACTCAGCCATGGACATGTGAAGTGGGTAGAGTACCTACAAAGCTTCACCTTTAACATCAAACACAAAACATGGTAGTTAAACAAGCTAGCGGATGCTTTGAGTAGAAGACAAATGTTGGTGCAAGAAATTCAACTCCAAAGTGTAGGTATTGATGCTTTGAAAGCTATGTATGAAGGAGATGATGATTTCAAGGATGTTTATGCTATTTGCAATCAATTCAATGACACTTTCCATGAATATATTCTAATTTGTTGATACAAGATGGCTTATTGTTTAAGGGTGTTCAATTGCATATTCCTAAATGCTCTATGAGGACTAATTTGATTAAAGAGAAGCATTGTGGCAACTTAGGGGGTCACTTTGATGTGGATAAAACTTTGGAACAGGTAAGAAGATATTATCACTGGCCAAAAATGCAAAGTGACATCAGAAAACTTGTTGAAAAGTGTGTAGTTTGTCAAAAATCCAAGAGTTCAAGTACAAATGTAGGTCTTTACCAGCCTTTTCCAATTCCAAATAGGCCATGGGAATCCATCAGAAAGGATTTTGTGTTGGGTTTACCAAAAACTTAGAGAGGGTTTGATAGTGTATTTGTTGTTGTTGACCATTTTAGTAAAATGGCCCATTTTATACCCTGTAAATGCATAAATGATGCCTCATACATTGCTGGTTTTTTTTCAAGGAGGTGGTTAGGATTCATGGCTTACCATTGAAAATTGTCTCAGATAGGGACAGTAAATTTGTCGGTCACTTTTGGAGATCCGTTTGGAAGAAGTTGGGAACAAACATGACATTTAGCTCTGCCTATCATCCACAAACAAATGAGCAGACTGAAGTTGTCAATAGGAGCCTTGGGAATCTTCTCAGATGTTTGAAAAAAGAGCATTCACAACAATGGGATCTCATTCTTCCCCAAGTTGAGTTTGCATATAATGACTCTGTCAATTGAAGTGTTGGGAAAATCCCATTTGAAATTATCTATGGATTGAAGCCTAGGCGAGTCTTTGAACTCAGAGATTTGAGTGGCATGGAGAGAAGGAATGTTGGCGGAGAGGAATTTGCAGTTTCCATGAAGGATATGCATCAACAAGTTAAGGAGAATCTTCAAAAGAGTGTGGAAAAATACAAGCAACATGCAGATTTGAAGAAGAGAGATGTTTAATTCAAAGTGGGGGACTTGGTATTGGCTCATTTAAGGAAAGAAAGGCTACCTAAGGGGAAATATACAATTTTTCAGATGAAGAAGGTTGGGCCATGTAGGGTGGTCCACAAATTTGGTGCAAATGCCTATGAGATGGAACTCCCTCCTGGAGTGGCTATCTCTCCAATTTTTAATGTTTCTAACCTTTATCCTTTTAAAGGATCTATGATTGTAGGTGAAGAAGTAGGTACATTAGGAGTTCAAGATGAATATTGGGTCAATGACTTACCACCAAGTCAGCCATTGAAGCTTGAAAGCATTTTGGACACAAAGGAAGTAAAGAAAACCAGACACAAAGTGTACAATGAATACCTAGTGAAGTGGAAAGGCCTTACAATGGAGGATTCCACCTGGATGATAGAAGAATACATCAAAAAGCATGGCACAACAGTTCAAGAGCTTATCTCAAGTGGAACTTGAGATTCTATTCTCCTCAGGTATATGGTGCAGGGGCACCTAGTCAAATGTTACAAATTTGGTCTAATGTTAGGTTTTTTGGTGTTTTGAGTCATATTTGATGTAATAAGGTCTATTTAGACCATATCTAATGTTTTAAGTCTCATGGAGTCAGTTTTTGATAAAGATGTCATTTTGTTGCAAATGTTGCAAAAAGTGCAATGCAACTTTGCAATTTTGGCTTGTATAGGAAAGTTGAACAGTCACATATTCAAAAGGTAGTTGGAGACCATTGACTTTTGTTTTGAAAAGGTTTAAATTGGCCTTGAGGAGTTCGAGGCATGCTTCTAGAGTTGTTTTTGATGATCAAGCAATAAGAAATCTCTTTTTTTTGTGTTCTTTCATTGTTTATTTGTTGTTACAGAAAGTTTGTATGGCCTGTACAGCTTGGTAATGATGTAAAACTGATTGGATTTGATAGTGTGTGGAGTCTTCTAACATTTTCTGTTGATTTTATTCACTTTCACCAAGTTTGAAGAGAGTTAGAGGGTTTTTATTGAAAGTGGTCTGAAAACCCTAAGTTAAAAGGGTTTGAGTGAAAAAATGGATTATTGAACCATTCCACCAATGGAAACCCCTACAAATCAATGGAATGGAATTAGTTATGGTTTTTTTCATTTTTTGTAGGTTTGTAGATGCATGGGATGGAGGTAGAGCAGTGTTTGATTGATCCCTTGCCTAATGTCTCAATGTATTAGGCTTAGGAGGAGAGGTTAGAAGTAGGGTTTTGATAATTGAGGAATTTGTGGATGTTCCAATTGATGAAAGTTGTTGTTTCAGACCCCATGTGACCTATTTGAAGCCTTGGAATAGAGTTTTGTAGATTGGAGAAGTGATTTCATTAGTTGCTTTGTAAAATAGGGCTAATTAGACCTAGTTACTATGTAGTAGTCAATTTTAGAGGGTGTTGTTACAAAACAAGTACACTCCCAAATTTGATATGTTGCATACGGGAATAAAGGGTATCAGAAATGGTAATTCATTTATGGGTTTGAAGCCTTCTTGGAGAGATATAGTCAGAAAACACTATTTGGAGTGTTACAAGGCAATTTGAGGAGTTGTGAACAAAACACCAAGTTAGGGTTTATAAATTGATAACTTGGTTGAATTGTGATTTGTTCGAGAACCTCCTCCCTGCTCTGCATCACATTGGAGGTTACATGCACTAAATTAAAAAGGGAATATCTCCTTATTCATGAATTTTGGGTCCCTAACTTGGAAATTGAATATTTTTCAATAAAACATGAATTTGAGCTTCATTTTAGAGGATTCTGGTTGTAGATTTTGGCTAAGCATTTTCTATTCTTCAAAGGATGGTGAACCAATGAAAAAAGGATCTCCAAGAATGGTAAACCAAGGATATTTAGACTCAAAGATAATGGTTCTAAGGGTCTCCAGGTGCAATTTCATCCAGAGATTGTCATTGTGTTGAATTCTCTTCGGTTTGGTAAATTGTCTTAGTTTATTTGCAACTATTTGGTGTAGTTTTGAATTAATGATTTTTAGATTTTTTTTTGTTGTTGTTATCAACATATTTTGATGTTATTATAGTATTTATATATGTTCCTTGCTGTTGGAAATTTTTTATGAAGATTGAGATGAGTTTGTGTGAAGATTGCACTAGTTTCGGAGTGAGTTTGGGCTTCAAATTTAGGGGATTAAATGATATATTTTCTGCAGTTGTTCATTGTTGTTCTTCTAATGTATATGACATAAAATTGTGTAATTCCATGTTAATTTAAGAAATATATAATCCCATTGATGTTGCTCAACATTATGGTGTATTTTGGTGTTTGTTTTAGTATACCTGATTGCAAGGGTTTGCTAGTGTAGAAGTGTGTTTGGTTTTCAATTTGGGTTTGGCTATTGGTTGTAGATAATATAATCATATGTAATGTTATCCATCATACATATTGTTGCTCAGATCAATATATTTCACTTTGGAGCATGGTGAGAGTTTGGTATCAGTTCGGTGCTTGTATTAGGTTCCAATTTCAGGATTTTCAATTATTGTAGCTATATCATCATTGTTATATGTTGTTTGCAACAGAAATATGATGTAATTTCCATGATATTTTCAGTAATACATCATATGATAGTTGCACATTTTCTTGATTCATAATTGCATAATTTGGTGAAGTTTAATCCATACCCAATTTCACTATTTGATGTAAATTGCAAATCTGATATAATTTCTTGCAAGGGATATTTATTTGCAAATTTGATATAATTTCCAACAAGGGACATTATAGTGGTATCAGAGCCATGATCTTTCCATCCTAAGGTTTTGATCATATTTTTCAAAAGAAAAGAGGAGTTAAAAGATGGTTGAATGCATGGAGGAATTGGCCAAAGATTTAGCAACCATTAGAGAAACATATATTAAACAAGATGAAGGATTTTGAAATGTAATACCATACATTAATTATATCACTCAAATGCAGAGAATGATGGTCATCAAGGGTTGTAGATAACATTCAGACTCTAATGGAAGACATCATAGGAGAAAAGTCACAAAATCTCCAACTCCCACTTTTGATGGATTAGATAAGATTTTATTTAGAGCTTGGTTATTTGAAATGCAAGATTGTTACTATTCTGGTTATATGGAGGAGAAATTTTTCATTTAGTATGTGATCTTACACCTTGAAGGAGCTGCCCATGATTGGCGGTACCAAGGTATGAACACCCAAGTCCACATTCAGGTGGATTTTTTTGATGAATTTTGTCAAAAGTTGATTGATAGATTTGAACAGAAGGTTGAAGAGGATCAAGTAGTTGCAGAAGATTTTATAGTAGGAGAGTTTAATGCAATTAATATTTTGAAGAATGATGAATGTGTGACAAAGTTTCAAGATGACTCCTTGGACATGCATGCTATAATGGAGGATAAGGTGGTCCATGAAGAACAAGAAATAATGATAGCCTTGAATCCTAGTTTGGATTCATTTGTTGAAGATTACAAGACTAATATCTACCTTGATCTCTCTAGTGGAGTAGATATTGATGATGGGCTCTCTGAGGTGATTTTAATAGATGGGCATGAAAGGGGAAAATGTGATGATATCTCCAAATTAGCTTTTAATTTTCACTCATATCATTTCATTGATGAGATTACAGGTGACTTTGTGGTTGGCTTCCAAACCAATCCTATGGAGAAAGATGATGAAGATTTCAGTCCTAGGAAAATGGAGCATGACTCTCTCGAAAAAGAAATCACACATGAGAAGAAAAATTAATACTTACACCTTGATCATAGCAATCAACCCTCTTTTACTTGGGATCTAGGTGTGCCAGTGTGATGAGGATCTATCTTGGGATGAATTTCCCTTTCATTCCAATGTTGTTTTTAATTCATCATGCATGGATGAAGGCATTGATGGAGCTAATGCTACATGGTATGTTAATGATATTGATCAAAAATCTGATTTATTGTTGCCTAATGCTGATTTTGAGCAAAGACATAGGAGATTTGATTTTGAACAAAGATATAATAGCTTTGATTTTGAGAAAAAATATAGAAGCCATGATAATGAGCATAGACATAGTAGCCTTATTGATGTGGATCTTCAACTTGATGCTACACATTTTCATCATATTGGTTAAAGGGATGTCTATGAGGTTTGGGACAACCATGGTGTTGTTGGTGAAAGGTATGAAGAAGATTATAATTTTGGCACGTATTTTTATTTCCAAAAACTTGGTATGCATGAGGGAAGTTATGGAAGAGAATTCTTGGTGTCTGTTGATACACCAAGGGATCAAAATGAGCTTACTGTTGCCTGTTTTGATTTGCAAACAATGAAGGAAACCAATGGAGGATTTAATGTTGCTAAGGAGTTTCCTAATTTTCTCATCTATATTGAAATAAATTCTATATGGGTTATCTTGCACTCTAACCATGTTTTGAAGGACCAATGTTTACAGTTCATAGATCACTTTTTGGAGCTGAACCCAACAAATGAAGACAAGCTTATGAATGATTTCCTTATGGAGATAATCACTTTAGGGTGTTTTATGCTACAATTTCTTGGGGCAGCAAGTTGTTTGGTTTGGGAGAACATGCATAACATTTTGGGGGTGTGGTAAGCAATGCTATCTTCATTTCGACTTTCAAATGTTTTTAAATCAGCAAAGGATATTTTTTAGATATGTACTACTAGGATCATATAAAGAGTGGAAATTTCAGCATGCTATTGATAATTTACACATCATTGTTGCTTCATATATTGAGTTGGTATCAAGCTACTTGTTGATAGTGATTTTCAAAAAACACGTAAAGTTCATGTTTTTGCCTCATAGCTTGACTTACCAATTAAAGGTGAATCAAGAGATGAAAATACAAGAAGTGTGCAAGGGTAATGCAAAGGTAATAATTTCATATGATGTGTTATACACTCCATTTATCTCATGTTCTTTTTCTTTTGAGTATGGAGTTTCTAGAAAGAGCAATATTTGGTTTTTAATGCAAAGAGTGGATTTCAAGAAATTTGATAAATTGAAGTTCAAAGTTTCAAAAAAGGGATTACAAAGGATGATGGAGGATGAATTTTTCAGAATGAATGCTTCTTGGTATTTTTCTTTCTTCCATAGAGGATATGGTATTTCCATCATGGTTTATTATGTTTTGGCCACTACAATTTTAAAAGAAAATGTGAAGAATGTCAAGTTTGTGCCAAAGGATTTTCAGGGGTTTATTAACTTCCAATCAAATATGTTATTGTTTATCTCTTGGGAATTTATAGTATCATGGAATGAATTTTTCTTTTGTATTATTAATCTTCTTATATATTTTTGATCCTATAGTTCAATCCAAGAGGCTAAAAATGTCTACTCACAAGTTAAGGTAATGTTTGGGTCTTCGATTATGCATTTTCATGTTATATATCTCAGCAATGTTAAGTAGAATGAAATATATTTTTCTAGAAGATGTATTGGATGTGATATTGATTATAAATTATGTTATAGCCATTCCCATAACAACAAGAATAAAACCCATAAAATGAGAAAATGTTTCAAAATTCTAAAATTCAAGTTGTCAAATGACAATGCAGTTTTAGTTAGAAATCCAAGACACTATTTGCATTGTAGTGGGAGATTGTTTTGGAAGTGTCTAAAAGTGGAAGCTATCAAGCATCTTAGTAAGTTCTCTAACATGGTTGAACATGTCATTAAATTATTTTCTACTTTCATGTTGAAAATTTTATATGAAAATCATATTGTTCTTGTGGAAGGATTCAAAAAGTGCATAGTCTTCCATAAGAAAGGCATTTGTGTTGCAATATCAATATTCAGAGTTTTGTGGAGTTTGGAATGTTGTTATGTGATGAAATTTTGTATTCTTCATATGTGTCATTATTGTTCCAAATTAGATCCTAAAGTTGTATCAAGCATGGGTGATCCCACAATACTAGTTTACAATTTTTGGCCAAACTGGACACTGAACTGATTTTTTCTAACTATATCCTCACTTTCAGGCACCTATAGAGGCTAAACCGTGAGGAATTTGAAGATGATGCAAACTAGTGATTTGTGACATTTTGTATGTAGATTCTAAATATATGTTTTTCAAAAAATTTGGAATCAAATTGCACTTCTTTTTCCATCTCCTTTGAAAACTAATTTTTTTCAGTAAACACCATTTTTAAAGAGTGACATTCACTACATAACAACTTTTTTTCCATGAAGGATAAAATTCTATTTTTTTTTAATTTTGATTTGTAACTACGATATCTAGTGTTTCCAATTGGTTTCATAGTGTTTTATTGAATATTTTTTCCTTAATCAAGTTTAGAAATCAACCCAATTACAATTTAGACATAGGCGGGCTGTATAACACAACTTTTTTTGTATGTATCGAAATTCAATTTTTTTTTTGTTGGATCAAAGACTTCAATATTTGGTGCACTCATATTTTTCAATTTTTTTTTGTGAGAATCTTCTATTTTTCCACATGTGCATAACAAAGATCTTGATTTTCAATGAAAAACCTACATTCACAAGAAATAAAAAATAAATATAATAATAAAATTAAATTTATTTAAAATTATACTTTTTTGGAAGCTTATAATAAAGACTACATACTTACAAAAACTAAATTTTAAATGAATTCATTTTATCCCCCAAAAGGTAAATCAAAAGTGGTTTTTTATCAGCATTTTGATAGGTGTAAAGGAGACTCTGTTATAAGTATGGTTTAAAACTAGCGAGGTTCTATCTAAGGGGGTTTGATCTAAGATAGTTTGATCAAACCCTCTTCAATTGGAATGCTTTAAATGAAGCTTTTTAAGGCTTAAATCATTATATTTTCTAAAAATATGTGATTTCAGCAAAAGTCATAATCTCTCAAAAATTGTAAACCAACTTTGTGGGATCACCCGCATCTTTCAAACAAAGGCAAGATTGGTAGCAATTTGTGATATATCCTATAGGAAGTGTCTTCATGAATCGAAGGTAATGAAAGAAATTGTTTCCAAGATTGGTATCCAATATTATGAAGGATGTATTTTTTTTTTGGTAACCATCATCTCAGCTGCATAAAACAGATTTATGTCTTTGATAATGGTTGTAAGAGTTTTTTTATAGTTTTCTTGGTGATAGTGCACAAACACAACTCTGGGAAGGAGTTGAAAGGAGGAGGTTATTGATTGCAAAAATTGGAATGAGCACTATAAAACATCAGGTAATATGGAGTAATAGGTTGCATATTGAAATTCATATCCACAAAATTACAAAGCATAGGTACATCCTTGAAGAAATTATCAAGATGCTTGAAATTAAAGTACAATGATTCACAAGTACAGGATCACAATCTATTTTGCAGTATGCAACATTTGGTTATTTTGGGTATCATGATTTTGGAGCATCATTATTGCAATTTCTTGAGGACAAGAAATTTTGGGATGACTTGTCATGTCCCTTTTTCAAAAATTTCTAAAAATAACAACTTACTAAAAATAGTAAGTTGGTGGGCTCAAAATAGCAAATTAGGAGCACTCAATAGATTTGAAAATAAATTTAAATTTGATGACTTGGTCATGAATAGAATATTATTTTATAACCAAATGTATTTTAAATTAATATTTATCTCTATTTGGGTGTGGGATCTTCTTCTTGCTTATTTTTGGCATTTAGTGGCTTGTGACAAGGTGGGACAAGTGGCAACTTACATTGGAGTGGAAGAAATCAATGAAAATTTGGCACCGGAGGTTACATGCACTACATGCAAAAGAGAATCTCTCCTTGGTCGTGAATTTTGGGTCCCTAACTTGGAAATTAAAATTTTTTCAATAAAACATGAATTTGGGCTTCATTTTAGAGGATTTTGGTTGCAAATTTTGGCTAAGTGTTTGCTCTTCTTCAAAGGCTGGTAAACCAATGAAGAAAGGATCTCTAAGGTTGGTAAAACATGGATATTAAGAATCAAAGACAGTGGTTCCAAGGGTCTCCAAGTGTAATTTTATCAAAAGATTGCCATTGTGTTGAATGTTCTCCAGTTTAGTAAATTGTCTTAGTTTATTTACAGGTGTTTGGTGTAGTTTGGGATTACTGAGTTTCAAATTGTTTTGTTGTTTTCATCAACCTATTTTGATGTTATTATAGTATTTATATATGTTCCTTTTTGTTGGGAATTTTGTATGAAGATTGCACTAGTTTCAGAGTGAGTTGGGCTTCCAATTTGGGGGATTGAATAATATATTTTCTGCAATTGTTTGTTGTTCTTCTAATTTATATGACATAAAATGGAGTAATTCCAAGTTAATTTTAGAAATATATAATCCCATCGATGTTGCTCAACATTTTGGTGTATTTTGGTGTTTGTTTTGGTATACCCGATTGCAAGGGTTTGCTAGTCTAGAAGTGTGTTTGGTTTTCAATTTGGGTTTGGTTGTTGGTTACAGAAAATATAATCATATGTAATGTTCTCCATCATACATATTGTTTCTCATTCATTTTGGATCATGGTGAGAGTTTGGTATTAGTTTGGTGCTTGTATCGAGTTCTAGCTTCAAGATTTTCAATTGTAATTTGTTGTAGTTGTAGCATCATTGTTATATGTTATTTGCAACAAAAATATGATTTAATTTCCATCATATTTCCAGTAATACAACATCATATGACTGTTGAACAAGACAATTGAGAGGGGGGTGAATCAGTTGTAACAAATTAAACCTTTAAAACTTCCACCAAAAATTAGATTAATTACAAATCCTTTACTCTGCTAATATGATTAATCATCAAGTGCAAAAGTAGAAACTGAAAAACATCACACACACAATAACACCATATTTACGTGGAAAACCCAATAAGGGAAAAACCACAATGAGGATTATATCACAATATAGAGAATATTAAAACCGATTACAAATGCTCACTACCAAAACATGACTCAATGTCTGGACCAAGACTCACTGTCCAACAAGGGTTAACCACCCGAAGGGCTCACAGTTATAGAATTACAAAGAAGATAGAAGAGATTTGTTACAAAGAAAAAAAAGTCTCAATGCAACAGAGATTTCCACCATAACTCTCTCAAACACTTGTAGACATGCATGAATGATAGAGTACACCTTTAGCACATTGCTTCCGAAAACTCAAAAATTAGATTTCACAATAATCTTCCAAACTCGCATCACACACACACCGTTTCACATCTATCTTGCTTGCATTAATATCTTTCACACACAACTTAACTTGTATTTATACCATCTTCAACTTTGAAACTTGTCCAAAGTTAGTCATACATCATTTGTATTTACAAATTCAAATTAGGTATGTGTTAAAAATTCTAGGGTGGAATTAGAATGAGGGCAACCCAAACACACACTTGATGAGGACCTAAATAAGTCCCAACATGCTTCATGAACTTCGCAAGTAGTGTTCAACACACGATTGGCCAAACCAGTGTAAAACACATAGAACAATTAAGCACACGCAACCTTAGCATGATCCAATCTTTCCAGACAACAAAATTATCTTCAACACGATCATATCAGACTATCTCCAGAATCGCAAGTCATAAAACTCGAATAAGAAGAAATCTGGAGCAACTACATTTCTCCCAGAGCTTAGTGAGAGACTAAAAAAATAGTTCACAATTGGTGAACATAACTCGCACTATACATTGATCCAGAGCCCCAAAATCTAGATATAACAACTTTCAACAACCACGATCAATATATTTGAACCACATGAACATAGGAGCGAATCTTGGAGCAAAAACCAGAGCAACCACTAAATACCTACAGCCTTTCTTCATTGCAATTTTCTCAATATCCTCAACATATATAACTAATAACTTGTATCAATGACATCAATGACAACAACTAGTTGATAACTAGTTAGCCAGTTGACATCAATGACAACACCTTCATTCTTGCAACATCTTCATACTTGCAACAATCCCCCCTTTTTCATTGATGGCAACACATGATGTGAAAAACCATCAAAGACAACACAACATCTTTGAACACACTTTCTCATGATTTTACTTTCTCCCCCTCAATAGATAAGTTCTTTCACATGATACTCTTCTCCCCCTTTTACATCAATGGCAAAGGTAAAAGATATTTTTGTTGATTTCCCCTTTGACATTAAGAACACTACTAGTACTGAATACTCCCAAACATAGAAGATACTACCTACTCGGGCCTTGAGAGGTAACCTCCAAACATCAATCTAAAAGAAGAATAGATCCATAGACCCGCTAGATTGATGTATCTTCATATGCATCTAGTTCAAGAAAGGATGGGAAATAACCCCTAACTTCTCCTAGAGATACTCAAAAGTATCTTTAGGAAGAGTTTTCATAAATATATCAACAATATGATCCTTCATCAGCACATACTCAAGCTTTACTTCATTCTCCACAACCTTCTCTCTCAGAAAGTGATACCTGATAGATATATGCTTTCATCAGCACATACTCGAGCTTTACTTCATTTTCCACAACCTTCTCTCTCAAAAAGTGATACCTGATAGATATATGTTGTCCTTGAGTGCATCACTAGATTCTTTGAAATGTTAATTGCACTTGTATTATTAGAGAAGATAGAAATGGGATCATCATACATTATTCAGATATCTTTCAATCTTCATTTCATCCATAAAACTTGTGTATAGATGTTGGATTTCAAATGTTTATGTGAATTTGTCCTTGATGCCAAAACTGTTTTATGGGGTTCATGACATCACTGGTTCTATTATTTGCATTCTTAGATTGGTTGATATGCAGTGTGATATGAATGTGATGTTGACAAGATGCATTCTCACCTGATACATTCTCAGCTTGTTTTGATACATGATGATTATAGTTGGTTCATATGGTGATTCACATGGTTCATGGCATGCACTTTCAAGTTTCAGTTTTTACATGTTGGTACTGATGTTTGACATATGTTCATTATTTCAGGGCATACATTTGCTTCAGAATTACAAGTCACAGTGACATACATATACTAATAGATTCATTTTGAGATATACATTTGTTTATACATTTGTGCATTTTTACTTGGGTTGACAGATCAAATGATATATGAGTGGCACATATTATGTTTGCACAAAACATACCCATTTACAAGAAGTTTGCATAGAAGCATGGATTGCAAGTATTAACTCACTTATATGTATTCTCTTCATTGACTATTTGTTAAGAGGGTATGGGTTGTCTTCAAGACATATAATACATAAGTGTGCTAACATTTGATACATTGAGTCATAAAGCATACAATGTTACAAGGCTTTGGACAGTTTGTTTTTGGAAGGTCTACAGCCACATTGTGGTCATTTGATATTGGTATTATTATTTTCTATGACTTCATATATTTTGGCTCAGTATTTTAGATTGATTAGTTAAGGTGGTTTTCTATGCTCTCATTGTGATGAAAATTCATGCTAAAAATTTAAAAGGTTTATAGACCTTGTCATCTCCATCACATATGATATTGAGGCTTTGAATATTTTATTACTTGCATCACATTTAATTGTAAAAGATTATTAAAGCCTTTATAATAAAAGCCTCGGGAAAATTTATATGGTTTATATCGGTCTCATTGCATCTCATAGAAGGATGACTTTATTAAAAGTCACATGGCAGTGACCAAGTTATCGGCAAACTATTGAGAGCCATCATTGATATTGGGATAATGATTCATTTATCATAATGATGTCGGTAAAATTATAATGTTTATATTGGGCTATATGAGACACAACATACATAGTTAATTGGTGACTTGGCGTCGACAGTGAATGATTGATAATGTTGTGGAATGTTTTTTGTTGGCAGTGAAGATTTGCCATCGGATTTAAAAACATAATAATGGTTTATTATTATGTTTTGATTTGTTTTTGACTTCAAAACATCATTATGTTTTATAAAGTCTTTGACAGACTTGGAAGAAAGAAATTTAGGGCAATATTATTGTTGGAGGGTTTGGAACCCTAGCCGCCATGAGAATATTGTGTTCATAGTTGTAAATTTGTTCTTCTTGGCCAACACTAAAGAAGTTAGATGAGTTCGTTACAAGCATGGATAGAAAATCATGAGTTAGCAAGAGCTTGGTAGCTGACAATGGCTTCTTCAACTATGCAATTGTGGTTGTCTCCATCGATCTAGTATTTGTTTGATTTCTTCATTGCATAATCAGGTATTTGCTATTTTTTGGTTACAAGCTTGGAACGATTTGTTAAGGAAAAGGATTATTTTGTTTTGTTTTAAAAGGCATGAAACTGTGATTAAGCTTGCAACTAATATCATTTCTTCGACAATTATTGTGTCGACTGTGATTGCTTTGTTGAAAAGAAAAAAAAAACCTTATGGGTTTTGTGAGTAAAATCTTGGTTGAACAACTGTGGTAAAAGGGGTTAACAGTTGTTGGTAATTATCAAATTTTTTTTTGGGTTTCCAGCAGTTTGTTCTTATGGGTTTATAACAATTTTTACAGAGGTTATGATTCTTGAAAGAGTTAGTTGAAAAATCTTTAGGTTTTTTCTCTTGTAACCCTAACCCAAGATGGTTTACAATTATTCAAACTACATACAGAGATTATTATTTGCAGGGTCTTTAAAAGATGATCTTTAGGCATTTTCATGTTGAACTGAAAAGAGGAATATGATGTTTTCAGACATTTACATTGAAAATATTTGTTGTGATTCTCAAATTATTACATTTTTGAAAATGTTGTCTTTTTTATACAACATTCTTCAATGTGCTTAATGAGGATATTAATAGTCTTCAATTGACAGTATAGGACTACAAGTTGCACTTCTAGAGTATTGATAGAATACTATCATTATTATTATGCATTGTAATGGAGTTGGTGCTCTAAGTGAATAAAGGAAAGATTTTTTGAGTGGTTTTTTATTCCCCAAGAGGGTTTTTCCACTCAAGACAAAATTTGGTGTTATGTGATGTTTCTATGTGTGAATGGTTTATTTGCTTGATAACAAATATTGTCATCAGTTGCATAAAAAGTTGTTGATGTTAGTCATTTATTTCTATCATTCTTTAAATCAAAGCATCTTGCATAAAAGGTTTAGTTATAAGCTATGATATATGTGTAAAGTTTATCAAGCCAGACTCAGTTAATAAAATGTTTATCTGATTTGTAATGCATATAATATTGTTTGAGTTCAAGTGAAGTTTGTTCTTCCTTAGTCATTTGATATTTTGGTTTAAAAGTTGAAAAGTTTGACTTTCTTGAATCACTGATTCACCCCCCCCCTCTCAGTGATTTTGTCTTCCAACAATAGAAAGATGCAACAATAATATACTCAGCTTCAGCAGTAGATAAAGACTGAATCTTGATTTTTACTCAACGATGATACCAACCTTCAACCAAGAAAGAATGCACCACCACTTGTACTTTTTCTATCATCAATACAACCTGCCCAATCTACATCTGTAAAAGCACTAAGTGTAAAGTCAGTATCCCTAGGATACCACAAGCCATAATCCAGAGTGTCATTCAAATATTTGAATATCCTCTTAACAACATATGTTTCTTAGGATCTTCTTGAAATCTAGCCATAAGAAAAATTGCATGCATGATATCCAGTCTAGTAGCAGTTAAATACAACAATCCTCCAATCATAGATTTGTATTTGCTCTTATCAACCTTAGGTAAATCATTATCTTTTCTCAATTTGCAACCAGTCACCATAGGAGTGCATACCGGTTTGGAAACATAATACCAAACTTCTTCAACATTTCTCTTACATATTTTGACTGTGAAATAAAAATCTCTTTTTCTTTGTTGAAGCCTTATTGAATCAAATATTTATCCAACCTTGCATACCAAGCTCTAGGAGCTTGCTTTAATCCATATAAATATTTCTTCAATCTACAGACCATATCCAGTTGATCTAACAACTAAAATCCTTCTATTTGTTTCATGTACACTTCTTCCAGTTCACCATTCAAAAATGCAAACTTAACATCCATCTGATAGACTTTAAAATTTTTATAAGCACCAAATGCTAAAAACATCCTAATAACTTTCATCCTAGCCACTGGAGCAAAAATTTATTGAAAATCTATACCTTCCACTTGTGAATAGCCCTTAGACACAAGTCTTGCTTTATTTTTGACCACTTCTCCATTCTCATTCAGTTTATTTCTAAATACCCATTTTGATCCAATTATGTTTTTATTTTCTAATCTAGAGACCAATTCCCAAGTTTGATTATTCTCAATCTACATAAATTCTTCTTCCATATCTTTCATCCAATGTTCATCATTACATGCTTCAGTTGATGTCTTCAATTCTTCAGAAAGTAGACATAAGTTTATCTCACTAGCAACAATAGCTCTACTTCTTGTCAAAACTCCTTTCCTCGTCTCCAATTATTTGGTCTTTTGAATGATTCTTTTGTACATACTTAGGTGACTTTGGGGACACCACCGAAGCTTCCTCTTCTTCATTCTGGTTTTCCTATTCTTCAACAACTTTTTCAACTTATATGCAATCAGGTTCATTTGATACATATCCATTTACTTCAATTGAATTCTTCAATGCTTCATCCACCTTGACATTTGTGCTTTCTATAATCTTTCTCAACCTTTTATTGAAACATTTGTAAGCTTTTCTCTTATTAGAGTATCCAAGAAAGATATCTTCATCACATCTACCATCAAACCTCCCTAAATTTTCATCCCTTCTAATATAACATTTGCTTCCAAATACCTTGAAACTTTCTAATGCATCATATTTCTCTCTAAGAAAAGTAACCCATGTGTATCTAGAGTAATCATCAATCAAAAGCATAAATTACCTTTCTCACTCTTGTAGAACCACAGAGATTGGTGTGAATCAAATCCAATAGTCCAATAGTAGATTGTTCCTTTGACTTAAAGTCGTTTCTAGCTTGCTTTCCAAACTAACAATTCTTGCAAATAGCATTAGTAGGCTTTGTAATCCTCAGTAGATCTCTTACAACATGCAAAAAACTAATTCTTTCTAAGTTATCAAAATTCAAATGACACATCCTCTGATGTCATAACCAACTATCATTAATCTAAGTCATAAAGCAATGTCCATCAACACCCTTAAGTTGATAAATGTTTCCTTCAGACTTCTTACGAGCAACAATCACTATTTTGGATCATTTCTTAATTTCACATCTTCCATCCTTAAATACAAGATCATATCCTTTGCTACACATCTGTTCAACACTTAAAAGATTATTCCTTAAACCCTTAACATAGTAGACATCATTAGTATTATGCATGCCATCAAAACTAAATGAACCTATTCCACAAATCTTAGCACCAATATCATCTTTGAATTTAACTAAGATTCATCTTTTATATCCAACAAGAAGCATTCAATGTCATCAAAATATTCATAATTAGATTCTTCATCAAAAATACCAACATCTTCATTCACATAATATGTTTTGTTGATCTTCTTGCCTTTTTATTATTTGCGTAATCTATGTTTATTCTTCTTAGCTCTTTCCAGACATCTTGAAGCATAATGACCAATTCCTCCACAACTAAAGCATTTGAAAAATAACTTTCCTTCATACTTACCTGAGTCCTTTTTCATCCTTCTCACAAAGTTAGCTTCCACTTCATCGAGGTTCTCTTCATCCAGATCTTCACTACATGTAGCCTTAAAAGTAGTTTTTGATTTAGTCTCAAATTTGGTTTTCTCATTTCATAAGATGTCAAAGTACCAAAAAATTGATCTTTAGTGTAAGTCTTGTAATCCACATACTCTTCAATAGCAGACACCTTTTCACTATATGCATCGAGGAGAGTTCTAAGAATCTTCTTCACTATTCTGATTTCATCCACTATTGCACCAAGTCCTTACATTTCACCTACCAGCGCATCCACTCTCTATACATAGGATTTAATGTTCTTGTCTTCAGACATATGCAAGATTTCAAATTGTGCTTACAAGTTATGTAACTTTTCTTCTTTGACCTTTTCATTTTCAGCATGAGTTGTTTCTAATGTGTCTCAGACCTCTTTAGTAGTCTTTATATTTGCAACTTTAATTAACTCATACTGTGAAATACTGTTCCTCATAATGTACTTTTCCTTATTATTTTTTTCATACACCTTGATTTCATCAGTTATACCTGGACCATTTGCAGGAGCAATATATACAGTCTTATAAGCTTTCTCATCATATCCACAATATTTTAAATATCCTTCCATCTTTATTTTCCAAATGTCATAGTCCCATCAAACCTAGGACACTCAATAGTGATCTTGCTCGCCATCCTAGACCTTCCTTAAGCAGTTAAGTTCTTCTCCAAGGAACTAAGATCTAATACCAATTGTTGAACAAGACAATTGAGAGGGGGGTGAATCAGTTGTAATAAATTAAACCTTTAAAACTTCCATCGAAAATTATATCAATCACAAATCTTTTACTATACTAATATAATTAATCATTAAGTGCAAAAGCAAAAACTGAAAAACATCACACACAATAACACCAAATTTATGTGAAAAACTCAATAAGGGAAAAACCATAGTGAGAATTAGCTCACAAAATAGAGAATATCAAAACTGATTGCAAAGGTTCACTACCAGAGAAGACCCACTGCCAAAATAGGACTCACTGTCCAACAAGGGTTAACCGTCCAAAAGGCTCACTGCCACAGAATTATAAAGATAGAAAAGATTTGTTACAGAGAAAACAATCTCAATGCAACAGTGATTTCCACTACAACTCTCTCAAACACTTGTAGACATGCATGAATGATAGAGTACACCTTTAGCTCACTGCTTTCAGAAACTCAACAATTAGATTTCACATTGGTCTACCAAACTCGCATCACATACAAACTATTTTGCATCTATCTCGCATCTATCTTGCTTGCATTCATATCTTTCACACACAACTCAACTTGTATTTATACCATCTTCAACTTTGAAACTTGTCCAAATTTGGTCATACATCATTTGCATTTACAAATTCAAATTAGGTCAGCACCAAAACATTATAGGGTGGAATTAGAATGAGGGTGGCCCAAACACACGCTTCATGAGGACCTAAATAAGTCCCAAGACACTTCATAAACTTCGCAAGTAGTGTTCAACACATGGTCAGCTAAATCAATGTAGAACACGTAGAACAATTAAGCACACAACCTTAGCACAATCCAATCTTTCCAGACAACAAAATTATCTACAACACTATCATATCAGACTATCTCCAGAACCGCAAGTCATAAAACTCTAACAAGAAGAAATCTGAAGCAACGACATTTCTCCTGGACCTCAGCCAAAGACACTGAAAAACACAGTTCACAACTGGTGAACATAACTCGCACTGTACATCAGTCCAGAACCCCAAAATTTGGATATAGCAACTTCTAACAACCATGATCAACATATCTAAACCACACGAACATAAGAACAAATCCCAGAGCAAAACCCGAAGCAACCACTGAATACTTTCAACCTTTCTTCATTACAATTTTTTCAATATCCTCGACATATACAACCAATAACTTGTATCCATGACATCAATGACAACACCAACAGTTGATAACCAATCAACCAGTTGATATCAATCACAACACCTTCATTCTTGCAACATCTTCATACTTGCAACAATGATAGTTGCACACTTTATTGATTCATATTTGCATAATTTGGTGAAGTTTAATTCATACCTAATTTCACTATTGATGTAAATTGTAAATCTAAGTGAGATAATGTTTATGGCAAATTTGATATAATTTCTAGTAAGGGATATTTATTTGCAAATATGATATAATTTCCAACAAAGGTCATTACAAATAATATGAAGGGAAAAAGGAACAATAGAAAATATGCAGAAAACTAAACCTACAAATGAATTTAATAATAACTTGGTGAAGGGAAAGCCTAAGAAGTATGATTTTATAATACCAAGCTTGAGGGATGGGAGTTGGGAGAATGAAGAGGAAACACCACAATTGGTGAGCATGGGAATAAAACCAAAAAGCATGCTTGAGAGAATCCCTTTTGGAGAAAAGATGAAAAATCATGGGTGGTAAGCAGGAAAGGTGATAACCAATTGGAATATTAGGGTAAAAGCACAAACCTATGTCATACTTTCAACCAACAAAATACTTCTGAGCGAAACAATTTTTCCATAAACAATTTCGGGCGAAACAGTTTTGCCCAAAATTATGTGGCCTATACATGGCACATAAAGTTTCGGAAGAAACCCTTTAGTGCAAAACAACAAAACAAAAAAATTCCCTTTGTCTATTTAAAATGTGATTCAATTTGTATGTAAGTTTTTGATTGAATGTGTTTTGGATGAAAATGTTTCAGTCAAAACCTTTTCACCTAAAACTGTTTATGTGGCATCCTTGTTAGTAGCCACCTCATAATTTTTTAGAAATTTCTATAACTTTGCACTTGAAAATGATATTTCTTATATCAAAATGATTTTTTCAAAAAACTAAAAATACCCTTTTATAAAGCTCGAAGTGAAGAATATATATATTGATAAGTTTTAATATGTTATTTTTTTTTTAAAATAATGTAAGTAGATTGTTAAAATAAAAATTGAGGTTGATCAAAAATTAAAAATATACTAAAACATATTTAAAATTTTGAAAACTATATGGTGCACTAGAGGAGAGAATCTTCTCCAAAAGGGTATAATTTATTTTTTGAAAAAGGTAAAAAAGAAATAGACAATAGTTGAGTCAAATGAAAACTATCAAATTCTAGGACATTTGACTTTAATAGATTATTACAAAGAAAATATACAAAATTTTATTTTTTTTCCATGCATTAAATATTGAAGTTTATTTGGGAAAAAAATAAGGGAAAAATTATAAAAAAATCTTTTTTTTTTCTTGACATCAACTCAATGTCACTTTTTCCTAAAATTTTAAGCAATTCAAAATCCAATTTTAAATTTTAAAAAAATACTAAAAGATCTTTTTTAAATTGAAAAATTGCAAGAATAAATTTCATCAAGAGTTTACATTTCATTAACTTACATTATTTTAAAATTCAAAACAAACTTTTATGTGGTCAAAGTTGGGAATTTTTGTTTGTGTTAGTTGCTTCTTTTATAAAAGTGTGACATAAGTTTGTACTTTTACCCATTAATGTGGAGTAATTTCTATGTTTATTTTGATGAAAAAGGGATCCTAGATTTAATGCTTAGAACACTAACATCAATCCTTTTTCAATAAAATATTGGGATACAAATCGACAAGGAGCTTAGATTGACTTGCAACCTTGTAGGTGAGACAAATAGCCTTGGATCCGGTCTTTTTGTGCCTTGGAAATTGATTAGAATTGAGTTATTTTAATTGACCTAATTAAACTATGAGCTCTAATCTAAAAATGTAAGTTTTTGACAACTAATAACGATAACAAATTCCAATAGTAGATCTAAGAAAGGAAAAGTTACGTGCCCTTGTCATGCAAGTTTGGAGTTGATTTGGCAAGACTAGGTCGCCTTGGGTGGCTGTCCTTATAGGTTTGTTTTAGATCTGAAAACAGTCTTAAAACTTTATGTTTACTCTTTGATTCCTAATCTACAAATTTGTCTCATAATATGAACTTGCAATTAATTTGGAAAAGAAATGGCGAGGGTGGCTATATAGGAGTTTACCTTAGTCAAACTTCTATTTTGATATTTCTACCTCCACAAATAGCTAATAATTTGATTGATAAAGTGTGTTATTAACTTTAAGTGCATCTAAGGTTGTGATAATCTAAAATGCATAAAACCCTACTCAAGTGTGTTAAAAAAGGATTTTATATGACAATGACAAGATCTACCTAAGAGAGTCAAATACCCTTAGGAAATATGTAACACAATGATACCTCATCTTAGGAAGCAAGTAGAATGAAGCTTGAAGATGAGAACACTTTGAAAAAAATCATTAGGTTGTAGAAAATGGCCAAAAGCACTTTCCAAACCTAGATTCCAACATGCCTTTCTATTGCCATCAAACTCCAGTCATTGGAATAAAACTTGATCAAATATAAACATATGTTTGAAAACCTATAAATTCAAATGTATTTGAACGAATATGATAAAGTAAATACACAAGAGTTAAGGTGGCAAGAATAATCTCACAGAGGTACTCGTTCCCCAGCTAGCTCCAAGTAGCACGCCCACCTACACACAATAAAGAGAAAAATTGTTGGGTGGCTGTATAGGAGCCTATCTTAGTCAAACCCTCATTTAGGTGTTTCCACCTCCACGGACAACCAAGATAGCGATAATGGAGAAATATATGATAAAGAAATAAATGAAGTAAAGAACACAAAAGCACTACAAAAACAGTAAGGTGTTACCCACCAAATAGTAGAGAGTAGAAAGCTTACCACCTCCACCAAGAGCTCACTAGCTAATAAAGGAGAAAATGAGAGGATTCAAGCCTCTGCTGTAATGGTGTTTGTTCCACACTTTCTCTACGGAGTTGACTAAGTGTTGTTGCTGCTATGGAATGCAAAGAGTTGCTTGAAGGTTGAAAGTGAATGCTAGAATGCTTGGAAAGTGTGCTAAAAGATGTAAGAAGATGAATTGAATGCTTAGAAAATGAAATGAAAGAATGAAGAGTGAATTTGAAGGAGAGAATGAAGAAATCGACCATATTCGGGTCAGTTAGTTGAAGGGGGCATTACAAATCGACCTCCAATGGAAAGTGTTAACGCCTCTGCAAACTCTAGATGTAGGAATTTGTCAGAGATGTAAGAGCGCCACAAGGACGTTTGCACAATGCGCAGACATCCCCAACAGTTATTCCTCTGTCGACACACAAAACAACCACCAAGTGGAATGAAAACAGTAGGCTTATGTGGAATTTAGCTTTCGAATTTGGTTTTCTGAAGTGAGGAAGGGCAAAAGAGGAATTTGCATAAGTGCAAATTCACTCCTATACATTTTGCCCCCACTTTAACGAGCACGAATATTGATGAATGTTTCAATAAAGTAAATTGGAGTAGTAGAGTTAGAAACGTATACCTGAACCATCGAAAAAGCAGACTGCAATTTGGCGAGCTCGAAAGTGTAGGACAAGCAAAAGACTTCATTGCCCTGCAGAACTAAAAAGCTGAAAAATGAAAGCATTTTACAAACTCGTGAACTTGCAAGGAGGCAACCCCCAAAATTTCTCACATGAAGGAAGCCCCAAGAACTAAGTCTCACAGGCCCGCAAACCTACAAAGAAGGTGTTCTCCAAGATCTCTCGCATGGAGGATACCTAGAAAAAAGCCTTACAGACCCGCAAACCTGCAAGGAAGCGTCCCCCAAGATCTCTCACATGGAGGATCCGGAAAAGCCTACATACCCGCAGACCTGCAGAGAAGGTGTCCCCCAAGATCTCTCACATGGAGGAAACCCAAGAAAGCGCCCTACAGACCTGTAAAGAAGGTATCTCTCAAAATCTCTCACATGGAGGAAACCTAGGAAGGTGCCCTACAGACCTGCAAACCTGCAAGGAAGGTATCCCCCAAGATCTCTTACATGGAGGAAACCCAAGAAAGCGCCCTATAGACCTATAGAGGAGCCACCCCCAAGGTCTCTTGCATGGAAGAAGTTCAAAAGAAATGCCCTACAAGCCCGCAAACCTGCAAAGACGTACCCCCCAAGATCTCACATGGAGGAAATCCAAGAAAGCGAACTCAAAATCAAAAAGCGGCTTTGCATGCACCCCTGCAAAATGACACATTTACCCACAGATAGAACATGTCAAAAAGTGGCCATGTAGGCAAGTAAGTGAACAATCACATAGACTGCCAACAAGTTTGAAGAAGGGGTCCACTCAAGAGACGTTTGAAAGCATGTGTTTTCTTCCTCAAATCAATTCATCATCAAGGAATCCTTTTAAAAGATGTTCACTTCATCAAGGAATTTGAAAGGAAGAATATGCCCCCACGCAAAAGGAAGATCAAAGTTGTTCCCACTTCGGAAGAAGCTTCTCAAGTTCTTTCTTTACGAACTCGTGGTGAAGGAAACACGCTTCATTAGGGTTTCAAATCAAGAATGCGATTCTTGAAAAAAAGTTCGTGAAAATTCTCGAAAAAATATTCATTGGCAACGAATGTGTTCTAAAAATCAAAATGTTGAAGAAATGGTGGTCACACGTGAGAGGGACAACTCAAGCAAAGAAAAGAGAAAGATAAAGAAAAAAGGAAACAAGAGACATTACAAACAAATGACACAAGGGTAGCCTGATATTTTGGGGTCAAAACTGCTCATATATATATATAATGAATTGCCATCAACCCCTTACTATATCAGACCATGTGAGGAATGCACGAGAAAACAGTAAAAATAAAAAAATTGGGTCAACAAAAAAAGAAAGCCTAAATGCCCACAACGCTTTGCATCATCCCCAATTTGTTGAAAATTAAGTTACAAACATGGAAAAATGATGATACAAATAGAAGGTTAACGACACAAAAACCACGCCTATATCCAAACACCAACAAAGGTGACAAGGGTCATCCAAGCACACATAACACGATCACAAGGGAACACATCACAACACACGCACACTCACACATCTAATCTAAAGATAAAGAAGGGGCCTCCTCTTAACATTGATCAACCAAGAGTGCTTCCGCCTCCCACTCTAGATCATCATAGGGGAAAGAAGGACAAGCCTACAGTGGTGGAATGTTAAGAGGAGCATCTGACCCTCTTCCAACAAGAGCTAAGGAAGAGAGCCCCACAAGGTCCTCTCCACCGAGCTTCTGTAGAGCTAAGGTCAACAATTTTGCGAAGATCGCCTACAAGGCCAAAACCTCATCCAGAGAATTAAACATGCACTTCACAAGAGTCATTTCACCTCAACGGACATGGAAAGTTGCGTCTGAAGTTCACCGCTAGGCTCACCAAGTGATTCAGGAGCGGTGACAAACTCAAGAGAAGTTGAGACTGGTTTCGTCACTAGGACAAAACAAATCAGCATGGGACCACCTATCAGAGAAGGTGGGCTCCTCTTACATTCTCCATTGCTAGAAGGACCACTCTCTACCTTTTGCTTCGTCAAAGAAGGCGAACTCCCCACAAATGAAGCAAGAAGTGAGGACGAAGAGGAGGGGAAAAGAACTACAGTAGATACAACCAAGGTGTTCATCATATCTACGTCCTTTGGGAGCGGTGACTAACTCAAGAGAAGTTGAGACTGGTTCCATCACTAAGATAAAACAAATCAACACGGGACCACTTGTCAGAGAAGGTGGGCTCCTTTTACATTCTCCATTGCTAGAAGGACCACTCTCTACCTTTTGCTTCGTCGTCAGAGGCAAACTCCCCACAGATGAGGCAAGAAGTGCAGAGGAAGAGGAGGGGAAAAGAACTACAGTAGATACAACCGAGGTGTTCGTCATATCAAAAAACTTTGGGAAAGGTTGGACATTCGAAAGGGACATCAATAGAGTTGGCTCCACCAAATGAGCAATGAACACCTACATCTTTTTAAGGTTAGGCGCATTCACACTCGCAACAGAAGTCGGAAGCGATATAGAGCTGGTTTGAATGGAAGCAAAGGGGAGGAGAGAGGACGCAACAGGAGGCTCTGATACAGGGGCGGTCGTCTCTTCCTTTGCAAGGCGATCTGCTCAACCATGAGAGCCTTTTGCCGACACTTGCGCTCGCGCGCAAGGCAGTTTCTGCAACTCTTTGAACCAGAGGTCAAGGGCTGCAAGGGAATAGAAGGCTCCTACTCAGCCATAGGAGTGTCCACTACAACCATTTTCGGCGAAGGAACAGACTCTTGAATGGGAGCAAGAGGAGTAGGTTGAGAAGCATCAGGGGGGTCAACTCAAGCACCTCGACAGCGGGCCTCTTCCCATTCACTGCTTTGGAAGCAAGAGCAATAGGAGGCCGTGGAGGTCGAGACAAAGAGGACGCTCCACGGGGACCTTTCTCCCTGTTATACCAAGCGGGTCTAGACTCAGTAGGCAAAACAGGAAGCTCAAACGCGAGGACGCTTAGGCTTCCGCCAAGCAAGCACCATAGGATTCTCTTGCAAACACGGAACGAAATCCGATGGCACCTCAATGGGGCGAGAGGAAGCGTTAGACCGAGCAAGGGAAGAGGAAGGAGAATCTCGGGACCGCTTCTCTTCTTCCCTCCTACGTGCCTTGGTGGCATCACTATCAACTTTTATTCGAAAAGAGCGTCACAAATCGACCTTCAATGGGAAGTGTAACACCTTTGCAGGCTCCAAACGTAGGAATCTACCAGATACGTAAGCATGTCACACAGACATCTACGCGCCACACGAGCATCCCCGACAATTATTCCTCTACCTACACACAAAACAATGTGGAATTTAGCCTTCGAATTTAGTTTTCTAAAGTGAGAAAGGACAAGTGGGGAATTTGCATAAGGGGTGCAAATTTGTTCCTATACATTTTCTTAAAAATGTTTGCAAAAGTGGGCAGTTGGTGTGAAGTTCAAATGGTAATGAGATTGATGAAAAACAAGAGTTAAGAAGATCCCTAGATGTGGGATTGAAGGCTATAAAATGGTGTAAGAGAAAAATTACATCCACAAACACTAGAGATCTATGCAAAGTTGGAGAAGAATCAATACCTGCCAATTTGGAAAAGTGGATGAAAGGTTTTCATTCATTTTCTCTCGATTCAAAAAAATGATGCAATAATGCATTAGATTCCATCTATTTCTCCCCATTATGGCCATAGTAGCAAAATTGGATAGAGCTATTATAGTTGCGGAGGGGGCTAATTCAAGTAGCCCTTAACTCGAATCCCCTATTTGCACACATAAGGGATACGATTCATGCACCGAAATTGTTGTGGCTCAAAAGGAATGAAGAGATGCAACCCTCCCTGATCCCTTTCCACATGCAATGATATGTCTACTCCATCCCGAACAAGATGCATTGCATCGATATCCAAAGGCAAGAGCTAGTCTCGAATAAGTAGTTTATATAGCTTATCTTGAACTAGTTGACCCAATTACTTAGCCTAAAGTGGTTTGATACCTAAGACCATTGACATAGATAGCAAAGCCATCAAAGAGGCACCAACAGGAGGCTTTGCCTTTGCCCCGCCAATATCAACCTTAGCCATTGACCCAAAGCTACCCACCATTCCAACTCTTGCTTCCCTTCACTTGGTTCCTATCCTTACTAGTAGTATCCTAACTAGCAATAGTAGACCCAACATCAATAGCAAAGCTAGCTACCTATTATTCGAGCGACTTACCTATTTCCAAATGTTCCCCCAATATGAATTATAGTGCCTATTCCAACAAATAGAGGGGTAGTTCCTAGTTTATGATAATCTTGTTCTCTGAGCATGGCAAATCAACTATTTGTGGCTATGTTCAAATAGATGGTCAACTATTATCACATATACAAGTAACATAGATGCACAAATCCAACAAATTATATGAAAGAAGGCTCCTTAGTTGAAAAAAACTTTACTCAACGCCTTGTTTAATCCAAATACATTACTTCACATAATAGTGGGATGATCAAATTAGTTGGTGATAACTAAATGTTCATTTTGATGGTGAATGGATGAGATCCCTCTCATCATATTGCTTCCCTTATGCAACACAACACATCATTCTTTTCAAAAAGAACACCTTACATAATAACCTATACACAATTGACAACAAAAAAATATCTTAGATATACCCACATGCTATTGTATTTGAAAAGCCAATTTTACACCAATTGGGAGGAGAATGGTGAGGAAGGCAGCCCCTCTCATGGAGTTAGCATGAGCACAAGGAAGAATATTAGGAAGAGGGATCAAATTACTAATATAAAAAACAAAGTATTTGAAAGAGGGGTCAAATAACTAATATAAAGACAAAGAAGAGTATTAGGAAGAGGGATCAAATTATCAAATATAAGGTCATAAAAGGTTTGTTTTCTACGTCAATTGGGAGCTCAATAGGGAAGGTTACCCCCCTATGGATTTGGCACAAGTAGAAGGCAAGCCTTTTTAACTAGTTTCAAATTATAACAAAATGTTATAAAGGAAAGGGTATTGGGAAGAAGGATCAAGATGTTGATATAAAGACAAAGATAGCTTGTTTTAAGGATAGAATGCAACCTAATTTCAAACAAGGATTGAAGACATGGCTTGTTCAAGATCGAGATTTTTAAAGGTGATTTTGGTGGGGATAAAATTAAAATGGAAGATTCTTTCTAGAGGTCAATAAAGTAATAAAAAAGCATATGAAGAATTCTGACTTCGAGTACGTTATCAAAAAGGGTAAATGATTTGGGAAAACATCTACTAAATTGTAGTGGAGAGGCCTCTTACTTATGTTAAGAGCTCTCTAATATCCTCGAGTTCCCAACCACCTAACCAACCATTTTCAGGTCCCTGTCCTTGTTGGTGTCAAGTGTTAACCATTATTTTTCAATGTTTGTGTTATTACGCCGAAAAATGGCATCCACCAAAACGCAATATGTATGGAAAAACTCTTCAACTAGACATTCAAATGACCTGCAAATCCATATCCACTCTTAAATCTTATCTTTAGAAAGAAAAAGAAAAAAAGCAGTCATTATTGTTAACTTCAAAATAAAAGAAAAACGACATGCATCATGATCCCAAAAGTTACTAGGTTATGAAGAGAGATAAATCCATTTCCGCCATACAAAAATTTCCACTTCCCTCCCCACTCTTTGCCCTGCTTTTGATTACAGTAAAATTATAGTAATTTAAAAAATCTTCAATCTTCACACATCCTTTGGATACACTGTTCTACAATTCACAAGAACAATTGGATTTACCAAATGAAAATCCAATGCCTGGATGCTACTTATTTCACAAAACAGTCGAGTTTAACCATACGAAATCCAATTAAAAGAAAACACATTGGCCTAGACCTTGCCAATTCCCAGCTTTGATTTCCACAACCACATGCTTACCCCTCACCTCCGAAAAATTGTTGTATGATCAAACTGCCATTTGAAAAAACACAGGCATATACAGTAATCCTCAGCAACAAGGCACAACATCAATATCAACGTATGACCACATTATACTGTTTAACAAAACTACTCCAGCTGCTACAAGTTGATAGCCATCGTCACTTTCAAAATTGACAGCAGTAAAACCAATTAAATCTAGCAGACCGACAATCCAAACAACTCCATTTCTCTTCCAATCCCTCTCACCATCGGACCATCGGTGAGAATAAAAGTCATAAGATCTTAAGTTTAAAAAAAAAGGCATAATCACAACGAAGAACAAAAACAAATAACCAACTGAATACGGATTAGCAAGTGAGATTTTTAACATCCTTTAACCCAAACTTTGCCGGCGTTCAAACTTACCTGGAATGTATTGGTAATTTTCACCATACCACGCTCAACCATGCCCATTCGCCTAAAAAGAGCAATTAACAGAGCATCCATTTTCCCTCTCGCTATCCTAAAATTAAAATGCAAACAATAATTTAAAGAAACCATGACACTTTACACCATTTTTCCTACCGTTCAAAAAATCACAAAAGAAGTAGAGAATCTTCATGCATCTGAAGAAGTTATATTGACAAAAGTCACATGTGTTCACCTGCATCACTTCTATATCCAAATTTTCGTATATTTTCTACTGTAGGTCCAAGATTAAGCGGCAAAAGCTCCCTCGAAAAATCTACATAATCACTTAAAAGTACCGTGCAGAGCAGAAAAACCCTCAAAACACAGTAAAGTATTTAACTTGGTACTTTGATATTTAATCCACCGGTAGTCATTTACCTGGAAGCCGATTGTAACACCAAATAGCCAGATGCTCCATATCATGCTAATACAATCCCATAAAGTGTCGATCCTCCTGAAAAAGGAAAAGTTTACAAGTAGAGAATCCTTCAGAATGAGTTGACTTATTAAGAGTTACGAAACATTTCACCAATATCAGCAAATTTTCTTCCAGTAGGATGTATTGTTGTCATTCTGAGATAGGAATTCGACACAAAAAACAAACAAATATAGTTTACCAGTCTGTTTTTGGCTGACACTTACATTCTGTAAACATCTCAGCTTCACAGCTTTAGCACCGTCCAAACAGAGCTGCTCTTATTTTGCTTCTGCAGCTTCCTTCATGTTAGGAGCTGCAAACCAAAAAAATAAATCCTACGTCTCTCTTTTCTCATATTGCTGCTTAAAAATCAAATTGCAGCTCTTCTTGAATGGCGACATATTCTTCACGACTCATGCAACAATCTCAGCCGCGAACAGCAGCACACCCTCCCACTCTTCTCACGGCAGCACTCCTGAAATCCCACCCTACCTGCTTTGATACCATAGTGTTTTAGAGCAAAAGAGATTTCACAAGAACAGGACTCGTCACTTTTTAACAATAGAGTTGTACATGAAATATATAGTTTACATAACCAAATCATACAAAGCATGTGCTGTCGGTCAGAATGCTGGCAGTAGAGTCTCAGAGGTATTTTAGTTAGATAGGTTAGTTGCAAGGTGTGTTACATAGTTATAATTATAAATTAGTTTTGATATACTCTCAAATTTAATTCCAAATTTGTAAAAATTAGTTGTGCCTCTTAGAGGTTATATAATTCAAACTTCAAATAAATAGAGTTACTCAAGTTGCAAATTACTTTTTGGTTATCTGTCAAACTTACTTCCTAGTTCGATTGTCAAAGTTCCAATCACTGTAAACTTTTATAAGAACACACAGTTCCGGTTCTTCTAATGTGGCTTATGCATTCTCTCTAATCGTTTTCATTAAAAGAGAACAATGACAATACAAACTGGTAAATCTCCAGGGATGGAAGAATCATTTTTTTGGCCCATCAAAATGGTTTTTTTTTTCATACTATTCGTATAAAACAGGAAAAACTGAATGAGACAAGTATCGATCCTTCTCTCTGACCAAAAAAAAATTAGATTGTGATATTGTTGAGATCTAACAGTTTAAAAATCCTAGAAGCAGCATGTGGCTTCACTTTCAGCTGTCAAAGATTCTTAAGATTATTCCAATTCAGAAAGTTCCACATTTTGAGAAGCAACATACGCCATTTCCTTCTATTACAGACATAAAAAAGTTGCACAACTGACATGTTGCCACAGAAACAGCGTCTCTTAAATGCTTTCTTCTCAGACAAGATTAATTGTAGGGTACAACAGTAATAAAATTGCAAGCCGCCTAAAAATCCAAACCCCATGCAGTTTTAAAAAGGAAGTACCACCTGCACTTTAAATAATCGAAGCAGCCGCTAACCAAGAATATACATGCCATTTGCTGGAAGAACCCAAAACAAGGTTCTCAACCCAAGCCTCAAGCAAAACTTTAGGGCTTCTTTACAAGTGATATATGACGCTGCACCACAAAAAAATAAAAAAACACTCTCTATTAAGAGTGCTCTATTAAACACAACTGTGAAAGCTTGTTGAAGAAACCTATTTAATTCAATTTAAGCCTTCTCCTCTATTATAATACAAAACCACCATTCTATTTGCAAGAGAATAAAATACTACTTATTAATCCTTAACTCCTAAGTGGAGACTTGCGACAAAAGTGATCAGAAGTTTATTTAGTTTAATAATCATTACCTCGACCTTTCCTTCAGAAGAGATTAAAAACCGATATGATATGCTGTTACTAGACAATCGATATCAAAGAGTAATCTTCAACAGAAAAACAAAATAAAAGGGAATAAGATCATTAGCCAGTGACACTGCAAATGCTAAAGCCTAAAACTTTCAACTCTGCCAATAACAAACAATATCAAAGACTAATTCACTATAAGATAACAAATCAGAAAGTTGCAAAAGCTTAAGCCTAGAACGAACTCACAACCCCTCTAATAAAAGCCTGGCACACAAAACTTATGTAAGTTGCATTAAGAAATATGAATAGCAGAAAACTATGCTATAAAGTTTTGCCACTTACAACAGTTTACAGCTTTTCTCAGTTCCCAGCTCTCAAGCAAGAAGCCCAAAATCATTAAAACTGCAGCTGAACCAGTCAAATATGGAGAACTGATTATAGAAGCTTCCCCACTTACAACAATCTTCAGCTTTTCTCAGTCCCCAGCTCTCAACCAAGAAGCCCAGAATCATTATAGCTGCAGCTGGACCAGTCAAATATGGTGGAATTGATTATAGAGGCTTCCCCACTTGCAACAATCTACAGCTTTGCTCAGTTCCCAGCTCTCAACCAAGAAGACCAGAATCATTAAAGCTGCAGTTTGATCAATTGAATATTTCAACCACCCACTAATAATTTGCTTAATATCACCCAAATAAGCTCGTTACCTCATGAATAAATCTGCATAGAATTTACTATAGATGACAAACAAAAGTACAATATAAGAAACATTGTTAAGCACAGTAAGGGATGAAACATTGCTCCACTTTAATCCTCATTGTAACTTCAGTGTCGTTGTTACTTTACTGCAATATCCTTGGTTGGACTCAGATACAAGTTGAATGCTGTTCACCTAATTATGCTCAGAATGACACAACCAGATTCAGAATTTAACTGAGTCGCAAATCCATTAAAATCTATTTGAACTAGCCTGACATAATCAAACATAGCCAATCATCCCACCTATTTAGAATTGCCAGGTTTTGTTGCCAACTCACCGTCCATAAGGAGAAAATTCATCGTTTGAGAAAATTATTTATCACAAATCATTAAGAACACAAGCATATGGCCAAATTCTGCACCTAATCAAAGCCATGTTGGACTCACCAACTCCCCATCTGTACAGACAGTACAATGTTTTGCGTAGAACAAAGACAATGCTTACAAAACTTAAGATCAAATCAATTCTTTTAACTAATCAAAGGCAAGCTGCTGAATTAAAATCAGGGAGCTAGAAATTGTGATCCTACTGCCAAAATTTGGCGCTGCTTTGTTTTATAGCTGGAAGCTGACACCAAATCGAGCGCTCCCTCTTGCCTGTAATTTTATTATAAACCTAAATATAAAAGAATGAATTCCTCATTTATCCATAAAGTTAAGACTTAACACCGTCGTTTCTCACATTTGTTCAATGCAAATGAAATTCTAGCAATAACTTTTACCACTAGGCAGTAGAGAACAATCTGCTGAAGAAACTTTCATACCTTAATAATAAACTTCCTATTACATGGTGATATTTGGTGTTCTCAATTCACTAACGATGCCCGTTGATACTGTTTTAAGCCACATCCAATTCCCAAGGCAAGCCTCTAATTCATGTTAGACCACCAAAATGTATCATATAGCCAAACTGATCTAGGGCTTAAGCACAAGTGATATGCTGCCCCACAAAAACAAGCACTATTAAGACTGCACAATTCTCAGCCAACACAATTGCAAAAGAAGATTTTCATTTGTTTCCTGAGGAAAGCACTTAAACTTTATTAAGTATATCGATCATTACCTCAACCTTCTCTTCAGACTGGATTAAATACGACCAATATCAAAGATTAATCTTCAACAGAAGAAGAAAAAGGGGAAAAAGATGATTAGAGCTGCAGCTGGACCAATCAAAAACTTAGAACAACCCAATAAAACAATTTGTATAATATCACTGAATAAGCTCATCACCTCATGAACAAATCTGTTGTGTTAACTGTGCACAGCCTACCAAAAGAACCAAGGAAAAAGAAAAGAAACATTGCCCCACTTTAAACCCATATTGTTACTTCCGGTAAGGAAATAAATGTTGTACTGCTTATTCTTACTTCACTGCAATAAGCTAGGTTGGAATCATTACAAGTTGAATGTTCTTGGCACAATTATACTCACAAAGACAACCAGAGTTTGAATTTAAATGGAATCACATATCCATTAAAATCTATTTGAACTAGGATGATATAATCAAACATAGCCAATCACCTTGTGGTTTCCATAAGAGAAAATTCATTGTTTGAGAAAAATAATTTTCACAAATCCTTTAAAACCTAATAGAATAGGTTGATCATGATCAAGCATAGCCAGATCCCGTGCTTATCCAAAGCCATGTTGGAGTTACCAACTCACCATCTGTATTCGGAGAGTACATTGTTTTGCATAAACCAAACACACAATGCTAACCAGACTAGTATTAAAACAGTTATTCTAACTAATCAAAGACACGGCACTGAATTCAAATAAGGGAGTTAGAAATTGACATCCTACTACCAAAATTGGACACTGATTTATTTTATTGCTGGAAGCCGACACCAAATCCAATCACCTTGTGGTTTCCATAAGAGAAAATTCATTGTTTGAGAAAAATAATTTTCACAAATCCTTTAAAACCTAATAGAATAGGTTGATCATGATCAAGCATAGCCAGATCCCGTGCTTATCCAAAGCCATGTTGGAGTTACCAACTCACCATCTGTATTCGGAGAGTACATTGTTTTGCATAAACCAAACACAAAATGCTAACCAGACTAGTATTAAAACAGTTCTTCTAACTAATCAAAGACACGGCACTGAATTCAAATAAGGGAGTTAGAAATTGACATCCTACTACCAAAATTGGACGCTGATTTATTTTATTGCTGGAAGCCGACACCAAATCCAAGTCGATTGTGTAGCACTCTCTACTGCTTGTAATCTTCCTATAAACCTAAAAAGAAACAAATGGATTCCTCATTTATTCATTACTTAAAAGTTAAAACACGTACAATGCAAATGAATTGTTTTTTTGTTGCTGTTCCTCTCATCTGTTCAATGCAAATGAAATTCTAACAATAATTTAATCACTACACAGTAGAGAATAATATACTAAACAAACTTTCAAACCTTAATAACTTAACTTCTATTTACTTGGGAAATAATTGGTGATCTCGATTAACTAACGAGGCTCCCTTGGTAATGTTTTTCAGCCACATCTGAATCCCCCGGCCAGGGCTCCAATTTGTGTTGGACTACACTGAAAAGTAGGGTTTGTTTACTGAAATGATATGCTGCCCCATGGAAACAAGCTCTATTAAGACTGCTCTATTCCAAGCCAACACAATTGCAAAAGCTAAGGAAAAAACTCCCTGCAACTTAAACCCTTCCTTCTATATAATAGAATAACAACCTCCTGTTTAAAATGAATACATTACAACTTCTTAACCCTTCTCTTCTATGTAAAGATTTCTGTTTGCTTCCAGAGAACAGTGATTAAAATTCTTTTAAATATATATTAATCATTACCTCAACCTTCCCTTCAGAAACCTGGACCAATTGAATACTTCAACAACTCAATAAAACAGTTTGATTAATACACCCAAATAAGCTCATTATCTAATGAACAAATCTATTTGTGTAGAGTTCACTGTAGACGACTATCAAAATATTGCACCACTTAAAGCCACATTGTTACTACTGGCAAGGGATAAAATATTGCACCGCTTATTCCTCTTACTTCACTGCAATAACCTTTTCCGAGTTGCCACTGTGGTTGCCGTCTCACCTTCAGTCAGGATAAAATTCATTGTTTAAGATAAACTAATTTTCACAAATCTTTTAGAGCCCATTCAAAGCCACATTGGACTCGCCAACACCGTATCTCTACAGAGTGCAATGATTTGCGTAAACTAAAGACAATGCTTACAAAACTTCAGATCAAACCAGTTCTTTTAACTAAACAAAGACGCAACGGTGAATTCAAATCAAGAAGTTGAAAATTGATATCCTCCAGCCAAAATTAAAGGCTGTTTTGTTGTATAGCTGGATGCTGACACCAAATCCATGTCCCCTGCAGAGCGCTCTCTCTTGCCTGTAATATTCGTTAAACCCAAAAAACAAAAGAAGAGATTCCTCATTTACCCATAGCATTAGACTTCACACCATTCAATACAAATAAAATGTTTTCTTTTACTGTTTCTCCCATTTGTTCAATGCAAATGAAAATCTAATAATAATTTTAGCACACAGCAGTACAGAATAATCTGCTAAACAAACTTTCAGGCCTTAATAACAAAATTGAACTTCTATCTACTTGGAGACAATTAGCGATCTCAACTAATGAATGGGACCGTTGATACCGTTTTCCAGCTACATCTGACTTTGTCAGCCAAGCCTCCCATTTATGTTGGACTAAACGTACAATATAGCCAACAGAACCAGTGCTCGTGTCTACAAATGATATGAAAATTACAAGCTTGCAACAGAAACCCATTAGTTGCTACTTAAACCCACCCTTCTACATAATAGAAAACCAACCTGCTATTGAAAAAGAAGAATGAAATTACTCATCACCTCAACCTTCCCTTCATTACGGATTAAATACCAAGATTATATGATGTTGCTATGCAACCAATCAAAGAGTAATCTTCAACAGAAAAAGAAAAATGAGAAAAAGATGAAAAAATTCAATCAGCCAGTGATATTGAAAATGCTAAAGCCTAGGACTCTTAACCCTGCCAATAGCCAATATCAAAGAAAAATTCACTATAAGATAAAATACTAAGTCGGGATGTCGCAAATGCTGAAACATTAAAAACTCACAACCCTGCTGATAAAAGCCTTACACGCAATATTCATTTTCACTTTGCATAAAATATCATGAATGATAGAAACTACGCTATATGGAGAATTGATTATAGAGGCTTCACTACTTACAACAATGTACAGCTTTTTCTCAGTTCCCTTTTCTTGATGAAAAAGCCCAGAATTATTACAGGTGTAACTGGACCAGTCGAATACTTCAACCACCCAATAAAACATTTTGCATTATATCATCCAATTAAACTCATTAAACTCATTACCTCATGGGCAAATCAATCATGTAGTCTACAATAGACTACTACCAAAAAGTACACGGGAATGAGTATTGCACCACTTTAATCCACATTGTTAGGCTGTGTAAGGGAAGAAATATTGCACCACTTAAATTCACATTGTTATTTCTGGCAAGGGAATAAACTTGTACCACTTTATCCCGTTATTTCACTGCAATAACCTGTGTTGAAATCATATATAGGTTAACTGCTCTCAACCCAATTATTACCACAAAACTAAGATCATATCAGTTCCTTTGACTAATTAAAAACACAGCGGTCAATTCAAATAAGAGAGTTAAAAATTGACATCATACTGCCAAAACTAGACAGTAATCCATGTCCACTGTGGAGCGCTTTCTCATACCTGTAATCTTCTTATATCAAGGAAAACAAGAGAATGGATTCCTCATTTGTCCATAAAGTTAGAATTCAGACACACCGTTTTTCTTGCTGTTTCTCCCCTTTGTTCCATGCAAATGAAATTACTGTTATAATCTGCTAAACTTTCAGACCTCAAAACGAACTTAACTTTTATTTACTTGGTGATAATTGGTGGTCTCAATCAACTAATGAAGCGCATTGATATTGCTTTCCAGCCACATCCGTTCCTCAGCCTCTGATTTCCACTCTTCCTGACTACCTGCTGAAAAACAATGACTACATCATAGCTTAAAAGTAAATACAAATAATATAAAGATGAATATGGTACAAACGGTAAGGGTTTCAAGAACAGTCTCCATTACTCACGCTTCTTTATATGTCATTTAAGAAAAAATCCTACCTGTGAAGTATAGGCATCCACCAAATATACTGCATAGACCCGTTATGTTACTTCATATACTCCACCACATAGTTACCGTCTGAATCTTTTCTTAATCCAATTGTTACCACATAGGACCGTTCTAATTCTTTCTCAATCTAATTGCAGGGACTAATTAAAAAGCAACAAAACTTATGCCAATAAGTTACTTACAGATTACCAAGAGTGATTCACTTCAAGCTACCCTCGATGTTTTAGTTCAAGCCCTTCGAATGACAAACCCCTTAACGCTATACCAACCGAAAGGAAAAAGGAAAAAGAAAACAATCGATTAATGTCTCTACTTACAACCCAGCTTGCTTCACATCAATGATCGTGGTGAAACCCTTGAATGCCATAAAATAGAAGTAGGGTCAATCGGGCAAAAACTTACAACCCAGCTTGATCCGGCTCAATGATCGTGGTCAAACCCTTCAATGCCATAAAACAACTATTTAACCAATTTTGGTTCCGTTCAATCTTCCATACAACAAAACCTGCAATAAATGTTCTCTACACATCGACCAATTGTATAGTGCAGAAAAAAAATCAGAGGCAGAGGGAGAGATAGAATTCATCTTAAAGTCCTCTTCGAAGCATTTAAAACCTGTTAATTCTGGTTGACATCTCCCTCGGATGAGCATCACCTCTTCTACCGTTGTTCGAGCTAATCTCTCTCCCGAGTGGGCTACAATTGTCTTTCATCACCTGCTCTCTTGGATCGAGCTATTATTTAAAATCAGCATCACCTCCCCTGCAGATGATCAGGCTCACGCCTCCATAGGTTGAAGCCCACAAGCCCTTCGTTAGGGGAGATTTCCTAAAGACTAAAATCTTTCAGAGAAAAATTAAGATAGAATGAATAAATAAATAAACTAGAAAAACATAATAACTAACTCCGGAAACGACAGGTGCATATAAACAGAGGCTGAGGAAGAAATTTAGTTCGCAGTACTCTTTCATAAGATTTCTCCATGGCCTTCTTTGGCACACCTGATTTTTCACTCAGTCAGCCTACAGATAGCGAAAACATGATGCTAGCACAATAATTCGTTCTGGACCAAGAAAAGGGAGAGTTCTGGCTAGATGCCCTCCCTCTTTCGTCTATGACCTGTAACTCGGTTCAATCTTTCACTAAATTGAAATTAAAAAATTCACCATAGTAATGCAATGAATAAACATTAGATTCAGAAACACGTGATCTGCCTGACCTCGGTAAAACTTGCAGATCATTGTTATTAGGGCCAGAGAAAAGCTTAAGGCTAAAATATATTTCTGTTGAACAAACCCAACTACAGAGAAAAAACAAAAGGTCATTGTATTATAAAGCCTGAAGCCTGGTCGTTAGAACACTCAAAACAAAAAATAATAAAACGTTTTTTTAACTTACCGCCATAAAGCCTTCATTATCGACTGAACCATTAATCATCCGAGCGGCAGAAGAGAGCGAGCCCTGCCGAAAAAGTTGCAGACATTGCCCTTCATAGATCCACCACAATAAACAGACCTACAACGGTAGGTTTAGATGATTCGTCTTCAAAAGTTATTGCGTGAGATATGGACTCGAGACAATAAACAGACTAGGTAAGTTCTGTGCATATAAATGACCTTTCATGTCTGAAAGAATCGGACCATCAAAATGAGGCGGTGTAAGCTAAAATTTGGCTGTGGTGTTATCTTTTTATCTGCCAGATGTCAGGCGATCTTTTCCGCCGACTCTCGATTAATCGAATTTTCGGCTTTTTTCATTCAAACGTGCTCTACAATTAGATGTTTCTGGATATTTTCCAAACGGCTTCTATAATTAGATTTGTCTGACAGGAAGTTTGAGGATTTTAAGTACCTGCCAAGAGCAAGGAACTATTGTTTTCCTTCAAAAAAGTTATAGGTATCTGTTGCTTCTTGTCTTGTTTTTGAATGTTTGAATTTAAGGGGCATAGCTACCTATTTTAGTGAATATTTTTGGGCAAAACTTTTTAGATAAATTTGGAAATCAAAAGCTTTATATTTTCAATGATTTTCTTGGAAAGTACTTCATTGCAAGTTGCTTATAGGCAGCAGGCTAGAATGTAGAAGGCTATGGTCAATTATAGGAGAGGACCCGGTAGTTGTACACCCTAACTTCGCACTTCTCAAAATCCTACTTAGAAATTTCAAATCAGTCCAATTTTTTTACAGTAACTTACTTGGCAAGTCCCCTGCTTATAACTTTCGTTTCAAGGCCACATCATCAAATATAATGCCACATCAGCATGCTTTTTGTCAAGGTGTCCAAAAAGGCCCAAAACCAATACTTGTGCATTCACATCATGGGTAGTTGAGTGCTGATGTGGCATCACATGATTGGTTGCTTTTTAGATCAAAGGAATACATTTTGTTTAAGTTAAGGTAGTCATGTCACAACTATTGGGCATTATATAAACAACTACTATCACAACTATTGGGCATTATATAAACAACTACCATCTCAACTATTGAAAGAGGCTCTTCTTCGGACAAGGCTCCATGATAATGTTATTGTTGCTAGTGTGAGACAGGTTGTCTTGTTGCATTTATGGAGAACCAGATGTAAAGCAATTTTCAATATTCATAGCGATCACTAAAAAATTGTAGTTTTAAAGCTTTACTCTTAACACTTTTTATTGTCTTGCTTCTTTGTTCTCGCAATTGCAAACAAAATCTGAGAAGAATCTTAAGTTAAAGGTCCAAATTCAACAAATCAAGCTTCCAGTAAACTAGATGTTAAGCAAAAAAGCGTCTTCAAATTGCTCAAGCTCTAAGATCTAAGTTTTGATTTTGCCTTGGAATTGTTGTTGCTCTAAGGCCATCGAATTTGTTGTTCATTGTAATGTTGTTGCTAAAATTTGCTACAGTGGGAATGTAACTCATTAAATAGTTGATGCTATTGTTGTTGTTATGTTTAAGTTATTTTTGTTGTTGTCTTGTAAGTTTGTTGCAGCTGGTGGCACTTTGAATTGGTTCTTTGTAGTTTAAACTACATTTTATTATTTGTATCTAGCATTTTCTCAATATAATATATATATATATATATATATATAGTTTTCCAATCCTTTAACTGAGTTAATAATACCTGTTAGCGAATGAAATGTGAGAATTTTTTTAATCTAAGACAAATATTTATGTTTTCCAATGTTTTCAACTGTGAAGATGTGAATTTTTTAACAAAAGATATTTTATAAATTATTTATTAATGATTTGATTGGAGGTTTGAGTCATTTTTGCAACCTTCACATCATTCAAGAAAGCAAGTACTTTTAAAATATTAATAAAATAATAAACCAACAATTGCACCTTGGTGTGCAATGGGTACGCCAAAGAGGTGTGGAAGGTCAATTAGGAAAAATGTTGGTTTATTTTTTTCATATATTTTATAGTACATGAGGTCAATTGGTAGGCCATTTAGTAAATTATATTATTTATTTAACAAAAGTCTAAATGGAGAAGTGATAGCTTCAAATAAACTATGCATCCTCTTATAGGGATCCAAACACAATTGAAACAAAACCTCTAAATGAGGAAGATAACCATGATCCATTACCAACAGTCTCATGTTATGTTTGCAATTGAGACAAAGTGAGCTAGGGATGTACACATGGAGAGATAGAGGGGGGAAGAGTGAAAGAGAGAAGGGGTAAGGAGACCGAGGAAAACATGGAGTGGGACATAAATAAAAAATAGAGAGGACCTAAAAAAGAGGAATATACAAAGAGGGAAGAGGGAGATAAAGAGAGAGAGAGACACACACACACACACACACACACACATATATATATAGAGAGAGATGCAAAGAGATAGAGAGATAAAGAGGTGGAGGGAGAGATAAAAGAGAGATAAAAGGAAATAGATATTGAGAGAAGAGAGATTAATTGGTAAAATTGCATCTATAACATCTAAAAAAATCCCCTTTCATTATGTTGTTATAGATGGCATATCCTGTTATAGAGCTCCTGGCACAATTAAGGAGAAGTTAGGAAAAAAATTGGGACTGGCTTTATACATATCAATTGCACTTTCTTGAAATTTTTGAAGGACTTTTCAACAAATTCATTTTATACATATTCTATGACCATAGAAAACCATGACAACTCATCTCTAGGGAATTCTACTAAACAATTTGCTCCCACATAATTTGATCACTTTAAGTTTAGGCTCTAAGTGCTACCCATTAGATTCAATTTGAAAATGTGGCTTGTGTACTTTTTCTCCAACTAATGTCGGTTGCTTGTTATAAAGCTTCATTACTTCTTATCCAAAAAAAGATGGGTGAAGTCCTTTCTAGTTGATGCATTGATAAGGACCTCAATGTAGGCTAATATGTAGGTATGATGGATATTATATAGTATAGAATTAATTTTTTCTCAAATCATTTTTAGTGGTAAGTTATGTTGTATTGTACATTTTAACTTGATATTGGTACAATTTTGTGATGGTAGAAATGGGTTCTTCTATTTTAATGAGATGGAATGTTCATTGGTGTCTTTATACAAATGTAAATGAAGAATTATTATCTACCAAGATTAGAAATTACTTATATCAAAGAAACTCTTAGAAAAGCAATGGCTACAAAAGTAGATCCAACTAATTCTTTTAAAGAGAAGATGGATCTTTATTGGAAATTTTACATTTTTTCTTTGGTGTGTCATTAGTAAAATCTATGCAACATAGAGAGGGGAATGTAGAAAGAGAGATATAGCATGAAGAAGAGAGACAAGAGATATAGAGGGAAAGATACAAAAGTAGGAGAGAGGGGGCAAGAGAGAAAGAGAAAAAGAGTGATGGAGGAGACAAAGAGATATAAAAAGAAAAGTAAACAAAGAGATAAATAGGGAGAGAGGTGTTGGGAATAGGATGTCATTTAATTGCAATCCTAAACATATTTCATGTATCTCCTAAGTTCTTGGAAAGTGTTCCCCAACATTAGGATTAGAAAGAGATTAAATTCAAATGAAATGAACATGTAAATTGACATTTGTAATTATTCCTAAATGATAGGAACATGTGGGGATGCCCAAGGAGAGCTCCTACAAAATAGCACATGGGGTGCCCACATGGAAGGTGGAACCCACCTTGCTTAAGTTAATTGTTTGGAGAAATGATAACAATTCAATATTAATGCATGTAAAGATCCTATAAGTTAGGGATCAATATTTACATGAGTGGAGTTCAGTTCAGTTCAGTATCAGTTCAGTTCAGTTTAGTTCAATTATGGTTCAGTTATCTTCAGTTGTATGTAGTTAGTTTGAGTTCCATGTTAGTTGACTTCAGTTGACTTGAGTTGCATGACTAATGACTTCAATTGCATGACAGATAATAGGTGACACATTCAGTTAAGTGAGGATGATTAATCATGCATAATGTTTGCATGAATTGATGGAGAGATATGTTTCAATTAACTAAGATTGACTTGGACCTGCCTTAGGTGCCCAAGTTGGCATCTTTGAGTTAACACCTTTTGCATGAGAAGATATTTACAAGGCTGAGTTAAGTGGGCTCATTCTTGGGTGCCAACTTTGAAGAGAAGCTTGGAAGATATTTTCTTGACCAACGATCAATTAAGTGTTCAATTTGGGGTGCCTAAAATGAGGAGACCTTGGTTTTGACTTCATGTTACATGATGGAACTCTACTTGCACAAAATAGGCATGGATTTTTTAGAGGAGCTTCAAGCTCTTGTATTTGATAACTCTTATGAGTTTACATTCTCATTAATTGTCTATTTATTGTAGCAAGTTGAAGAGAGTTTTATCAGAGTTTATTTGCAGGTTGTGAAGAAGAATTGTTGAAGGCAAAAGAAGCATATCAAGCAAAGAATTGATACAGTGTTATTGTAATCTTGTTCTAAGGCTAAATAATACAAGCATTATTGATTATGGTGGAGTTTTTGAACCTCGAAAGGGTTTCTTCACGTATATGTTGTGTCACTTCTATCTTCTTGTCTCATTCTTCTACAATCTTATGTCTCTTTCTACAATTGGTAAAATTGATCTAAACAGATAATCATACACAAAGAATTTGTAACAAAGAACACTTAATTAGATCTACAATCTCATAGTTTTACAAGTTTTAAGCTACATAATTACCTCCATTTTCAACATTTGGTATCAAATCTAACGGTTGGGTAGAGTTTGGGACGCCTTTCTCTTAAAAGTTTGAAGTTTTTTTGGCTATAGTGGGAGCTTTTACTATTGTGTTATTGCTGATTTTTTAAAAGTGTGTTACAATGAGTTCTAATTCTTGTTTAGATATTGAAAGATTCAATGGATCTAGTTATGAGATGTGGAAACTAAAAATGAAGGATCTCCTTGAAGAGAGAGATCAATGGTTAGTTGTTTGTAATGAGACAAAGTCGCCTACAACGATGTCAGATGAGGATTGGGCTAAGCTTGATAAGAAGGCAAGAGGAATCATAAGATTATGTCTTGTTGATGTTGTTCTCTTGAATGTTTTAGATGAAACTATCGTATATAAATTGTGGAAGAGGATAGGTGATATCTATCAAACCAAAAGTCTTACTAATAAGTTGTATCTAAAAAGACAGTCATATTCTTTAAAGATGAAAGATGGTGATTTTGTTGCACATCATTTAAATGCTTTTAATTTGATTCTAAGTTAGTTAGCATATGTAGATGTAAAGCTAGAAGATGAAGACAAATGCATTTTGTTACTTTACAGTTCTTTACCAGAGTCTTGGGAAAATCTAATTGTTGTTATCAGTGGTAGTGGTGCAGATCCTAAGATGGGACAATATAATTCCTACTCTCCTATCAAAGGACTTGAGGAGGAAGTCTAAAATGGGATCCCAAGATGCCTTGTTTGTAAGAGGTAGGCCTAAGGAAAGGGAACCTAAGGGAGACAAGAAAGGAAAGGGTAAGTCCAAAGGGTGGTCTAAAACCCCTAGTAAGAGTAAGGTAAAGTGTTGGAATTGTGGGAAACCTAGACATGTAAAGAAAGATTGTAAGAGCAAGAAAAAGAGTTTTGATGCTTCTACAAGGAAATCCTCGGATGACAGTAATGATGTATTTTTCATTTCATCTAATACTATTTGTGATAACTCTTGGCTTATTGATTCAGTTTGCTCCTATCATATGACTCCTAACAAGGAGTGGTTCACTAAGTATACCGCATATGATGGAGGGAATGTCTTCTTTGGAAATAATAGCACAAGAAAGGTTGTGGGAAAAGGAGAGGTAAAGTTGTGTTTCAGTGATGGTAGCGTTAAGACCCTTAATGATGTTTTACATATTCCAAGACTTGCTAGAAATCTACTTTCTGTATCTAAGTTCAATGATTTTGGAATGCATGTGACATTTGACAATCTTGGTTGCAGGTTAGTAGGTTGAGCTTGTGCATGTGTGAGGGTTTGAAGCATGGCATGGGATGTGTAGATTCATGCTTGGTCACATGGAATGCATGGATAGCTTGTGTTGCAGAAAGTGTATGAGAGTTTTGTGCAAGTTGTGAAGAAGGATTGTTGAAGGCAAGGAAGCATATCAATTAAGGATTGATACAGTATTATTGTAATCTTGTTCTAAGGTTAAATAATACAAGCACTATTGATTCTGGTGGATTTTTTCCTTGAAAGGGTTTCTCCGCGTATATGTTGGTCACTTCTATCTTCTTGTCTCATTCTTCTACAATTGGTAAAATTGATGTAAACTGATAATCATACACAAAGAATTTGTAGCAAAGAACACTTAATTTAATCTCATAGTTTTACAAGTTTTAAGCTACATAATTACCTCCATTTTCAACAAGAGGGAGATAGATAGGGAGACAAAGAGATAAATGTATAGAGAGAGGAATAAAGAGAGGTAGGAGATGGGAGAAAATAAGAGATATAAAGGGAAATAGAGATTGGATCTTGATCAACTATTATGTGCCAACAATCCAAAGATGAGACATGCCCATGGAATCAATATCTTTACCCATCTCTCTCTCTCTCTCTCTCTCTCTCTATATATATATATATATAATATCATGCTCTATTTTCCCTAACCCTTTGTTTCACTTCTCTCTCTCTCTATGTGTCACTTACCCATCTTTCTCTCTCTCTATATATATATAATATCATGCTCTATTTTCCCTAACCCTTTGTTTCACTTCTCTCTCTCTCTCTATGTGTCACTTCTCTCTTACTTGCATACATTTGAGTAGTATATGAGGTCAATTGGTAGGCCATTTAGAAAAATTATGTGTGTGCAACAAAGGTCTCAATAGAGAGAGGAGGAAAAGGGAGGGAGAGAAATAAAGAGAGGAGGGAGGTGAAGTGCAACGATATAAAAAGAGGGAGTAATAAGGAGAGAGGGAGAGATAGGGATAAAAAAGGGAGAGATAGGGATAGAAGAAAGGGAGGGATAAAGAGATAGATATAACTTGGGAAAGATAGAGGGGGTGAGAGCGAGAGAGATAAATGTATAGAGGGAGATATGGAAGGAGAGAGGAAGAGGGAGGGGGATGAATAGAGATTGAAAGAGGGAGATGGGGAGAAAGCAAGATAAAGATATAAGAAGTGATATATAAAGAAATGTAGAGAGAGTAATATATATATATATAGAGAGAGATTAGGAGAGATGGAGGGAGCGATGGGGAGAGAGGGACATATGGAGATGTTGTAAGAAATAAGTGATATATAGAGGGGTAGAGAGGGATATATATAGAGATATTAGGAGAGATGGAGGGAGAGATAGAGTGAATAAGAGAGAGATTGAAAGAGAGAAAGAATAAGAGAGGAGCAGATGGAGATCATATAGGAAGTGATATATAGAGAGAGGTAGAGAGGGATATATATACAAATGTTCATTGGTGTCTTGATACAAATGTACTTGAAGAATTATTATCTATCAAGCTTAGAAATTACTTATATCAAAGAAACTCTTATAAAAGCAGTGGCTACAAAAGTGGATCCAACTAATTCTTGTAAAGAGAAGATGACTCAAGTTATTGAAAATTTTACACTTTTTCTTTGGTTTGTCATCAATAAAATCTATTCAACATAGAGAGGGGAATATAGAAAGAGAGATAGAGCATGAAGAAGAGAGAGAAGTGATATAGAGGGAAAGATACAAAAGTAGGACAGAGGGGGGAATAGAGAAAAAGAGTGATAGAGGAGACAAAGAGATATAGAAAGAAAAGTAAACAAAGAGATAAATAGGGAGAGAGGGAGATAGATAGGGAGGCAAAGAGATAAATGTATAGAGAGAGGAATAAAGATAGATAGGAGATGGGAGAAAAATAAGAGATATAAAGAGAAATAGAGATTGGATCTTGATCAACTATTATGTGCCAATAATCCAAAGATGAGTGAATCTCTCTCTCTCTATGTGTGTGTGTGTGTGTGTATATATATATATATGTATATATATATAAATAAATGTATATATATATATATGTATATATATATGTATGTACATATATATATATGTACATATATATATATATATATGTATATATATATACATACATATATATATATATATGTATATATATACATACATATATGTATATATATATGTATGTATATATATATGTACATACATATATATATATATGTATATGTATATATATATGTTCATACATCACCTCTCTCTCTCTCTTTGTGTCACTTCTCTCACTTGCAAGCATTTGAGCAGTATATGAGGTCAATTGGTAGTCCATTTAGAAAATGATGTTGTGTGTGCAACAAAGGTCTCAATAGAGAGAGGAGGAAGAGGGAGGGAGAGAAATAAAGAGAGGAGATAGGTGAAGTACAATGATATAAAAAGAGGGAGTGATAGGGAGAGAGTGAGAGATAGGGATAAAAAAAGGGAGACATAGGGATATAAAAAAGGGAGGGATAGAGAGAGATATAACTTGGGAAAGATGGAGGGGGTGAGAGCGAGAGAGATAAATGTATAAAGGGAGATATGGAAGGAGAGAGGAAGAGGGAGGGGGATAAATAGAGATAGAAAGAGGGAGATGGGGATATAGCAAGATAAAGATATAAAAGGTGATATATAAAGAAATGTAGAGTAACATATATATATATATATAGAGAGAGAGAGATCAGGAGAGATGGAGGGAGCGATGGGGAGAGAGGAGCAAATGGAGATGTAGTAAGAAAGAATATGAAGTGATATATAGAGAGGGGTAGAAAAGGATATATAGAGAGATAATAGGAGAGATGGAGGGAGAGATGGAGTGAATAAGAGAGAGATTGAAAGAGGGAAACAATAAGAGAGGGGTGAATGGAGATATAGTAAGATAAAGATATAGCCCAAGTGATATATAGAGAGAGGTAGAGAGGGATATATACAAAGAGAAAAAGAGATGGAGGGAGATATGGAGTGAATAAGAGAGAGATAGAGATAATGAGACGAGAAGATAAAGATAGAGGAGACAAGAGTGAGAGATAAAGAAGGCGATAAAGATAAGTAATTTTGAGAGAGAGAAGAGACAGAGGGAGGATATAGAGATAGAGATAGGGATTGAGGAACAAGAAGTGTGTGTGTGTGAGAGAGAGAGAGAGGGGGGGATGTGAGAGAGTGTGTGTGTGTGAGAGAGAGAGAGAGGGGGGGATGTGAGAGAGTGTGTGTGTGTGAGAGAGAGAGAGAGGGGGTGGGAGAGAGATGGAGAGATGAGAGATTATAGAGGGAGAGATAGATAGGTAGATATGGTGGGAAAGATAGAGAAGAGAGAAACATAGATGCACAGTGAGAGTTAAGGAGATAAGGCTTTTTCACCTTGACAACTCTGATCATTTTCATCCATCAAAATGAATGACAACATGATTGAAATCTACCAAAGCACAATGAAAAGAGACATCACGACACATTAACTTTTCAAGAAGAAGATTTTACATATAACTTTTTTTAGAAATTTTCATAAAATTTAAAGCAAGAATTTTTTATTACACTATAGTCAAACATGACAATTAATGGGTTGTCTACATGATTTATTTTTAATTAAACATTATATTTTATTTATATTAGATATATTGTATGCTTAATATTTATTTGTATCTCTTATATATATAAAAATAATACATGAACTATATTTATTATTGTAGATTATATTATATAATATACATTGTTAGATCTAAATACAATTTAAGATATACTATATATTATACTTTTTACATATAATACTAATTGAAATATTTAATATGTTATATATTTAATATTTTTTTAGTGTATTATTCAAAAATATATTAAATTTATAAAAAATTAAGATCTAAATTATATTTTTATTTATATAATAATGTAATATTAAATATAAATAATGTATATAATATATTTTATAGAAAGTATCGATTAAATATAAACATAATATATAATTAGCATGTGAAATATTTTTTAATTTATTCTATGTAAAAAATATATTATAAATTATAAAATATTATATTAAAAAATTATAAATAAATATTATATTTATAGTTAATAATTTCAAATACATAAATATAACTATAATTTAATAAATATTTATAATTTTAAAAATTGTGCATTTTTAAACCCCATTTTCATTTAAATGCCCCCGCCCTCTCGTTTTCATTTAAACACCTTGGCTACTTGTAAAGGAAAAACAACAGATGAAAATCATACAGGGAAATGGAAATCATACTAGGAAATGGAAATTACAAAATAGGGAAATGAAAATGCAAAATTGTAAAAATGGAAAAATAAAAAGTAGCTTATCTATCTTATTATGTAACCTATATAGAAAACACTGAGATATATCAACTTGTAGGAATCCACAGTGTCTATTAAGACCAAAATACAATGATTCCAAACCATCAAAAATGCATTTCATTCATAAAAAGACTCAGCACAAATGTATGCAAAACAACAGACTATCATTTTTTGTAATCGACCATTCACACCTCTTCAGCTACCCATCAGAAAAAAGAAGAAGAAGAGCTTATCTATCTTTTTATGAATCTATATATAAATAACGTCGAGATTTTTTTTTTCAAAGTTAATTTATATTAATTATAAATTCATTCATTATTCCATTTCAAATTCACAATATAATCTAAAGAAAAGAGCTAACCTTTAAATGAAATAAAAATTATTCTAAGAGAAACATAGTAGAATGAATTTAATTTATAGAAATGATAATTGTATTAAAAATCAATAAATTGTTTACATCAAATATTTTCTAGGGCTTTGAATCTAATTTCTTATGTTTTTCTCCTTACAATTTGTTTTCCTTTCTTTAGTTATTCATATCTATCATAGGTGAATGCTAGCTTGATTCTTAGTCCCTATATAGACTTAACACAAGAAATTGCCACAAATGTCAAGCCTATTCTTTCTATTGGTCCAATATTGACAGTGATTTTTTCAAGAGTTAAACCCTATAGTTTGTGTGTTGTTAAAGCCCAAGCCAGTCATAATGGTATTTGTATTGAGCTACCCCTTTGTATTGGTGTGATTGAAACTATATAAATGGATATCAATCGTCGAATGGGATTCCTGAGTAACTGTCAAATCGAACCAATACATATGTTGGTGGTTGAGGTGGTCTTGTTCCAGGTCTTTATACAATATCTTGAACGTATCCTAGAGATCCATTTACAAGGCCTGCTTCTATCCATAGGTTCGATGTTAACATAACCCTTGCATTTTGTCTCAACAATAATTCTAAATCAAGTTCATCATCTGTAACTCCTTTTGTTCCACAGATACTTCCTATTTTTGTTGTAATACTGTGTGCAACTAGATTTGTCAATGAGTATAATTTTTTTCCTATTATGGTTACATGAACATTATCATTTGTTGAAAATAAATGAACATCAAGTCAAAGTATTGATTGGTCGTTGCAGATCTATTCTCACATTAGATCTTGTCATTAGCAATGTCCAATCATCTATCGTAGGTTTCACATCTCTAATATTTGTTAAAAGCAAATGAAATCTTTCTTGGTCACTATTTAGTCCATCTTGTTTGAAAATGTGATCTAAAGTAATGACAATTTTGAATTCTTCCCATAATATTTTACTTCATATTTTGGTTTCATATGGTGGTCTATCATTAACTGGAGGTAATTGTCCAAGATCTCCAACCAAGATCATAGATATTCCTGAATGTAATGAATAAATAATAAATTGAAATGTATTTATTATACATGCATATGTGAAATAAATGTGCAATAAATTTGTTAAAATAAAAAAAATGTATGATGCTAATTTTTTAATAAAACACATGTACCTACAAAGGTTTGATTTGCATTTTGGGGAAAATCTTGACAGAGTCGAGAATCTATGTTCTCAAGCAATCTTTCGCTAATAAAAATCATTTCATCAATTAATATGTATATGATATGTGTTATTTCCTCTTGAAAACTTGGTAATCTTGTGCTTTTCAATTATTTGAATTCTCTTATTGGAATGCTCAATTTAGAATGTATAGTTGTTGCTCCTATATTGAATGTTGCAACTCCAGTTGGTGCAAGTAAAAGTAAGGGAGATTGATGTTGCATTGAAGCATTTTGAAGCACTTCAATTATGGTGCCTATCATATATGATTTACTTGTTCTTTTTGTCCCTTGAATTATCATTAACAATGAAGAATTATTTTGATTTATGTGGTAGTGTGAAATGATAATGTTAACTGCTTTTCCTTGTTTACTATTGAGGTTTCCATAGTTGGAAAATTGTGATATATCATCATGAATCAACATACCATTTGTTTTTGTAGTGGTAACAAAATTGATTTCTTCATTTGTGTATTGTTCACTTTGAAATTCATGAGATCAATTTGTTTGTTTATCTATATCTCTTCTTCCCAACATATCTATCTCTAAAATTTGCATAATTTGACCATGATGAAGTCTAGATATAATTTCCCATTCATGCTATGTAGTAGTTTGTTGGACAGTGTCATTGTCTTCAATATCAAAATCATTCATGTTCTGAATATTTTCATTAACGGAATGAAGATGGCTCGAGACTGTGGTTTCGGGTGTCGAGCTAGGGCATCCGCGCCCTAGCTCGTGGTGGTTCTGTGATGTGTCTGCGTTGGCTGGGAGGGGATATTTTGTGCGTGGCAGGGGGTTGGGTTCTTTGTTGGGCGGCGCTGTGACCTGAGGCGAGAGGCGTGCTTCAGGCTCGTTTTTTCTTCCTGGCAGGGTTTCCTTAGCATCTGGCTTTGGACGCCCGTGTGGGAGGTTGATTTTGCTGCGGCCCAGGTGTGGGGAGGGGGTAAACGGTGTGAGGGCAGGGTTGTTTGGTGGTGCGTAGGGGTAAGAGAACGATCTGCATTTCACTGTTGTGTTTTTCTTTTTCTTCTCTTCCTAGTGTGTGGGTGGGAAGGGCTTGTGGTGCGGGTGCTGGTGTGGAGCAGGGAGGAAGGGCGTGGGGAGGAATCCCCCACCCATTGTCGTGCAAGGTTTGTGTTTAATGTTCCAGAGGATGATGGCATACTCGAAGGGTGAGACGTCTGAGGGATGCCCTAATTTGGACTTTCGGACAGCATTGGGCTCGAAGTTCACAAGTCAAGGGATGAAGACTTTTGATAACAACTTGTTTGATCTAAATACTAGGATTGCTGATACTGGGTTGTCTAATGGTGTGCGAATAACGAAGATTAACGGCTGTCTCGAGCGGTGCAAGGAGAGGCCGAAACTGGTTGTTCCGTCTGAAATGATTGCTGAAGATGTTGAGTATTACTCAAATCACTCCTTATATTGCAAGTTTTTGGGGATGAGGGTTTCTTTGCAATTTTTGGAGGTTTGGGCCCGAAGGACATGGGAGCCAGAGGGGGAAATGGAGATAATGTTGTTGGCGAACAATTATTTCATGGTTACTTTTAATTGCAGTGCTGATCGCAATAGGGTATTTGAGGGAGGCCCTTATTTTCATAATAAGGTAGGGTTGTTTATCAAGCCATGGCATGCAGGTTTTAACCCTGCCGAGGAGCTTCCAAATCGTGTCCCGGTGTGGGTTCGTCTACCGAGGTTTCCGGTGGAATGCTGTCGAGAGGATGTGCTGCACCTTTTGGCCTCGGTGCTGGGAAAACCAGTTGGGACTTCATCGCAAACTTTGGGTAAAAAGGTAATGACTTTTGCACGTATTTGTGTTGAGATTGATCTTAGTAGGCCTTTACCCGATGCAATAGATATGAGTGCGGGCACTTATTCTTGGGTGCAACATTTAGACTATGAAACTCTCCCTTTTCGTTGTCGGCTCTGTCGAGAATATGGTCATTTGCAGCGGAAATGTCCAAGGTATAAACCTATGCAGTCATAGCCTACACAACCTGCTAGCAATCCTTCAGAATCAGATAAGGGGAAGAGTAGTTCTCCTAATAAGGTAGGTGCGTCTGATGGTTTTACTCCGGTTACGGCTCGAAATCGAAATAGGGGTCAAAAGCGACCTTTTAAAGAAAGGCAGGATGAAGGTACCTTTAACAGATTTGAGGTATTGGATGAGCTCGGCCAACAGGAGGTAAACCCAGGTTTGATCAACTTAGATCAGGGGCTTGTGGGCTCAGCTCAGGAGGATTTTGTTCTTGACTCTTCTACAGAGGCACAAAGGGAGGATTGTCCGCTCAAGGAAGCTAGTCAGCAGTTGGTGGTGTCAGAAGTGCTGGAACCCTCTGCCGCTAATACTTTAGCTGGTGAGGATTCTTCTCTTCCTTGGCAGCCCACTAGTTCAGACCTGGCTAAGAAGGTTAAGCCTCCTCTCAAATTAGGCATTTTGCAGAAGGATATTAAGAAGGGTGGGGCAAAGAAATTTGCTAAACCAGGCAGAAAAAAGGATGTGGAAAAGATTAAACTGGCAGGCGAGAATTTGGTGGAGTCAGGGTCGGTAAAGACTCTGGATTCTCATTTTTCAAGCCCTTTGAAATGATTGTTCTATCATGGAATGTTCGGGGCTTGAACAACGGCCCTAGACAAAAAGCGGTTCAAGGTTTAGTTAGAAGGCAAGGTCCTGATGTCTTATTTTTGCAAGAGACTAAGTTATCTATCGAGAATATGCAAGGCTTGGCACCTAAGTTGTGGAGGAGCAGGGAGTGCCAGTGTATTGGAGCTCATGGAGCTTCTGGGGGTTTGGCATGTTTATGGAATCCTCGAAGAATCTGACCTCTTTGGTGGATTTCCTCTAAATCCTCTATGTCTATGATGGCCAATTGTTTTGAGATAGGGGAAGTCATTCTTTTTTCTAATATATATGCACCTACTGATTTTCAGGGTAAACAAGGTCTGTGGTCCCATATCAGGCTTATCCGTAGCATGATGCCTTTTCACCCATGGATTTTGGGTGGAGATTTCAATGCTATTTGTGAGTTGGCTGAGAAGCGTGGTGGTACTGGAAGGTTGGAGCCCTCTGCACTGATGCTCCGTGACAATATCAATACCTTGAATCTTGTTGATATCAAACCCCGTAATGGTCAGTTCACCTGGAACAATCGTCGGGTTGGTGATTTCTGCATCGCTGAAAGATTAGATCGATTTCTAGTTTCCTGTTACTGGGTGGGAGGGATGTGGTCATCTTGCTCTGAGATCTTGGACTGGAGAGGATCTGACCATTGGCCTATTAAGCTTGCTATTGAGTCAACTCGTGTGCCTCGTGCGCCCTCTTTTAGGTTCCAACTTATGTGGTTGCGAGACCCTTCTTTGAATGCTTTTGTGTCTGACTGGTGGAAGAAAGGTAGACCAGCCTATGGTACGGCAATGTATGCCTTTGCTAAACTTCTTCAATATGTTAAATTTGAACTCAAACGGTGGAATCGTCAGTACTTTGGGAATGTCTTCCATGCAAAGGAGAGGGCTCAGGAAGATCTTGATGGTATCACAAGGAGGTTAAGGGAGGATGGGGTGACGGCTGAGTTGCTTCAGGACGAGGCTCGGGCTGTGAAAACTCTTGAAGAATGGGAACTGCGGGAGGAATTGTATTGGAAACAGAAGGCTCGCATTGAGTGGCTTCAAGAAGGGGATAAAAATACAGCTTTCTTTTTCAATTCAGTGAAAGCCAGGCGACATGGCAATTCTATCTTTAGTCTGGTGAATGACAGGGGAGACCATCTTTCCTCCTTCCCAGAAATCTCCAGGGAGGCAATGAAATACTTTGAATCTCTTTTTAGGGAGGACTCGCAAGGGGGGTCCCCTGAGGAAGCGCAGATTCTTTCTTGTATCCCCTCTCTTGTGTCTAGAGATTTGAATCGGCAACTCATGAGTGATATCTCACTTGAAGAGCTTGAAGGGATTGTTTTCAATATGAAGAAAGGAAAGGCGCCTGGTCCAGATGGTTTCCCTATTGAGTTTTTTCAAGAATTTTGGGATATCATCAAATTGGACCTCCTAGCTGTGGTTCAAGAATCTCAACAAAATAAGCAGATGCTAAGGGCCCTAAATGCTACTTTTCTTGCTCTTATTCCCAAGAGCGAGGGGGCCGATAGGTTAAGCCAATTTCGGCCCATTTCTTTATGCAATGTAATTTATAAAATTATTTCTAAACTTATTGCTGACAGGTTGAAAAAGGGGCTTGAGGAGCTGATCTCTGAAGAACAAAGTGGTTTTGTTGCGGGTAGGCAAATTCTGGATGGGATTGTTATTGCTACTGAGGTCATCCACTCTATGGCTAGCTCTAAAGAAAAAACAATGTTTATCAAACTGGACATGGCTAAGGCTTATGACAGAGTTAGGTGGTCCTTCCTTCAACGTGTTCTTGGTGCTTTTGGTTTTGCTGAAGATTGGATTCAATGGGTTTTGAGTTGTGTTACTTCAGTCTCTTTCTCAGTGCTTATCAACGGGAGTCATTCTGAGTTATTTGGTGCTTCTAGGGGGCTGCGTCAAGGTGATCCTCTTTCCCCTTACTTGTTTATTCTTTTGGCTGAAGGTTTGGGGAGATGGATTAAACGGAATGTGGAGTCTGGTCTCATTCAAGGTTGGAGGTGGGGTGGCACCTTACCTCCACAAACTCACCTGCAATTTGTGGATGATACTGCTTTGATGGGGATGGCTACAATGAGAGAGGCCTCTAATTTACGGAGAGTGTTGGATGTTTACCTGGTTGCCTCCGGTCAACAGATTAATGAGGGCAAGTCTTCCATTTTCTTCTTCAACACTCCGGGCCCCATTCAGCAGAGGATTGCCCAAACTTTGAGATTTCAGATCGGGACTCTCCTAGTGACTTACCTTGGCATTCCCATCTCGGTGAGTAGACTGCCTAAGGAGTCTTGGCAAATCATTTTGGATAAATTTCGAGTGAAAGTTAATCACTGGACTCATCGTTGGTTATCCTTTGCTGGTCGTGTTCAATTGATTAAGTCTGTGGTGCAGGCTCTGCCCATTTATAGATGCATGCTTCAGGTTGCCCCTATGGGCTTTCTTAAGGACCTTGATTCTGTGGCAAGACAATTTTTATGGGCTGGTTGCTTGGAGTCCTCCAAGTGGAGTCTGGTTAGATGGGAGGTGGTTTGCAGTCTGAAACATTATGGTGGTTTGGGGTTGAGGCAATCGGCTTTGACTGGGGAGGCTTTGGCTGCTAAATTGTATTGGAGGTGGTGTAAGGAGCAGGACAAGAGTTGGGCCAGGATTCTTTCTCAGAAGTATCTCCCGGGGATCCCCCATCCCAATATTTCTAGGTATCCCCTTGTGGGGAAGGGCTCTGTAATATGGGGCACCCTCAAAAAAGGGGCCGTGCTTATTAAGGAAGGATTATTTTGGATCTGCAAGAAGGGGACTGAGGTCCAATTCTGGTCAGACTCTTGGGATGGTCTTCCCCTGATCACCTCCCAATTTCCCAACTTGTTGAATCTTTGCCAGAGGTTTCTTGAGGCTGGTTGGTCGCGGGTGAGTGACTTTAAGTCCTTTTCCTCCTGTGGTCAGATGGAGAGGGCCAACTGGAAGTCCCCTGCTGAGTGGCCGGATGTTGGTTTGCAAGAGGATTGTGTGGTGTTGCAAAGTATCCTCTCCAGTCGCAGATGTAGCTCTCTCTGAGAGGATGACGTGCTTGCTTGGTCCCCCAATCCTAGGGGGACCTATACTGTAGCCTCTGGTTATAGTGTGTTATGGTCTCATAGGTGGGCTGGGCCTGAAATTCAGTGGTGGAAGAAGGTCTGGAACAAGCTTTCTTGGCCAAAATGTAATTGTTTTGTTTGGATGTTGGCCTGGAATAAGTGTCTGACTTGGGATAACATTCAGAAGAGAGGTTTCCATGGTCCTTCTGTTTGTGTTATGTGTGGGGCTAATGAGGAGGACTGTACTCACTTGTTTTTTCGTTGCCCTTTTGCCCTCCAACTCTGGCATTTTTGGTGGGGTGTTTGGAAAACTCCTTGTGTTCATGCTTCCTCCTTGATTGATTTTTGGCAGGGGATGGGTCGGCCCCCTTCTGTGGCCTCCTTTTTGCAGGACGTGTGGTTTGTGGGGCCTATCTTCTTACTGTGGCAGATTTGGTTGGAACGCAATCGAAGGATATTTCGAGGAGAGCGGAGGCTGGTGCAACAAATTTGGCAGAGATTATTAGGCATGGTTCAAGAAACTGTGGGAGCCAGGTGTGAAGTGGAATTCCCTTTGGTGAAAAGGGATACAGAGTTGGTGGAGAATTTGGGGATTCAGGGGTCGTCTTTGGCTTTGGCAAGGGCTCGGTAAAGACGGCGTGAGAAGCGAAAAATTGATAGGGATGGCAAATGGCAACTTCCTCCTTGCGGTGTGTTGAAGATCAATACTGATGGATCTTCCAGGGGCAATCCGGGATCTGCTGGTATTGGGGGGATTGGTAGGGACTCTTTGGGCTCGGTGATCTTTCTCTTTTCGATCTATGAAGGGACGCATACCATCAACCTTGTGGAAGGATTGGCTATTCTTGACGCTCTCGAGAGAGCGCATGCTTTGGGCTGGAGAAGGATTGTTTGTGAATCTGATTCCTAGATATTGATAAATTTGCTTATTGAGCAAAAAGTGGCAGATGTCAGCTGGCAATTGGCTAGGGTTGTGCAACAAATTCTTCGCGTTAGTTCTTTGATGGAAACTGTGACTTTTGTCCATATTCCACAGGAGTGGAATAGGGTAGCTGATTGTTTGGCAAAATGGGCTTCTGAGCATGCTGAGGGATGGAGAATTGAGGAGTGGGAGTTGATTCCTCAGAAGCTCCGTCCTGATTTAACGAGTATTCTTACTGAAGATAGGGCTGGGAATGGTGATAGATGATGGTGTTGGCTGTTTTTTCTTAGTTTGGTCCGATTGTGCTTGTTTCTCCTTGGGACCTCGGTCCTTTGCTTCCTTTGTAATGTTGTTTTCTGATATTCAATAAAGTTTTTACCCCTTTTATAAAAAAAATATTTTCATTAACTATTGTTCATTGCACATGCCATGCATTATAATTGAAGCTCTCCTAGTTTGATACAATGGATTCATTGTTGTGACCAATATCGATTTGAATGTCACAAAATGGTTTGTAAAGTAACAATTTTGAGAAGAAAAATTCAAACCATTCATCTGAGTCATTTGTAGGAATAGATTGAAATCTCAGAAACACTCTTACAATGACTACTTTTTTTTTCTTACATTCCATTTTATTTTCTCCCTTTTTGTAGGATTATATATCCACAATTTTGTTGCATCTATAATTGACACATCTTCCATAGTAAGAGGTCGATTTCCATATGAATCAATAAAAGATGTTTTTTTTTCATTTTGTTTTCATTAGTTACCAGTACACATTTGAACACTTCAGTAGAAACATTTAGATTGACAAATTTCCTGCTACTTTCCACCAATGGAAGCTCAAAGAGCATGTGACTTGTTTTTTGAGGTCCAATATCCCTTTCTATAATTGTTCCAGTTAGGAGTTTTTTTATAAGCTCTTGCAGCTAAATCATCTACATTTTCCAAATTTTCAAGATGCATTAACATTTGCCAGTATGTTTCAAAACTTTTCTTTTCTTTTGATGCATATTTTGTAATATATTTAATTACAACATGTTTTGACAAAACAGGCTGCCAATCTATATTTGCTCTCCATAGTTGTAATATGTAGCGATTGTGAGAGTTAAGTCTATCATCGTTCCTTGTAGGATTAATTTTTTTTACCTATTTCTATATCTTCATATAATTTGGATCCTTTTAAATTTAATGGCCATGTCCAACATTATACTTGTAAGGCATATAATTGATATTAAATTATAAATATTTATTACATTAGAAAAACACATTTTATAACTTAATTAATAGTGCTTATTGAAATGATTACCTCCAAACCATTCTTCCTACTTTTTTCCATAGGCATGCACCTTCTCTATAGATTGTATGCCTTTCTACAGTGTTTACAATTTCCTCATAGTCCTTATTGATATCCGAATCAACAATTTGTCTAGTGTTCTTAAGACATGGATGGAAACCAAAATTATGACATTGCCTAGAATATAAATTTCAAAGTTCTATCAATTGGATATAATTTAAGGGAAGAAGAAACATATGTAATTTTGCATTTTTTTATGGAAAAATGTAAACATACTTGTATATTTCTTTGATGGGTATCATGTCTAGGATTCCATGTATGAACCATAAGGCCAAAATATCTTTGAGCATTAGTTTGTTGTTCATCGTCAAACCAATCAAGATTGTCCATGTTTGGTGCTCCATATATCCATATGAATTTCTATGTACGTGTGTCGATCCCTTATGTTTCCACTCATATCTGCATGAACATTCTATAACTTTCATTCCTTTTTCAAGTATTTCTTTTCTAAAATGAGAGTGATGTAAGTGTATATATTGTGCAACAATATGAGGGTAGTCAATGATATTTTGTTTGCACCAAAGCTAAGCTTCATGTGGATTTGTTGGTGATGTACCTAGCATCAATGCATGTAGATCTGGCCAATATAAGTCAGTTGCACTCAATGTGAAGAATATTGTAGGTGTGCCAATTTGATGGAGCATGTCTGTCAATTTTGCACGATATTTTTTCTAATATGATATTCACCTCGCAAAGTAGTTCCAAATCACATTAATCTGTCAGCTAAATGTGATTTTGGTATATTTTCCATATGCTGACGTAGCTCACTTATGGTGATGGGAATCTCATGTAAATTTATTTTGATGAATACTCCACTTGAATTTTGTGCATGATGTCTCATTATCATATTTGTCATATAATATCAAAATCATGGATGTTTACCGAATCGATTATCTCTATAATGAATTAGGTGCTTACCAAATTCATGTAGATATACCTGTTTGATTTATGGTTCTAACCAATCACATCTACCATCAAGAAATAATGTTGGAAAATCCATATCAAATAATCCTAATGTATTATATTCATTTATTGGAGATCCATCAATTGTTGGCCAATCAATCAATGTTGTTTGATCTATATTTGGGTTATTAACCCATGCATGGATTAACTCTATTTCTCTTTGTACATTAGGTGGTCTTGAAGCCATTGATTTAGTGTGATCAAGTATATTACTTTCATCACTTTCCATTTAACTAGTCCGACAAGAACAATTTCATTTGTCTAAGAATGAAATTCCATATGCACTATTATGAGATGGTCAAAAATATTTTCATCAGAGTTTATTAATAATTCATCAAGTGCATTTGTACCAATTGTCACATCAGAGTAGAAATTTTCATGCATTATTTTATATTCGAGTGTTGTATAGACATGGTCCCTACTCACTATAAAGTGATAATTTGTGCCATGTTGATATTTTCTTCAAACTATAATGATTGGAAGATCTTTAATGGAATGTGGCAATTTCTTTGCTATATTTTCAATATTTTGTGGAAAGCTTATTATGTATCCTTTATATTTATATTTCCTTCCTCTTGCATGTGTAACTCAAGTAATATTGGACAAACATGTGCAATCAACATTTCTTCTACTTGAGTGAGTTTTGCTAGTTCTATTGGTTGGGATAGAGGATCCATATTATTTGTAGCTGAAAATCTATTGATTCTTTTTTCTTGTCTACATTTGTTGCATACAAATCCCTATGGAGTGCAAAAAAATTTGATTCCAATATAAGATACTTGGCAAATATAGCATATTGATGGGGATTGGTAGCTATCTAACCGACTATGAAACATCATTTGTATTCTTCTAAAATCAACCTTGGCTAGTAATCCATTTGGATTTGTTGTGTTTTCATAACTTCCATGTCTTTTTGAATGATGTTGCTCTTCAAATGTGTGTTTACGTGTATTTATTCTTATATCATTCAATTTCAAATCATTTGGTTGTCTCTTTTGTCTATTAGAATGGGACTATTCTGCACTTGTTTATTCATGTCTATTTGTGTTTATATTTTGGCCCGCTCTATTTTGAGCTTCCATTTGTTGTATTATTGTTTGCATTTTTTCGTCTAGCATATCTTTCTTTATCTGCTTTATTTCTTCATCTTCTTTGTTCATCTCTTTCTAAATTTGTCATTGCTCCCTTTTTCATCTTCGATATTCTCTTTAGTAATCTCTTTGATACTATTTTCTTTGTTCTTCTGATTCAAAGTTTCTCTTTAGTCGTATCTAGAAAATAAAATATATTTAAATATTGATTAAATATAATCTATCCTATGTTTTCTAAAATTAGTGTGAGACATGAAAGATACATATGACTCATTGGTGTGTTTCGCAATATAATAATTGTTTATAAGAATGTAAAATCTAAAAGTTAATGAATGAATTAAAACGTTTGTTTTTATATTTGTTGTTACTAAAATGAATTTAAAATAGTGAAACAAAATTATTTAATTATTTAAATCTATTTGTGTGTTTTGTTTTTAAACTAAAATACTTTGAAAGTGTACACATACGCATAAATTAATTAAAATTACAAATAAGTGAAAGGATAAATACCTGTAATTGAAGAATTGTCTAATCAAGTTGAATTAACGTGTACTTTTCAATAAACGATTGTTGTAAAATCCCGAATACAAGTATAATTGTGACTATTAAAATCAAATTTGAACTTCAATAAAATTATAGAAATATACTTGTATATTTGTATGAATGAAGTACGATTTTTGTTTATTTTTGACATATTAAAATGTTTAAACAAAGCAAACATGTAAATGTATTTGTAATATTGAAATATTATAAATATTTTGTAAAAATTATATAAAAAAATTGTAAAAATATCTATTGTAATTTTTTTACAATATATTAGAAAACTGCTTTATTATCTTATATGATTATTATTAGTAATAGTGTGCTCATTTTATATTATCATGTAATTGTGAATTTAATTAAAACACATATAAATTATTGAACTACACTAAACTAATACAATTTATTAGACACACTCTCTTTCTTTCTTTCTTTCTTTTTGACATATTTAAAAAAAATATATAAAACATATTTTTTTAAAATTATCTTTAAAAATATAAAACAGAATATTGCATGGTTCAATTGAAGGGGAGCACAAAGTATTTCCTATAAATGGAGGTATATGTCCTGGAAGTGCATCTATTTTATCTGATTGCTCTGGAAGACATTCCTGTTCACATGTGGAACATTCTTCTCAAAGGCCAAATGGGGTTATAGAGGTTGATCACTGAAGGTCTAGGACTACAACACATCGGAATGTTTTATAAACATACAAGTTTGTTGCTTGATTTTATTTGAATGCGATTACGACATGTAATATTACACCATACATGGATGAAGTTGAAGTTGTATTCATGTTCTTTTAAGTCAGTTGCTCTGTATGCATTCTTGAGATGGTACATATTTTTGGATGTCTTACAAAGATGTTTTTGTTCATTCAATTGTTCAAATATTGTCACTGGATGTCACGAAGAGATTAAATAAGATTAACATTTGAGTTGCTGTAATCTCACAACTTGTATCATTTAAGTATACCCAACGGACAATGGGTCCAAATTTTGGTGTTTTACAGGTTCCAACGTGGTTTTCAAGCTTATCTCGGTGCTACTGCAGTGATAGAGATTGATTTCTTCATTTCCCCGAAGATTTCACTCACAATTTTATCATCCAAAAAACCTTTAGGCTAAAGAGAAAGAATTGGAGGCAACCATACAAGCAAAGGTAGTATCAAAATCCAAAAACTAAGCTGCAGACACTTCAACCCCAGATAGCTTTTTAAGGTTTACTTTGTTAAAATAGAGGCCATATAATTTTTTAATTGGAATTTCTCTAAAAAGAATCAAATAATTGTTGTGTATGTATACATGCACTTTATGCTCTATGGAATGAATCTATACACCTTATATTGTCTGCTTCCTAGAGCCCCTTCATGAATGCAGAATTAAATCTTATTTGGAGAGAATCGTACATTAAAGCATAAAACTCTGATTCAACATTCAATTGAAGCCTTGAAGTTACATTCTGCAATTAAAAGCTGATAATGGGTTAACATTCATTTGTTCCTTAAAAAGGTTTAAATGCAAGCTAAGAAATTACCGCAGAAGGGAATATGGAATATGAAAACAGAGGAAGAGAATTCTGGTAAGATATGCAAAATATAATTAAGCAAATAAATGTATTTTTTTAAGCAAATACTATGACATTGTAACTCAACCAATGAAAGAAAGAAGTTAAGGAAATAAGAAACTACCATATTTTGCAGTAGCAACATTATGATTTGCATGTAATTGCTTTTCTTGCCATCAATTATTGTGCACATTAAACCACATTTATAGGGAAGTTGGGGAGGTGATCAAGGGTAGCGGGTTCAATATTTGTTCAAATTCCAAGATTCTCATAGTCCAGGGGAGAGGGGGTCCATAATGGAGCAAGTTTCAATAATGGGAATAGAAGTAGTCCTCAATGGACCCCATAGTGGAGCACTTTAATATTCAATTGCTAAACACATTTTATCCATAAAGTATGCAATTGACAAATCATGTGATGCCACATCAGCACACCAATAAAACATGACTTAGTGCACCACTATCGGTCTCACTTTTTTTTTGAGCCTTTTGGATACCTTAACAAAAAGCATGCTAATGTGGCATTATATTTGATAATGTGGCCCTAAAACGAAACATAGAAGCACATGAGTTGCCAAATAAATTGTTGTATAGAATTGGGAGTGATTTGAAATTTCCACGTAGGATTTTGAGAAACGCAAAGTTAGGGTCCTCCACTATAGACCCCTCTCCCCTAGTCATCTATGTTTGTGTTGCAATTGTTGCTCGAGATATTATGTAGCATTAACTACCTAACAATCGAATCACTTATTCCTCCACTCGTCAGTTACGTAATTCCAAGCATTGCCTCTTCCATTTTCGTAACATGTGGGGTGAAGATTTACTCATAACAGGGTGAAAGATTTATTACTAAGTCTAAAATTTAATCTATCCAAATGTACAGTAACAATTTATCAAATTTTCCTAGATTTAAGGATGAGTTTTTCTATACAAAGATGCTTCACATGCTATTGATGTGACTGTAGGAAATGCCTCTGAGTATAATAAAAAAGTGAATGTTTTTCAAGTAATAAAATATTAAAAGTTTAAATGTTTTGAGGAGTGGTAATAAATTTAATGCAAGTAATAATTGTGAGACATTAATGAAAGTTGCTTAAAATCCAATCTAATGCAACCAATCACAAGTTAAATTTTTTGTTTCAAATGTGAACATGTGAGTTTTTAAGGTAACTTATATTTCTACTATTGTTTTTCATCTTGTTTAATTCTCTTCTTTTTTTAAATTTACAAACAGATTTTTTTTCTTATTATCTTTTTTTTTGGATATATTATCTAACTAATAATGATAATAATTATATAATAATTATTAATTATTAGCAATAGTGAACATTATATGAACCATTATATAAATATATTATAAAATAATCATTAATAGATTATACTAAATATAAATAATATGAAATAATTATTAAATATATTATATAATATTAAATATAGTTTGAGAAAATTGGCACTCAAAGGGAACTCTAGGATTGAACGATGGTGTTGCTCTCTGCCTACGCAAGCTAGGGGAAACCCTAGCTGCGTTTGTTCTTGCCATTATTGTTGTGTTTCTTGATTGTGGGGGCTTTTGGGGGGTCAACTGCTAGCTTTTGGCATTTGGGTGATGGTGGATAACGTGTGCTTTACGTTGTATTCTTTTGTTGTGTTTTTTTTCTGGTCTTTCTTTCTTCTTTGCTCGCGGCTTGGCTATGTGTGGGGGTTCTATGTTCTCATATTCGATTTGTGGGGTGTTTCCTCGAGTTTGAAGCTTCCGCAAGGCATGGATCAGGCAGATCCTCATTCTGCCTTGCATACAAAATCTATGGATGGTTGTAACAATTTTTCAACTGGTGAAGGCTCGGTGATGGAGAAGGATTTTTATAGAATTTGAAAAGTGAATGGTTTCCTTGAGTGAAGTCAAGATTTCCCTATCCTAGTGATTCAACTGAAATCGGTCACGGAAGATGTCGAGTACCTATGCAAACATGCATTGATCTGTAAATTTATGGGAATCTGAATCTCTTTGCTAGTTTTGGAATCTTGGGATCAGAAGGTGTGGAACCTAGAAGGAGATATCAAGATAAAGGTGTCTACAAATAATTATTTTATATTTTTGTTTACATGTATGGTGGATAGGAACATGGCTTTTGAAGGGGGGTCCTATTTCTTCAATCGGGTTGGGCTTTTTATGAAACCCTGGCATGTGGGTTTTAATGCGAGTGAGGAATTCCCCTCAAGGGTTCTTGTTTGGGTTTGTCTTTTGTGTCTTCTATTAGAGTACTGGAGGAGTGATATTCTGCAAGTGATAACTCTTTTTCTTGGTAAGCCAATTGGTTTGTCTCAACAAACATTGGACCAAAAGTTAATTACTTATGTCAGTATATGTGTGGAAATTGATTTGAATAACCCTTTTCTAGAATATGTGGAGATGTCACTTGGTTCAGTTTCTTGGATTTAGCAATTGGATTATGAAACCCTTCCCTTTTGATGTCATCTTTGTCATGAGTATAGTAATTTACAAAGGAAGTGTCTTCAAAATAATCAGGTAGTTGGTACAACTAATTCTATTTCCAACCCAACTCCCAAGAATGATAAAGGAAAGGACCCTTTGGTTAAAGGGGTGACAGACAAGGAGGGTTTCATCCTGTTCAAGCCTCATAATAAAGGGAGAGGTATGAAGAGAACCTTGAAGGATAGACAAGATGATGGAGTCTTCAATCGATTTGATGTTTTGGAGGACTTAGTCCTGGAGAAGGGGTGCCCTATTATGCCTTCTTCTGATGGGGGGTCTCTGAGAGTGGATTTATTTGGAAACATTGAGATTGGATTTCAACTCTCACCTTTGGGAGAAGCTCAGGTGGAAAAGATGGTCTTGGATGCAACATCTCAGTTTTTGGGAAGTCCATATTAGAGTGGACAAGTGGTCTTGGTTGGGGCTAAGGATTTGAAGGATCTTATTTCCTCTCAGGTGAAGGATTTTGTGGACTCTAGGAAGATTAGTGGGGTGGTGCAAACCTTGGGTTTGTAGTAGAAGCCCCTAAAGAAGGGGCCTTCAGATAAACCTTCCAAAGCGGGCCACAATAAGGATCTAGAGAAGGTTAAGTTGCTAGGTGAGAATTTGGTGGATTCGAGGATAGTGAAAACCATTGAATCCCACTTTTCCTAATCTCATAAATTATTTTTATCTCGTGGAATGCAAGGGGTATGAATATCATCCCTCAACAAAAGGTTACTCAAGAGATGATTGGTACTCATGGTCCTGATTTGGTTTTTCTTCAAGAAACCAAGTTATCTTGGATGCTATGTTGAATAAAGTTCATAACATTTGGTCTTGGGGCTTATGGTAATTCAGGGGGGTTGGCTTGTTTTTGGAATCCTAGGAGGATTGTTCCTCTCTATTGGTGTTCAAGCCATTCGGTGATGTTGGTGGTCACTTCCTATTTGGAGTCAGGTGAAAGTTGTCTCTTCACCAATGTTTTACGCTCTTACCGGCCTTCTTGGGAAAGCTCATTATGGAATCATGTTAGATATATCAGAACTAGATGGACCCTATGTTTCCATGGATTGTGGTAGGAGATTTTAATGTTGTTTCTTGTCTTGAGGAGAAACAGGGTGGGAATGCAAGGTTGGATCAATATGCTCAGCTTGTTAGGGACAATATTGATCTTTTGAACTTAGTTGATGTGAAGCCAAATAATGGTCTCTTCACTTGGAATAATAGGAGATGTGTGGAGAAAGTTATCTTTGAGAGGTTGGATCAGTTCTTGGTGTCTTGTTTCTAGGTGGGGGTTAGTTGGTCTTCTTGATCAAAGATTTTGGATTGGACAGGGTTTGACCATTAGCCGATTAAGTTTTCAACTAGTGCTTCTAGGATTCCTAAGAACCTGTCTTTCAAGTTTTAACTTATGTGGTTATGTGATTTCTCTCTTCATGACCTTATGGCTAATTGGTGGCAATAAGGAAAGCTTTCTCATGGTAGGGCTATGTATTCTTTTGTCAAAAGATTGCAATTTTTGAAATTCAAGCTTAAGAAGTGGAACAAATAGTGTTTTGGCAACCTTCACAATAATAAAATGACTACTCAATCTAGGTTAATTGTCATTACCTTCTAGATTTGAGACAAAGGTCTTTCTAAGGATCTGATTAAGGTTGAATCAATAGCTATCAAGGAGCTTGAGGAATGGGAGTTGCGGGAGGAGAAATTCTGAAAGAAAAAGTCTCAGGTGGATTGGCTTCAAGAAGGGGATCACAATATGGGTTTTTTTTCATAACTTTGTTAAAGCTCAAAGGATTGGAAACCTTATTTCCTCTTTGGTGTCGTAGGAGGGGGTGCAACTATCTTCTATGGCTAATATTTCAAGGGAGGTAGCTCAATTCTTTGTTGCTCTGTTCACTAAGGACTCTCTCCCTATTGGTAGTGAGGACAATGTCATTCTGAATTAACTACATTCCTTCTTTGGATTCTAATGAGATGAATGAGGCCCTCATACACCATAAATTATGCTACTAGAGTTGGAAGAGGTAGTGTTTCAAATGAAAAAAGGTAAGGCTCCTGGTCCAGATGGATTCCCTATTGAGTTCTTCTAGGAGTTTTGGAATATTATCAACGTGGATCTCCTTGAGGTGGTGCATGAGTCGTAGTGCAATAATCAAATGCTTTAAGCTATGAACTCTACCTTCTTGGCTCTTATTCCAAAAAGGGAAGGAGCTAATTGTCTGGACCAATTTAGACCCATTTCTCTATGTAATGTTGTTTACAAAATTATCACTAAATTGATTGTTGAAAGACTTAAACCTTGGCTCAACTCTCTGATATCTACTAAATAAGGAGTTTTCATTGCTAGGAAGAAAATCCTTAACGAGATCATGATTACTTCAGAGGTTATTCGCTCTATGATGACTTCAAAGCAGAAATCCATGTTCATCAAACTAGATATGGCTAAGGCTTATGAGAGTGTCCAATGGGAATTCTTACAAAAGGTTTTATAGGATTTTGGTTTGGATAGGGGGTGGATTGAGTGGGTCATTAGTTGTGTTACTTCTTATTCCTTTTCTATCCTCATTAATGGGTAACCCTCAGAGTTGTTTGGTGCTTCTAGGGGCCTTCATCAAGGAGACCCTCTTTCTCCTTCCCTATTTATTATTATGACTAAGGGGTTGGGAAGATTTATCAAGTCCCTCATTAGTCAAGGTTTGATTCAAGGCTAGAGCTGGGGAGGTAGGATGCATCTGTATTCTCATTTACAATTTGTAGATGATACTACTTTGAGGGGAATGGAAAACATTCAGGAGGCCATGAACTTAAGGAAAACTCTAGATATTTATTCAAGTGTGTTTTTCTATCCAAAAGATCAATGAGGATAAGTCCTCAATATTCTTCATTAAGTTATGGTCAAATTCACCCTTGCATCCCGTATCCTTAAGCCATATTAATTAAATCATTTATTATTTGATTGATATTTCACCTTATTCCAATGTCTCCTAAGGTATTTGATTAATCAATTAAGCACCTTACCTCACTCATGTCTAAATTAAATAAATAGACCAATTTATTTAATTTAGTCACTTTAGCCCAAATGAATTAAATTAATTTTTAATTCACCTTTTTCTCTCTCCTCATGTCACATCCTCCATGATCTCCCACTTGTCTCTAATCTTTCATTAGCCCGTCTAATCATGCATTTGCACAACCTTAATCATTTAATTATTCTAACCTAATATTCATTCCATTTATGGAATGTGTCCTTAGTCAACATTCATTAAATTCTTTCTCCTTTTGGAGAAGGCATCCCCTTCCCCATGTGAATTTTTAATTCACATTTATCCCTTCAATGCATTTTAAGGAATTTTAAATTCCTTCTCCCGTCTCCATGAGGACTTGTGAGGAATTTTTAATTCCTACATGTCCTCTAAAAGAACATGTGGACAAGGACCTCATTTATGAGGAGATCTTGTCCCTTTCCAAGGTACATCCTAGTACCTCCACCTCATCTCCACCTCACCTTTCCTCTTCCACATCATTTGCCACATGTCAAAATGTGAGGGCTTGTGAGTTCTCAACTCACCCTAGCCCTTGATCTCTTCCACCATGGGATCAATCCTGGCCCTCCATTCTTTTAGAGGAACTTCTCCTAAAAGTAGTAGAATTTCCCTCATTTTGATAATCCAAATTCAAGCACACACACTTAGCCATTTTTCATGCAATCAAGCATCCACCATCGTTTCCATCATATTGCATCTATCCAAATACCTATATCCACCATTGCATTCCTCATCACTTTAGCTTCATTTTGATCATATTTTCATGTCATTTTTCCAAGCAAGGAGCACACAATCAAGCATCAACAAGGGCCAACCAAACTCATTAGTTCAAGCAAGGTAAAGGTAACATTTCTTTATGCTTTGTTTGGATTCAACTAGGCTTATCATTGAGTGTTTTGTTTGTGTTTATAACTTTCATTTCCATTGTTTTTTAGCATTTCTAGGTTAGAGTTCACTTGCACACATTTCTGGAATGCCCAGTGGGACCCATGTCATGGGTCTAGTTTACATTTGCTTATTGTTTCAAATTTTGCAGGTTTGAGTTTTACACACAGGGGAAAATCTATCGTTGATGGGAGAATTTTTTGGACACAAAGGTGGGTACACAATAAGAATAGGTGAACTCACACCCTCCCTTCCATAAAAAAGGGAAATCCTAAACTCCACAATCCAAGCCATTAATTATAGAGGTGAATATTCATAGCACAACTGGAATGGGAAAACCTACTAAAGGAAAGATGAACTTACTCAAGTTACATAGGGGGAAAATAATACATCCCTCCATCCAAAAGGTGAATACGATCCCACCTCTTCCTAAGATAGGCGATTGTGCATCATAGTCACAGGCAAATCTGAGATATTCTAGAATGATAAAGTTTTTGATTTGTGCTTTGATTCGATTTCGGTTTTGGGTACTAATCAACTAACTTCTCTTTCATGGTTGTGGCATTTAACTAACAATTTGTGCATCTTCTCTCTCACATTTGACAAAGACCAGTGGTGAAAACTACTAACGTATTTGTTGTAGGACGATCGATCAAAGACCCTTAATTTAGCTTTGTCTATGTGTCTTTTTTTCATACTAGCTAGACACACGTAGAATTAATTAAAGGGTCAATTAACCTATTTGTTGTGTTTGGGACTGGGTTGTTGACATATCCACTCCCCTTGAGCATTTCAGTGATCCTAGGTTATGAGAAATTGCAGGTTCTTCCAGTCTAGTCTAGTCTATCCATAGAGTTCTAGTGCACATACACTCTCCCCTTGCACTACGTGTGAGCCTGGGGACTAGAAAAAATTTCTAGTATTCTCTTCCCTTAGTGAGACCTACCTACGATTTCATCACCCAGGGGATGATCTCAACCACGTGTTACCAGTGGGGTATATAAAGGGGGGAGAGCCAAATTTGTACCCCAATTTAGTCATGTTGTGTCTAGCGAGGCATCAAAGCTAGGGTGATATAAAGATAAGACTTGCATGGTTGGTATGAGTTTCCAATACCTTGCTAGGGCTCCCATTCCATGCTTATGATGGGATGGTGTTCATGGTTGTGCCCCACACACCCTCCTAGTATATTAAGGATGCATGAGATAGCCTATTCAACCTAGATAGAGACATGTGTTCAGTTGCAGCTTGGTGTAGTGCAAGGATGTAGACCATACCCTAAAGTTACTCACCACATAATCCCTTAGGTTGAGGTAGAAATCCTCATGGTGGACTAAAATAGTTTCTAAGTGAGAGTGAAGGTGAGCCCATGGCATTTGTTGATGACCCTGTGCCACTAATCTCTAGCTATCTGCCTTCACGAGAAAGGGTCATCTAGAGAACCACCCTAGTATCATGGAGTATTAACCTTGGGGTGTCCCCTTAAGATGGTGGGCCTACATTTAGTTAGCAAACCCTTTTCAATAATTTTAGGCTTGTGCTATCTAGAGTGTCTTCTTATGCAATACCAGTGCTTGTCGTCAGTCTGAGTTAGTCCAACTTACCGCTTTTTGTTTGCTATATTTTTTTTGTCCTTTTCATAGTTTGTCCCTGCCCTCAGTGGAAAATTTGCTTCTCACATGGGAAAACTTGCATTGTGGAATGGTGATCTTGCTATAAAAGGGGTGATTCTGTGTCTTGAGTCTAGTCTAGTCATCCTTTAGGAAAACTCATCCTTGTCAAGAGTGAATTTCTTGTGGGTCTCTTAGTTAGGTGACCCCACATTTTCCTATTCCCACGAACATGCGATCCTGCCATCCTTATAGAAAAGTTTGTGTCTAGTCCATATCATCCTCGTCCACCTGTTCCCTGAATGGGAAATCCTACTATCTATAGGGGTGATCCCATTTCTCATTTGTGTCTCCTTCATCCGTACATCCCTTAGAATAATAAATATTGCTATCCACAGGGGCAATCCTATGTCCCATGTGTACTATCCTTATCCGTACAATCAAACACATATGCGATTTTGTTCAATTGATAGGTGTTCCCATCCATATCTGTACATATCAAGAAAGTGGCAAATTGAAACCTTAGATAGGCAATATCATGTCATGTGCCCGCCTATTTCTTTTTAGCATCCAAAGATATAGGTGATCCCACTACCTAGATAGGCGAACCTGCACTACATAGAGGTGATCTTGTACTCCTTTAGATAGGTGATTCCATCACTTAGAGGGGAAATTTTGTCACATAGAGAGGCATATGCATGTCCCATAAAAAACTCTTGAGAGTTAATCCTTTGGACCATTGAAAGCTTATTGTTTTTTGAGTCTGATTCTGCGATTATAATTTTTTTATCATCCATCTGCCCATAATCATCATTTTAGTCCATCTGAATTTTTCAAAAGTCATCAAATAATTAATCAAATTAGATGGGAACATCCTAAGACATCTGTAGATTTCATATCTATCATCATTTTGTCAATCTAAGTCCCTTAGATATCATTTTAGGGGATTTTTTTCCAATCAGGTTAGGTAACTGACCCTCATCCTTATCATCCATGCTTAATTAGGGTTGTCATCCATCCTAAAATATTAATCCTTCATAGCCTAATCAATCTATTTCCATCTTGAGATAGATTATGTGTCGTAATCATCATCTTTATCATTTGATCCAATCTGTATTATCTTTCATCATCTAATCCAACTCCTGAATACAGTTTGGAGTTAATCAATCATCCTATCCAATCAATCAATCTAGCTAGATCAAATCCAAGCATCAATCTATCATTATCATAGAAATCATCCAATCAATTGATCCATCATATTAGCAATCCTTTACTCATCATCTAGGATAACCTTTAAGTGCATCATAGGGCTTAGTGTCATCTTAGTTATCTGGTTGTTTTGTATTTTCATGCCCATTACCCAATTGCAAGCAAAGAAACTCCTGGAACAAAAACATACCCAAGGTGCTCAGCCTGAGGATCAACCCACCAATGGAAGATCATCACAATCCAACACTGAGATCCATACCCAATCTCCCCAGAGGAAATCATGGTCAACCAACCTAAGCTCATAATTGATGAATATCTTAGCAACCCCACTAATGTGCAAATGACAGATTACCTTCTCGATGAACGTGGGGATAAAATCCTCACCACCTTACTCATGAAGGGTATCAAGCCACTATCAAGGTTTGATTGATCAAAATACATCAACTTTACATCCCCGGATCTACCACAAGATCCCAATCCCAGTTCATTAGTTCAACAAGTCCCCCAGGTCATGCCACAAGACACATGGTACCAACCAAGATTTGGAAATGATGTGTTTTATTAGCTTTTTTCCACCCACATTTCTATTTCAATAATGGGTGTTGCACCCTATCCTAACAATCCCCAAGGTCTTGATCATAACAATCCTCTTGGCCTTGGTCATCCACAAGGTCCTCCCAACCCACAAGGCATGAACATCTTGTAAGGCCCAACTCCTATACCATTCGCACCACCTCTCCCACTTAATCAATTAGGTCAGCTTTAAGGTAATATTGTGGGAAATCCTTTCACTATGCCACCTCCACCTCCTAGTCCCATACCCACATCAAACTTACCCTCGCCTTCGTTTACATCCCAAAAAATACCCTAAGGCAATCTCCTGCCCTTGCACCAACCTCAAGGTAACCCACAACAGACACCACTATCACAACCGCCTCATCAAAAACCTCCACAACAAACCCACATTCCATCACACCCTCCACAACATACCCAAATTCCTTCACAACCTCCAGATCATGCACAAATTCTACCACAACATCAACAACCACCCCCCACTAGTCATAGGGTAATCCGTCACAACGTCCTCATCAATCACAGGCTCCTCCTCAACAACAACCACCATCCTATCAACAACCTCCTCATCATTTGCATTTACCATCTTATCAGCCACCACCTCAACAATCCCAAATGCCATCTCAACCTTCTCAACAACAACCACCATCCTACCAACAACCCCCTCAACATTCATAAATACCAACGCAATCACAAAAATCCTCCCAAAAAAATCTAGGAAACCCTACTTCCTAGTACTTATTATCCAAAAAATACTACATCCAATCCCAATCCCAATTATTCTTACTGCAATCAGCAACAATCCCAACAATAGTTGTCATATGCTAATCCCTCGCAATCGTAACAAAATACCTTGTACCAGCAAGCCAATCTGTAACAACCTCCATATTCTTCCCAGCAACAAACAACCTAAAATTACCAATCTAATCCATATTACTCCAAATAGCCATCATCCTATCAACAAGGTGCATCTTCCTTCTATTACCAAGCCTCGCCATCATACCAATAGGCTTATGCCAATCCTCAATCCATGTATCCTAATCAATACCAACTGTCTATTCGTATCCACCTCTACCATCTTATGATCAAACCATCCTACCTCCACCTTCATCACATCAACAATATATCTCTTATGATTAGTCCTATCCAACAGGTCCTTCCTCCTCAACACTGATTAATAAAGAGTGAGAAGAAATAAAATTTGAACTAAAAGACTTGCAAATGGGGACGTCCAAGAATTTCTTCAAATTTGAGAAGATTTTCCCTTATCCGTTTGATCCATCCATTTCACTCATACCCTTTCCTAAACATTTCAAAATGTCAAAAATTGATAAATACAAGGGAAAGGTAGATCCTAGAAACCATTTACAAGAATTTTATACACATTGTCAGGAAGTCATACATAATGACAACTACCTTATGCAATTGTTCCCTAGGATTCTAACAAGGCAAGCTCTAGATTGGTTCATGGGTCTTTCGAAGGGATCAGTTTCTTCCTTTGTAGATTCTTCAGAGATATTTGTTGCACAATTCTCCTTCAATCTGGAGAAGGACATTGATAACTTAGATCTCCTAAAAGATAGCAATGTGAGGGAGAAATAGTTGCAAGCTACCTGCAAAGGTGGCGAGCCCTGGCTAGTCAACTTAAATCCCATCTTAGCAAGAAAGATTTGGTAATCATCTTTGTTGCCAATGCTCACCCTGAACTGGCTCATAATCTATGCCTACATTACATTAGCACTTTTTTCGATGTCATTGAGAAGGGAAATACCATTGAGAGAGCCCTTAAAGCCAAAGGCCAAATAAAAATCTTTAACCAGGATAAAGATAAATCATCTGGAGATAAATTATGCTATTGGAACAAGAATAAGAATGCTATCAATGATGGTGTCACCAATACAAAACACATCCAAGCAGCCAACACTTCACAAAGATCATAGTATGTCCCTAATCTGCAATCGGTTGCCAACATCATACTTATACCACATGGTGCACCTCATCCTCCCCAACAATCCAATCAATACAATCAAGGGAATAATAAGCGCTCATTCACTCCTTTGGGAGAACCTTAAGATGTTGTTTTCAAGAGGCTACTTCACACGAATTATCTAGTCACTTATCTTGTGACAAAACCTTTTGATGAGTTTGTGCGAACCCCAGCCTTGGTACCTACAAAACAAAGAGAATAAACACCTCAAGTTAGATATTGCAAGCCAAAACAAGGATTGCCAATGAAATCCATTTACAAATTCAAACTAGGAAAGAAAATAACAAAGAAGACAATGAAAATGATAAAACAAAGATTAAATCCTAATTAGATGTGCAAACTCATGATCCCATGGGGGAATTGGTGCCAATTTGATGTGAAAATTGGCCCTTTCCCAATTCCTAAGATGCAAGCTTCGAATGTTGAAGAGATTGATCCACTTTGTTGGTGAAGAATGAAAACTCCAAGCCAAAAATCTGCAAAACTTAGCTATGACTCAAGGATAATGGATGAAATTCAAGAGATATTTGAGCATGGTAACTTTGCTTGGATTGTGGATGATGAAATAAGGATATGAGCCCTTTATTTATAGAATTCCAAAATGGATGAATGTCCAAATTTGAGCAATGTGGGACTAACATTCATCCAATGATATGATGCCCTTGTCAAGCTATGAATGGATGGAGGATGTGCAAGATTTGGGGTTTGTGCCAATAAATGCATAATTTTGAATTTCAAATTTGTTGAAATGACATGCAAGAGGGAAGGGAAAATGCAATAAATGCCACTTGGCTCAAGGCAAAGGACATGTAAGATGAATTTATTGCCTTGTTGGATGTACATGTTGACTTGGAATTTTTGAATTCAAATTGAGAGGATATTCCAAAAGATGCCTTGTGAGGAAAATAGGGATTTAATAAATGAATTAAATCTATTCTCATGTGCAACTTGCATTATCTAAAGGATGTGACATGAGATGAGATTAAATTAATCAAGGGTTAATTAATTTAATGAGAGAGGTTAGATGATGTGACCTATTTGACTCAAATTTATATATTTATTTAAATCAAATAAGAGAGGAATATGATAAGAGGATAATTAAATAAGGTTTTTGATTTATTTAATTAAAAGAGATGGTGTTAGATTAAATCAAATAAGGTTTTAATTTATTTAATTTAATGGATAGACTTTAGAGATTTAATCAAATAAATTGATTATTTAATTAAATAGGGATAATTAGATCAGATGGATTGATTTAATTAACAAGAGAGAGTGACTTAATTAGATAAAATGATTTATTTAATTAAGAGATGAATATTGATGAATTTAATCAGATAGGGGGATTTGATTAAATGGTTAGACTGAGGGATGATTCAGGAAGAAACGATGTTAGTAAGTCAGGATTAGATGCACAATGTCAATCAGTATATTTTACGTGTCTACAGAGTTAAAGCAAAAACCCGCTTGGTATAGAGAGAATGAGTATTGTGATTATCACAAGATCAAAGGTCATTCCACTAATAAGTGTCAAGGGCTTAAGGGTTACATCCAAAATCTTATAGATCGAGGTGACATCATAGTGGATACAAATTAGGCTACATCATCTAATGCTCAATTATAGATATATCAAAATGCCTTCCCTAAGCACAATCAGGGTCCTAATACTTCAAACACTAATCTTGGGCCTAGCAACAACCAGAATAACAACACTAATAATATCAATTATAAAGTCATGCCATATAATTATGATGGCATTATGTGCATCAATCAAGGGCAGCCACATGTATCTATGATTCATGTCAAAGGAAAAGACCCTCAATGTGTTGTTACCATGTGTTGTACCCCCATATCAATTCCTAGGACTTCCAATTCATCCTAGCCAGCTCCTGTGAGCTCACAATATAATATCCTTGACCATCTTAGTAAGACTCTAGCCAAAATATCCATTCTAGATTTACTTAAGTCTTCCCCAATCCACCAAGAAATCCTTACAAATGTGTATAAGAGTGAATTTTCACCCTAGGTACAATTCCCCTTTTTGCCTTGTTACACTTTAGAAAACATAAGTTGGAGGCTTAAATTCACTTAATCCCACTGATGGCAGTCCACTTCACACCTGTTTTGTGTGTCGATGGAGGTGTTTCTGTCGGGGACACCCGCACGACATGCAGACATCTACGTAGCACACTTACGTCCCTGGCACATTCTTGCGGTTGAGCCAATAGAGACGTTACTCTTCCCATTGGCAATGAAGTTGTAATGCCTCCTTCGGCCACCCGACCCGAATATGGTCATTTGCTTTCTCATCCCTTGATAATCAGCCTTTGAACTTACATTTGGAGGTTGGAAGAGTGTTGGATGAAAGATTGGAAGGACTCTACACCACATCAAACTCTCATATTCTCATTCACAAGCTCATTTCCACTCACTTCCAAGCATCCAAGCATCCAAGCATTCCATTGAAGCAACATCAACACTCCACCACATTGGTAGAGCAAGTTTGGGACCATGCCATTGCAGCAGAGACTTGAGTTCCTCTCATTTCTCCCCCAAGTAGCCATGAGTGCTCTTGGTGGAGGTGGTAAGCTTCCCTCTCCTCTCCTCTATCATTTGGTTGAGTAGCATAGTATTGTTTTTGTAGTGCTTGTATTTTTGTTACTTCTTTATCTCTTTTCCATTGGTTGTCTGTGGAGGTGGGAACACCTAAACAGGGGTTTGACTGAGGTAGACCCCTATATAGCTACCCCCCAAAATTCTCTCTCTTGTTGTGTGTAGGTGGATGCACTTCATGGAGCTAGCTGGTGAATAGGGTCTTCTACGAGATTGCCTTCATCACCTTAGCCTTCGTATATCTATTTTATCACCTTCACTTGTACTTCTCATATTTTATGGTGTTATTTTGTTCCCTTAGAATTTGTTAAGCTAGAATATTGGTCATTTTCATGAATCCGACCTTTTATCTGTTGTAATATGACCATATGGACTACAACGTGTTTTTGAGATGCCAACGTGTCACTTCATCGTCTGAAGTCTGCACTGACATCCTCGGTCAAAGAGGTTCCTGAGGTGCAAAGTTGGATCTAAAACTAACTCACCTAGCCCCACCTTGAAACTTGGGATTGCAGAGTGATTGTAGGACCCAAAAATCATCATCACTCTCATCCTCATACCCTAAACAATACATTTACCTGAGGTAAGTTAGGGAAGCCTCTCGTGTCTTGACCCTCTATGACCTGGGGTCTTGCATGCAGTGGTCCCCCTCTCTTACATTTTTGGTGAACCTGACATGAACCATTTTGGTTCTATTCTTGCGATACTGATAGTCCCTTTCCTCGTACTCCAAGAGTGTTGTAGGTGTGAGTGTTGTAAGGCTATCACCTTGCAACTGGACCTGTGACCCCTAGGTGACATAGTTGGAAGGTTCCAAAGGTATTGTGCAACGAAACCTTAATTGGGTCACCGTCTTATCAATTGAATTTTAGAGACTCTGTGAAAGCACTATCTAGTGTGCATGATGGATTCATTCCTGCATCAAACCATCCCCTCCATGTAGTCTGTGGAGAAAAGTGTTGGCATAACCTTTACTTCATAGGACCTGTCGATGGGCTTTAATAAGGAACCATCTCCCCTCTATATTCCTACACGGATCAATGGAAACATTTTAGCCAGTGTTCTCATTGATCTGATGTCACAGGTGAACATAATAATGGAGGAGGTTATGCTTATAAAATTTCTACATAAGGATGGATAGGATGCCCCTGAAAGTTTCATTTGCACACATGATGGCCTTTCTGTACCCCCTTTAGATAGCATTGCTATGTCAGTCTTAGTCGGACCTAAGATCGTGAAGCTCTTATTTGATATCATCCCTAGGTCTGAACTCTTATGTATAAAGTTGGGTATCCCTTGGTTGGTGGTGATGAACGTGGTACCCTCCATCATGCATAAATGTTTGAAATTTATCCACGAAGGTTCCATGCACATAATCCATGACATCAGTTATTGACCCTCGGTTGCACATGGTAGCTGCTCACTGGATCACTCATGGCCTACACCTGTGGGTCCCCTTCTGCCTAGGATAGACCATTTGTATGAGACATATCAGAATTATAAGAAAGGACGTATGAGGCTGAAAGTGAGGTACTCTCCCTCGCCTTATGCTATTTCACATAGGGCTTGCTTGAAGACTGATAGCAATGTTGTTAAGGCTCAAAAAAGGAAAGAAGAGAAGTGGTCTTGTGACCCTCCTTCTTCCTTTGCTTGGTCTAACACTTCTTCTCGCTCAACTGTGATACCATCAAGTTCTTCTCCTCGTTTGCTGGAAAACTCATTGGTTCCCACTCATTCAAGCTTGCTATTTTGTCGATGGAGCCTAGGTTTGCTTGGTATGAAAGGAAGAAGATCCTTCAAGGAGATTCCTCCTTGTATTGACCATTGTGGCCTCTGACTGCTCTTGCTCCTAAGGCATTGAGTGGAAAGAGGCCTACTACTGAGGCTCTCGAGTCAACTCCTCTCATCACTCCTCAACTTGCTCTCGCTACTTCTGCACAAAAAACCATTCCTCTACCTAAAACGACCATAGTGGATGTTGCTATGATCAAGCAGGAAACTCCCACCCCTTCGCAAGCTCTAGATTCTAACTCCAAGAGCCATAGAAACTTCCTTGCACGTGAGTACAAGTACCAGTGAAAGGCTCTCCTAGTTGAGAAGGCTGCTTCACAACAAAAGGAGGAAGAAATGACCACCCCCACTTTAGGGCCCTCTATAGCATCTTCTTCATCCCCTCCTATTGTGTCTCTTCTACTTGATCCACTCCTGGCTTCTGTTGTGAGCACAAACACACCTAACCCTAAACAGGTACAAGTGTTTATCTCTCCTTCAACGGAGCTGCCTTTATTGATGACTTTCCTAGATATTCAACCCTTCCCTAAACCCATGGACATGGTTAACACTTTGGTCATATCTGCTATGGTTCTTTCCTCCTCCCCTTTTGTACCTCTACTTTTGTTTGTGGGGAGTTCATCTCCTCCTATGAAGAAAGAGGCAGAGGCTAGTCCTCACAATAAAAGACTTAGGAGGAGCCCACCTTCGCAAGGTGGCCCTATGATGACCTATTATGTCCTTGTGATAGAATCAATCCCAGTCTCTCCTAAATTTGTCACTGCTCCCGAATCATTCAGTGAGCCTAGCGGTGGATCTCAGGTATAGCCCATCCTGTTCACTGAAGTAAGGCATAGTGCTTCGATGGGGTGCATGTTTAACTCTGTGGATGAATTTCCAACCCTATCGGTGATCTTCGTAAAATCGCTGACTTTGACTCCATAAGAACTCCATAGAGAGGACCTCAAGGGGCCCTCTTCCTTTTCCCTTGTTGTGGGAGGGTCGTATGCCCCTCCTCTTAACATTCCACCCTTGTAGGCTCATCCTCATTCCCCTTATGAAGAGCTAGATTGGGAAGTAGACAACCTTTTAGATGATCAGCATTAGGAGGAGGTCTCCCCCTTTCTTGATCTTGTGTGCATGTGTGCATGTTATGTAATTTGTTCCCCCATACTTGTGCTATGTTTTCCTGGATGACCCTTGTCACCCTTTTTGGTGCATGGATATAGGCATGGTTTGTGTGTCATAACTTTCTTCTATTTGTACCATCATTCTTCCATGTTAGTGCTTAATTTTTGTTAAATTGGAGATGATGCAAAGCATTGGGGGCATTTAGGCCTCCCTTCCATGTTGACCCAATTTTTTTAATTTTTACTTTGTTTTACGTGCATTCTTCCTTATTTGGTTGGGGATTGATGATCTTTCACCTTGCATTGCGGTTACCTACTATTATACGAGCTCAGACAGATTTGACCCTACTAAACCAAATCCACCTATGCCCTTTGTTTGTGCTTTTCGCTTTCTCTTTATCTTTCTCTCTTCTTTGCTTGACTTGTCCCTCCTATGTGTGACAAATTCCTTTAACACTTCTACTTTCAAAAAATGAATTCGCCACCAATGAATCTTTTCTTGAAAGTCCTCACAACATCTTTTCCTTGGAAGTGCATTATCAACTTGGAACCCTAATGAAATGTGTTTCCTTCATCAAAAGTTTTTAAAGAAAGGACTTGAAGACCTTCCTCCAAAGTGGGAACTACTTTGACTTCCCCCCACGTGGGGGCATGACCTTCCTTTCAAATTCCTTGATGAAGTGAACATCTTTCGGAAGGATCCCTTGATGACGAATTGCCCAAAGATGGTGACTTTGTAATTGCATGTCCCTTGAGTGGACCCCTTTATAATTCATGTCAAGTTCCTCAAGGACCCTTTCTTCAAAAAATCCTTTGTAATGAATGGGCTCTTGTACGTCTAGCTTGGGGGCAGTCCGACTAGACTCTTTCCATTCATCCTTTCACATCTAGCTTGGGGTAGCCTGATTAGACCTTACCTTTTCAAATAGTGCATCCCTTGAGTGGACCTCTCTCCTTTTGAAGGGTTTTTGAAGGACCCCTTTGAAAGTCTTCTAGTCTGCATGACCGACTGCTTTCTAGATATCTTATATCTGTGGGTAGACATATCAACACTTTAGACATGTTCTGTCTATAGGTAGACATGTCACTACTTTTAGATGTATTCTATTTGTGGGTAGACGTATCGATGCTTTAGACATGTTCTGTCTGCAGGTAGACATGTCACCACTTTTAGATGTGTTCTATCTGTGGGTAGACGTATCAACACATTAGACATGTTCTATCTATGGGTAGATGTTCCAACACTTTTTTTAGATGCTTTCTTTTTGCAGGTAGATGTATGGACGCTTTAGAAACGCTCTATCTGTGGGTGGACATGTCACCACTTTTGACATGCTCTATCTGCAGGTAGACATGTCACCATTCCTGACTCTATGGAGTCTACTTCCTGGGGCTTCCTCCATGCGAGAGATCTTGGGGGTTTCCTCCTAGGTCTACGGGCCTGTAAGGCACTTGGTTCTTCCAACTTCATAGTTCTAAGCAACTATGGAGTGCTTTGTTTTTCCTACATCTTCAAGTTCACTAGATCGCAGTATTCTTCCTTGATGGTTCAGGTATACTTTTCTAACACTACTCTCTTCTTGATCTACTTTACCGACCACTCATCAGTACTTGTGCTCACTAAAGTGGGGGCAAAATGTATAAGAGCGAATTTTCACCCTATGGGCAATTCCCCTTTTTGTGTTCTTACACTTTAGAAAACCTAAGTCGGAGGCTTAAATTCACTTAATCCTATTGATGGCAGTTCACTTGGTGCCTGGTTTGTGTGTTGGTGGAGGCATTTCTATCAAGGACACCCACACGACACATAAATGTCTGTGTGGCATGCTTATGTCCCTAGCAGATTCCTGCAGCTAAGCTAGTAGAGACGTTACTCTTCCCATTGGCAGTGAAGTTGTAACACCTCCTTCGGCCACCCGACCTGAATATGACCATTTCCTTTCTCATTCTTTGATAATTGGCCTTTGAACTTGCATTTGGAGGTTAGAAGATTATTGGATGAAAGATAGGAAGGACTCTACACCACATCAAACTCTCATATTCTCATTCACAAGTTCATTTCCACTCACTTCCAAACATTCAAGCATTCCATTGCAACAACATCAACACTCCACCATGTCAGTAGAGTAAGTTTGGGACCATGCCATTGTAGTAGAGGCTTGAGTTCCTCTCATTTCTACCCCAAGCAACCTTGAATGCTCTTGGTGGAGGTGGTAAGCCTCCCTCTCCTCTCCTCTATCATTTGGTTGAGTAGCATAGTATTGTTTTTGTAGTTCTTGTATTTTTGTTACTTCTTTATCTCTTTTCCATTGGTTTTTTGTGGAGGTGGGAACACCTAAACGTGGGTGTAATTGAGGTAGATCCAAGTATGTGCAAGATCATGATGAGCCAAAAAGTGGCAATATGATGGGTATGTGGCTAACAACTATTTTTAACCCAAAATTGATGAAACGAAAAGAGTTTTTAGAGGAGATTCTCAGCTTTCCACTGATATAAATTATGCTTTACTTTGAATTTAATAATTATTATTTATTTTCTGTTCAAATTACAACTAAAGTCTGGATTGATAGGCTGATTGAAAAATATCAATATCTTTCAAATGGTATCACATTTTTTGAATCAAAAGCATGTGTCACATTCTATGCTTTGTATACTATAGGATTAGAAAAAGAAAAACTGAATTTCACAAATTTTTGAACAAGTTAAGGTGGTTAGACATACGAGTTTTTATATTTTTTAAAAATTTGTAATAAAAAAATCATAATTAATTATTTACTTGGAAAAAAATTACAAAAAAATATGCATCACATCGTGTCATGAGTCCCCTACTTATATCCAAAATTTTATAAAAATATTATCATTTTATTGTGGTTAGGGTGGTCAGACAGACACCTTATTTTTTCCCTGAAATTTAAGTACCACTGCATTGAAATTTCAAATTTTCACCAAATAGATTTTTTTTTAAAAACATACCTAGTAGTTTAGAAACTAAATTCAATTTTCTACAAATTCTATTCTTACACATTTTCGAAATAATATAGATAACTTATTCAAATTTTTACATCAAGTTGCCTAACTTTGATTTTTCTGAATTTTTTGCCACTTAAGGGCCTATTTTTTCCATGATGATCTTGCACATACCCACCCCTATATAGCCACCCCCAACATTCTCTCTCTTTTTGTGTGTAGGTGGATGAACTTTGTGGATCTAGTTGGCGAATAGGGTCTTCTATGAGATTGTCTTCATCACCTTAGCCTTGGTATATCTATTTTATCACCTTTGCTTGTACTTCTCATATTTTATGGTGTTATTTTGTTCCCTTAGAAATTGTTAAGGTAGACTATTAGTCATTTTCATGAGTCTGACCTTATCTTTGATGGAATATTACCGTACGGACTATAGCACGTTTCTGAGATGCCAATGCACTGCACTATCATCTAAAGTCCATGCTAACATCCTTTGGTAGAGAGCTCCCTAAGGTGTAGAGTTCAACCTAAAAACTGACTTGCCTAGCCCCACCTTGAAACTGGGGATTGCATAGTGATCATAGGACCCAAAAATCCTCATCACTCTCATCCTCATACCCTAAACGATAAATTTAGCTGAGGTAAGTTAGGGAAACCTCTCATGTCTTGACCCTTCGTGACCTAGGGTATTGCATGCGGTGGTCCCCCTCTCTTACAAAAAACTCTACAAGATATGCATGTGCCCAATTACATAGATCCTAACTAGTTTGAAGCTTTAGTAGGACATTTTTCATCCACTTATTAGTTCGGATTTAGCCATAATGATATGTCATTGATCAATTCATCCCATAACTTTAACTTGCACATTGAGGTCATTGTTTCCTACCATAAGGTAAAATGGGTCTTGGTGGATAATGGCTCGACCCTCAATTTATGTACATTAAAGTTCATAAAATAGGTAAGATATACTCATGCTAACCTAGATAGTCAAACTATTACAATAAAGGCCTACGACAATGCAAAAAGGGACTCAAAAGGTATTATTTGTCTTCCTATTTAGGTTGGCCCCATCGTGCAATACACATGCCACGTTCTTGATCTAGATCTACCATACAACCTTCTCGTCATCCATGCATGGATCTGTGCCATACAGACTGTTCCGTCCACCAACCACCAATGCCTAAAATTTCCATACAATGGGGTCGAAGTAACTATTCATGTAAACCCTCAACCCTTTGAGTATTGGTGTGCTCTAGAAGCTTCCTTCCCTCACTCTTGATATTGTCTAGGAGTAGAAGTCGGGGAACCTTAGGAATCAACTTCCAATCCATCCTCCAATTCATCATCCACCACATCATCCACTCCATCCACTACATTTGAATCCACTATCACCAAGCTCCAAACCATAGATAAAGGTTGTGGAGAATATGAGATGCGTACGACTCTTAATGTGACAACCATGCCTCCATCTCCTCGCACCTATGGTCAACCTTAGTTTGCACCAAAGGAAGAAGTGAAGAAAAAAACTATAAGTACTAAGAACATGGGTTCTACCACTTTCTGGTCCATAGGAACACAACAAGATCAAGTAGATGATGACATCAGTCAATGGATATATAGGGAAGAACTTGAGCCATCACCTCCTCTCATTGAATACTTCCAAGAGGTTTATCCCTGTGCATCAAATTTAGCAAAAAAATACAATTATCAAGGGGGGGACTCAATGTAGAGGAACATGGAAGATGATAGCCCATTGAGACATTTGTGTGACCTAAAAATGTGGGCTTAGGTTATACAACATCCACTAGCACCTTGAATAATTTCAATTCGAATAACGATTTCCTTTATGACATACTTTAGGAAGAATCCATCATACTCTCATACGATGATGTAGATCTCCCTTCCCTCTTTGATTCCACACCAATCTTTACCATCAGCCTTTCCCTCCACCACCCTAATCTTATTGATTGGGACCTAGGAGGGAGTTCACCTATAGACATGTTTCCTTCAGAGAATGCTTACATACATCTTATGGGATTGGGGGAAGATGAACACCCTAACTGCAAAAGCAAAAAGAAATAAAATAAAAAGGAGTCCCTTGGTGAAAACCTCTTTGAGTCACTACTTGACTCGTTAAAAGTAAAAATAAAGGGTTTATTTGATATTGAAAACCTTGATGAGGCATTGGGGGAGGAGGAAGTTCATCTTCCCCTTGTTGGAACTCATTTATTTGAATGGACTTGTATTCTATTTGAAGAAAGGAAAGAAGTTAATCTGGTAATAGAGGAAGAGCCCAAAATCACCTATGTGGCCAAGTCATTGTCAGAAGAAGAGTACCCATCATTGTAAACCTACTAAAGGAAGGGATCATTAATTTCACATGGTCCTATTCAGATACGCCATGATTGGATCCTGCATTGGTTGTACACCATCTTGACGTTCATCTAGATGCAAAACCAGTTAAACAAAAACTCATAAAAATGCATCCTCAAGTGGCCCTACTTGTCAAGAAAGAATTGGAAAAACTGTTAGAGGTTGGATTCATCAGACCAATTGATTATTATGATTGAATATCTAACTTAGTACTTGTGGCTAAACCAAATGGGAACATTAGAATTTGTATATATTTTTGGGATCTTAATAGAGCTTGCCCAAAACATGATTTCTTGCTTCCAAACTTTGACATATTGGTACATCTTACAACAGGACATTCTATGCTATCCCTCATGGATAGATTTTTTTGGCTATAATCAAATTAGAATCACACCTGAAGATTGGCATAAGACTACCTTCACCACCCCTTGGGGTACTTTCTACTACAATGTCATGTCCTTTGGGCTCAAGAATGCAGGGGAAACTTACCAATGTTCAATCACTATTATCTTCCATGACCTCATCCATATCATAATGGAAGATTATGTTGATGATCTACTAGGGAAATCCAAGACAAGAGAAGATCATCCTAAGATCCTCCATAAAATCTTTGAGTGGTTAGAACAGTACAAGTTGCCTTTGAATCCAAAAAAGTGTGTGTTTGGTGTCACATCTGGTAAATTGTTAGGCTTCATAGTATCCAAAAGGGGCATTGAAATGGATCCAACAAAGGTCAAGGCCATAATGGAAATGCCTCCACCTCGCAATCTCAAACAATTAAGAAGTTTGCAAGGAAAGCTACAATTTATTAGGTGCTTCATAGCCCAACTTGTCGATAAATGCTAATCATTAACACACCACTTGCGTAAAGATATAACCTTCAAATGGAATCCAAAGTGTCAACAAGGCTTTGAAAAGATCAAGGAGTACCTAACCAATCCACCAATTTTAATGTCTCCCATTCCAGGTAAACCACTCCTACTATATATCTCAGCCACATCAGTTGCATTGTGGGCATTGCTAACACAACATGATGAGTTCTCTAAAGAGTATGCAATCTACTATATCAGCCAAACACTTGTGGGTTATGAACTCAACTATCCCCCCATGGAAAAATCCTACTTAGCAGTTATCTTCAACTCACAAAAGCTATGTCACTATATGCTTAGTCATCCAATCAAGCTAATATAAAAATTTGACCCACTCAAGTATCTGTTATCCAGAATGTCATTAATTGGTCATATGGACAAGTGGGTTATTTTGCTGATCGAGTTTGACATAGAATATGTGGAGCATAAAGCAATCAAGGGACAAGTGCTAGCAGATTAGTTGGTCGATGCTCCTTTGGTGGACACATATCCATTAGTAGTTGATTTTCTTGATGAAGGGGTCCTTCCAGTTTTAGAAACAAATACATGGACACTCTATTATTATGGGTCATATACTCACAATAGAGCTAGTACAAGCATCCTCTTGGTCACTCCTCAATGTTATTATATTCCAAATTCATTTAGACTAACATTTCCATGCACCAATAATATTGTCAAATATGAAGCTCTCATCACTGGTCTAAGAATCACAATCTAATGGAATATCACTCACCTCCATGTTTTTGGTGATTCTAAACTAATAATCAAATAGGTCAACAACAAATTTCAAACCAAGGATGATAAATTTTTTTCTTATAAATGCATGATGGATGACTTCAAGAAATATTTCACCTACATCCAGTTTGAGCATATTCCTAGGGTCTAGAACAAGGCAGCAGATGTTATGGCTACGATTGGTTCCCTCATTGACATGCCTAAGGATCGAATGGATTGTGAGTTCCTCATTGAAAAATTATTAATCCTAGCATATGATGTTCCTGACAATGAGATGATGTACAATATCATAGGTCCCAAATCACCTTGGTATCATGATATTTATGCCTACTTCCACGACAACATCCTACCACCTGACCTTACCTGTAACCAATGCACTTCCTGATACACAATTGTGGGAGATACACTTTATCATAGAGGTTATGATGGAACTCTCCTTTGGTGTCTTAATGAATTAGAATCCCACGTTGCATTAAGCGAGGTGCATAGTTGTGTTTGTGGGCCTCATTCTAATGGAATGGCCTTAGCAAGGAAGATTCTAAGAGCAGAATATTATTGGTCCACTATGGAGCATGAAACTTGTGAGTTCATGAAGAAATACATAGATCTAATCCATGCTCCCACACAAGATTTATAGCCTATCATTGCACCGTCACCTTTTTCACAATGGGGTTTCAACTTAATCAACAAGATTTACCCTCCATAATCTAACAGTCATACCTTCATCATCACCACCACTAAATACTTCACCAAGGGCGTGGAAGCAATTCCACTCTCCCAAATCATAGGTATTCAGATCTCCAAATTCATCCTTTTCCATATCCTTTGCAGATATGGTATTCCCTCCACCATCATCATTGATAATCGAAAGCCCTTCAAAAACCAGTATATGAAGCACCTTTGTGAAACATTCCATATCTAGCATTGTTGGTCTACCCCCTATTACACACAAGGTAATGACCAAGACAAAGTGACCAATAAAACTCTTATCAAAATCCTTCAAAAGGTGGTCAATAACACTAATCAAGATTGGTACCTCCATCTTAATCCTACCTTTTGTGCATACCACACATCTCTCCACACCCCCACTGGCACTACACCGTAATCCCTCATTTTTGGTGCCGACGCTATCTTTCTGATTGAGGTCAAGATCCCATCACTTTGAATCTCTCTAAAGAATATCATTAGTGATAAAGATGCTTGAGTCACACAATTAAGTAAGCTTCAACTCCTAGATGAAAAATGCATCAAGGCCTACAATCATCTCCAAGCATATCAGCATCATCTTAGGAGAAATTAAAACAAGAAGGTTCATCCCCGCCAATTCAATGTTGGTGATCTAGTCCTAAAGGATAATCAGTGCACCCAGTAAGATCGAGAAAAGAAGGGAAAGTTTGAAGAAAAATTGTTGGGTCCATATGTTGTCACAACAAAATATGGCTATGGGGCATATCGGCTTGCAAAACCTAAGGGGAAATCCTTGGAAGAGTCTATTAACATCATGCACCTTAAAAGGTTCTACATCTAGGTCAGCTGGGTTATCCTACCTAGAAAAATCCAAAAAAGTAAAAATCAACAAAAATACAAAAAAATCCAAAAATAGTAAATAGAAATAATTTGTCCTATGGTGAAAACCACCCTTGGTGGTGCCTTGGATAAGTACATTTGGTGAAAACCTGGCAACAAGCAACATTTGTAGAGGGCTTAATCATTATCTACCTTGTGTCCTATTTTCCTTATGCTTCCATTTGTCCTATCAACATATCCTATCCTCGCATCGTATCCTTGCATGCTATCATACCCCATCCTTTCGTCGACATCCCATTATTTTTTGCTTGGTATATTTTGATTGAGCATTGGATGATTCAGATCTACTATCCTAAATCCTGAGCTTTTATCATGAATCTAAGCTTTTTGTCGCTTGTATATTGGTGTCATTTATCGGTCTTGTGTCCTCATCAAGGGTCCTTCATCATGTTGGTCATTGCTAGGTCTTATGTCATCTTTCATCCATTTTTTCAAATTACGTTGCCCTTGTGCTTTCACATAGGAAAGGCTAATCATTTGATGAGCCCCCAGGGTATTTTTCCATCCAGTATTGGTCATCCATCGAGGTCTCCTTTGTCATCTTTCCGCTTTTATCCATGGTCTATTATCAAACTATGGGGGCTCTATGCTTTCATGTAGGTAAGGCTAATCTTTGATCAACCCTAAGCCCCTAGGTCTTTAGGGTGTGTCTTGGTCCTGTGATGTGTCGTCATGAGTGTCTCTATTCAGCTAGTTTCTAACAAACAAAATCCATTAGTATCATGGATTCAATCAGTTTCTAGTATCTTGAGTCATGAGGATCACCTAATCTATCCTCCATCTTTGGTCTTAACAGGATGTATCCTTCCTAAATCAAACTACATCAATTGCATCTACCTATTGATCTTATGGAAAAGGATGTTTGAATTTTTTTTTGATCTTTTGATACTCTTGGCATTTTATTTATCATTTGAGCTTCCTATTATACCTTGTTAGGGTCGCCATGATCCATCATATCATGGTGCACTTTGATAGGTAAACATAGGGGCATATATTGATTTTTTTTTGTGTATTCTTGTCTTCTTGGTTGTCTTGCATAGTACCCACCAAGATCCCCATGATCCTGTGTTACATTGGGGCATCCTTTGTTCTTGTGGTTATTCCAACATCAAGCCCGATCAAATCCATTGTGGCTTTGGGGTGTTGGTATATCCTTCTTGTCTGTTGTGTTTATTTGATGCATTTGGCACTAATCTTCCTTGGTTCTTCATACCCTGGCATATTGTGTATTATGTTATAGCAAAAAATAGTGCTCCTAATATGGAAAAATGGCATTATATTTTTATTTCATCTACCCCCTCATTGCATCACCTTAATCCCCATCCACTTATTACCCTAGCCCACAGTTGGTGATTTTTGGTTGTGCAAGTGTTCTTCTTCCATCTATTCTTCCCCATGGGATTCCTATGGTTTTTGATAGGTGCATTATCACACCCATTACCATTCATCTCGCTATGCATGTTCATTTTCATCTAAGTTCATTTCATTTCATGACTCCACTTTATCATTGCATTGTCATTATCATTTTCATAATCATCTTAAGTTGTTTAGATTAATATAGGTCTATTAGTCTAAGAATCTTAAGTTCATTATCATTCCATTACATTATCATTTTCATAATCAGCTTAAGTTGTTTAGATTAATATAGGTCTATTAGTCTACGCATCTTAAGCTCATTATCATTCCATTGCATTATCATTTTCATTATCATCTTAAGTTGTTTAGATTAATATAGATTGGTTATTCTAAGCATCTTAAGTTCATTCCATTCCATTATCATTTCATTGCATTATCATTTTTAGTTGTTTAGAGTTATTATTCTAAACATATTAGTCCATCTCACCACATAGATTGCATTACATTACATTTATCTCATCCATCCATCACATGATCACATATGCATACATGCATCCATTACATATTTTCATATCACATCATACATACATTATTAATCATTATAATGCAACCATTCATACATTATCCATCATCATATCATTTCTCATATGCATACATCACAAATAACAATAAAATCACCACTTGCATCACATATCATTAGTATCACATCCATAGCATATATCATAAAATCATAAATCATTCATCACATCTAGCATCAAAAGGGGTTAGACACAATGTATTTCATTCATACCATCCACATAGACATAAGTATAAATCATCATCATCACATGCATACAACATATTCATAACCATACACATGAGCATAATTAACATCCATGACATCACATAATAATCACATAGTGTTGACAATGTCCATCACATATCATATATATATATATCAAAAAATATAGTGTCTATCAAGTGTCCATCATATTCCGTAATAAGTAGCTCATAAAAGTCCATGACAATCCATAATAACAGCCCATCATAGAGTCCTTGAAAGTATATCAAATAAAGGTACCGATGCAAAGCTCTAATCACATACAAATGACTACATTTGACACACTATGATGTCCTGAATTGATAATCAATAAAGAACAAACAAATGAATGAATGAATTTTTCCAATATATACAAAAGAATCTATAGCCTTTGCCTGTCGGTACTATATATCCACCTTGTACCTATCAAAAATGGGGATCCTATCTCCTCTCTCTATTTATCCATTGCTCCCAACATCTAACCTTTGTGGGAAGTTTGGCACTGAACATCAGCTGCGGGGAGGGGTCTCATGATAATCGTTGTATCACCCAGTGTGCATTTGACCCGATCAATAGGGCGCTAGCATCTGGGTTACTGCTCTAACATATGGAGGCACCCTCTATGTTGAATCTGGCACCTCCCTAAAATATGGACTCACATAATACCTAGCCTCTCCTGCCACTTGTGCCCTCACTATGTATCTCTCTCCACTTGATATCTATCCCTCTTCCCAATGATCTACTATCTCTCCTACTCCAAAGCCTCCTAGGCTAATCTCATCTGCTCAACCTTCCCCTCCAACTCTAATATCCATCACACAACCTCATCCCTATCACTCTACAAGCACCTATGCCTCTATTGTCTCAACTCTCTCCAATAATCCCCCCGCATCTCCCATAGCTACCTCCACACACTCGGCTCTCTCTCGAGCCTCATCTCTCTCTCTGCACCTCATCCAGTTATCTCCTCACCTCATCCCTCTCCCTCTGCATCTCCAACACCTGCCTCCTCGCTTCATCTACCAGAGCCACATAGTCCTTGTCCCCATACTGTTGTACACCTTGCAGCCACTCCACTTGCCTTGTAATCTCCCTACCTTAGTCTACAATCTATCTCTATCGGCCTCAGAATCCTATAGTCTATGCTCAACTATCGATAGCTTGGCTAGGGCTCCTGCCAATAACACTGTTGGGTCCTCTGGTGGTGGTGGCACATATAAGACCATGGTTAATGGGTCCATCACAGGAGCATCCACCTCCATCACTTGCTCCTCCCCCTCAACCTTCTCCATCTACATGTATCCTCCTCTCCACTGCATTCCAACCCACCTCCTCCTCCTCTGTAGCCTATCCAATTCCCTCTCATCATCTGATCTAAACCCCAAAGCATCGACAATTGGCTCAATAGTAGTCATCCTCCTCGACCTACGTTGGGCCCACCATATAGAATATTGTACTGTAGTGCCTACATATTAAAGACAATTTCCTCATAACCCAAAAGAGAAATCTATGCAACTAAGTATTTAGAATCCATATGCAAGAGAATAGACAACATACCCATTAAAATATGACACAAGATATGCCCTAGAAAAACCCTCAAAAGGGAAAAACCCAGCCTCCAAAAGCATCCATCTCTCATGTATTATTCAATAATAAAGATTAAAATCCATCTTCAAAGTCTCCATGAACACCATTGAAGCAACAAGCCCACTTCAAGCAATCCATGTGAACAAGCATGCAACCACCCATCCCATTCCATGCTTCAAACCCTCACGAATGCTAACCAGAGCTAACTTGCCAATTGACCAACTTAAACAACTACCTTTGTGGTTGCTTTTATAGAAGAAAGCTCCCACAAAACCACCAAGTGGTGTTGCACAAAACTATGTGACTAAAGCCATGAGATTATAAAATCATGTCCCCATATTTAATATTGGGTACTTTATTTATTTATTTTCCCCAATATTAAATAATTACATTTTAGCAACTTAACTTATGTCTCAATGTTACATGCAACATAAAGTGGCCCCAAGAATAATTACATTAAATATATTATGCAAGGTGTACAACACACCTTTTCCTAACTGTAGACATGCAAAATCAACATCATGCATCTAAATCTAACTACTTAACATCAAATTATTATGTTAATCAAATAAAGCAATTTATTTGATTAAACTCCTCCTTTAATTAAATAAATCAAATCTTTATTTAATTAAATCTAAAATCATTTTCTTTTCATTTTGATATTTTTTAATCCTAAAATCTAAGTCAAAATTCAAAATCACCTAATCTTCACTTAAATTAATCAAACCATGATTAATCCTAATCCTAATCACTCCAATCCTCTAGATTTTGCCACTTGTACATGAAAATATATTTAATTGATTTATTAAATCCCTATTTTCTCTCAACATGGCATAAAAGGAGAATATTCTTCCAAATTTGAAAATCCCTCCAAATGGGATTTCTCCTTCCAACAAAGCATTTAACTCCTCTTACATGTCCTTGTGCATTGAGCCAAGTGGCATTTAAGTCATTCTTTTCTCCCTCCAACAAGCCAACTTTCAAATTTGAATTTCCACCTAATAGCATTTATCATGCACAATGACCAAAATGTGGTCACCCTTCATCCTCTCACCTCTTGACAAGTGGCATTTGGAAATTGGTTGAAGATTAGCCCACATTCATCCATTTTGCCTCTTCTTCTCTCAATCTCATCTATAAATAAGAGGCTTTTCTTCTCATTTTGGATCCACAAGTTATGCATTTTGAATCCACACTCTCATGCATAAGTCCATTATTGTTATAGCATCTTCAAGGAATTTTTATCATTTAGCTTGTCAAGGTTTGGGAAAGGGCTACTTTTCATATCAAAGTGGCACCAATCCACTATGGAATAGGTATGCATTATGCTTCTTTAAGCTTTCAATTAGTCTATGTTGTTATTTTATTTACATTATGAGGCATGATGGATTATTTCATAGGAGTACTATTATGTTTGCATAGTTTGAACTAACCCATGCTAATGAGTGTTGAAGTTTAAGTTGTTTGCAGATTTGAGGTGCTCACATATGACACTAGAGGGAGGGAAAAATATGCAGCTATAGGAATAAAAATCTATTTCCTGTAAAATAGGAAGCCTCACATTGACAACCTCTACACTTCAGTATTTGAAAGGCTGAAAGTTTTATCTACCAACTTTCTTTTAATCTAATTCCCTATATTATCAATTAATTTTTATAACTTCTCATCTGTTGAACTTCATTGCCTCTCAATGTCGTAGCAGCCAAAAATAAAAAATCCGTAGGGCCCCATGCTTTAAAAAGTTCTAAATCTTGTGTATTCTTTTTTGGTTTGTCCTACTTTTATGGTTTGATCTCTTACATATATGTTTGATTTTAATCTTTTGTTTGACATTGTGACTACCTTTAATTTATTTTTGAAACTTTACTTATTAATCACTAATCTTGGACATCACTTCTCATATGAAGTTCTGGAATTTATTCATTTTTTTATTTGTGGAAGTGTGTTAATAGAGTGATTTGTTGATCCTTGTTGGACTATGACACTATGTTAATATAAAAGCTTGGAAAAGTTAACATTTCTATCATTGTTCCAATCACTGTTATATCAGAAATGTGTTTGTATGAGTATATAATACTAGGTATTGGTATTGATACAAAACTCTGTAGCTTGAGTATAAGCATATATACAAAGTAGTACTAGTGTATAATGTATTTGTTGAAAAATATATAAATTTTGTAGTAGTAGGCTTGAGTATTGCATTCCATGGGATAACATTTCTTTCATGCATTCTGTCAAATAGTCCACGTGCCCTCTCTATGCTTCCATTTTGGCGTAGGCAGAGACTGCTGGCAAAGGTTTGAAGATTTGGCTTTGCACCTTCTAATAGCATTTGTTTGAAAGTTTATGCCAATCCAAGTTTGCGCCTGCCAATTGCATTGGCTTGAAATTTTCTTTATTCGATAGAAGACTTAACTATGGTGGCCGATAAATGATTGCTTTTTTTTATCCTTAAGAGAGTCTTGAATCTGGCATTAATGTGTCCTTCTTAGGAATTCATTCAAAAAATTTGTCTGTCCTCTCTATGCTTTCATTTTGGGCATAGGTTGAAAAGTTGCGGGTGAAGATTGTGGTAGCTAGCCTTACACTTGCGCAATTGCATTTCTTGAAAAGTCTTTAAAATCCTTAAAGGCTATGAATGACTGGGGGAATATGACTCTACACCTGCCAGTTGCATTACTTTGAAAGTGGCATTGGGGCACGACCTTTACACTATTGGTTGTAGTAGTTCAAAAAAAAAACTTTTATTCTTGCATTTGTTTGAAAGTTTCTAAAGTCTTTTCAAATGAGCTAATTTTATGCATCTTACACATGCCAAATGCATTTGCTTGAAGATATTTAAAGATCTTTGTTGGCTATCTTTTTGTATGCCTGCTAACCACTATATAAATGTTTTTCATGTGGCGTAAATGATGTTATAAGGAGGCTAATCATATTCTAGATTTTATCAAGGAAATCACCATATGCTATTCTCTTTTTATATGCTTGATTTGGTCTTTAATGTGTGATTTGATCTTTACTTTGTTCTCCTATCAAAATGGATTTATGCATTCAAAAGAAAAGTTTTATGGATTTGTATATTAGAAATATAAGGTTTTGAAATCAATTGTTCCTTTATGAAAGTGGGGGTAAATTAAAAATTTATTGACATTTATTATTGAGTTAAATTTATCATAAAGAACTCATGTGACTTGTCAATGCAATTTTCTTTTATTCCTCTCTTTAAAAGGTTTCCTCAAATGATTGGCATGCCTTGTGTATACTTTTATCATTTTACAAGGCATTCATAACTCTTATTTGTGATGTTTATAGGGAGGAGGGATTTTCATTCATGCAAAGGAACTTGCAAGAAGTGATCTTTGAAGAATCTTATAGTTGAAGAGAATTGAGCATTAAATTTGAAGTTGACAAAGCGTTTTTAAATGCTTAGAGCTTCCATTTTATGCTTTTGTTTTTGTTTTAGGCCAACTCACATAATTTTGGATTCTAAAAGGAACACTACAAAAGCTTTCATTTTTGCTACAAAGGGCTTAAAAAGAACTTTAGGAAAACTTACTAGATTTTGTTTTAAGTTAACAATTGAACAAAGCAACTTTCATCTTTCATTTTGGTACTTTAAAAAGAATCAAATAACTACTTTGAGAATTTAAAATGAACATGTGCATCTTTGTTTTTGTAATCACTTATAAAAATAAATATCATCAAAAGATATATGTGCTTCTCTCGTACCTCACAAAGATCTTGAGAATCAAAAGGCTTTTGGTGATATTAAGTTGCGTAAGTGATTTCCTCCACATTTCATTTGGGATTAAAAATTGAACAAGTTTTGTGAGTGTGAGTGGAACATATCGCGTGTGTTCTCTCTTTGTTTCTCAACAAAGATTGATTGAACTATAGATGTGTTTGCTTGCTTTTGTGTTATCTTAGAGGGCCTAACTTGTGGGAAAAAGTAATCACCCAAGGGAACGACCCAACTGGGAACACACTAAAGCCAAACGACTTCCACCTAGGATATAAGTGTGGGTACTTGAGGAAAGGAAAGTATCACGAGGATTATTTTGATGAGAAGGGAAGCAATGGCCTCTTGCCACATGGATGGTTCCCCATGAGAGGAACACCCCCATTAAAAACCTTGTTTAGAAAAGGCCAAAATATTTGATCTATTTGTTGCTGCTAAAACAGTCATTTTAAAGCCGCCCCACACTTTTACAGATTTTAGTAGAAATGGAAAGTATGCCATGGGAGATTCATGGGTACTAATGCTTGGCTGATCTGAGAAGCAATTGCACTATAATGGGGAGCCTGTGTGGTGAAGCATCTAACCATTTGCTAAAAGTAGGTGTAGTTGTACTTGTCCAAGTGGGGACTCAACAAATATAGTCTTTCATATCCATAAGGTTGTACATGTTTTTGGAAACAAAACACTTTGCTTGATCATAAACATTGGGAAACAAACATTCAACATCATCATCAAATTTCAAACTCTTTAGGAAGCAAATATCTTTGAAAAAATTCAAGCGTTATTGCTTTCCCTAGGGATTCTATTTCTAGAGGTTTCTAAAGCATTTGAATTTATATCTCAATTTGCTTGCTAAAGTAAACAATAGGAAACCTTTTCCTTGATTCCCTTAATTTCCACACAATAAACTTTGTGGGATGATAAGAAGTTAAGAAAGTCATTAAACAAAGCTAAATTCAGTATTTAGTTTGAAAACCTAATTAAGAATTGTTTGTGGTAAAAGGAAGTCATTAAACAAAGCTAAAGGGTATGTGCAGATCATGATGGGCCAAAAAGTGGCGATATGATGGGTATGTGGCTGATGAATTTTTTTTAACCCAAAATTAATGAAATGAAAAAGATTTTTAAAGGAGATTTTCAATTTTCCACCAATATAAATTATGCTTTACTTTGAATTTAATAAATAATTATTATTGATTTTCTATTTGAATTACGACTAAAGTCCTAATTGATAGGCTGATTGAAAGACATCTATAGCTTTCAAAAGGTGTCACATTTTTTGAATTCAAAACATCTGCCACATTCTATGTTTTGTATACTATAGGATTAAAAAAAGAAAAAAAAAAGTCATGAAGTTTTGACCAAGTTAAGGTGGGCAAACATATAATTTTTAATAATTTTTAAAAGTTGTAATAAAAAATTCATAATTATTTATTTACTTAGGAAAAAATTACAAAAAAATATGCATCACATTGGGACATGAGTCCTCTACTTATATCTAAAATATTATAAAAAAATATTATCATTTTATTGTGGTTAGGGTGGTCATACATACACTTCTTATTTTTTCCCTAAAATTTAAGTACTATTGCATTGAAATTTCAAATTTTCACCAAATAGATTTAAAAACCTAGTAGTTTAGAAACTACATTCAATTTTCTACAAATTCTATTCTTGCATATTTTTGAAATAATATAGATAACTTATACAAATTTTTATGTCAAGTTGCCTAACTTTGATTTTTCTGATATTTTCGCCACTTAAGGGCCTATTTTTTCCATGATGATCCTACACATACCCTAAAGAATAATTGAACCCCACACGTGTTTCAAATGATTTCACACAAAATCAAAATCCGAAAACCAAAGACAAAAGCTCTTAGTCCAAAAGCTCATCAAAAGTGTCTCTCAATGCTCTACGAATTTAGACAAAGATTGCTTTTCAACTTTTACAGACGTGCGTCAAGGAACAATCACAATTTTTATGAATTATTTTATCAACAAAATCCAAATCTTTTTGGACAATTTGAGCATCTTTTTTATAGTAAAGCATGTCCTTCAAAACCGAGGTCTTGTAAACGAGAGTCTTTTTTAGGTACACATAGGATCAAAGTTAACCTTCATCCATCTTTCAAACATAAATGAAAATCATCTCACTAACAACTCTTGAAAATCTTGAAACCATCCTTTATGCTAGACTTTTTAGAAAATCCATGAATCAAAATCCATAAATCAAATTCGTTGAGTCAAAATACTTGAATAAAAAACATCAATTTTTTTTGTTTGGCTAAGTATGTGTAGATGTATCCTTCTCCATATGCTTAGTTGAATTATCATCAAATCGTCTTGTTTGGTTAGGTGTGGGTAGATGCATCCTTCTTCCTACACTTAGTCAAATTATCATCTTATGAGAAAGTTTATCCCATAGATAACATCCAAAATCTTGGTATCTATTTGTTCATTATCCAAAATCAAAGAAATCCAAAACCAAATCAAGGTCAAAATCAAAATCCAAGAATCCAAGAATCCAAAAAGTCCCAAAATTATAGCATTCCCCTCAAGATTTCTAAGAGTTTCATCATCCATATCATCTATCTTTCACACATTTCACCATCACACCTTTGATCCTTAATTATTTGAGATCTTCTCTTTTGAGCCTCATTTTATGGCTTAAACAAGATTGCAACACAAGAAGAACATGGATACCAACAAAGAAACATCAACTTCAAGTGACCTAAGCCAAACCAATTCTAAAATGAATCCCATTGGATCAAGCAATCCCCTAACTAATCTTCCTTAATTTTTACAAAATCCTCAAGAGGAAGGTCAAGTAGAGGATATCACCAATAATTCCTTCAGGATGACACAAGTTGAGATCATCAAAATGGTCCAAAATCCTAAAAATCATAGGATTGTCAACATCATGATGGAGCTCCATCCCTCACAATATATGCTTGAATTAGCAAAACAAGGGGCTAAACTCCCTTCCAATTACGATGTGAGTACCATTGTGGAACAACCTCTTGGGATCATGCCCCCCATTTCATCCACACCTCCAATTTCAACCATGCCCACAATTTCATCCACACCTCCATTCCAAAGCATCACTCATCCCATCCCCAAAATTACATCATCAATTGCTCCAACTCAACCCATTATTAACAAAGGGAGCACATTTCTCAATGCACTACAAAAACACCCCCTTGTGAATAATCAAGATTTGGATGCAAACACTATCTTGGGGAAACCCGTACCCCAAAATCCATTATATCCATATGTACCCCTCACCTTTTATGATACCAATGACCCATCATCATCATTTCATGGAACACCTCAAACATCCCTCCCTATAACCTCGCAAGGAGAAGGTGAATTATTTGGACTAGGGGGCATCTTTGATCCTTCATCTTCATCATTTCCCCAACAAGTATGCCACTCACTTTTCCACCACTTCCACCCTTTCCAGCAACATCAACATCACCTCTCGGTTTGGGGTTACCTCTGTTACCACCACTCATTCATAACAATCCCCCAATCATCAATTAAAGCATCATACTGAATCATCCCATCTTGCCATCAATATCACAACAACTGATGGAAACCATCCCAATAACACAAGAAACCACCACATCATCAACCATTCCCCAAATACCTCAAAACATGGTCTCTCAAGGACCAAGCATATCAATTGCACCATCCACTACACAAATCCCAATCATCAATACAATGGTTCCCCTCATCACAACAACAAACACCATTCTAAATCCACGACCGCTGCTACCACCAAACTTAAACACGTCAAACCAATATAGCATCATGTCACAAGTTTATCAACAAGCTACCTATCAAAAGGAACTCCAACAAATCCAAAATCGATAAGCTACACAACTAGCTGCTCAACAAGCACAAGCACAATTAGTTGCACAACAAGCTATAAAAGCAGCACAAGCCGCTTAGGCCACCCAAGCAGTGCAAGCTGCTCAAGCTGCTCAAGTTGCGTAGGTTGCACAAGCCACAAATATTGCACAAGCTTCCCAACAAGCACAAGCCTAGGGTCAGGTACAAGCACAAGCTCAAGCCCAATACCTAGCTCAACAAGCATAGGCATAGGTGCAAGCGCAGTATCTCACACAATAACAAGCATACCAACAAGCACTGAAGTAATACCAAGAGCAACAAGAAGCAACCAAACTAGAATCCCAACAACAAGAGTTGCTGATACAACAACATGTACGAGCATACTTGGTGGAACAAAACATGCAAACACCATCCACCAACACACCAACCAATCCACCCATCCCTCCAACAATTGAACCACTATAGAACACCTTCATTCTTCCCCCTAATCCAGAAGATGACATAACAATGCAAATCAAGTTGCTCTCATAGCAAGTGCTTGATCTTTAGTCAAGGAAAACCACAAAGACACCCAACAACTTGTGTCCCTATCCATTTGACAGGAGTCTTGCAATGAATCCATTCCCAAATGGATTTGAAATCCCCAAATTTGATAAATACTAGGGGACGGGAAACCCTAAAGATCACATCAAGGGGTTCCAAGTATATTACATGGAAGTTGCATATGACAATACATATCTGATGTAGCTATTTCCTAGAAGTTTGGTTGGTCAAGCCATGGATTAGTTCTCTTGCCTCCCTCCAGGCATCAAGAAGTTCCAGGAGATAGTAGGCGCATTCATAAAAAAATATGCCTTCAATATCAATATGGATGTTAGTCTAGAGGAACTATCCACTCTTAAACAAGCTAAGGGAGAATTATTTGCTTCCTTTCTGTAATAATAGCAATCCAAGGAAAATAGGAGAAAATGGACCATGCTTGAAGAACAACAAGTTTGCACCATCATCTCCAATCTGGAGGGAACCTTGGCATTTCATTTCATCTTAGGGTGCAAGGTATCACCACTTATGACCAATTAATCTCCAAAGTGCTCAATATCAAACGAGACCTCATCTCCAGAGGGGGGCTCCTTCTTATCAATAAAGTTGCCCATCCACCAGCTATAACAAAAAACATCACACATAGGAAAAAAATAGAAGCATTACCAATGATGGCATTGTTGATGCCAAAGTTGTCATCAGTGCTCCTCGACAAAACACACCAGCACCCCAACAACAACCCTAAAACAATAATTAGAACAATCATCAAGCTAACACTATGACTCAACAACCAAGCAATCAAGTGGTCAACAATGTGAACGATCAAAGGGGGCTACCCAAAAAAATAAAAAAATCCCCCAAGAAGAAGTATACAACCCTTGGGGAATTAGTTGAATCCATCATGAAGAGGCTAGTGGAGGAAAAATTCATCACAATCCCCACGTATGAAAACTATCAAGAACCCTTGGTGAAACCACTATGGTATAATGAAAATCACCTTTGTGATTTCAACAAGATCATGGGACACAACTACCAATTGTATGAGGTTGAAAAACCTAATTCAAGACCTCATTGATGATAAAATCATAAATGTGGAACAACCAGCAGGAAACCAAAATCTCAAGATCTACACGAATCCAATGCACAATCATAACAACAAAGGGAACAATAGAAATGATAAGGGGAAGGGTGAATTCAAAAGTGTAAATCATGTATACGACCATGTTGTCACATCCCTAGATGAGTATTGCACTGTTATCACCATCAAAGGAGCCCAAGTTGATTGTGGAGTCACCACAAAAGGCAAAAAAATCACCATTGTAGGGTCATCTCAGCCTCCTAGAGCACCCACTTCCAACCCAAGATCCATTCCTAGTGGCTATAATGTCCTTGATCAGTTGAAAAGAACCCTAGCTTAGATCTCCATCATGGAGTTGCTGAAAATTTCATCAACCCACAAAAAGATCCTTGAAGAAGCATTGGCTTCATCCACCATCTCCGCGGATCTTGATGCTAAGCAATTCCAAGCTATGGTCAGAAACATCATTACCCAAAATATTCTTACATTCTTTGATCAAGAATTTCCCACCCAACCATCTCACAATTGTGCACTCCATCTAGAGGTCCTAGTCCATAAGAACAAAGTCAAGAGGGTCTTGGTGGATGGAGGTGTAGGTTTAAATATTTGTTCCCTCAAGCTCATGAAGAATCTGGGAATCTCAGAGGATTCCATTGAAAAAGGAATAGGCATCACAATTAGGGCTTATGAGGATAAAAAAAGAGTGTCTTAGGGCACTATCCAACTCCGTATTCAAGTAGGGCCAACAATTATGGAAACCACCTGTCAAGTCCTTAACCTCGATTTTCCTTATAGCATTCTCTTGGGACATCTGTGGATCCATAGGATGCAAGTAGTGGCATCAACCTTCCACCAATGTTTCAATTTCACATACCAAGGCCAAGAGATCACTATCCATGTGGATCCCAAACCCTTTTCTTACTGCAAGAGCCTAGAAGAAAAATATTACAAAATCCCTCAAGTACCCAAAAACAACAAGGGCCCATCAACTCCATACATTGATCTAGCTACGCTCGCCTCCAATTTTTCCACAGAGACACCCACCATCCCCGCCATCTCCGATATCAAGGTCATTATCTAGGACAATGGGTGTGGACACTATACAATTCCAAAAGATTCTTTTGTGGTAGGGGAGTTACCATAATCTTATAGGTCACGAGGATGACCACAATCAAATGATGCTTCCTCATCCTAAACCTTCACAATAGGCTCCTTCAACTTCAGAAGTTGGGAAGATCTTGGTTGGGAAGTAATTGAGGAAGACCCATTCCATCTCCTATACCAAGACAATAGACCAACAACTGACCTACCTATGGATGATATAAGTAAAGGTTTACAAATGATGCTCGCCATGGGCTATGACAGAAATAGAAAGCTTGGAAAAAATGAAAACGGGCTTTAAGTACCCATTATTCTTGAGATGCAAATGAAAAATATTGGCCTCAAATGTACCCCTCTTAGTATAACCATACGTGGCCAAAATCCCCCGGTTAAGAAGGTCAAAACTCCTTAGCAAATGGCAACCACCCTTCAATTACCCATATCCACTAGTCTGCCTTTAGACAACTTCACCTTTGACATAACCAATGTTTGTAGTAGTAGTGATGAGGACGATGCCATAATTGACTTACCTATGCTTTTTGATAATTCCTCTCTCCTCATGATTAGTACCATGTCATTTGAGTCAACTAGTTAGGCCCATGAAATCAACCTAGTCTACCCCCAGCTCATTGATTACAACCAACAAGGACCACCAATTCTGGACACTTTAAAAAATGATGAGGCACTCTCATAATTCATGGGACTATGAAACACGATACCATACAGATATCACAAGGCTGGGTTTGATATCATTCTCGACACACAAGCTTACTACAGGGAGATGACTAAATCCTTTAGTCGCAAAAGCAAAAAAATGAGAATAATCTCAAGGTCTTTGAGGGAAAGCCACACTGTGGCACTCTCTAACCCTAAAATAGTAAAAAAAAAGGATGTATCCAATGGTGAAAACCTCTTTGAGGCACCCGAGGATGAAGGATTCAATCTTCCTCTCAGTGCTCTACATCAGGAAAAGTTAGCAGTTCTAGCCGAGAAGTGTGACCCAGTCAACTTGGGAATAGAGGAAACTCCACATCACATTTTATGTTGAATCATTGATGATAGAAGAATAGGAGCTCCTAGTTGCTTTCTTAAGGGAGAGAAAGTTCAACTTTGAATGGAGCTATGCTGACATACCCAAGCTTGATCTGAAGATTGTGGTCCACCATCTAGCAATTTACCCCGAGGCAAAGCCCATTAGATAGAAACTCAGGAAAATGCATCCTCAAATTGCCTTGTTAGTTAAAAGGGAATTAAAGAAGCTACTTGATGCAGGGTTCATACGACCAATCGACTATCCGAAGTGTGTATCAAATATGGTACCTATTTCAAAGCTTGATGGGGGCATCCGTATATGCACAAATTTTAGAGACCTGAACAAGGCATGTCCCAAAGATGATTTCCCACTTCCCAACATTGATATGATTGTAGATATGACCGCAAGACATGAGATGTTTTCATTGATGGATGGATTCTCTAGGTATAACCAAATCATGATAGACAAAGAAGATCAACACAAAGAACTTTTACTTGTCCATGGGGGACATATTGCGAGAACATGATGTCATTTGGCCTAAAGAATGCTGGAGCAACATATCAAAGATCAATGACCTTAATATTTCATGACATTAACCATAAGAATGTGGAAGATTATGTCAATGACATATTGGAAAAATCCAGAAAGAGAAGGGACCACATAGCAGCATTGAGTGCCATCTTTGATAGAATGGAGGAATACAAAGTCCACCTTAATCCAAAGAAGTGCATCTTTGGCGTACAATTAGGGAAGTTATTGGGATAAATTGTGTCTATGAGAGGAATTGAAATAGATCTCGCTAAGGTAAAGGAAATCCTTGAGATGGAGGCACCTAAGACATTGAAATAGTTGAGAGGTGTATAGGGTAGGCTCCAATCAATCTGCTGATTCATAACTCAGCTAGCAGTAAAGGAAATCCCATATTCTCACCTACTCCACAGGGGGGTAGTGTATAAATGGGACGACAAGTGTGATCATGCCTTTAACAAAATCAAAGAGTATTTGCTCACACCTCCAGTGCTTATGCCACCAATCCCGGGAAATCCTCTAATCCTCTACATATCAGCAACAATAGCAACTCTCGATGCTCTTCTAGCTTGACATGATGAAAAATAAATAGTGAGGGCCATCTATTACATCAGTCGAACCATGGTAGGGCATGAGTTAAATTATTCCTTCATCGAAAAAGCTTGTCTAGCAGTGGTGTTTGCCTCACAGAAATTTAGACACTACATGTTAGCACATAAAATCAAACTCATTGCCAAGATTGAACCACTCAAGTACTTGCTTTCCAAAGCGATGCTCACATGAAGGATTTCCAAGTGGGTCATGATCCTATTAGAATATGATATTGAGTATGTATAGTGGAAGGCCATCAAAGGGAAAACTATTGCAGATCAACTGGTAGAAGCACCAATGTATTATGAGAATTTGCTAATTTCAGAGTTCCCTGATCAATCCATCTTCAACTTGAGCATAGCAGACCACTGGAAGTTGTAATTTGATGGTTCCTACACACAAAATGGATAAGGAGCCAGGGTCTTTTTCATCACCCCAGAGGGAGATTGCATACCAAGATCCTACAAGTTGGCATTTCCCTGCACAAACAATATCGCAAAATATGAGGCTCTAACCATAGGACTCAGAATAGTAGTGTAGTGGCATATCATGGCTCTCAAGGTATATAGGGATTCATAGCTAATAATCAATCAAGTGAATGATGAGTATCAAACTAAGGATGACAAGCTAACTCCATACAAGAAATTGGTAGGAAGTCTTAAAGAATCCTTCATAGAGATCACATTTGAGCAGATACCCAGAGCAAACAATAGAGCAACAAATGCCATGGTGACAATTGGATCCCTATTAGACATCCCATGTACCAAAGCATGAATTCCTAGTAGAGTTGCTTCTCGTGCCTGCATTCAAGGTAGCAGAGTTAGAATTTATGTGTGAAATTGTTGGTCTTGGTGATCCTTGGTACCACGATATATACACTTATCTGAAAATAGGAGTCCTCCCAGCTGACATAATGTCAAACCTTAAGAAAACCTTTGTGGAGAAAGTATCCTAGTTTTTCATCCTAGGAGAAACTATTTACCGAAGAAACATTGAGGGAACCCTATTACATTGCTTAAATGTTGAGGAGGCATTGATCGCCTTAATTGAGGTACATAACAACACATGTGGTTCACACTCGAGTGGTATGACCTTGGCCAAGAAATTACTAAGGACAAGGTATTATTGGCATACTATGGAAAGAGAAGCACATGACTATGTTAGAAGGTGTCTACAATGTCAGTAGCATGTGGACCTCATCCATGCTCCAACTCAAGAGCTTCATCCTATTGTCACACTATGGATTGTTTCATAGTGGGGACTTGATCTCATTGGAAAAATCACCCCCACCTCATCTAGTGGCCACAAGTTTATCATTACCACCACTGAGTACTTCACAAAGTGGGTGGAAGCCATACCCATGACTTACATTATTGGAAATAAGATATCAAAGTTCATCTCAAACTATTTAATATGTTACTACGGTGTCCCACAAGCCATTATCTCAGATAATGGAACATCATTCAAAAATTAGGATGTCCATGACCTATGCTATAAATTTAAAATCCAACATCGCTTTTCCACCCCGTATTATCCCCAAGGAAATGACCAAGTTGAGGCTACAAACAAGACCATTTTAAAAATCCTCAAGAAAACAGTCAATGAAACTAGTCGTGATTGGCATCTCCAATTAAATCTCGCCCTCTAGGCTTATTGAACTAGTATCCGCACACCCATAGGTGCCACCCACTTTTCCCTAGTCTATAAATCAAAAGCCATATTACCCATCGAGATCAAGCTCCCATCATTGAGAATATCACTACAGAATCTCATCACAAATGATGAATATCAGGTATCAAGATTAAATTAGCTAGAATTGCTAGATGAGCAGTGAATGAATGCCTTGAACCACCTATAGGTGTATCAAAACTGACTCAAGCAGAACTATAACAAGAAGATCAGGAGCAGGACCTTCCAGGTCAGAGAGCTTGTGCTAAAGGATAATCAGAAGAACCTCCCAAATCCAAACAGTAAAGGAAAATTTGAACCCAATTGGTTGGGACCATTTTTCATCACAACAAACTACAAGTTAGGGGCATATCAGTTATCAACACCCAAAGGGGAACCTCTGCAGGAACCCATGAATAGCTCCCATCTCAACAAGTTTTATGCCTAAATCTTTCAAGGTATAAAACCAAAAATACAAAAAAAAGAAAATATCTTGAAAAAAAGGTCACCCTAATGAAAACCTGGAAAATAGGCATCTTGGTGACAACAAAAAATCAAAAAAGAAAAAACTCCAAACTTTATAAAAAAAAAGGATTAAAAATAGTAAAGAGAAAAAAATCATCCTCCAGTGAAAACCACTTTGGTGGCACTTTGGGCAAGTACCTTGGTGAAAACCTAGAAAACAAGCACCTTGTGTAAATAAGCACCTTCCATCCACCAAAATCCTCACAGCTTGGTCTGCATCATCCATCCATTATGCTTCCATCATCCATCACATTTTGTATCTCCATCCATCACCCACCCATGCCCGCATCATAGCTTGGTCCCGTGTTCATGTCATGATCCCTCCTAGTACTACTCAGCCCATTCTCAATGTCAGTTTGTATGTCCTATATCAAAGTAGACTATTGCTTCATGCTAGGGGCATGTTCTCATTGGATCGAATTTGTGTATTCTTGAAGTCCCAAAATCAAAAAATTAAAAAAAATTAAAAAATAAAAAATCCAAAAATAAATCCAAAAATAAAAAAATCAAAAAACATTCAAAACATATCAAAATCCAAAAACAAGTCAAAGAGTCAGTCATAACGTCAAAAAAGAAAAAAATAGAGTCATCTTGTCGAACTACAAGTCTCTTAGCCTTGAACATAGGTAGGGTTGATCTTTGATCATCTCCCAAGACACTTAGGTCAATCCTTTAGGAGTCTATCATAATAAATTGGCAGTCCATTTGTTCATATCTCATCAATAATCGAGTCTATGTCAGTTGAACTACATGGTCTCTACATGTATAATGTAGGAAAGGATAATCTAGTTGATCAGCCCCTGATGCCCCTAGGATAGGTCTTTAGGTTAGTCTCTTGGTCAAAATATCAAAAAACCCTAAAAAAATTAGAAAATTTGACAATCAAAAAATTAGAAAAATGTCAAAAATACCAAAAAATAGCCTCAAAACATTTCAAAAACATCAAAAACATCCAAATATTTGAAAAAATCCATCTATCTCATCTCGCTTTCACCTGCAATAAGCATCACTCATAATAAACAATCGTCACCCTCAACCTTTGGTGAAACAATTGAAAATAAGTCTAGCAGTTCAAAAGTGAAAACTCAAACGTCAAAAGTCTCAAGTCTAGGTTAGTATGTAAACAAGTTGTTCAACTCTTTATTTCAATAGCCTATCATCCAATCAGTCCCAAATCAATCATTTGATATAATCATGTCCTAAGATGTATCCTTCCTACAATGGCCATCAACATCAGACATCACCATATTTTAGTCTTGACTAGCGGTACTGAAGAACATTCGCTTGTTTTTTTACTTTATCTTTATCTTTTGACTCATCTCTTTGTGCTCATTTCGATGACCTCTCGATGATGTTCAAACAAAAGGATTTATAGAGATAGGAATGGGGCAATGATCATTATCTTTTTATCTCTTGCGCTTGTTGGATGTTTTTGTATTATAACCTCGGTCATGTGTGCTTTATTTGGGTGTAGGGAGGGTGTTTTAGATGTCTTGTTGACCACATAGGAAGGATTTATTTTCTATGTTTTGGTCCGAGATATTTGAAATATCTAAACTACATTCTAAATGAGGTTTCATATGTTAGGCATGAACAAGGATACTCCTATTTGATTTTTGAGTCAAAGACTATCACACTAGGTGCAACACCATCCTCATTCTTTATACCTTCTTGCATTGTGCCTATGTGTGTTATCAAACATAGGTAAGTAGCCCTTTTAAAGTCCTAATTCCTAATAATCAAATCATCCATCTCTCATCATCATCTCTAGTAAATTTGGCTTGTTGAGTCCTCTTGTCATCATCTCGTTTCTTCTCTCTTCTCTTTGCACTAACAGTTAATCATCATCACCAATGCATCCATCCTACATCCACAAAACATTAGCATACATAAATCTCATAATCATGGCATATCACATGATCCATCTCATCCATCTCACATCCATTACATTATCATTTAAGTTCTTTAGTATAATATAGATCTGTTAGTCTAAGAATCTGATAAACCATACATTTACATAAAACATCTATTGCATAATCATATAGGCATCATCACATCATTCATCTCAAATGCAGTACACTATCATTTTAAGTTGTTTAGGATAATATAGATTGGTTATTCTAAGAATCTTAAAACCATCTCATTTGCATCATTATCATAACCATCTTGAACCTCTTTGTCGCAAGATCGACCCTCAAATCAAACTTTTTGCTCAATCTCTCGAGGGGGCAATGTACCAGTATACTTCTTTCTGCTAGGGCATCCGAAAACAAAAAAGATCTCAGCAAAGTTTATTCTTTGAACCAATGCAACAGGTGCATTGCTTCAAAGAGGGGAAAACTGTAGACATGCAAAATCGACATCAAGCATCTAAATCTAACTAATTAACATCAAATTCTTCTATTAATCAAATAAAGCAATTTATTCGATTAAATTCATCTTTATATTAAATAAATCAACTTTATTTAATTTGATCCTAACATCATCCTCTTTGATTAAATACATAAGACCTTTATTTAATTAAATCTAAAATCATTTTCTTCTCATTTTGATTTATTTTAATCCTAAAATCTAAGTCAAAATTCAAAATCACCTAATCTTCACTTAAATTAATCAAACCATGATTAATCCTAATCCTAATCACTCCAATCCTCTAGATTTTGCCACTTGCACATGAAAATATATTTAATTGATATATTAAATCCCTATTTTCTCTCAACATGGCATAAAAGGAGAATATTCTTCCAAATTTGAAAATCCCTCCAAATGGGATTTCTCCTTCCAACAAAGCATTTAACTCCTCTTACATGTCCTTGTGCATTGAGCCAAGTGGCATTTAAGTCATTCTTTTCTCCCTCCAACAAGCCAACTTTCAAATTTGAATTTCCACCTAATAGCATTTATCATGCACAATGACCAAAATGTGCTCTCCCTTCATCCTCTCACCTCTTTACAAGTGTTATTTGGACATTGGTTGAAGATTAGTCCCACATTAATCCATTTTGCCTCTTCTTCTCTCAATCTCATCTATAAATAAGAGGCTTTTCTTCTCATTTTGGATCCACAAGTTATGCATTTTGAATCCACACTCTCATGCATAAGTCCATTATTGTTATAGCATCTTCAAGGAATTTTTATTATTTAGCTTGTCAACAATTGGGAAAGGGCTACTTTTCATATCAAAGTGGCACCAATCCACTATGGAATAGGTATGCATTATGCTTCTTTAAGCTTTCAATTAGTCTATGTTGTTATTTTATTTACATTATGAAGCATGATGGATTATTTCATAGGAGTACTATTATGTTTGCATAGTTTGAACTAACCCATGCTAATGAGTGTTGAAGTTTAAGCTGTTTGTAGATTTGAGGTGCTCACACTAACAAGTTGGTCCTCCCCTGCATGGAAACTGCATCATAGAGACAACATCCCACATGTAGTAGGAAAACTCAGCTATAATCTACTTCCCATATGGCCCTCGACTCCTGACTAACTCTATTAGGCCTGTGTAGCTCAATATTGAATGAGTTGCGACCTATCAAGCAGCACAATGAGAACATATTTCCCCTCCATCTCCTATCATCCTAACACCACCCCACAAATCACCACCCTAGATAGGGCCTCCATGTAATACCCCTTGGCACTAGTCGATCTAGCCTTCATCTCCACTCCTCCAAGTTGCTCACCTCCTGATAATGCAATTTCCACCCATACTTCGATCCCCACCAATATGCTACTAGCAGTGTCTCATCCTGAGTCTCGACGATCAATATGTCTGGCCTCGCTACCTAAATATGCTTCCATGCCCAAACATGGAGCAATGTGACATGTGTGATGTTGAGGGCCCACCTATAACATACCCTGTGCATGTCTTGGTATAACTATTACAACATGTACAACCCCCATGCAAACTCTCCCTCACACCTCTCCACTATGTATTAGACCACCTCAATCATCTCGAGGCTAAAGAAATATCTTCTTGTATCTAGTAGGAGGATCCCACTGATAAGGTTGCATAGGTACAAAGGTAATGTTTCCATCTCTATCCCCAAGCACGTGCTGATGTCCAATTCATTCCCTCGGGTGGGAAGGTCAATTGGTCCAAATATTGCTCATACAATGCTATCAATTGATCACTGATGTATTGTGCTGATCATGTGTCTGTGGATTGGAAATCTTAGGATCCTCCAAACATCCTCCAATTCCACTGTCATCTCCCTCGTCGGGAGATGGAATGTAGAAGTCTCAAAACTCCATCACTCCATCAGTGTTGTCAATAGAGGTATGTGTGCTATGATGTTGGGATATCCCAACATGTGAAGTAGTCCAGATTGGGCTAATGTTGCATGGTCCTCTGGGGTCATTTCCCTTAGACACACCTCTAGCATCGCCGATCTTGCGCATCCTCAGCATCTCAAAGTTTTGCATCCATGCAAACCATTCTATCAGGCTTTCTAATATTTCATTCCTATTTCTTGTTTTTTTCATCCCTGCCCAGTTTGGTGAGTTTTTCTCTATGTAAGGTGAGTTCACCCATTTCCCTTTCTAGTGCATTCACCTGTCCATCTCACACGTTTTCCCCTCTGGTTGCTTTTCATGGGTTTACCTATCCTTTAGGCATACCTACCTCCTTTCTTGCTTAGGCACAAATTTTTCTTTTTTCTCCATTAAGGGGAACTCGCATTCGCCCCTTTCCCTCATGGGAAAGTGCACATTCACCCCTATGTTTCTCCCCTCCTAAGGGGCGAATTCACATTCGCCTATTTTCCCGAAAGGCTAATTTGCATTTTCCTGTTTCCCTTTTGGGTGGATTCGCATCCGCTTGTCTCCCTTTTGGGTGAATTCACATTTGCCATTTTCTAGTTTTCCTTCCCTAGTCCCTCCACCCCTATGTCATGTAGGTTTTCCCTTATCAGAGAGAGGCGATTTCACACTCACCCCTCTCTTGGAGTAGCCACCCCTATGGTGTGTACGTTCACCCCTTTCCTCACCAATTCATTGGATGGGTGAATGTGCTATGTTAGAAGGGTAAATATGCCCTTCCATGGTGAGTTCATTTACCTAGCTACCCATCTCGATATTACATGTGCATAAAATTGAAATAAAATCACAAATTCAGGATTCAAAACCTACCTAGCGGGGTATCGCTTGCTCGTAGTAGCACTGTCACACCTCCTTGCCTCGGTGGATCAGCTCACCATCAACGATCAACTCCTCATCACTCATCTTGTCAACAATCCTCATCACTTTCTCTCTTTCTCTCATCGAATCGTAGGATGCCAAGTGTGCAAATGAGAATTAGGTGAATAGTAAAATTTCAAATTTACTATTTATAATTTTCATTTTTGACCCTTCTTAGCCTTTTCATTTTTGGTTAATTTTTTACCCTTTAATTAACCCTTTATTAATTTATTTTCCCCTTTTCTTCTGAGGGTTACCATTTACACCCCATTTTCTCATTTTCCTCCATTCAAAATCCTTTCGTCATGGTTTTTTGCACTCTATCTTGAGGTACCCTCCATTTATTCATATTGATAAGTCACCTGGGGCCCCTTTTCTTCCCCATCCACCCCCTCGAGGGGGCATACCCTACCATATTTCTGCATTTTTCTTTCCTATCCATTTTCCTTCTATACCAGAGCATCATCTAACATTCTTTTCTTCTATCGAGTAGTATGTGTTTTATTTTTCTTTGAAACACTATTATTCTAACAATATTTCAAAGAGGGGAAAAATGTAGACACCTGAATTTGACCACTCCCATATGGTCAAATTCACCCTTGCATTCCTCTATCCCGCATCCTTAAGCCATATTAATTAAATAATTTATTACTTGAATAATATTTCACCTTATTCCAATGTATCCTAAGATATTTGATTAATCAATTAAGTACCTTACCCCACTCGTCTCTAAACTAAGTAAATAGACCAATTTATTTAATTTAGTCACTCTAGCTCAAATGAATTAAATTTATTTTTAATTCACTTTTTTCTCTCTCCTCATGTCACATCCTCCATAATCTCCCACTTGTCTCTAATATGTCATTAGATCATCTAATCATGCATTTGCACAACCTTAATCACTTAATTAGGCTAACCTAATCTTCATGCCATTTATGGCATGTGTCCTTAGTCAACCTTCATTAAATTCTTTCTCCTTTTGGAGAAGGAATCCCCTTCCCCATGTAAATTTTTAATTGACATTTATCCCTTCTATGCATTTTAAAGAATTTTAAATTCCTTCTCCCATCCCCATGAGGATTTGTGAGGATTTTTTAATCCCTCACATGTCCTCTCAAAGCACATGTGGAAAAGGACCTCCTTTATGAGGATATCTTGTCCCTTTCGAAGGTACATCCTAGTACCTCCACCTCATCTCCACCTCACCTTTCCTCTTCCACATCATTCGCCACATGTCAAAATGTGAGGACTTGTGAGTTCTCAACCCACCCTAGCCCTTGATCTCTTCCACCATGGATCAATCCTGGCCCTCCATTCGTTTAGAGGCACTTCCCCTAAAAGTAGTGGAATTTCCCCCATTTTGACAATCCACATTCAAGAAATCAAACTCTCAAGCACACACACTTAGCCATTTTTCATGCAATAAAACATCCACCATTGTTGACATCATATTGTATCTATCCAAATACCCATATCCACCATTGCATTCCTCGTCACTTTAGCTTCATTTTGATCATATTTGCATGCCATTTTTCCAAGAAAGGAGCACACAATAAAGCATCAACAAGGGCCAACCAAAATAATCAATTGAAGCAAGGTAAAGGTAACATTTATTTGTGCTTTGTTTGGATTCAACTAGGCTTATCATTGAGTGTTTTGTTTGTGTTTTCTAGCTTGCATTTCCATTGTTGTTTTGCATTTCTAATTTAGAATTCACTTGCAAACACACACACACACACACACACACATATATATATATACAGACACACACTTTCAATTACACACAAAGTCATACAAGAAAGAACTCATAAACTCCAAACAGATAAACATAAACCAAGGATGACTTACAATTCCCCAACACAAATAACGTGACTCAACCATAATACTATGAGTGTGTGTGTGTAAGCTTAGATAGGTTATGTTATTGGTTACCTAACCAAGACCTTCTCTTGAGTGATACTTCCCCTCTTCCTCGAGGAATTGAACATTTACTTGCAACCAACTCACACATTCCCACAATAGTCAGGTGTTCAAAAAATATGCATTACACATAATATAACTCCATGGTTAGAATATTAATTCAATAAACATGCATTTCACATATATACAATTCTTCACATATCATTAAATGAAACAACATTCATTCATAATGCATTGACAAAAAAGTGCAAGCACAATTTATTCACCAACAAAATACAAACTACATTCACATTTACCCTACATAGTAATAGTAAATAGTAATTACACAATTGGGATGTAACATAATCCCCCCCTTGTGAATCATCTTCCCTAATGATTTTATCTAGCAACATAAAACAAAGCAAACAAACAACATATTGTTTCTCAAGTATTCTTAAAAGCATCTAGAACATGAGGAAACTTTTTTTGAATCTCAACATAGTCCTCGCAAGAGGCTGAGTCTTTTGCATATTGGTCCCACTTTACTTTTCATTGCAAGAATTCCCTCTTATGCAAGAAAAGCTTGCGTGTTTAGAGCACCTTTACGGGCTTGAGAGTTACCACTTTAGGGTCTTATACTTGTAAAGTAGTCCAATCAATTACATGATTATCACCGGGTATATACTTCTTTAGGTAGGACCATGGAAGACATTATGCATTTTGGCAAGAGCAGGTGGAAATGTCATTTGATAAGCTATCAGATTCACTTCCTCTAGAATCTCAAAAGGTCCTTCATAGTGCAGGGCTAACTTGGAAGATTTCCCAAATTTAATGGATCTCTTATGAGGTTTCACTCTCAACAACACCTTATCACCCACGACAAAGTTTTGGGGCACTCTCTTAGCATCAACATAGCTTTTTTGTTGGTCGTTAGCTTTGGCCAATATTTTCTTAACATTTTTCACTTTCTCTTTCATTTCAGCTAACATCTTTGGCCCAAGAATTACTTTGTCTTCAAGTCTATCCCAACTTATAGGAGGTTGAAACTTTCATCCATATAACACTTTGAAAGGAGCCATTTTTATTATGGAATGATAAGAATCATTGTAAGAAAATTAACTAAGGGTAAGTAGTCTTCCCACTTGTACTATTGATCCATGTAATACATTCTAAGTAGGTCTTCCAATACTTGATTCACCCTTTCAGTTTGTCCATCCATTTTTGGATGATATGCTAAGCTAATATTCAGTTGATTCCCAAGTGTAAAAAAAAGGTTTTCCAAAATATAGAAGTGAACCTCGCATCCCTATCTGAGATAATTTTCTTAGGAATCCCATGCAACCTAAACACTTCTTGCACAAATTTCCTTGCTATGATAGGTGCTCCATCAATTAGATTCCTGGGTATAAAATGTGCTACTTTGGTAAGCTTATCTACTTCCACTAGTATGGCATTGTGCTTATTCCTTGACATAGACCTTAATCCTTGCACAAAATACATACTTATGAATTGCCATTTCCTATCTAGGTAGTCATGCAAGTATAAAAAACTTGTAGGATGATGATGCTTTGCTTTCACCCTTTGACATTCAAGACACCTAGCCACAAATCTGGTGACATCTCCTTTCATTCCCTTCCAAAAATATAACGGATTCACATTTACCATCATTTTGGTCACTTTAGGGTGTCCAAAGTATGGAGCTTCATGTACTTCCTTCCATACTAGATTTCTTAACTCTTCTATGTCAAGTACATACATTCTCCCTTTATATCTAAGTATTCCATCAAGTTCAAAATGAAAACCTTCATACCTAGAATCTTGTGGATTTCTAGTGATTGTTTGCTTGACTTGCAAGTAGTACCCATCATCTTTTCATTTTTGCAATACTTGTCCTTTAAATTCAGTGTGAATCATCACTATTGAAGCAATATGACATCTTCGACTCAAGGCATCAGCAACCCGATTCTCCTTTCCTTTGATGTAACTAATTTTAAAGTCATTTCCAACTATTAACTCTAACCATCTTCTTTGTCTAGCATTCAAATTAGGTTGAGTGAATAAATACTTCAACCCATGATGATTAGTTTTCATCTCAAAGGGTTTCCCTAACAAGTAATGCCCCCACATTTGCAATGCATGAACCACAGTTGCTAGTTCCAAATCATGCGATGAATAATTATGTTCATAAAGTTTTAGCTTCCTTGACTCATAAGCAATTACTTTCCCATCTTGCATTAGCACACCCCCCTAAGCCCTCCTCCAATGCATTTGTAATAACAATAAAGTTACCTTCAAGATCTAGTACTTTCAAGATCAATGTAGTAGTTAACTTCTCTTTGAGTAGGACAAAACCTCCTTGACACTTCTCAATCCACTCAAATTTCTTCCCTTTCTTCTGCAAATAAGTAATTGAAAAGCTGATCTTGGAGAATCTTGCAACAAACTTTCTATAATATCCTGCTAGACCCATGAAACTTCTAATCAAACATATTCTTGGGTATTGGCCACTCAAGTATTTCCTTAATCTTAGCTAGATCTACAAAGATTCCATCTGTTGAGATCACATTCCTGAGATAATGCACTCTTCTCTAGAATAAGGTACACTTAGAGAGTTTACCATACAAATTTTGTTCTCTTAAACATTGCGGGACTGTCTCTAAATTTCTACAATGATCATCCTCATCCTTAGAATAAATCAAGATGTTATGTAGAAAAACCAAGTGAAACTTATCTAGAAAATCCCTAAATACACTTTTCATCAAGTTCATAAATGTTGTAGGTGCATTCGTTAAACCAAAAGGTAAAACTGTGAACTCATAGCGTCCATATTTGGTTTTGAATCCAGTCTTAAAGATATCTTCATCCTTAATTCTTAACTGGTGATATCCATATCTTAGATCTATCTTAGAGAATATGACAGATCCCCTCATTTGATCAAAAATATTGTGTTCTTTACCATTACTTTGTTAAGCATACGATAATCGATGCACAAATGCAAAGCTCCATCTTTCCTTTTCACAAAGATGACTAGTGCTCCCCAAGGAAATACACTTGGTCTTATCAACCCCTTAGACGACAACTCATCCAATTGTGCCTTAAGCTCCTTTAGCTCGGTGGTTGTCATCCTATATGGAACCTTGGAAATTGGTTCAAAACCTAGAACTATATTTATAGAGAAGTCAAATATCCTCTTTGGTGGTAACCCAAGTAACTCATCCAAAAAAATTCTTAGTATAGGATACTTCTATAGATCTATCCGTCATTCCAATTTCATCCATTTCATCCTCTTCCATTTCTTGGAATTTTTGTGACCCAAATTTATCAAGGTTCTCTTCAATTTCTTCTATCTTGACTACAAAGAGTTTGCACCCTTTCTTCTTAGGGCCCTTAATAGTTGCATTGTAATGATTTATCAAATCTTGATCTCTCTAGGTATTCCTTGAAACTTAACTTGGTTACCAAGATCATCTATGAATTCTATTATTTTAGTATGGTAGTCTACCTTAGCCCTATGTCTCCATAGCCAATTCATACCTAAGATTATGTCATAGGAACCTAAAGGTGCGACATAAAGGTTCACTTCTGTAGAAAAACAAGGTAGTTATATCCTAGCCTCGAATAGACATTGATCCGCCTTTGCTCTTGTCTGGTTTGCATACTCTACATTCCAAGATGTTGTCATCTTATTTAATTACACTTGCATAAGTTTACTTAGGTAATATTTTAATTCCTAAGTTAATAGTTGTCATCCTTATCTTGTTGAGCTATATTGTTGCTCAAGATAAGATTAGGGTTATGCATACTTGCTTTTATAAAGAAAATCATCTCATGTAATTATGAATTCCTGAATAATAATAGTTTGCACATATTTATGCAAAGCTTTGATTTTATTTTATTTTCTCTTGTGTGGAAGGTTTTTAGGTTTGCATGTCTGATCTTGGTTTCTCACATGGTATCAGAGCCTTGATATGAAACCCCTTCTCAATTTTTTGGAGGAAATCATTGCAGAGACATTCAAGATTCCTTGAGGGTATCATGCCTTGAGTTTATTGATGCAATTTTTTAGATTACAATGGGCATCACCATTGGATTTTATTTTACAGATTTTGGTCATCGTTTGCTAGATCTATGAGGGTTTCAAGCTCGATGATTTTTTGCAAGCTCTAGGGTTAGCTGATTTTTGGGGCACTTTGGGGACAAACGGAGGTCACCATCATGTTTGTAGTGGCCAAAAACCATAAGAATGCCTATTGTTTCATCGATTTTGGTGCAATTGATCTGGGAGGAAATTTTTTTTTGCTAGGGAGGCCGTATGGCCTCCCCGACATGCGTTACGAGGCATTTTTTTAGAAAAAACTCAAAAATAATTAAAAAATTGGATTTTTTTGAAAAAATCCGATGCTCCTAGTATAAATCCTCTCTGTCGCACACTAGCTACCAAGCGGCCACCAAAGGGCTGCTCAGCCTAATGACGCCACCCATTAGCACTGCTGGCCTGAGCTCAGCCCCCGCGGGCCCCCTACAACATAGGCTTCGATCACATGACAGACCGAGTGTTATGTGCCTAGCCCTCAGCCAGCCTCCCAGCACACCCACCAGTCCTATGGAGGACCTAGGGCTCTGCCCCAGCCCCCTACTCACTAGCCCCTAGTCACGCAGAAGACCAGGGGCTGAATTTTTTTAAGCCCCCTAGGCTACCTATAGGCCTTATTGGGCCTTTTGGAGCAAATTTCACTAAATCAGGTATATTTTTTTGCTTACATTTTCTATTTTTTGCAAACGAGATACTGTTGGAAAGCTTATTCCGACGCTAATCCAATGGTGAAGGTGGTTTTACTATATTTTTCTCTAGTTTTATTTTGCAGGTCCTTGAACTCAGATGATTTTTTTTCTTTTTCTTTGTAGGGCATATCTTTTGACTTGGTGATCCTTTTTTCGCCATTCTTGCAGCATTATAAAGATGGTTCAGTCCTCTACACAAATCTGAGGTCTATTTTTATTTTCTATTTATGCATATTTAGCATTCTCTCATTTTACAATCGTTGGGTTATTATAATAAATGAACTGAGATAATTTTCCATCAGGGGGTTTCTTGCATAATAATTTGATTAGAGTGTGCATGCACTTTGATCTCCATCTTGATTTGATGAAAACTCACATGGGTTATATCTAGTTTCTTAGTTTCTTTTGGCCACATATTGCTCTTGCTTGACACATATATCAGATTCACATCGGTTCACACTTTAGATTGAGAGTATATGGCTAATGATCCGTATTGGATCCATCTCATTTTGAGGGCCACTAAATTTGTGGTTAATGTTCCAGAATCTTCATGGTACTTGTTCCTATAGAAGAGTTTTAGTCACAGTTTGGCATTGGCATCAAGATACACGGTTCCCAGATTCTATCATCATATCATCTACTATTGCTTCATAGATTCTAGGGTTGTTCCAATTTGTGAGTTTTCCAATGTTTTATGGCATTGGGTTTGTTGTTGCATTATTATGATTAGGTGATCCCATAATAGTGGTTTACAATTTTTGGCCAAACTAGACACTGAAATTATTATTTTTAACTAAATCTTCACATTCAGACACCTATAGCGGCTAAATTGTGAGGAATTTGAAGATGGTGCAAACTAGAGTCTCATCAAATTTTGTCTATAGATTCTAAAAATATTTTTTTCAAAATTTTTGGAATCAAATTGCACTTCTTTTTCCATCTCCCACGAAAATTGATTTTTTCAGAAAACAACATTTTAAAAGTGACACATCGTATAATGCATAACTTTTTTTCCATGAAGGATAAAATTCTAATTCTTTCAAATTTAGATTTGTAACTCTGATATCTAGTGCTTCCACTTAGTTAGATAGTTTTTATTGAATATTTTTTCCTTAATCAAGTTTCAAAGTCAAACTAATTACAATTGAGACACAAATAACCGTATAACGCTGTGAACTTTTTTGTATATGTCAATTTTTTATTTTTTTTTTTGGATCAAGGACTTCAATATCTAGTGCACTCATATTTTTCAAATTTTTTTTTTGATAATCTTCTATTTTTCCACATGTGAAGAACAAAGAAATTCATTTTCGATGAAAACCTATGTTTAATAAAACTTAAAAACAAATACATAACAAAATGAAAACATATTAAAATTATATTCATTGGATAGCTTGTTCTGAGGAATACCATAATCATTTGAAATAAATTTTAAATGAATTCATTTGATCCCCAAAATCTAAATCAAAAGTGATTTTTATCAGCATTTTGATAGGTGTAAAGGAGACGATTTATAGGTATGGTTTAAAACTAGCAAGGTTCTATCCAAGGGGGTTTGATCTAAGGTGATTTGATCAAACCCTCTTCAATTGGAATCCTTAAAATGGATATTTTTAAGGCTTAAATCATTATATTTTCTAAAAATATGTGATTTCAGCTAAAATTCGTTCCTCTCAGGAATTGTAAACCAGTATTATGACAGCACTCGATTCCACTATGGTTTCTTGTAAATAGAGGTATCTTTCCTTGCTTGTCAAATTTAGGTTCCAGTGTTACCCCACAGTGTTCTTCCAGTGCTTCTTTGCAGCAATCATCTCATTGTAGGGGGCTTTTGTCCCACTGGGTTTTCCTTAGACTCCACCTCTTTATTGCATTTGTACATGGGTACCTGATCACACCTTGTTGTCAGGACCCATTCATGCTTTCTTGCATTCATCCTAGCATTTAGGTGCATGCTTTTTTAGTATCCCTAAGTTGCACTTATGGGGCAGTGTTGGTGTAATTAATTATTTAATTACACTTGCATAAGTTTACTTAGGTAATATTTTAATTCCTAAGTTAATAGTTGTCATCCTTATCTTGTTGAGCTATCTTGTTGCTTAAGATAAGATTGGAGTTATGCATACTTTCTTTTATAAAGCAAATCATCTCATGTAATTATGAATTCCTGAATAATAATAGTTTGCACATCTTTACGTAAAACTCTACTTTTATTTTCTTTTCTCTGTTGTGGAAGGTTTTTTGGTTTGCATGTCTGATCTTGGTTTCTAACAGCCATGTATCCAACCTTTCTAGATAATTTCTTAGCTACTCCCTGGGTGAAATGAAATTCTCAGTTGCACCAGTATCAATAAGAATAGAAATAGGTAAGCCAAACAAAATTCCTAGAGTTTTAATTAGAGTCACTTGATACTCCACTTGGCGATTATCCACAACTGCATGTATCTTTTGTTCGAATATTGCTTGTTGGGTAGGTAATGGATTACCATAATATTGTGACCTAGATGACCTATTAGCATAGTCTCTAGCACAATGGTCTCCTCCACATATAAAGCATCTAGTATTTGGTCCCTTCTTCCTTGTGAATTCTCTAGATTTACCAGTGTTTCCACCTGCATTGTTGGTATTTCCTCCATTGGAACCATTCCTCTTACGTTCCCTTTTTTACTCTTTTCCACTATTACAAGATTCTTTTTCCCCTTTCTTGGGTACATTTTTCACTCCACCTTCTTTGAAGTTGGCTTGTCTTGATCCCCCATAATCTTCTTACGATCTTCTCTTTCCTAACAAGTGGAGATACCCTTGAGCTTTTGCTCCTATTTAAAATCTTTCTCATACACAAGATCCATAGTTGTTGGACCATGAACATTCACCTCTCCTCTGATCTCATTGTTAAGTCCCATGATAAAATTTCTTATGTAGAAGCATTCCTCTTTTGGCACATAGGAACACAACGAAGTAGACGAGTAAAATTCTCCCAATACTCATTGATCATCATATTTTCTTGTCTCAAACTCTAGAAATCCATGAGTTTATGATCAAAATAGATTTGGGGCAACCGTCTCTTATGAAAAAATCTCAATAAACTCTCCCCATGTCAGTTTCCATGAGTTGATATTGAGTTCCATCTTTCTATTCATCCACCAGTTAGAGGCCTCTCCTACTAACTGGTATGCTCCCCATTTGGCTTTGGTGGTCTTGGTGTAATTTTGGATTTTGAAATACTTCTCCATTTGGACTAAACAATTCTTAGCTTCATCTCCACTAGCGGTTCCCTCAAACTTGGGTGGGTAATTTTCTTCATGTCTCTGGAAAGTTCTGAAGATATACATTTCTTCTTTATTTCCTCAGATGGCATAGGTGATTTTTCCCTCTCGTGATCATAAGTTTGATCATGACCATGAGAAGAGTTTTCTCCCTCATTTTCATTCTTGGGAACTTCCTTTTCAACCCTACCCTTTAATCTTTCTTGTTCAAGGTATTCCAACCTTGCTAAGATTTGGTCTAATCTAGTTTCAACCCCTATTGGTCCTTTCCCAACTTCTTGGCTTCCTCTAGGATTGGTTCGTGTCCTCACCATCTTTAGAAGAACATATTTTACCTAAATGTTTATCCATGTTAGATTTAATCATGTTATCAATTATCTTATGGAAATCATTAAAAAAACATTCAAAAACACATAAAGAATTCCACATAATATTGAGCACATTCTTTTTGATAAACACATGATTTTCGTTCATTTCATAAAGATCTTAATATCCTTTTGATTACATGGAACAACTATTTAGATAGTTGAGTGGAGAGTATCCATCAGATTCACTCTTTGACACATAACTTAATGGAGTATATCCTATAGATTGAGATTGTTTCTCATCTCTCATTTGTTCATACCTATCCCAAAATGGATAGTAGCCTTTGAATTTGTCATTCGATACATAGGTGCAAGGTACATAACCCTCAGACTCGTTACTTGAGGAAATTACAATTACTTCTACCATTGGTAGAAATCTAGGGTCCCTAAAGATAAATGTTGGACTGACACTTCCTTTCAAGGGCATTTCCTTGGAAAGCAATAATGACTCAGACCTTTCTAGTGAGACAAAAGGTAGGTAGTTGTACTTTTCCTCCATCTTCATCTTTCTCTTCACATCATTGATCCTAGAAAGTGTGTGACTAAAGGTTTCAATGTCACTCAACCAGACAATATTGTCATAGTTTGTACCTTCAATTATCCTGGCGATGGCTTCTTTTTCCTTCTTGGCCTTGAGGTAGCGCCCATTTCTTATTATAGAATTTCTAGTTGTTAAGCTGAAATGCACCATATTGGCACAAGAATTTCCAAACATTAGATAACATTGGACAAAAAGTATATTGAGCTCATAGGCTCCAAAGTTAAACCTAGTAGTTCTGATACCACATGTAACATGCCAACCCTTCATGAAGTATATATTTCCTAAGTTTTCACTATGTGAGTAAATAAACTATGTAACAAGCAATTGTAATAATTTTTTTTTTCTTTATTGAGAATATATGAAAAAAGACGTCATAACAACATACAAGGATTCCATTTTTAAATAATAATTTCACAAATTACAATATTCCAAGAATGTACACAATTACATACATAGCTCAATTGAGCTTCAGAGCTATAGTTATAGATGGTCTAGGATCTGCCTTTCAAAACTTTGGTCTTTTGTCACCTGCTGAGGAGGAGAAGCATCACTCAAGCGATTTTCCATCAACCATAGGCTCATATGCAATCCCCCACACATCTATCATAGATAGATTTCCCTACCCTTCGATGAAGATCTTGGGTAACCTCGTACGACTAACCACATTAAGCTTAGTGTTGTGCCCTACATGTATAGAACTTGTAACCCTACAATATACAATTAGCATGTACTACATGGACACAGTGAATTGATAGTGGAGATCACACTACTTTGGCCAAAGTGCTCACTCAGTACTTTGAGTGAAGGTCAACTTTCACTTACACTACTTAAGCTCATTTTGACTTAAGGCCACTAAAAATCTATGCATAGGTAACCCTTCCCATGATGGTCTCATATCCTAGATTTAACCTATCACATTTATACAAACTCTAGGGTATTTCTACTCATAAAGAAAAATTACAAATTCCCTCCCTTAAATGGGCAACATTCCCAAGAGTAACCCAATAACTATTTAGTATAACCAAATAACCTAGTTATGAGTAACTCTTAAGCTACCCTTGTTTAATCATATATAGTATGTATATACCTATGACAAACAAATTCCTCCTATTATGGATTAATTATAAACACTTCACAAAATAGTATAACAACTTCTAATTCCTTTCAAAGCAAATACTATTTTTCCTTAAATGAGTATTCATAATAGACTAAATAAAACACTCAACAATTAATCATTCAAAAGAAAATACAAATAAAGGAAGATTATCCTCATGCCTATAATTCACTTGTCCAATTGACTAGTAGCAACTCAACTTTCCTAAAATAGTAGCTAGCTTAGCTATGATTTCCCAAACAAGCCACAATAACCTCTATCTCTTAGGTTGACAATATACTTCTCTCAATACAATAAAATACTCACCTATACTCAAAGCTCTCTCTCAATATATAGTAGAATTAATCATATAATAATGCATAAATAATGCTTAATATTGCATAAGGAATGTGTCTAAAATGCACAACAAAAGTGTATGGAGATGCGTCCCAAATGAGAGCTCACTCTCACTTTTATATAGCAGATTGGAGACCACTCAGCCTATAGAAAAGGCATGGGTTATGAAATCAAACTCCCCTCATAACCACTCACTTGACTTAGCTAAAAGATGCCACACAAAGAAGAGCATACTAAAAAAAACAAAGCTACAGGTTGGCCTAATTTGTTGATAGTAGTATAAGACTATTTCAAATTAGCACATGATGAAAAAGGTGTAATTTGAATTTCCTTCATAATGAGCATCTATAGAAAATAGGATTCACAAGGTGGTGCCAAAGAAAAAATATATGTCCTATAGTTGGCATGGTTAAATACATATTTGAATTAGTCAATATCCAAAGTGCAACACATAGCTTATGTCCACTCATCTCATAAATTAGTTGACTAGTTCATCGAATTGATGTAACATAAATTTGCATGCATTTAATTGTTGATATTTTCTCAATGACAAGGTGGTTTATAGTTTACTAAGTCAAAGATAATTTCCACACAAAGCGTCGAGCAAGTCTCATTTTTATATTGACTTAATGGATGTGCTTAATACTACACATAGCACACCCTTTATAAAGCTTATATATGCATTATATACTTGGCCTATGATTTAGTAATAAATCAGCCTCTAAGCATTGTTAATGATAATAAAACTCATAGCATAAAGTCATATTTAAATATATAAGATGTATTTACATATACATATATATATATATATATATATATATATATATATATATATATATATATATATATATATATATATATATATATATGTATATCAATACACACAAATATACATACATACATTTATATGTTAAATTATATTTATATATATCATATGCCACAAAAGTATGTATACATTTGATATACAAATGAATAAAAACAAAAGAGGAATCACATTGTAATAACAATATATCGATTAACTTATAAATGTGTTTAAGCTTTGCACTACATATAATGCTTCTATCTCTATCCATAAAAGTCCAAATTATACCTTTTCCCACTCTATTTTGTTTTAGATATGTAGTTGATTTTTTCCTAAAAATCCCTACACCCCTACAATAACAATAAGAAATGGCGAGCGCAGGTGAGAGGACGAGGGCGAGTGTAGGTGGGACATTTGAATCTAGTGATGGAGAAGATGCAGAGGATGATGGGGACCAAAATGGTGGTATTTTGGAGGATGAGCAGTCTACGAAGGTTGTTGTTGATGCTTGGAGATGTTGGTTCACTGGTTCAGGAATGGAGCATGGCATTGGTAGAAAGGAGCGCAGTTCAAAATCTTCAAACCATGATGGTGAAGGAGGTGCAGTTGAGGACAAAGATTTAGTTGCTAGTTGCTTCCTTTTGGACTGAGAGCCTACATATCTTGTGTAGGTTGTTCTTTGGTTAGAGTAGTGGCCTACAGTGGTTCTATGTAGTGTCCCTGCTGCCGTTTCTTGGTGCCTCCTAATGGAGCTTGTGAAATTCTTTAGAATTTCAGCTCAGTTTTCATGAATCTGGTTTCCCATGCAAAACCCTTGTCCCCAAGTGAGTAGGGTTTTAATCTGAAAATGTGTCAATGTTCTATTTTTGTGTTGACCCATTCAGTCAGTCATCGCAATGTTAAGTGAAATTTTGAGCCTCTAGCCATGTTCATTCACTGGCCCTATGTGTCTTAGCAACCGGTCATCCTTTCCCACAGAGCCAGGGTTTTCCTTAAGCCAGGTTACACAAGTGTTAAGTTTGACGACTTAAGGGTTAAGTCATTTACCCTGTGGTCATGTCACCATCGGGTGACCTATTCTTTTCCATTTAATGCTAATATCATGTGTTGTGCAGCTTTCAAGATCCGTTGATCGTAGATGAAATCTAAACTATTCCTCGCCAGCTTGCGGGAGTAAGATGCATGCCAAATAAAATTAGTGAGGTTAGCAATAAGCTAACACGTGTCCCAATTTTGATGTGGGACCCACTTCCCACTACCAATCTCATGCCATGAAACTTTCAACGAGAGGTCGAGATCACCCAGGTGGAACAATCTTCACTGTTCCCCACTGGCTTGCTGAATGAAGATGAGCAGAGATTAAACCCAACAAGATCAGTGAAATCTTGACACCTGTCCCTCACTCGTTCAGAGAGTGGAGCCCATGGCCAGTTATGGTTTCATCTGACATAGATTGGAGCAATTGGCTAAAAGCACATCGGTAAGGAACAATTGGATTTCAAAGAGAGTCAAATGAGAGTTGACCGTTCGATCATCCATCAGGGCAAAAGATCAATGGGTCTCATTCAAAATAATAGGTGACACAAGATGGTCGACTCTACTCTGCATGACAAGCTTGTATTAATGGCTTTCACTCCGTTGAGCAATCTAGTTGATCTCAACTCATGCCAAGCGATAGATGCAAACAATCATGAAGAATAATTAATTTATTTCCATGCAATAGGAATCAAACTACACTGGTACGTCTACCAATGGGATGCTAGAATTGTGCATGTGATGAATATTAAGTGTGAATTCCATTACAACACCCAATAAATATAGCGATGGTGAGTATTGTTTGCTTCATTAACATTCAATAGTTCAATGTTTCCTAGTGTGAATAGTTCTTGAGAAGAAAGATGGATAAACCAGTCAGAAGGTCTGCTCTTTTGAATTCCAAAGGAGTCAATATACCATAAGCCTCTCAGAGGCATAGACTTGCACCTACCAAGTGCAGTCGAAGACTGCAATTCAACGACGATGTTGTGAAGGGAGTAGAGGACAAAGGTAAAGGCCTAGAATAGTCCTTCACTGGCTCCAAGCAGAAGATAAGATATGGACGTGGCTCTTATGGGCATCAGCATATGCCCATCAACCTGATGAGCAACTACTCTAAAGGTGGTAGCATGACCAATTCATCTTACGGTCAGTATTTGGTCCTACTGAATGATAGTTTTCCCTCCAATGAGGAGGTGATTTCTATGCCACCGCTAGTAGTTAGGACATCCAATGGGCAGCTTGGAAAATTTCCTAGTGAGGAGAATAGATATGAGGAAGTTGAGGTCCTCTCCCTTCCTATGGCCATGGTGAGGAGTGGCTATGTCTATTGGGGGCATGCTACTGGTACTGGTGGGGTGATGGCTGGTAAATGAATTTTTCATGTGTGGGGTCTTCTTTTTTCCTAGGTTTTTTGAATTTTTCTATAGTGGTTCTTTGGTTTACCTTCATGGAAAATTTCATGGTTTGACATGGGTCATGCGCTCGTGTGGTATCTTGGTTGTTCGGTTCATGGTGCTCGGGTAGTAGGTGAAGTTTTGGTGGCACTTTGCATTTCCTTCCCTGTGGGCGATTGTGGTTTTGGCTTGTCTCTTTTGGCTCGTTTTTGTAATTTTAGCATATGGGTTTTGAAATGTATATAAAATTCTATTGAAATTCATGCGAAATTATAATTTTGTATTGTAACTACATTTGGTTCTGAGGTTTGTTTCTCCTTGTTTTGTATAAAGGGAATTCAAGAATCGAATGTAGGGTATCATGAGGAGAAGGAACAGAAAAGAAAGAAAAGAAGAGAATAGATAGAGAATATCAGGATAGGTTTAGGTCATACACAATGTGAATATAGTGAAAGGAATAGAAAATCATGTTGGTGTTAGGCTATTTTGGATGAATATACACATAATGTCTTAAATTGTTGTACATATCTGATCTATGAACATAAATGAAAATTTACTTACAATGCATTTTCTCTGCTTATGTGGGTTTTGAGTAAATTTGAGGATGGAATTGTCAATAGCATTTTCATTCCTCTTTTGAGTTTCAATTCAAATGTATATCTCTATTTGCACCTTGATTCAAGAAATCAATTAAATACTTAAATAAGAGGTATAGATTTACATTTTTCTGCTTAGGTTGTGATAAGAAGTTGTGCATTATAAGTCTTAAGTCTCATAGTACAATTTTTTTATGAAGATATTCTTTCTTTAATAATTTGAGATCACTTATGTATTACTGGTATTATGCATATGACTCCATAGCCCAATTTCAGAAGGCACTGATCTATTTCCTTGATAGGTTTTCCTAATGGGTTAATCAAATTATTCTATGATGGCCAACCTAGAAGCCAAACTTGAAGAAATCCTCTAAAACTTCCAAAATATTTATACAAATTTTATATCCATTTGTCATAAGTGTGGGAATTTACTAAAATGGTAGAAAATTACTTAGGAACTAGCCGATTCCATAGTATATTTTTCATTTTTACCTTTTATTTGAAATGATTTATGAAACGATGTGTCTTACCAAGTGCATCTTGGGTAAACATCAATAGGAATACCCTCCTTGGCCCCACATAGCCTAAAGTGTAGAAGACCTTAGTCTATCACTAGGTCTTGTCAGTTGGCTGGTCATTTTTAGGAGTTTTGAGTATTAGGAAATGGAAATTCCTTAGAGATTCCTCTAGGTGCACTGGAAAAAGCACCAACACCTCCTAGCTACTGCATTGAACCCATTGGGTGGGAGGATTTTTTCATGGTTTATAGCTATGAGCTTAGTGTGTGTTAGCTCTAAAAAATGTAGGCAAAATACCTCAAGATGTTGCCAATCTCTTGATACATTTCAGGGTAATAGACAAGGCCAAATGATTTAGACCTTCTACTCTTCAGGTGCTGCCAGACCTAGGTGGGTGTACCTATAACAATGAAGCAGACTTGACCAATGTTTATTCCTTTAAAGTGATTTACCCACAATGGCAAATAGGAGTGGATAAACGAGTTTTATTTTGGTACAAATTGTATAAGCAATATTAAGGCTAAAATCTAATGTGTTCATATGAAAAAATGAATGAAACTAAACAGTGGAAAGGTAGAGACTAGTGCCTTATTGGGTGTATGAAGTCAAATGAAAATCTGAAATGAATAACTTGTTTCTGGCAGAAACTCAAATTGTTTGGCATATAGGTTTAAGTTTATAACTGGTATAAACATGCAAGGATGTGACTATTGAGTTCTTCTTAATGATCCAAATGAGATTTCCTAATTACTATGATTGACTAAAAGGATTTAATCTCTCCTTGAAAGAACCAATTAATCCAATCATACAAATACAACAAGTATGCACTGATAAACTAAAAAATATCCTTGATATGTCAGTTTAAACAATTAGAAAAACATTAACCTTGGAGACAACTTCAACAATACTTTTAATTAACACAACAAACAACTGAAACCAGAAAAATGCCACCAAATCAAATGAATTCAATTGAAATCTCCATCATTTCATACATGCATCATAGTCTCAAAAACTGTAAACATTTTGTATCCTACTCTATTTTTTATTCCCTCTTTGCCCCCTCTCTACTGTCAAAAATGGGTTTTAAATATCAACATCATGAAGGGTCGTGTCCATTCGCATTCAAATCTTGAGCAATTATTTCATTCGGGCTTTTTCAAACGTTCGCTAAACACCCACTGAGACGTCTTGCAGTCATACCGATACTCCGAGTCCTCCCAATAGTCAATATATCACATATCGCTATGGAGTCATGCAGTCTGATCAATGTTTTGAGTCTCCCCGAGAATTATTCCTTCGGTCTTGAATATGTCCTTGTAAATCTTGCCGATGAAGCCTATCGTTGTGACTTTGTGAGTTAGGAAAATGCTCCATAGATTACTTCGTGTTTTGCCAAGATTTCTTTTAGTCTGTCCATTGATCGCCGAGACATAATGTTTCTCCTGTCGATGAAGCTATATTTGGTATGACTTCCATATCTCTCGCTGATGAAGCCAGTCTCGCCGATGATCAAACATAATGCCAAGAATTTACCAATACAAATTTGTCGGTGTGACATAGGGAGTCGGTAGGAGTCCATGACTTCATTTCGATAATTATCGATAGAACCTCCTTTGCATTATTGACAAAACCAGATGAGTGTTGCGGGACATTACTCTGATAGCTCTTGTTTGGGTGACATGCCACTTTGTGCCTTGATCAGTAAGACACATATGTGCTTGCTATGACTTATTTCGATGAACATTTTCTTGCCGATAGGATCCTCTAGTCACTGAGACAATGAACTGCATCCTGCCGATATGTGTCTTTAGTTGAAATCATATTGGTATGAAATTCCTGAACTCTTGCCAATAGACTACAAAAGATATACGTTAGTATAAAATTATTTATGGATCAGGGAGACCCTCACCATCTCTTGTTGATATGAATTATACATTGAAATACTTAGGGTTAGATGAATTCTATGGGACCCAATGATGAAGACTAACCAAAACATGGGAAAATATGTTATGTAAAGTGGATTTTTGTACTCGTGGTATGGGAATTTTTTGGGAACTAACAGGTATGTGCGGCCATAAAATTTTCAAAATTTTACAGTTCTAATAGTGTGTGGGCTCTGGAGGAGGTCAGGGTTTTTTCTTTTTAGTGATGTTCTTGGAGGTGTTGTGTTTGCCTTGTGTCTCCTGAGGTATGAGGCTAATTTTTTGGGTCTTTTAGTGGATCCTTTTCTCATTCTAAAGGTGGGAAAGTTTTACTGGCTTCTTTCATTCACTTTGTTGTGGGTCTAGGTTCTTGTTTTGCTGCTGGTGGTGTGCTTGTTTGAGGGGGTTGGGAGTTCTGCGTTTTCTACTCCCCTCTTTTGTTCTTGACGTAGTTTGGTGTTGCGTCTCTTGGTGTGGGTGGAGGTTGTTCTTCCCTCTTCATGGTCCAGCTACATATACTATTTCTGCCTAGTGTTTTATGTTTGTTGCTCTCCTTGCAGTTGGTGTGTGTGTGCTTTGGATTTTCTGAGGTGGATTGGTGGAAGGATGGGCTTATCTTTGTTCCTTTTTAATGTAATAGGAAGGCTTGTGTGATATTCATGCTGACTTGTTCTACTACTTGTTTCCTCTTGGTCTCCCTTAGCCCCTTTCAACTATTTGTTTGGTGACAATCATTTAGGGGTTCTTGCTCTTGGAGATTTTTGGTTGCTTCCGGTTTCTCTCTTGAGGAGTGGTGGTGTCCTCTTTTGGATGGTTCTATGGATATGTTTCTTATTTATGGCTTTGACCTATGTGTTAGGGTAGCTAGATTGTTTTATTGTCTAGCCTTCTCCATGTTTCCTTCCTGTTTGGGCTCTTCTTTCTCTTTTGGGGCTTTCTTGCTTATGCTCTATTTGGGTTCGGGTCTCTGGTGGTCTTTTTGCCTATGCTTCTTTTTGCAGTTTTGTGCTACCTCCTCCTCGTCTTGTGAGGAGTTGTTGTCTAGGTTTCTCCTCTTACTAGTTTTGTTTACCCAATTGATTTTTTTTGTTGTTTGGTGTTTTGGTGGCCTTTTGACAGTTGTTTCGGTTCCCCCTCAAGCATTGTTTTAGGGTGAAGATTTTTCTATATGGCCTTTTGGTTGTGATGCTCTCAGAGTTGATGAAGGTTAATTTTATGCTAGGAATTTGTTATTTAATGAAGGATGTTTTGGGGTTCTGGTGGAAGATACGAGTGGATTTGATCTTTGGTTTGGCTGGTGCTGGTTTGCTGGTGGCTGAGTTTTCTTTGTTGGCCCAACTTTATTTGTTGTTTGTTATGTGTCTTGATCCTTCCTATCAGTTCCTGATACTCTTGATGCTTAAGGAGGATGTGGTTGCCCTTCCTAATAAAGTCAGTTTCTACTGGGTTTTTCAACTTAAGTCTCCTATAGAGGGGGAGATTATTCCTTTTGAGGTCGAACACTCTTCTATTGAGGTGAAGGTGGTAGTTGTCTTGTTGGGTGGAGCTTCAGTGGGCAAGAGCATAGCTATTTTGGTGGGAAGGTGTTCCATTTCTTTCTCTCTGTTAGAGAGGATCCCTCTCCTTTAGAGGTGGAAGTTGGGTTGGATGCTCAAGTGTATGTACCTTTCTTCTTCTATGTTATCCAAAACCCCTATTAAGGTGGGGTGTTTGTTATATCTAGTTCATCTGAGAATCAGGGTTAGGCTGGTGGTTACACCATTAAGTTCTCTATTTTTCTAGGCTCAAATATGGCTATTGAGTAGATGGTTTGTTGCAACTTGGCTACTTTGTTGCCTGACTATTCAAGTGGTTTTTCCTATACAAATTGGGTTAATTGGGATAAAGGCCCTTTGGGTTCTTGTTGTTTGTAGCCTAAGTTGTATTGCTGATCTTTGATGGCTGCTGTCATTTGGCTATTGTTGATGTGTTGATTATGTCTTGTTAGCAGATTGCCCTCTTTGGATTGGGTTGCGGTTCCCATCAAAACCGCTTGTACTGGGTTTCGGGGCCCCATCAAAACCTTTTTTTTTACCTCTAATAAAAAACAATATAATGATTATGTGTGTGTGTATATATATATAGTTTTTCCTCTATGTACATGTATACGTATGTATACATATATTGATACATCGATACATTTGTATGGGAATATTTGTTTTCCAATCATACATGTGTATTGATACATATATACATATCTAGATATATGTATATTAAATATATATATATATATACACACACACACACACATATTTTCAATTGCACACAAAGTCATACAAGAAATAACTCATAAACTCCAAATAGATAAACATCACCCAATAATGCACTCAATACTAAGCAAGACACATACTAAAGTAGACACACAAACCAAGGATGACTTACAATTCCCCAACAAAAATAGCTTGACTCAAACATACTACTATTACCTAATTTTTTCTTACATCTCAATTAGGTAGAGTTGGAATGTAGTTTACAACTAGACCTTGGAAAAAGGCACATACAATTTTGTGCTAAAGTTTGTCATTACACAGAAGAGGTTTTCAAATGAAGTTCAGTTTTATTATGCAAATGTTCTTTACAACACAAAATTACACAAATTGCATAATACTGTTGTCTTTATTTATTTTACAATGAAACATGATGTACCACACAAGCCGTGGGAGTAACTAATCATACATGACAATGAAACACAAGGAGTAAACTATACAACTGAAGAAGTAAAAAACATGAAAGGAAGTTTGATTAGTCATTGCCTGAATGAAGAATCATAGAGTTGATAGTTGTGTCTTCAATTTTAGCTCTAGATCATTCGTTGGTTTCTCTGGAGATACCTACAGAAATAGATTATGTTAGAGTTCAAAATTAAATTTCTCCTCATATGCATACATCAATAGATATATAATCTACTCCTCTTCAAGAGTAGAAGATCCAATGCATCATTGGAAGCTCTTAGATTCATTATTTTATCTCACTTGTTTGTTCACTGTGTAAGTACAGGTTCATTTATCATTACATGATTCATCTTGTTTGATATCACATCATGTGGAGAAAAATGGACTCCCACAAGGGTTGAGCCCAACATGTTGCCCTCTTAAATTTAAAGAGAGATATGAAGCATATTTTAATAAATGAAAAGTGACTTCAATCATAGTAGTCACTACAGATTTCTATGGAAGCATATCATCTACCAGAGTGCATTATGATCAGAAAGCAACACATCATCAATGGGGTAGCAAAAACATACATACCAAGATTCAAGCATCTTGCTTTCTTATCACTATTTTGGGACAAAAAAAAATTTGCATAAAAAGAAAAACATAGTGAAACAACCTCACTAGAATGCAAGGACAATTTCTTTGAGAGTTAGTAACCACATTCAAGTATGGTGTACACAGTCCTAAATGAGTTCTCCCAGGATACCTAGCATAGTAATGAGTTTTCAAGGTGTCAAGCAAAGATGATGACAACTCTAAGTAGGAATAACTTTTCTTTTTCCATGACAATCACCATATCCAAGGAATCCAATAAAGATATAGCAATCAAACAAAGAAAATGTACAAGGGCGGTCTAATAGAAAAAACTAAAAAAAAGGACAATGTCTATGACCAATGGCAACCACCAACATAATCAAAGACCATGCAAATAATCCAACCACTATAAAGAGAACAAGGTCTAATATCACTGTCCAATGTACAAAATGACATTCTTAACATTGCATACATAGTAAAAAATGAATTCATAAGGGAAAATTGCTTGATGAAAGTCACAAGCATGATAAGTTATGAGACTAAAGAATGACAAAAGATTCTCTACCTAGACAAGGTTGCAATGTTATGAAGTTCATTAGTTTTACTTAATAAGTCTGAGATTTTATAGCTCTTAAGGTGTAAAAGGTTGTCAAGACATCTTTTAGGGAACTATCATAGAAATTTAGAATCCTTTCATAAAAGTAAAGGGATGAGCATCGATTGATATAGTGTTTTGAGCCTTGTCAAAGGCTAAGAATTTTTCCAAGAGCTTATGATCATTAAGAGTTTTCATCGAGAACAATCTAGTGTAAGAGGGAAACAACACTCCCAAAAGACAAAGAAATAGTAAACAACCCCTTGTTATGATCCTAGAGCATATTAGAACTTCTCTTAGCTTATCCTTTGTATAGGGTTTCATGCTACAGTCAAAATCATTGGGTTACTTGAGATTTTGATTAGGTTGTTGGGGTTTTTTATATGGTGAAAACTCATTTTTTGTGTGTTAGAAAGCACAGGGATGTATGTCTTTGGTCTAATAAAATCATCTATGTATTGAATAAGAATAAAAAAGGCTTAATTGGATCCTTTAAAGCCTTGCAATAGGGAATATGATGATAGATGCAAATCCAAACATCCAGACAGAAGTCCAAACCAATGGAGAGCTTGATTATTGATAGAGGTTTGTATCTTTTTAGGTTTGCAAGTTGTAATATATAGATAGGATACAGAGGTATCATAGGGAAAAGATTCAAACCATAGCCACAAAACAAAGAAAATGTTAAATTCAAAGAGGTTGAGACTAAAGCAAGAAAGAGCTCAAGCTTCAAACAAAAACCCTTCATATGTGCAAATAAATACAACCCTCGGCTAAAGAGAAGCCCTCAAAGCAAGCCATGACCCGTGTTGTCTATATGAATGAACTTGAAACAACAATTTATGCTAAGTGCGAAATGGGAGAGGGAAGATTGTATGCAAACAAAAATTCTTCTCTTTCACAAAAAATACAAAGAATATAACATACCACATGGTTTTTCTGCCATAATTTCTCCTTAGAAACTCCCAGAGGACTCCATGAAAGGCTCGAGCAAAACCCTTGGTTGGCAGCAGAGAATAGTGGAAGTTGAAAGCACAAAATGAAATGAGTGCCCACGACTAGGGCTAAAAGTCTTTTAGGGTTTTTTCCATAAAGGCTTAGCTTTCACCGACAAGTGATTTTTATCATTTTAGTTTATAAAAAATTCATTATATTTAATATACTTAAGAGCATTTGTCTTATGTATTAAATATCTCCTTGATTTTTGAATGGATTAAAACAAGAGTATAGAAATGTAAACAAATACTTGAGGTAATGTTCTATAAATTACCTTAACATTTGTATCACCTCCAATATTTTCTTAATTTGTTTACCCTTGCTCGATTCATGCAAAATCAAGAGATGGAGTTTAACAAGAGTTTTTGAGTCTGGTTTTTAGTTAACTAGGTGAGTTTTAGGTTCACTTTGGCCAAACTAGTTGAGAAGGGAAGTTTGGAGTTGTTCGAGCTCAATTTACATTAGTTGTGGGCTCCCTTTTTAGGCATTTTATATTTTTCTTGTGAATCATCTTGGAGGAGATATTTTTTAGTGCATTTCATTGCGAGTGTCACCTCTTGGCACTTTGACTCTATTTTTGTATATAGGAGAAAAACCCTATGTTTTTTCTCAATTATTGCTTTCTTTCCTTCTCTTACACATTCAGAGACGTTGAAAGTTTTGTAGCTCAATTTTTTTTCTTACAATTATGATACAATGGCAAGTTATTTTCATCTTATTTTTGGCAGAAATTCCTTCCATCCTTCAATACAATCAAGTGTTACCTTCTCAGTTTCAGGTGTTTTTTCATATTTTGAATGATTTGATGCAAAATTAATGTGTTTTATCAAAAAAACCTTTAAATTTCTGACTCACTCATCATTGCATATACACAAAAGCAGTTAACCATCACAGGTTATAAATTGTGCCTTTGTTTTATCTTGCATTCTAAGTTGTGAAAACACTATTTTCCTTCAAAGGATAGATTCTGTAAGCCATTTTATGAATTACTTATGTGATTAAATTTTCCAAACTGAGTTGTGTGAACAGATACATTAAATGATAGTTGTGAGCCATTTCTACATGTTAGTTACATTATCGGTGCATCACCTCCTAGATTTAGTTTCATTTCAAACAATTTATCCTTCTTTCTTTTTCCCATCAAAGTCAATAGTTTCTAGGAGATCAAAAGGGGAACTAGCCCATAATCTGGAGATTCACCTTCATTATGAGCAACCCACAGGCTTGAAGATGTTTCCATGTTACACAAGATTTCTAAGCTTGTTAGCTTTGAATTCAGGTGCAATCCTACATGTTAACAACTACTATGAGTGTGTGTGTAAGCTCAGATAGGTTACATTATTGGTTGTACTTGACCAAGACTTTCTACTAAGTGATACTTCCCCTTCACTTGGAAGAATTGAACATTTACATGCATCCAACTAACACATGCCCATGATAGTTAGTTGTTCACAAAATATGCATTACACATAATACAACTCCATAGTTAGAATATTAATTCAATAACCATCCATTTCACATATATGCATTTCTTCACATATCATTAAATGAAACAACATTCATTCATAATGCATTGAAAACAAAGTGCAAGCATAATTTATTCACCAAAAAAATATAAATTACATTCACCTTTACCCTACATATTAATAGTAAATAGTAATTACACAATTGGGGTGTAACATGGGGTCCTTCCTCAAAGGGTAAATTTATTGCACGACCTCAGGCTACCTTGAGTTGGATAGACAAGTGTTTGGTAATCTAGAGGTGCTTTGGTGGAAGCAAGTTTAGAGTAAATTTTCTTGGCCCAAATATAACTTTTTCTTATGGCTGGTTGTCTAGAATAGATGTCTTACCTGGGATAATTTACAAAAGACAAGTTTTCATGGCCCCTCGCTTTGTGTTCTTTGTAACAATAGTGAAGAAAATTCCTCTCATCTCTTCTTCTTGTGCCCTTTTTTTCTTGGGAGATTTGGCACTTTTGGGGGGGCCTTGGAAGCATGACTATGTTCATGCCACCTCTTTGGTGGAATTTTGGAACATCATGGGAAGGTCTCTTGCTCAGACACCTTTTCTCAAGTTTGCTTAGTTGCTTGGCCCTTCCCTAATTATTTGGCAGTTGTGGTTAGAAAGAAACAGGAGGATTTTTCAGGGGGTGCAAATGGTTGTGATGCAACTTTGACCTATAAGATCCTTAGCAGGGTTTAGGAAACTATTTATGCAAAATGTGACATGGTTGATACTATTGGTCCTAGTCATGAGGTGATCATCAGGAATTTGACCCTTGGTGTTGGTGGACCTAGTTCAGAGTTGGCAGTAGGGGACCTCGACATACTAAGCAAAAAAATTGAAGCATGAGGGTAAATGGACCCCTCCTCCTCAAGGTGTTATGGAGGTGAAGATTGAGGGTTCTTCTTGGGGGAATCTTGGCCATGCTAATATTGGAGGTATTGCGCATAATAGTGTTGGGGAAAGTGTGTTTTTCTTCTATGTTTATAAGGGGCAATAGACTAACAATCATATGGAGACTTTGGCTATCCTTTATGCTATGGAGAGAGGTTACTCCCTGGGTTGGAGGAAGATAATCTTTAAATATGACTCATAGATTGTTGTTGATATGTTGACTAAGAAGAGGCTGGAGGGAGCTAGTTGGAAACTAGCTTTAGTGATTAGCCAAATTTTGAGAATGTGCAATTCATTGGAATATATTTCATTTTGTCATATTCCTAGAGAGTGGAACAAAGTGGTTGATTGTTTGCCAAAATGGGCATTTGAGCAGGAGGATAGGTGGGATGTGGGAGATTGGATCCTTCTGCCTCCTGATCATGTGAGGAATTTGGAAAAGATTATTTGGGAAGATAGGAATATGTAATGGTGCTCTTTTGGTTTCCTTTGTGGATTCCCTTTCTTATTTTGGTTGCTTTGTAATTTTCTTTGATTTTCTAATAAATTTTTTACCCCTCTTTATTAAAAAACAAATATAGTTTGAGAAAATTAATTATTTTAATAATATTCTTTAATAATTATTAACTAATACTTTAAATATATTAATCATTAATATTATTTAAATTGTATATAATATTAATGATAACATATTATTAGTTGTTATTGCATAAAAAATAATATGAATGTCTAAATAAATCACATATAATAGGGTGATCCCACAATATTGGTTTACAATTTTTGGCCAAATTGGACATTGAAATAATTTTTTCTAACTAAATCTTCACTTTCAAGCACCTATAGCAACTAAACCGTGAGGAATTTCAAGATGATGCAAACTAGTGATTTGTGACATTTTGTTTGTAGATTCTAAATATTTTTTTTTTTCAATTTTTTTGGAATTAGATTGCACTTCTTTTTCCATCTCCTTAAAAAACTAGTTTTTTTTTAGTAAACAACATTTTTAAGGAGTGACGCTCATCGCATAAATTTTTTTCCAAGATAAAATCCTATTTTTTTAAAATTTAGATTTGTAACTACGATATCTAGTGCTTCTAATTAGTTTAATAGTGTTCTATTGAATATTTTTTCCTTAATCAAGTTTCAAAGTCAAACCAATTATAATTCAGGCATAGGTAGACCGTATAACACAACTTTTTTTGTATGTATCGAAATTCATTTTTTTTTTTGTTGGATCAAGGACTTCAATATCTAATGCACTCATATTTTATTTTTTATTTTTTATAATATGCTATTTTTTCACATGTGCAGAACAAAGAGCTTGATTTTCGGTGAAAAACCTATGTTTAAAAAAATAAAAAAATGAATACATAATAAAACTAAAACATATTAAACTTATATTCGTTGGATAGCTCGTTCCAAGAACTACCATCATCCAGTTAGGTTTGTGAAGTATCCACCATTTTCATCCTCAACCCGAGGTTCGAAGCACAAAATTTTGGACTTTTGGTGCCTAAGGGTGAGAAGGTGGGAAAAGGGGGGTTTGGGCGAACCAGGGGGGTTCGAGCGAACCCCCTTTCTCAAAAAAGGTTTTCTTTGTTTTTTTTTGGCGGGAATGGTGGGACCTTGCATCTAATGGGTTCAATCGAACCAGGGTTTCAACGAACCCTCTTTTGGTTCGCTTGAACCAAGAAGTTCGTTTGAACCCCAAAAACTAATTTTTTTTAGTATGGGGTCGATTTTTGCAACTTTTCCTTCCTCCCTTGAATTGTAAACCACTTTTGTGGGTTTACCGAATAATATGTTATTGCATAATGTTTAAATATAAGTAAATTATAGTTAATCAATAAATAATATACTTTAAAATAATTATATAAATTTAGTATATTAGATTAAATGATATATTATTTAATATTAATTAATAATTTATTTTATCATAAACATTAATA
>VDFB02281492.1:313347691-313387461 GCA_007258455.2 Sequoia sempervirens | reverse complement strand
GATTTGATCAAACCCTCTTCAATTGGAATCCTTAAAATGGATATTTTTAAGGCTTAAATCATTATATTTTCTAAAAATATGTGATTTCAGCTAAAATTCGTTCCTCTCAGGAATTGTAAACCAGTATTATGACAGCACTCGATTCCACTATGGTTTCTTGTAAATAGAGGTATCTTTCCTTGCTTGTCAAATTTAGGTTCCAGTGTTACCCCACAGTGTTCTTCCAGTGCTTCTTTGCAGCAATCATCTCATTGTAGGGGGCTTTTGTCCCACTGGGTTTTCCTTAGACTCCACCTCTTTATTGCATTTGTACATGGGTACCTGATCACACCTTGTTGTCAGGACCCATTCATGCTTTCTTGCATTCATCCTAGCATTTAGGTGCATGCTTTTTTAGTATCCCTAAGTTGCACTTATGGGGCAGTGTTGGTGTAATTAATTATTTAATTACACTTGCATAAGTTTACTTAGGTAATATTTTAATTCCTAAGTTAATAGTTGTCATCCTTATCTTGTTGAGCTATCTTGTTGCTTAAGATAAGATTGGAGTTATGCATACTTTCTTTTATAAAGCAAATCATCTCATGTAATTATGAATTCCTGAATAATAATAGTTTGCACATCTTTACGTAAAACTCTACTTTTATTTTCTTTTCTCTGTTGTGGAAGGTTTTTTGGTTTGCATGTCTGATCTTGGTTTCTAACAGCCATGTATCCAACCTTTCTAGATAATTTCTTAGCTACTCCCTGGGTGAAATGAAATTCTCAGTTGCACCAGTATCAATAAGAATAGAAATAGGTAAGCCAAACAAAATTCCTAGAGTTTTAATTAGAGTCACTTGATACTCCACTTGGCGATTATCCACAACTGCATGTATCTTTTGTTCGAATATTGCTTGTTGGGTAGGTAATGGATTACCATAATATTGTGACCTAGATGACCTATTAGCATAGTCTCTAGCACAATGGTCTCCTCCACATATAAAGCATCTAGTATTTGGTCCCTTCTTCCTTGTGAATTCTCTAGATTTACCAGTGTTTCCACCTGCATTGTTGGTATTTCCTCCATTGGAACCATTCCTCTTACGTTCCCTTTTTTACTCTTTTCCACTATTACAAGATTCTTTTTCCCCTTTCTTGGGTACATTTTTCACTCCACCTTCTTTGAAGTTGGCTTGTCTTGATCCCCCATAATCTTCTTACGATCTTCTCTTTCCTAACAAGTGGAGATACCCTTGAGCTTTTGCTCCTATTTAAAATCTTTCTCATACACAAGATCCATAGTTGTTGGACCATGAACATTCACCTCTCCTCTGATCTCATTGTTAAGTCCCATGATAAAATTTCTTATGTAGAAGCATTCCTCTTTTGGCACATAGGAACACAACGAAGTAGACGAGTAAAATTCTCCCAATACTCATTGATCATCATATTTTCTTGTCTCAAACTCTAGAAATCCATGAGTTTATGATCAAAATAGATTTGGGGCAACCGTCTCTTATGAAAAAATCTCAATAAACTCTCCCCATGTCAGTTTCCATGAGTTGATATTGAGTTCCATCTTTCTATTCATCCACCAGTTAGAGGCCTCTCCTACTAACTGGTATGCTCCCCATTTGGCTTTGGTGGTCTTGGTGTAATTTTGGATTTTGAAATACTTCTCCATTTGGACTAAACAATTCTTAGCTTCATCTCCACTAGCGGTTCCCTCAAACTTGGGTGGGTAATTTTCTTCATGTCTCTGGAAAGTTCTGAAGATATACATTTCTTCTTTATTTCCTCAGATGGCATAGGTGATTTTTCCCTCTCGTGATCATAAGTTTGATCATGACCATGAGAAGAGTTTTCTCCCTCATTTTCATTCTTGGGAACTTCCTTTTCAACCCTACCCTTTAATCTTTCTTGTTCAAGGTATTCCAACCTTGCTAAGATTTGGTCTAATCTAGTTTCAACCCCTATTGGTCCTTTCCCAACTTCTTGGCTTCCTCTAGGATTGGTTCGTGTCCTCACCATCTTTAGAAGAACATATTTTACCTAAATGTTTATCCATGTTAGATTTAATCATGTTATCAATTATCTTATGGAAATCATTAAAAAAACATTCAAAAACACATAAAGAATTCCACATAATATTGAGCACATTCTTTTTGATAAACACATGATTTTCGTTCATTTCATAAAGATCTTAATATCCTTTTGATTACATGGAACAACTATTTAGATAGTTGAGTGGAGAGTATCCATCAGATTCACTCTTTGACACATAACTTAATGGAGTATATCCTATAGATTGAGATTGTTTCTCATCTCTCATTTGTTCATACCTATCCCAAAATGGATAGTAGCCTTTGAATTTGTCATTCGATACATAGGTGCAAGGTACATAACCCTCAGACTCGTTACTTGAGGAAATTACAATTACTTCTACCATTGGTAGAAATCTAGGGTCCCTAAAGATAAATGTTGGACTGACACTTCCTTTCAAGGGCATTTCCTTGGAAAGCAATAATGACTCAGACCTTTCTAGTGAGACAAAAGGTAGGTAGTTGTACTTTTCCTCCATCTTCATCTTTCTCTTCACATCATTGATCCTAGAAAGTGTGTGACTAAAGGTTTCAATGTCACTCAACCAGACAATATTGTCATAGTTTGTACCTTCAATTATCCTGGCGATGGCTTCTTTTTCCTTCTTGGCCTTGAGGTAGCGCCCATTTCTTATTATAGAATTTCTAGTTGTTAAGCTGAAATGCACCATATTGGCACAAGAATTTCCAAACATTAGATAACATTGGACAAAAAGTATATTGAGCTCATAGGCTCCAAAGTTAAACCTAGTAGTTCTGATACCACATGTAACATGCCAACCCTTCATGAAGTATATATTTCCTAAGTTTTCACTATGTGAGTAAATAAACTATGTAACAAGCAATTGTAATAATTTTTTTTTTCTTTATTGAGAATATATGAAAAAAGACGTCATAACAACATACAAGGATTCCATTTTTAAATAATAATTTCACAAATTACAATATTCCAAGAATGTACACAATTACATACATAGCTCAATTGAGCTTCAGAGCTATAGTTATAGATGGTCTAGGATCTGCCTTTCAAAACTTTGGTCTTTTGTCACCTGCTGAGGAGGAGAAGCATCACTCAAGCGATTTTCCATCAACCATAGGCTCATATGCAATCCCCCACACATCTATCATAGATAGATTTCCCTACCCTTCGATGAAGATCTTGGGTAACCTCGTACGACTAACCACATTAAGCTTAGTGTTGTGCCCTACATGTATAGAACTTGTAACCCTACAATATACAATTAGCATGTACTACATGGACACAGTGAATTGATAGTGGAGATCACACTACTTTGGCCAAAGTGCTCACTCAGTACTTTGAGTGAAGGTCAACTTTCACTTACACTACTTAAGCTCATTTTGACTTAAGGCCACTAAAAATCTATGCATAGGTAACCCTTCCCATGATGGTCTCATATCCTAGATTTAACCTATCACATTTATACAAACTCTAGGGTATTTCTACTCATAAAGAAAAATTACAAATTCCCTCCCTTAAATGGGCAACATTCCCAAGAGTAACCCAATAACTATTTAGTATAACCAAATAACCTAGTTATGAGTAACTCTTAAGCTACCCTTGTTTAATCATATATAGTATGTATATACCTATGACAAACAAATTCCTCCTATTATGGATTAATTATAAACACTTCACAAAATAGTATAACAACTTCTAATTCCTTTCAAAGCAAATACTATTTTTCCTTAAATGAGTATTCATAATAGACTAAATAAAACACTCAACAATTAATCATTCAAAAGAAAATACAAATAAAGGAAGATTATCCTCATGCCTATAATTCACTTGTCCAATTGACTAGTAGCAACTCAACTTTCCTAAAATAGTAGCTAGCTTAGCTATGATTTCCCAAACAAGCCACAATAACCTCTATCTCTTAGGTTGACAATATACTTCTCTCAATACAATAAAATACTCACCTATACTCAAAGCTCTCTCTCAATATATAGTAGAATTAATCATATAATAATGCATAAATAATGCTTAATATTGCATAAGGAATGTGTCTAAAATGCACAACAAAAGTGTATGGAGATGCGTCCCAAATGAGAGCTCACTCTCACTTTTATATAGCAGATTGGAGACCACTCAGCCTATAGAAAAGGCATGGGTTATGAAATCAAACTCCCCTCATAACCACTCACTTGACTTAGCTAAAAGATGCCACACAAAGAAGAGCATACTAAAAAAAACAAAGCTACAGGTTGGCCTAATTTGTTGATAGTAGTATAAGACTATTTCAAATTAGCACATGATGAAAAAGGTGTAATTTGAATTTCCTTCATAATGAGCATCTATAGAAAATAGGATTCACAAGGTGGTGCCAAAGAAAAAATATATGTCCTATAGTTGGCATGGTTAAATACATATTTGAATTAGTCAATATCCAAAGTGCAACACATAGCTTATGTCCACTCATCTCATAAATTAGTTGACTAGTTCATCGAATTGATGTAACATAAATTTGCATGCATTTAATTGTTGATATTTTCTCAATGACAAGGTGGTTTATAGTTTACTAAGTCAAAGATAATTTCCACACAAAGCGTCGAGCAAGTCTCATTTTTATATTGACTTAATGGATGTGCTTAATACTACACATAGCACACCCTTTATAAAGCTTATATATGCATTATATACTTGGCCTATGATTTAGTAATAAATCAGCCTCTAAGCATTGTTAATGATAATAAAACTCATAGCATAAAGTCATATTTAAATATATAAGATGTATTTACATATACATATATATATATATATATATATATATATATATATATATATATATATATATATATATATATATATATATATATATGTATATCAATACACACAAATATACATACATACATTTATATGTTAAATTATATTTATATATATCATATGCCACAAAAGTATGTATACATTTGATATACAAATGAATAAAAACAAAAGAGGAATCACATTGTAATAACAATATATCGATTAACTTATAAATGTGTTTAAGCTTTGCACTACATATAATGCTTCTATCTCTATCCATAAAAGTCCAAATTATACCTTTTCCCACTCTATTTTGTTTTAGATATGTAGTTGATTTTTTCCTAAAAATCCCTACACCCCTACAATAACAATAAGAAATGGCGAGCGCAGGTGAGAGGACGAGGGCGAGTGTAGGTGGGACATTTGAATCTAGTGATGGAGAAGATGCAGAGGATGATGGGGACCAAAATGGTGGTATTTTGGAGGATGAGCAGTCTACGAAGGTTGTTGTTGATGCTTGGAGATGTTGGTTCACTGGTTCAGGAATGGAGCATGGCATTGGTAGAAAGGAGCGCAGTTCAAAATCTTCAAACCATGATGGTGAAGGAGGTGCAGTTGAGGACAAAGATTTAGTTGCTAGTTGCTTCCTTTTGGACTGAGAGCCTACATATCTTGTGTAGGTTGTTCTTTGGTTAGAGTAGTGGCCTACAGTGGTTCTATGTAGTGTCCCTGCTGCCGTTTCTTGGTGCCTCCTAATGGAGCTTGTGAAATTCTTTAGAATTTCAGCTCAGTTTTCATGAATCTGGTTTCCCATGCAAAACCCTTGTCCCCAAGTGAGTAGGGTTTTAATCTGAAAATGTGTCAATGTTCTATTTTTGTGTTGACCCATTCAGTCAGTCATCGCAATGTTAAGTGAAATTTTGAGCCTCTAGCCATGTTCATTCACTGGCCCTATGTGTCTTAGCAACCGGTCATCCTTTCCCACAGAGCCAGGGTTTTCCTTAAGCCAGGTTACACAAGTGTTAAGTTTGACGACTTAAGGGTTAAGTCATTTACCCTGTGGTCATGTCACCATCGGGTGACCTATTCTTTTCCATTTAATGCTAATATCATGTGTTGTGCAGCTTTCAAGATCCGTTGATCGTAGATGAAATCTAAACTATTCCTCGCCAGCTTGCGGGAGTAAGATGCATGCCAAATAAAATTAGTGAGGTTAGCAATAAGCTAACACGTGTCCCAATTTTGATGTGGGACCCACTTCCCACTACCAATCTCATGCCATGAAACTTTCAACGAGAGGTCGAGATCACCCAGGTGGAACAATCTTCACTGTTCCCCACTGGCTTGCTGAATGAAGATGAGCAGAGATTAAACCCAACAAGATCAGTGAAATCTTGACACCTGTCCCTCACTCGTTCAGAGAGTGGAGCCCATGGCCAGTTATGGTTTCATCTGACATAGATTGGAGCAATTGGCTAAAAGCACATCGGTAAGGAACAATTGGATTTCAAAGAGAGTCAAATGAGAGTTGACCGTTCGATCATCCATCAGGGCAAAAGATCAATGGGTCTCATTCAAAATAATAGGTGACACAAGATGGTCGACTCTACTCTGCATGACAAGCTTGTATTAATGGCTTTCACTCCGTTGAGCAATCTAGTTGATCTCAACTCATGCCAAGCGATAGATGCAAACAATCATGAAGAATAATTAATTTATTTCCATGCAATAGGAATCAAACTACACTGGTACGTCTACCAATGGGATGCTAGAATTGTGCATGTGATGAATATTAAGTGTGAATTCCATTACAACACCCAATAAATATAGCGATGGTGAGTATTGTTTGCTTCATTAACATTCAATAGTTCAATGTTTCCTAGTGTGAATAGTTCTTGAGAAGAAAGATGGATAAACCAGTCAGAAGGTCTGCTCTTTTGAATTCCAAAGGAGTCAATATACCATAAGCCTCTCAGAGGCATAGACTTGCACCTACCAAGTGCAGTCGAAGACTGCAATTCAACGACGATGTTGTGAAGGGAGTAGAGGACAAAGGTAAAGGCCTAGAATAGTCCTTCACTGGCTCCAAGCAGAAGATAAGATATGGACGTGGCTCTTATGGGCATCAGCATATGCCCATCAACCTGATGAGCAACTACTCTAAAGGTGGTAGCATGACCAATTCATCTTACGGTCAGTATTTGGTCCTACTGAATGATAGTTTTCCCTCCAATGAGGAGGTGATTTCTATGCCACCGCTAGTAGTTAGGACATCCAATGGGCAGCTTGGAAAATTTCCTAGTGAGGAGAATAGATATGAGGAAGTTGAGGTCCTCTCCCTTCCTATGGCCATGGTGAGGAGTGGCTATGTCTATTGGGGGCATGCTACTGGTACTGGTGGGGTGATGGCTGGTAAATGAATTTTTCATGTGTGGGGTCTTCTTTTTTCCTAGGTTTTTTGAATTTTTCTATAGTGGTTCTTTGGTTTACCTTCATGGAAAATTTCATGGTTTGACATGGGTCATGCGCTCGTGTGGTATCTTGGTTGTTCGGTTCATGGTGCTCGGGTAGTAGGTGAAGTTTTGGTGGCACTTTGCATTTCCTTCCCTGTGGGCGATTGTGGTTTTGGCTTGTCTCTTTTGGCTCGTTTTTGTAATTTTAGCATATGGGTTTTGAAATGTATATAAAATTCTATTGAAATTCATGCGAAATTATAATTTTGTATTGTAACTACATTTGGTTCTGAGGTTTGTTTCTCCTTGTTTTGTATAAAGGGAATTCAAGAATCGAATGTAGGGTATCATGAGGAGAAGGAACAGAAAAGAAAGAAAAGAAGAGAATAGATAGAGAATATCAGGATAGGTTTAGGTCATACACAATGTGAATATAGTGAAAGGAATAGAAAATCATGTTGGTGTTAGGCTATTTTGGATGAATATACACATAATGTCTTAAATTGTTGTACATATCTGATCTATGAACATAAATGAAAATTTACTTACAATGCATTTTCTCTGCTTATGTGGGTTTTGAGTAAATTTGAGGATGGAATTGTCAATAGCATTTTCATTCCTCTTTTGAGTTTCAATTCAAATGTATATCTCTATTTGCACCTTGATTCAAGAAATCAATTAAATACTTAAATAAGAGGTATAGATTTACATTTTTCTGCTTAGGTTGTGATAAGAAGTTGTGCATTATAAGTCTTAAGTCTCATAGTACAATTTTTTTATGAAGATATTCTTTCTTTAATAATTTGAGATCACTTATGTATTACTGGTATTATGCATATGACTCCATAGCCCAATTTCAGAAGGCACTGATCTATTTCCTTGATAGGTTTTCCTAATGGGTTAATCAAATTATTCTATGATGGCCAACCTAGAAGCCAAACTTGAAGAAATCCTCTAAAACTTCCAAAATATTTATACAAATTTTATATCCATTTGTCATAAGTGTGGGAATTTACTAAAATGGTAGAAAATTACTTAGGAACTAGCCGATTCCATAGTATATTTTTCATTTTTACCTTTTATTTGAAATGATTTATGAAACGATGTGTCTTACCAAGTGCATCTTGGGTAAACATCAATAGGAATACCCTCCTTGGCCCCACATAGCCTAAAGTGTAGAAGACCTTAGTCTATCACTAGGTCTTGTCAGTTGGCTGGTCATTTTTAGGAGTTTTGAGTATTAGGAAATGGAAATTCCTTAGAGATTCCTCTAGGTGCACTGGAAAAAGCACCAACACCTCCTAGCTACTGCATTGAACCCATTGGGTGGGAGGATTTTTTCATGGTTTATAGCTATGAGCTTAGTGTGTGTTAGCTCTAAAAAATGTAGGCAAAATACCTCAAGATGTTGCCAATCTCTTGATACATTTCAGGGTAATAGACAAGGCCAAATGATTTAGACCTTCTACTCTTCAGGTGCTGCCAGACCTAGGTGGGTGTACCTATAACAATGAAGCAGACTTGACCAATGTTTATTCCTTTAAAGTGATTTACCCACAATGGCAAATAGGAGTGGATAAACGAGTTTTATTTTGGTACAAATTGTATAAGCAATATTAAGGCTAAAATCTAATGTGTTCATATGAAAAAATGAATGAAACTAAACAGTGGAAAGGTAGAGACTAGTGCCTTATTGGGTGTATGAAGTCAAATGAAAATCTGAAATGAATAACTTGTTTCTGGCAGAAACTCAAATTGTTTGGCATATAGGTTTAAGTTTATAACTGGTATAAACATGCAAGGATGTGACTATTGAGTTCTTCTTAATGATCCAAATGAGATTTCCTAATTACTATGATTGACTAAAAGGATTTAATCTCTCCTTGAAAGAACCAATTAATCCAATCATACAAATACAACAAGTATGCACTGATAAACTAAAAAATATCCTTGATATGTCAGTTTAAACAATTAGAAAAACATTAACCTTGGAGACAACTTCAACAATACTTTTAATTAACACAACAAACAACTGAAACCAGAAAAATGCCACCAAATCAAATGAATTCAATTGAAATCTCCATCATTTCATACATGCATCATAGTCTCAAAAACTGTAAACATTTTGTATCCTACTCTATTTTTTATTCCCTCTTTGCCCCCTCTCTACTGTCAAAAATGGGTTTTAAATATCAACATCATGAAGGGTCGTGTCCATTCGCATTCAAATCTTGAGCAATTATTTCATTCGGGCTTTTTCAAACGTTCGCTAAACACCCACTGAGACGTCTTGCAGTCATACCGATACTCCGAGTCCTCCCAATAGTCAATATATCACATATCGCTATGGAGTCATGCAGTCTGATCAATGTTTTGAGTCTCCCCGAGAATTATTCCTTCGGTCTTGAATATGTCCTTGTAAATCTTGCCGATGAAGCCTATCGTTGTGACTTTGTGAGTTAGGAAAATGCTCCATAGATTACTTCGTGTTTTGCCAAGATTTCTTTTAGTCTGTCCATTGATCGCCGAGACATAATGTTTCTCCTGTCGATGAAGCTATATTTGGTATGACTTCCATATCTCTCGCTGATGAAGCCAGTCTCGCCGATGATCAAACATAATGCCAAGAATTTACCAATACAAATTTGTCGGTGTGACATAGGGAGTCGGTAGGAGTCCATGACTTCATTTCGATAATTATCGATAGAACCTCCTTTGCATTATTGACAAAACCAGATGAGTGTTGCGGGACATTACTCTGATAGCTCTTGTTTGGGTGACATGCCACTTTGTGCCTTGATCAGTAAGACACATATGTGCTTGCTATGACTTATTTCGATGAACATTTTCTTGCCGATAGGATCCTCTAGTCACTGAGACAATGAACTGCATCCTGCCGATATGTGTCTTTAGTTGAAATCATATTGGTATGAAATTCCTGAACTCTTGCCAATAGACTACAAAAGATATACGTTAGTATAAAATTATTTATGGATCAGGGAGACCCTCACCATCTCTTGTTGATATGAATTATACATTGAAATACTTAGGGTTAGATGAATTCTATGGGACCCAATGATGAAGACTAACCAAAACATGGGAAAATATGTTATGTAAAGTGGATTTTTGTACTCGTGGTATGGGAATTTTTTGGGAACTAACAGGTATGTGCGGCCATAAAATTTTCAAAATTTTACAGTTCTAATAGTGTGTGGGCTCTGGAGGAGGTCAGGGTTTTTTCTTTTTAGTGATGTTCTTGGAGGTGTTGTGTTTGCCTTGTGTCTCCTGAGGTATGAGGCTAATTTTTTGGGTCTTTTAGTGGATCCTTTTCTCATTCTAAAGGTGGGAAAGTTTTACTGGCTTCTTTCATTCACTTTGTTGTGGGTCTAGGTTCTTGTTTTGCTGCTGGTGGTGTGCTTGTTTGAGGGGGTTGGGAGTTCTGCGTTTTCTACTCCCCTCTTTTGTTCTTGACGTAGTTTGGTGTTGCGTCTCTTGGTGTGGGTGGAGGTTGTTCTTCCCTCTTCATGGTCCAGCTACATATACTATTTCTGCCTAGTGTTTTATGTTTGTTGCTCTCCTTGCAGTTGGTGTGTGTGTGCTTTGGATTTTCTGAGGTGGATTGGTGGAAGGATGGGCTTATCTTTGTTCCTTTTTAATGTAATAGGAAGGCTTGTGTGATATTCATGCTGACTTGTTCTACTACTTGTTTCCTCTTGGTCTCCCTTAGCCCCTTTCAACTATTTGTTTGGTGACAATCATTTAGGGGTTCTTGCTCTTGGAGATTTTTGGTTGCTTCCGGTTTCTCTCTTGAGGAGTGGTGGTGTCCTCTTTTGGATGGTTCTATGGATATGTTTCTTATTTATGGCTTTGACCTATGTGTTAGGGTAGCTAGATTGTTTTATTGTCTAGCCTTCTCCATGTTTCCTTCCTGTTTGGGCTCTTCTTTCTCTTTTGGGGCTTTCTTGCTTATGCTCTATTTGGGTTCGGGTCTCTGGTGGTCTTTTTGCCTATGCTTCTTTTTGCAGTTTTGTGCTACCTCCTCCTCGTCTTGTGAGGAGTTGTTGTCTAGGTTTCTCCTCTTACTAGTTTTGTTTACCCAATTGATTTTTTTTGTTGTTTGGTGTTTTGGTGGCCTTTTGACAGTTGTTTCGGTTCCCCCTCAAGCATTGTTTTAGGGTGAAGATTTTTCTATATGGCCTTTTGGTTGTGATGCTCTCAGAGTTGATGAAGGTTAATTTTATGCTAGGAATTTGTTATTTAATGAAGGATGTTTTGGGGTTCTGGTGGAAGATACGAGTGGATTTGATCTTTGGTTTGGCTGGTGCTGGTTTGCTGGTGGCTGAGTTTTCTTTGTTGGCCCAACTTTATTTGTTGTTTGTTATGTGTCTTGATCCTTCCTATCAGTTCCTGATACTCTTGATGCTTAAGGAGGATGTGGTTGCCCTTCCTAATAAAGTCAGTTTCTACTGGGTTTTTCAACTTAAGTCTCCTATAGAGGGGGAGATTATTCCTTTTGAGGTCGAACACTCTTCTATTGAGGTGAAGGTGGTAGTTGTCTTGTTGGGTGGAGCTTCAGTGGGCAAGAGCATAGCTATTTTGGTGGGAAGGTGTTCCATTTCTTTCTCTCTGTTAGAGAGGATCCCTCTCCTTTAGAGGTGGAAGTTGGGTTGGATGCTCAAGTGTATGTACCTTTCTTCTTCTATGTTATCCAAAACCCCTATTAAGGTGGGGTGTTTGTTATATCTAGTTCATCTGAGAATCAGGGTTAGGCTGGTGGTTACACCATTAAGTTCTCTATTTTTCTAGGCTCAAATATGGCTATTGAGTAGATGGTTTGTTGCAACTTGGCTACTTTGTTGCCTGACTATTCAAGTGGTTTTTCCTATACAAATTGGGTTAATTGGGATAAAGGCCCTTTGGGTTCTTGTTGTTTGTAGCCTAAGTTGTATTGCTGATCTTTGATGGCTGCTGTCATTTGGCTATTGTTGATGTGTTGATTATGTCTTGTTAGCAGATTGCCCTCTTTGGATTGGGTTGCGGTTCCCATCAAAACCGCTTGTACTGGGTTTCGGGGCCCCATCAAAACCTTTTTTTTTACCTCTAATAAAAAACAATATAATGATTATGTGTGTGTGTATATATATATAGTTTTTCCTCTATGTACATGTATACGTATGTATACATATATTGATACATCGATACATTTGTATGGGAATATTTGTTTTCCAATCATACATGTGTATTGATACATATATACATATCTAGATATATGTATATTAAATATATATATATATATACACACACACACACACATATTTTCAATTGCACACAAAGTCATACAAGAAATAACTCATAAACTCCAAATAGATAAACATCACCCAATAATGCACTCAATACTAAGCAAGACACATACTAAAGTAGACACACAAACCAAGGATGACTTACAATTCCCCAACAAAAATAGCTTGACTCAAACATACTACTATTACCTAATTTTTTCTTACATCTCAATTAGGTAGAGTTGGAATGTAGTTTACAACTAGACCTTGGAAAAAGGCACATACAATTTTGTGCTAAAGTTTGTCATTACACAGAAGAGGTTTTCAAATGAAGTTCAGTTTTATTATGCAAATGTTCTTTACAACACAAAATTACACAAATTGCATAATACTGTTGTCTTTATTTATTTTACAATGAAACATGATGTACCACACAAGCCGTGGGAGTAACTAATCATACATGACAATGAAACACAAGGAGTAAACTATACAACTGAAGAAGTAAAAAACATGAAAGGAAGTTTGATTAGTCATTGCCTGAATGAAGAATCATAGAGTTGATAGTTGTGTCTTCAATTTTAGCTCTAGATCATTCGTTGGTTTCTCTGGAGATACCTACAGAAATAGATTATGTTAGAGTTCAAAATTAAATTTCTCCTCATATGCATACATCAATAGATATATAATCTACTCCTCTTCAAGAGTAGAAGATCCAATGCATCATTGGAAGCTCTTAGATTCATTATTTTATCTCACTTGTTTGTTCACTGTGTAAGTACAGGTTCATTTATCATTACATGATTCATCTTGTTTGATATCACATCATGTGGAGAAAAATGGACTCCCACAAGGGTTGAGCCCAACATGTTGCCCTCTTAAATTTAAAGAGAGATATGAAGCATATTTTAATAAATGAAAAGTGACTTCAATCATAGTAGTCACTACAGATTTCTATGGAAGCATATCATCTACCAGAGTGCATTATGATCAGAAAGCAACACATCATCAATGGGGTAGCAAAAACATACATACCAAGATTCAAGCATCTTGCTTTCTTATCACTATTTTGGGACAAAAAAAAATTTGCATAAAAAGAAAAACATAGTGAAACAACCTCACTAGAATGCAAGGACAATTTCTTTGAGAGTTAGTAACCACATTCAAGTATGGTGTACACAGTCCTAAATGAGTTCTCCCAGGATACCTAGCATAGTAATGAGTTTTCAAGGTGTCAAGCAAAGATGATGACAACTCTAAGTAGGAATAACTTTTCTTTTTCCATGACAATCACCATATCCAAGGAATCCAATAAAGATATAGCAATCAAACAAAGAAAATGTACAAGGGCGGTCTAATAGAAAAAACTAAAAAAAAGGACAATGTCTATGACCAATGGCAACCACCAACATAATCAAAGACCATGCAAATAATCCAACCACTATAAAGAGAACAAGGTCTAATATCACTGTCCAATGTACAAAATGACATTCTTAACATTGCATACATAGTAAAAAATGAATTCATAAGGGAAAATTGCTTGATGAAAGTCACAAGCATGATAAGTTATGAGACTAAAGAATGACAAAAGATTCTCTACCTAGACAAGGTTGCAATGTTATGAAGTTCATTAGTTTTACTTAATAAGTCTGAGATTTTATAGCTCTTAAGGTGTAAAAGGTTGTCAAGACATCTTTTAGGGAACTATCATAGAAATTTAGAATCCTTTCATAAAAGTAAAGGGATGAGCATCGATTGATATAGTGTTTTGAGCCTTGTCAAAGGCTAAGAATTTTTCCAAGAGCTTATGATCATTAAGAGTTTTCATCGAGAACAATCTAGTGTAAGAGGGAAACAACACTCCCAAAAGACAAAGAAATAGTAAACAACCCCTTGTTATGATCCTAGAGCATATTAGAACTTCTCTTAGCTTATCCTTTGTATAGGGTTTCATGCTACAGTCAAAATCATTGGGTTACTTGAGATTTTGATTAGGTTGTTGGGGTTTTTTATATGGTGAAAACTCATTTTTTGTGTGTTAGAAAGCACAGGGATGTATGTCTTTGGTCTAATAAAATCATCTATGTATTGAATAAGAATAAAAAAGGCTTAATTGGATCCTTTAAAGCCTTGCAATAGGGAATATGATGATAGATGCAAATCCAAACATCCAGACAGAAGTCCAAACCAATGGAGAGCTTGATTATTGATAGAGGTTTGTATCTTTTTAGGTTTGCAAGTTGTAATATATAGATAGGATACAGAGGTATCATAGGGAAAAGATTCAAACCATAGCCACAAAACAAAGAAAATGTTAAATTCAAAGAGGTTGAGACTAAAGCAAGAAAGAGCTCAAGCTTCAAACAAAAACCCTTCATATGTGCAAATAAATACAACCCTCGGCTAAAGAGAAGCCCTCAAAGCAAGCCATGACCCGTGTTGTCTATATGAATGAACTTGAAACAACAATTTATGCTAAGTGCGAAATGGGAGAGGGAAGATTGTATGCAAACAAAAATTCTTCTCTTTCACAAAAAATACAAAGAATATAACATACCACATGGTTTTTCTGCCATAATTTCTCCTTAGAAACTCCCAGAGGACTCCATGAAAGGCTCGAGCAAAACCCTTGGTTGGCAGCAGAGAATAGTGGAAGTTGAAAGCACAAAATGAAATGAGTGCCCACGACTAGGGCTAAAAGTCTTTTAGGGTTTTTTCCATAAAGGCTTAGCTTTCACCGACAAGTGATTTTTATCATTTTAGTTTATAAAAAATTCATTATATTTAATATACTTAAGAGCATTTGTCTTATGTATTAAATATCTCCTTGATTTTTGAATGGATTAAAACAAGAGTATAGAAATGTAAACAAATACTTGAGGTAATGTTCTATAAATTACCTTAACATTTGTATCACCTCCAATATTTTCTTAATTTGTTTACCCTTGCTCGATTCATGCAAAATCAAGAGATGGAGTTTAACAAGAGTTTTTGAGTCTGGTTTTTAGTTAACTAGGTGAGTTTTAGGTTCACTTTGGCCAAACTAGTTGAGAAGGGAAGTTTGGAGTTGTTCGAGCTCAATTTACATTAGTTGTGGGCTCCCTTTTTAGGCATTTTATATTTTTCTTGTGAATCATCTTGGAGGAGATATTTTTTAGTGCATTTCATTGCGAGTGTCACCTCTTGGCACTTTGACTCTATTTTTGTATATAGGAGAAAAACCCTATGTTTTTTCTCAATTATTGCTTTCTTTCCTTCTCTTACACATTCAGAGACGTTGAAAGTTTTGTAGCTCAATTTTTTTTCTTACAATTATGATACAATGGCAAGTTATTTTCATCTTATTTTTGGCAGAAATTCCTTCCATCCTTCAATACAATCAAGTGTTACCTTCTCAGTTTCAGGTGTTTTTTCATATTTTGAATGATTTGATGCAAAATTAATGTGTTTTATCAAAAAAACCTTTAAATTTCTGACTCACTCATCATTGCATATACACAAAAGCAGTTAACCATCACAGGTTATAAATTGTGCCTTTGTTTTATCTTGCATTCTAAGTTGTGAAAACACTATTTTCCTTCAAAGGATAGATTCTGTAAGCCATTTTATGAATTACTTATGTGATTAAATTTTCCAAACTGAGTTGTGTGAACAGATACATTAAATGATAGTTGTGAGCCATTTCTACATGTTAGTTACATTATCGGTGCATCACCTCCTAGATTTAGTTTCATTTCAAACAATTTATCCTTCTTTCTTTTTCCCATCAAAGTCAATAGTTTCTAGGAGATCAAAAGGGGAACTAGCCCATAATCTGGAGATTCACCTTCATTATGAGCAACCCACAGGCTTGAAGATGTTTCCATGTTACACAAGATTTCTAAGCTTGTTAGCTTTGAATTCAGGTGCAATCCTACATGTTAACAACTACTATGAGTGTGTGTGTAAGCTCAGATAGGTTACATTATTGGTTGTACTTGACCAAGACTTTCTACTAAGTGATACTTCCCCTTCACTTGGAAGAATTGAACATTTACATGCATCCAACTAACACATGCCCATGATAGTTAGTTGTTCACAAAATATGCATTACACATAATACAACTCCATAGTTAGAATATTAATTCAATAACCATCCATTTCACATATATGCATTTCTTCACATATCATTAAATGAAACAACATTCATTCATAATGCATTGAAAACAAAGTGCAAGCATAATTTATTCACCAAAAAAATATAAATTACATTCACCTTTACCCTACATATTAATAGTAAATAGTAATTACACAATTGGGGTGTAACATGGGGTCCTTCCTCAAAGGGTAAATTTATTGCACGACCTCAGGCTACCTTGAGTTGGATAGACAAGTGTTTGGTAATCTAGAGGTGCTTTGGTGGAAGCAAGTTTAGAGTAAATTTTCTTGGCCCAAATATAACTTTTTCTTATGGCTGGTTGTCTAGAATAGATGTCTTACCTGGGATAATTTACAAAAGACAAGTTTTCATGGCCCCTCGCTTTGTGTTCTTTGTAACAATAGTGAAGAAAATTCCTCTCATCTCTTCTTCTTGTGCCCTTTTTTTCTTGGGAGATTTGGCACTTTTGGGGGGGCCTTGGAAGCATGACTATGTTCATGCCACCTCTTTGGTGGAATTTTGGAACATCATGGGAAGGTCTCTTGCTCAGACACCTTTTCTCAAGTTTGCTTAGTTGCTTGGCCCTTCCCTAATTATTTGGCAGTTGTGGTTAGAAAGAAACAGGAGGATTTTTCAGGGGGTGCAAATGGTTGTGATGCAACTTTGACCTATAAGATCCTTAGCAGGGTTTAGGAAACTATTTATGCAAAATGTGACATGGTTGATACTATTGGTCCTAGTCATGAGGTGATCATCAGGAATTTGACCCTTGGTGTTGGTGGACCTAGTTCAGAGTTGGCAGTAGGGGACCTCGACATACTAAGCAAAAAAATTGAAGCATGAGGGTAAATGGACCCCTCCTCCTCAAGGTGTTATGGAGGTGAAGATTGAGGGTTCTTCTTGGGGGAATCTTGGCCATGCTAATATTGGAGGTATTGCGCATAATAGTGTTGGGGAAAGTGTGTTTTTCTTCTATGTTTATAAGGGGCAATAGACTAACAATCATATGGAGACTTTGGCTATCCTTTATGCTATGGAGAGAGGTTACTCCCTGGGTTGGAGGAAGATAATCTTTAAATATGACTCATAGATTGTTGTTGATATGTTGACTAAGAAGAGGCTGGAGGGAGCTAGTTGGAAACTAGCTTTAGTGATTAGCCAAATTTTGAGAATGTGCAATTCATTGGAATATATTTCATTTTGTCATATTCCTAGAGAGTGGAACAAAGTGGTTGATTGTTTGCCAAAATGGGCATTTGAGCAGGAGGATAGGTGGGATGTGGGAGATTGGATCCTTCTGCCTCCTGATCATGTGAGGAATTTGGAAAAGATTATTTGGGAAGATAGGAATATGTAATGGTGCTCTTTTGGTTTCCTTTGTGGATTCCCTTTCTTATTTTGGTTGCTTTGTAATTTTCTTTGATTTTCTAATAAATTTTTTACCCCTCTTTATTAAAAAACAAATATAGTTTGAGAAAATTAATTATTTTAATAATATTCTTTAATAATTATTAACTAATACTTTAAATATATTAATCATTAATATTATTTAAATTGTATATAATATTAATGATAACATATTATTAGTTGTTATTGCATAAAAAATAATATGAATGTCTAAATAAATCACATATAATAGGGTGATCCCACAATATTGGTTTACAATTTTTGGCCAAATTGGACATTGAAATAATTTTTTCTAACTAAATCTTCACTTTCAAGCACCTATAGCAACTAAACCGTGAGGAATTTCAAGATGATGCAAACTAGTGATTTGTGACATTTTGTTTGTAGATTCTAAATATTTTTTTTTTTCAATTTTTTTGGAATTAGATTGCACTTCTTTTTCCATCTCCTTAAAAAACTAGTTTTTTTTTAGTAAACAACATTTTTAAGGAGTGACGCTCATCGCATAAATTTTTTTCCAAGATAAAATCCTATTTTTTTAAAATTTAGATTTGTAACTACGATATCTAGTGCTTCTAATTAGTTTAATAGTGTTCTATTGAATATTTTTTCCTTAATCAAGTTTCAAAGTCAAACCAATTATAATTCAGGCATAGGTAGACCGTATAACACAACTTTTTTTGTATGTATCGAAATTCATTTTTTTTTTTGTTGGATCAAGGACTTCAATATCTAATGCACTCATATTTTATTTTTTATTTTTTATAATATGCTATTTTTTCACATGTGCAGAACAAAGAGCTTGATTTTCGGTGAAAAACCTATGTTTAAAAAAATAAAAAAATGAATACATAATAAAACTAAAACATATTAAACTTATATTCGTTGGATAGCTCGTTCCAAGAACTACCATCATCCAGTTAGGTTTGTGAAGTATCCACCATTTTCATCCTCAACCCGAGGTTCGAAGCACAAAATTTTGGACTTTTGGTGCCTAAGGGTGAGAAGGTGGGAAAAGGGGGGTTTGGGCGAACCAGGGGGGTTCGAGCGAACCCCCTTTCAAAAAAGGTTTTCTTTGTTTTTTTTTGGCGGGAATGGTGGGACCTTGCATCTAATGGGTTCAATCGAACCAGGGTTTCAACGAACCCTCTTTTGGTTCGCTTGAACCAAGAAGTTCGTTTGAACCCCAAAAACTAATTTTTTTTAGTATGGGGTCGATTTTTGCAACTTTTCCTTCCTCCCTTGAATTGTAAACCACTTTTGTGGGTTTACCGAATAATATGTTATTGCATAATGTTTAAATATAAGTAAATTATAGTTAATCAATAAATAATATACTTTAAAATAATTATATAAATTTAGTATATTAGATTAAATGATATATTATTTAATATTAATTAATAATTTATTTTATCATAAACATTAATAATTAATATTGAATACATTATTATATTAATGTTTATGATAATATTTTATATTGAACAATTAATATTATCTAATAATTTTTAAATAACTTAAATATATTAAATAAAGTTTAAATAATATATTATATATTATATATTAAATGATAATTATTAAATATAAAATATAATATAATTAGTATTATTGTTAAATATATTATATATTATTATGATAGTAAATATATAATAAAAATTAATTATTAATAATTATTAATAGTGAATATAGTATATATCATTATTAATTGTTAGTTGTGTCTCATTTAATTATCTTTTTCCTTTCTTTTTATACAATTTTTTTCTCTTATTATTCTCTTTTAATTTGGGTGATGATAATAACTATATGATTAAAAATAATTATTAATGATTATTAATGCATATAATATATATCATTATATACATATATTATAAAATAATCATTAATATATTATAATAAATACAATATATTATATTTGATATTAATAATAATATGAAATATAGTTTGAAATTATTAATTATTAATTAATATTTAATAATTTTTTATTTTATTTTATTTTTAAGGTCAGCTTATCATTTTGGTGGGATGGTAAATACCGTTAATATTCAACTTGTTCACTCGTTTAATTATTTTCTAGCATGGACTGTTGAAAACAAGAGATATAATGATACTCCGTAACGCACTCAAATGGGTGCCCTTTTTGTGAAACAACTTCAAATTAATATTCTATAATCATTATTCACTATTAGTTTAAATTTATTTTATGTTATTGTATAATAATGCTAATAATTATATAATAAATTAATTATTATTAATAATAAATATAGTATAGTTTTTAATTAATAGTAAATATAATATATATCATTATAGATAAAAAAAATATACTATATAATAAAAATAGATTATTATTTAATCAATAAATAATATATTTTAGTATAATTGTATAATTTTAATATATTAAAAAAAGTTTAATATATTGTTCACTATTAATCGACCTTTACGTTATTCGAGGAAATGGGTACCTATAAAATAATAAAATATTAACAAATTAAATATATTATGTACTGATATCTAATTAGATGCTTTTGTTGTAATTATATAGATTGTGTAATAGGTCTAATTCAATGTCCTTGTAGTAATATTTTCTCTATTATGGTGTGAAGGAGCAAATGTAGTACATTACTATTGTTGTTAGTCCTTGCCTTATACTAATGTTTTTGGCTGAATGTTGCCTATTAAAATGGTGCATCAGAATCGTGTTGATAAAAATACATATTTCTATGCTAATGTTTTGGGGATTAATTTACTAAAAGTAAATTATTGATTTTTTTTGCAATTTTCTCATTAGCTATATTTTGTTTGTAACGAACTTTGCTATTGGAAATATTTCATGAGTTTTTTAGTATAGTCGTGTCTTGTACCCACTGTTTATGGTGATGCGTGACATTTTAAGTAGTACATTTGCATTTACTATTTGCGAATTTTCATTTATTGTGAGTAGACTGAAGTGCAAGAATCATTAGTGGCTTATGGTGTGAATTTTTAAGTCTGTTGAGCAAAATATTATAGGTTGAAATTTGTGTTTGTTGAGAGGGTTTACATCTACCATGTTAAAAGCGATAAAGGAGGCATTTGTAAGTTCCTATATCTTTTACACTGTCATTTTTGTATTGTTTATTCATTTGCTCAGTTTGTTTGATGAGGGTGAAATATGAAGTTCCTTATCTTTTACACTATCATTTTTGTGTTGTTTATTCATTTGCTCAATTTGTTTGATGAAGGTGAAATATGTGTCTGTTGAGAGGGTTTATGTCTATCGTATTGGAAGTGAAAAATGAGGCATTTGTAAGTTCCTATATCTTTTGTACAATATCGTTTTATAGTTTTTTACATCTCTACATTTTATGGGTCAATGTCTATTGTTTGTTGTTCTTTGCATTTTATGGGTTAGTATTCTGTAGCATGGAGTTCAAGCCTCTTCCTCTCTCATCCAAGGCCCCAAAATTCCAAGTTGGTGGTATTGTTTCCATTTCATTTCCATTTTTCAACAATTTTGCAATCTGCCCATTTTTTAATTTTGTTGTCGACATGTTTTAATTTTGTTAGTATTTGTCTAGGTGTGAATCTGTTCTACAACTCCTAGAGCCATTGACTGGTAAAGTTTGGAAGTTGGATTATTTTCAAGGCCATTCGACACTGCTCATATTGTGTTATCTTTATTGAGTATTCTCTTTCCCTCCTTTCTTCAATTAAAATGAGTGATTGAATGGTCTGTGATGAGTCTGTATCATTGTAGGTTATGTTTATTTGTAACCACTGTCCATTTTTCATACATTTGAAGAAAGAGATTGTCAAACTTGCAAATGACTACATTCCTATAAGTAATTTTGACTTCAGAGCAGACCCAGTTTTTACTAAATATTTGTTACACCATTATTCTGTTATTTTCTTATTTTCAATGAGATTGGTCATGAGAGAGATGTGACAATCTTGATATGGTAGAGAAGAGGCTTGTTGTTGTGACAATATCTTCTAATTCTACTGTCACTCACCCTGCAGTATGATGTGTATTTCCACTTTGTTTCTTGAGGCTAGATAAATCGGTCAAACCTTAATTTTCAATAAGAATTTTTTTTTGATGAATATGGTAGTTATCTATATTAAATTAAAGATAAAATACATATTCACAAAAAAAAATATGGGTGGTAAAAAGGCACACCCCGAGAGTCACATGGGCAGCGCCCAGAAAACCAAAAGATTAACTAACATGGGCCGAGCCTAGAAGTCCATGAGTACAAAAACATAAAACGGGCCATTAAGTGGCCAAAGCAGTGCCAGCAGAGCCAGGAGGGTTCCTATCATCCAAACATTTTCCCCATACATCAACGGGGTCAGTGATGTCAGGAGGGGGACCCCAACCATCATCAACATCTTTATCTTTTTCTTCTTCTTTATTCTCGTGTTGGGGAGAGATTGTAAGTGTTAAATGCAAAAAACATTAACCAGTATCTGGCCAGCCAGAGCCAAAAGTAGGAATGTCATCAGAGGGACACCCAGAGCCAACACCACCACTCCTTAAAGCATTTCCAGAAGGCCACCCTTGGCCAACCCATGGCAGAGGGGAGCGAGTCTACCAAGGAGGGTGAGAATCCCACTGAAGAGGAGGCTGAGAGCGGGGGCACGTAAAAGCACTTTGTTTCCGGCCCTGAGAGGGCAACCGACCATGGAAAGAGGTGGGCGAAGTGGGTACCTGAGCAACAGTGCAAGGGGCATTGTCTCAGTGATCTAGTAGCACTTACAAGTGAGCAACTTCAAGTGCAACTTTGTTAGCTTGCACCTAGATCTGTAAAAGCACATTAGAACAAATAATTGAATCTTTAGCATATAAAGAAACATTAATATCCATTGGAGAATGAGAAAATATGCAAGCATTTCTATCTTTCCAGATATTGAAAAGGATTTCCACTCTAAAAGTGTGCCAAAACTAGGTATACTTAGTAGGAAATCTAGGCGAATCTCCCAACAAAATCATATGCCAGGAGAAAGGCTCTAGTCTGAAGGGTCAAAAGAAGTCATGAATCCAAGTCCAAAGATGTTGAGCTCTAGGACAAAACCAGAAAAGATGCTTACAAGTCTCAACTTGCCCACAAAAAGGGAAGCGAGGAACCTGGACCCCCAGGTGAACAAGTTGAGAACCCATAGGCAAGCCTTGGAAAAGAATACACCAAGCAAAGTGGGAAAGTTTCATCTCAACACTTGTAGACCAAGTGGCAACAAATCTTTTACGCCAGACATGAGTAGGAGATTGAAGAAGCCACCTTTGGTTCAAACTTTGAATCATAAGAAAGTGAGGTGAAATCAACTTGTAACCAAGTCGAGGCTTGTAGTTCCTGAAAGGGGTGTCTGGATATCACTTCTAGTCCTTACACCAGGGTTTGGTCCCACGAATTTCAACCTTATAAAGCATCTCTGTAGGGATAGCATTCACCATACCATCAAAAGTAGCATGGTTCTAGTTGTGAAGCCTGTATAGGGCACAAAACTCTTCCCATTGCATGATACGCATAGTGGGTCTATGAAAAATTTGTTGCAAAGTCTGAATGCCCTTTTTGTGAAATCTAAGCACCTTAAGCCAAGGTGATTTAGCCAATGGCTAACTATTGCTAGAAAAAAGGGGTAACCACCAAATATTCTACTGGTTGAGTGAGAGCCCATCATGAAAACTAGAACCAACCCAGCAAAGCCAAGGTTTAACAACCTCCCAGGCTTTCCAAATGCTCTTAGCCACAAAAGTTCCCACAATTTGGACCGTTCCTCCATAACTAAAAGGGTTTGAAGACCAATCCCCTTCCAAGTGGGTCTCTGTGTAGGAAAACTAGATTGGGTAAAATGTCTGAGAAGAATTTTCTAGGCCTTATTACTAGTGAGGGCACAAATTATCCATTTGACACACAATGCAGTCCCTTGCTACTAAGTGGAGAGTAACCCATGTCCTCCAGAATCTATGGGAAGGAGAAATAATTCCTAGGCAACACAATGAAACCCTTTGTGGGATTCAACAAAGGCCCAAAGAAAATCTCTAAGTAGTTTTTCAAGCTTGCCATAGGAAGCTTTTGAAGGGGCCCAACAAAAAGAATAGTAAACATGAGTGGTAGCAAGCACCTTAGAACAAACCTGGAATTTCCCTGCCAGAGAGAGGGGCTTAGTAATCTAGTAGGCAAGCTTTTGCTCAACCCTAGATAGAACAACTTGCCATAACTTAGTCAGAGAAGCTTGGAAGGAAAAGGGAATGCCCAGGAACCAAAAAATTTCTCCTGGACCAATCCACTTCCAATTATATTGCTGAAACCAAGGATGAGTAGGCAGAACAAATTGTTTGTAGCACAAGGTTTTGTGCCACTAGATGGCAGAACCAGAAGCAAGACAAAAAGTATTAAGGCAATCCAGGGCCACTTTAATATTATCTTTTTCCTCTAGAAGAGTGAGGAAAGAATCATCTACAAAATAGCCATTAACCAATTGATCCTAAGAATTGGGTAGCGAAATACCCTTGACACACTATTGGGAAACCACGTGGGCCAAGAGGTAGCCAAATCCTTTAGTTGCTAGCACATACAGAGAGGGGGCAAGAGGGCATCCTTTCCAAATGGAACAAAGGAGGCCAAAAGTAGAAGATTGATGGCCATTGATGGTAATACAAGTCGAGGCATCCGAAAAAGCATATGAACAGCCTGAATAAAATTAAACCCAAATACCAAAGCCTATAACATAGTAAGAATAAAAGGCCATTCAATGCAGTCATAGGCTTTGGAAAAGTCAATTTTAACAAAGATGGCTTCTTGGTTTGAATGACGGGCCAATTCCATGCCTTCCCAAACAACAATGATATTATCCAGAATGAACCTGGATTTGATGAATCATATTTTCTCAGGACGCACAATCGGAGGTAACAGATGGTGATTCTTTAGTGTCAGAGCCTTGGCAATAATTTTGTAAGAAACATTGAGAAGCATGATAGGCCTCTAGTTGCAAATGTCCTCCAGATCTCTAGACTTAGGTATGAATTTTATATTGCCTTTGTTTATTAAATTACCTAGATAATTAGCATGGAAAGCTTCTAAGTAAACATGATGCAAATCTTGCCCAACATAGTCCCAAAGGGCCTTATAGAATTCACAAGGGAAGCCATCGATCCTCGGGGCTTTGTCATCAACCATGGAAGAATGGCTTCCTTGAGATCATCAATTGTTAACAATTGATCACAAAAAAATTTATGGGCTAAGGAAAGCCTATTTGGCACAAAAGTAAGACAATCCTAAAGGGCTTGCTAGCACACAGGTGTAGGTTCTTGTGTAGTGAAAACCTGCTCATAATGACACACAAAGGCCTGGAGAATGTCAGGAATCTCAGAGAGCACCTGAATACCATCTTTAATTTTTTGAATGCCCAAGGATGAGTACTTGACATGCAACGACAAAAAAACTCTTTGAAGGCGCAATCGCCAAGTTTTAGCCAATGTAACTAGGCTTTGATCTGCACACCTCTGACAACATAATTGTCTGCAACTTGTTTTTTGTGCCTTAATTTTTCCACCCTGACTTGCAATGATGGTGAAAAGGGACTGGCTGCCAAAGCTTTAGTAGCTGACCACAGGTCAGTGGTGGTAGCCTCATAAGACCGCCAGTGAAAGATAGCCAGTTGGCGCCCATAAATTCATAGAAATCTAGTTGTGCTTGTGATAGCATCGTTCCACCAAGTAATCCAACATGTATGATGAGCTGGTCTGCACTCCAGATTCCACACTTTGTGAATGTGGGCTAGGGTTGTCTTGTGGCAGAACAAAGACGTGTTTAAAAAGAATTGAGTCTTACATGTGCGAGGCTGGCACGTCTCCCATTCAATGAGAAAAGAAATGGGGAAGTGGTCAGACAAGGTCACATCCACTAACAACTTAATTGGCAGAGAAGAGTTGTCAAAAGAAAAAAAAGATTGAGTTGAGATCATGTAACGATCAAGGTGTTTAAATATTCTATTAGAGCCAGCCCTGAAAATACACCAAGTGTGCCAGAGAGAATGAGAATGGTGACGGCCAATATTGGGATCAAAAAGACCCAATTTATTGTGCATTTAAAACCACAACTCCCTTTTGCCAGCTGCCCATATGAAGGGAAAGGTGTCATCCTTATCATATTCCATCTCAACCATATTGAAATCCCCACATAATTGTTGGAGTTAAAATGACACTGAGAGGGGGGGTGAATCAGTGTTATAACAGATTTGACCAATTTTCACAAATTCAAAAACTATAGCACAGATCTGATCTCAATATACTCTGATTAATGCATTCATGAGTTGAATGTAATAATTCATAAACAGAATTGAGAAAGATAATAACCAAACAGTGAACTGAAATAATCAACAACACAGTAAAGCAAAGGGAACTCAGAAGAACAAGAAGACTCCAAATTTTACCAAGTGGAAAACCCTCCTGGGGTATAAAAACCACTCCCTAAATGCCTTCTAGGCTTAATCTTTTAAACAAAAGTTCACAATGCCTTATAGGCTGATTTTTGAGCACCCACTCAAGGAGCACTAGCCTCTCATTTTGAGACACCCATCTCAAGGAGTACCAACCCCTCAAATTGTGTTTTGAACAATAATAGTGACTCAGAGGATTTCTCTATTTTCAGTTAAGCACATATCTCTCTGTAGAGTTCATTCATACATTTCCATACAGACAAGGAATGATACTCTCTGAATTACAAAATCAACAACCCTTACAGTTTTCAGCACTGGTATTTATTTACATTTCAAGTATGTCGGTTGTGAAGAAATCTTCAAAACATTTTTCACCAGATCTTCAAATTCTCTTGCTGATTTTTGAATATAAAGCTGAATACTGATAGTCTGTCGATGATGCTATAAATCAAGAGTAATGCTTATCCAGAGAGCTGCAAATCATCCAAAAAATGCAACAGCTTAGAAAGACACTCAAAGAATATTCAGTTATGTAACCATTCTGAGATTTGATGCCAATCCATGAAGACGACCACTGAGTTTTGAGTCTTCGTAACTATTCACTGAGACAACCAGAAAGTTCTTCCGAAGGAAATTAAAAATTTGATCGTTCCTTTTGTCCCTATGCATCGCCATGACCTTCTGCCATTGGGGAGAAATCTTATCAAAGATCTTTATGTTTCCCTGAGATCACATTTGTGTTATATTCAATTGCTTAGACACAAGAGTCTTTCTCACTGAGACACCCTTTTGTTTCATTCACTATCACTATAGCCTTTTCCTTATTTGCTTTCACTGTGACCCATCGATGTTAGGAAGACCTCTTGCAGACCACATGATGTTTTGCTGAGAGTCACTTTTAACCCTGTGTCGCTAAGACAATACAAAGTCGGGGAGATGCTATATAGACTGCCCCTTGTTTTTCCGAAACATCTTGAACTCACCCTAGATCGCCAAGACAGTATCAATCTCACACCGATGAGCCTTTGATAGAAACCCCTTGTGTGATGTTGCTGTAACATAATTGTTCTCTCTCTGATGCACCCTTCTATCTTATGAGAGTCGCTATAACATACCAATATTGGGGAGACCTCTTGTAGAAAGCTTTATGTCAAATCGAAAACCTCATCCACTTTGAGTCGCTGAGACAAATCATTCTTTATGTTGACAAGGAGCCTTTTGATTTCCATCAGCGAGACTGAGGTCACTCGCCAAGACCTCATACCATTATCCCTAACTCTTATCGATAAGCCTTTTGTGCCAAGTCGGTAAGACACCATGAGATCGCCATGACTTTTCATCAAAGCTATAACTGTCACCGATAAGCCTCCATATGCATACGGTTGGTGAGACAATATGAATTCGTTGAGATACTAAACCAAATACTCAAAGTTTGACCGAAGTGAATCTTTTAATGCGTCTGTCGATGAGAACAAAAGAGATTGCTAAGACCATATGATGATGCCACAACTCTTGTCGATAGACTTCCACATGCACTAGTCGGGGAAACAATATGTCTTCGCTAAGACCTCAGCTCGACAGCCAAACACATGCCAATATGCTTGTTCTGAAGTGGGTCGGTGTGACATTGCATGTTCGATGAAACATTACACCAAAGTTGATTTCCTTTGCCGATATGCTCATTCTGAAGCGGGTCGGGGAGACATAATGAAATCGATAAGCCCTTATCGCGATGGTATTACATATGCCGATAGAGAACATTTTTCTGTCACTGAAACCAAAGACATGTCTTGCCGAAATAAGCTTTCTTGTACTAGTCGCCAAGACAACGGGAATGTCACACTAAAAATAGCCTGCATGATAAATTCAATCGCCATGACATCTAAAATGTCTTGCCGATAGGCAACTCAGACATTTCAAAGTGGATCGGGGAGACTTTGCCATTCTCACTCCAATATGAGTAAGCTCGAAAGAGAAACATCCAAAACCTATGATGTGCAAGGAGAACCAACCTGAGATAGATTATCAATGAGAACAAACTGAAAGAGATTTTGTCATCAAGGAAAAGCTGTAAACACAACTGAGATTCAACAAACTCCCCCTTTGTCCTTGATGGAAAAACACCAAAGACTCTCCCCCTTTTTGGCTCAAGGCAAAGAATAGATGAACACAACTGAGAAGCCAATCAAAAGACCATGAGAAACAGTTGCAAAAAAATAACAGTGCAACAACCAAGATTGTAGGAGAGTTAGTGAATTAAAACATATAACATGCTCCCCCTAAGCCAATGCATGGAAATTTAGAGAAGTAAAGATTGAGAGATAACTCCCAATCGAAGTCTCAACATTTCAAATAACTCTTTAGCTAAGGGCTTAGTAAAAATATCAGCCACCTGATCTTGAGAGCCAACAAACTGTAAGAAAACTTCATTAGCCAAAACCTTTTCTCGAAGGAAGTGAAACTTGATAGCAATATGTTTAGTGTGAGAGTGAAAAATAGGATTTTTGGAGATACTTATTGCACTTGTGTTATCACAGAGAATAGAAACGGGTTTAGGAATTCCAATACCCATATCAGATAGAGTTTGACTCATCCAAAGAACTTGAGTACAACATGAAGTGGCATCAATGTATTCTACTTCAGCAGTAGAGAGAGAAACGAATTCTTGTTTCTTGCTATGCCAGGCCACTAAAAGATCACCAAGAAAGAATGCAGCACCACTAGTGCTTTTTCTATCATCCAAACAACCAGCCCAGTCAGCATTAGTATATGCAATCAATGAAAAATCAATGCTTCTAGGATACCAAAGGCCATAATTAAGAGTGCCTTGAATATATTTAAAAATCCTTTTAACAGCAGTGACATGGGATTCTTTAGGTGATGCTTGAAACCGTGCAACAGTGTAAACTACTTGCATAATGTCAGGTCTAGAGGTAGTTAAATATAATAGACTACCAATCATTGATCTATATTCAGTTTGATTTGTATCATGGGAATCATCAACCTTAGTAAGTTTGCATCCAGTAATAATTGGAGTGCTAACTAGATGGCATTCATCCATCTGAAATTTCTTAAGCATCTCTCTAGCATACTTGGTTTGATAAAGAAATATTCCATTTTCATGTTGAGATATTTGAAGACCCAAGAAGAAATTTAATTCTCCTAATAATGACATTTCAAATTCAGATTCCATTAGCTGAGAGAATTTTTTGCTCAATGTAACATTGTTGCAGCCAAAGATAGTGTCATCAATGTATATTTCAACAACCAGAATATCAGAACCTTCAATTTGAACATAAAGATTGCTATCTACACCTCCTCTAACAAAACCATTTGAAAGAAAATGACTGTCAAGCCTAGAGTACCAAGCTCTAGGTGCTTGTTTTAAGCCATAGAGGGCCTTTTTCAATCTATAAACATGATTAGGCTTGTCTTTGCACATAAATCCTTTAGGATGTTCAACATAGATCTCTTCATCTAAATAGCCATTTAAAAAAGCATTTTTGACATCCATTTGATAAACAGTAAAGTATTTTATAAACAGAATAAGCCAAGAATATTCTGATAGATTCTAATCTAGCAACAGGTGCAAAGGTTTCACCAAAATCAATACCTTCTTGTTGAGCATAGCCTTTGCAGACAAATCTTGCTTTGTTGCGAATGACATTACCATTTTCATCAAGTTTGTTTCTGTATATCCATTTTCCTCCAATGACATTCTTGTCATCTGGTCTTGGGACTAACTCCCAAGTCTGATTTTTCTCAATTTGATCAATTTCTTCCTACATAGCATTAAGCCAACATGAGTCTGTGAGAGCTTCATTAAAAATTTTAGGCTCAAACTGAGTAACTAGACAAAAAGCTATTTGTGCCTTTTCATTAGATTCTGCATCCTTTCTTCTAGTTTGAACTCCTACATTTTTATCCCCAATAATCTGATCGTTGGGGTGATATTTAGTTAGAGCTTTCGATGCAACCTTTTCAGGACTTGCTGTTTCATTTCTAGGGCTTGTTGACTCAGTTCCTTCTGAAATTATTTCTAGTTCAAGTTGTTCTTCCTCATTATCCTGCAAAGATTCAACATACAAATGTGATCTTTCATCAAATTTTACATTAACAACTTCAACAATCTTGTTAAGCCTTTTGTTAAGGCATTTATAAGCTTTGTTGTGAGTTGAGTATCCCAAAAAGATACCCTCATCACTCTTTGAATGAAAACTCCCAAGGTTATCACCATCCTTTTTGATAAAACACTTCCAAAAATTTTAAAGTATTTGACAGAAGCAGTTCTTCCATACCACAGTTCATAAGGAGTGTGTTTAGATTTCACTCTAATCTGCACTCTATTCAAAATGTATATAGCTGTATGAACAACTTCTTTCTAGTACATATCAGGCAACTTAGCTTCATCTAACATTGTTCTAGCCATTTCTTTTACAGTTCTGTTTTTACGTTCAACTACCCTGTTTTGTTGAGGTGTTTTTGTTGCAGCATACTATCTTTTAATGCCATGTTGTTCATAGTAATCAATAAACTCTTGAGAGGTGAACTCACCTCCTTTGTTAGATCACAGACATTTAAGTTTCAAATCAGATTCCTTCTCAACCAATTTACGAAAATTTTTAAACCTTTCAAATGCTTCTGGTTTGTGCTTAAGAAAAGTGACCCAAACCATTCTAGTATAATCATCCACAAACAACATAAAGTACCTTTCACCATTAATAGACCTTGTTCTGGTTGGTCCACATAAATTAGTGTGCACAAGTTGTAAATGTTTTGAAGAAGAATTTTCTTTTGTTTTGAAGCTGATTTTAGTTTGTTTACCACTTAGACATTCTTTGCACACAAAATTTTCTAGCTTGTTAAGAATTGGTAAACCTCTAACATTCTGATTCTTACTTATTCTAACCAGATTTTCAAAGTTTATGTGTCCTAATCTTTTATGCCATAACCAGCTTTCTTCAATTTGGCTCATTAAACACATACCTTGATTATTGTCATTGCTTGATGTGTCGAGAAGATTGTACACATTTCCTTTTGTCCTCCTTCCAGCCGCAATAGCCTTTCCTAGCTTGTTTTTAATCTCACATCCCTGCGAAGTGAAAAGAACATGATAACCACTATCACAGATTTGACTAACACTTAGAAGATTGTGCTTGAGAGCTTCCACATAATACACATTATAGATAGGAGTGTCTTCATTTGGAAGAAGTGAACCTCTACCTTTAATTTAAATACCAGAGTTATCACCAAACTTAACATATCCACCTACATAATCTTCAAGATTTTCAAACTTATCCTTGTCGCCAGTCATATGGTTAGAACATCCACTGTCCAGGACCCATCAGTCCTTTTTCTTGGAATGAAAAGCTGTTTGAACCAACATAGTTTGCTCAATGTTGTTGACAGTCTTAGGTTTCCAAACCTTTTTAAATTTTTGCTATTTAGATTGCAGATCAGTTCTACACTATTTGACAAAATGTCCCAAAGCATTGCATTTAAAACATTTGATTTGTCTAACAAAACCATAGTGTTGCCTAAGACCAAACCTGGGTATTCTAGGATTCATAAGCCTGCAAGTGCTCACCTTATGGCCAAATTTGTTGCAGAAAAAACAATAACCATAGAAGAAAGGATTGACTCTGTATGAAGATCTATTACCTCTCAAAGACTGAACATGATCCTTACCAAATTCTGAGTGATTTGAACCTGAACCTTTGACTTCAGAAGAGGGGTTTTGTTTTGCATGGTCAATTGAGCATTCACCCTTTTCAAAACCAACACTAGTTTTATCTTTGTACATCTTCTGCTTGCTGAGCATCTCATTTAGTTTTAGAGTGCTTTCATATTTTTCAATTTCCTTCCTAAGACAGACTGCTTCTTCTTCTAGTTTTTGAATTTCTTGGTCTTTGCAGCTTATAGTCTCTCGAAGATAGTCTTGAACTCTTTTAGCTTCTTCAAGCTGAGTTTTCAGAGAGATCATTTCTTGATCTGGTTTGTGTTCTTGAGCTAGGACTTGTTTTTTGAGTTTTCTGACCTCTTGTAAAGCACATTTCAGCTCACTTTCAAGATCTACTACACCTTCTTCAACGTCAAAGGTGTTAGAGTCATTTTGCTGAGTAATTTCAGTCATGAACAGAGTTTCATCTTCTTCAGTTGATGAATCTTCAGACTCAATTTCAGATTCATCCTTACTAAATAGACTTTTCTTCTTTTTGAAGTTGAAGTTTCGATTAGGTTTGAAGGCCTTCTTCATAGGCTATTTTTCAGTTGTCTCATTGTCACAGATTTGATCATCATAGGGACACTTTGTAGCAAAGTGACCTATTTTTCCACAGTTAAAACATTTAAAGGGAAGTTTTCCCTTATATTTTCCTGATCCCTTTTTAAATCTTCTAACAAAATGGGATTCTTTAGATTCAGACAACTCTGATTCACTGACTTTGACTTTTTCTTTCTTTTCAGTGTTAAAGGTAGTTTCTTTTCCTGTTGAATTGTTTTTTCTAGTTCTCATTTCATAGGCAGTAAGTATTCCTTGTAGGCTCTCTAAGGTAAGCTTGTCAAAGTGTTTCTTTTCTTCTAGGGCTGAAACCTTAGATTCAAATTTAGATGGTAAGGTTCTAACAACCTTTGTGACCACATCAAATTCATTAACCTCTTGACCTAGACCTTTCATTGAATTGAAACTTCATATACTCTTAGGAAATATTCAGCCACTTTTTCATCATCCTTCATTTTCAACTCCTCAAACTGATGTTTGAGTGTAATGATTTTTGACAGTTTGACTTTCTCATTCCCTTGATATATAGTTTCAAGTTTTTCCCAAATTTCATAAGCAGATTTGCAATGCATGACTTTAATGAACACATCTTTAGTTAACCCACACAAGAGGGCATGCTTAGCTCTGGAATTTTTTTCATACTTCTTCTTTTCAGCAGCATAAGTGGGAATAGTGGTTGGTACATTGTAATCTTCTAAAACAATGCACCAAACATCAACATCAAAAGAAATAAGAAAAGCTTCCATTCTGATTTTCTAGAACACATAATCAGTTCCATCAAATAATGGAGCTCTGGATAGAGAGGCACCATCTTGAGAATGTGCCATTAAAAACAAACTCCAAAGCCAAGATCAATCCAAGGAGATTAAAACCTATCAGAGGACCCTACGCTCTGATACCAATTGTTGGAGTTAAAATGACACTGAGAGGGGGGGGGGTGAATCAGTGTTATAACAGATTTGACCAATTTTCACAAATTCAAAAACTATAGCACAGATCTGATCTCAATATACTCTGATTAATGCATTCATGAGTTGAATGTAATCATTCGTAAATAGAATTGAGAAAGATAATAACCAAACAGTGAACTGAAATAATCAACAACATAGTAAAGAAAAGGGAACTTAGAAGAACAAGAAGACTCCAGATTTTACCGAGTGGAAAACCCTCCTGGGGTATAAAAACCACTCCCTAAATGCCTTTTAGGCTTAATCTTTTAAACAAAAGTTCACAATGCCTTATAGGCTGATTTTTGAGCACCCACTCAAGGAGCACTAGCCTCTCATTTTGAGACACCCATCTCAAGGAGTACCAACCCCTCAAATTGTGTTTTGAACAATAATAGTGACTAAGAGGATTTCTCTATTTTCAGTTACGCACATATCTCTCTGTAGAGTTCATTCATATATTTCCATACAGACAAGGAATGATACTCTCAAAATTACAAAACCAACAACCCTTACAGTTTTCAACACTGGTATTTATTTACATTTCAAGTATGTCGGTTGTGGAGAAATCTTCAAAATGTTTTTCACCAGATCTTCAGATTCTCTTGTGATTTTTGAATATAAAGCTGAATACTGACAGTCTATCGATGATGCTATAAATCAAGAGTAATGCTTATCCAGAGAGCTGCAAATCATCCAAAAAATGCAACAGCTCAGAAAGTTACTCAATGAATATTCAGTTATGTAACCGTTCTAAGATTTGATGCCAATCCATGAAGATGACCACTGAGTTTTGAGTCTTCGTAACTATTTGTTGAGACAACCAGAAAGTTCTACCGAAGGAAATTAAAACTTTGATCGTTCCTTTTGTCCCTCTACTTTGCCATGACCTTCTGCCGTCGGAGAGAAATCTTATCGAAGATCTTTATGTTTCCTCGAGATCACATTTGTGTTATATTCAGTCGCTTAGACACAAGAGTCTTTCTCACCGAGACACCCTTCTATTTCATTCACTGTCACTATAGCCTTTTCCTTATTTGCTTTCGCTATGACCCAACGATGTTGGGAAGACCTCTCATAGACCACATGATGTTTTTTTGAGAGTCACTTTTCACCCCATGTTGTTGAGACAATACGAAGTTGGGGAGATGCTATATAGACTGCCCCTTCTTTTGCCGAAACATCCCGAGCTCAACCTAGATCGCCAAGATAGTATCAATCTCACACTGATGATCCTTTGATAGAAACCCCTTGTGTGATGTCACTGTAACATAATGGTTCTCTCTCCGATGCACCCTTCTATCTTATGAGAGTCGCTATAACATACCAATATCGGGGAGACCTCTCGTAGAAAACTTTATGTCAAACTGAAAACCTCATCCACTCTGAGTCGCTAAGACAAATCATTCTTTATGTCGACAAGGAGCCTTTTGATTTCCATCGGCGAGACTGAGGTCACTTGCCGAGACCTCATACTGATATCCCTAACTCTTATCGATAAGCCTTTTGTGCCAAGTTGGTAAGACACCATGAGATCGCCATGAATTTTCATCGAAGCTATAACTCTCATCGATAAGCCTCCATATGCATACGGTTAGTGAGACAATATGAATTCGCTGAGATATTAAACCGAATACTCCAAGTTTAACCGAAGTGAATCTTTTAATGCGTCCGTCGGTGAGACCAGAAGAGATCGCTAAGACCATATGACGATGCCACAACTCTCGTCGATAGACTTCCACATGCACTAGTCGGGGAGACAATATGTCTTCGCTAAGACCTTAGCCCGATGGCCAAACACATGTCGATATGCTTGTTTTGAAGCGGGTCAGTATGACATTGCATGTTTGATGAAACATTACACCGAAGTTGATTTCCTTTGCCGATATGATCATTCTGAAGCGGGTCGGGGAGACATAATGAAATTGATAAGACCTTATCGCGACGGTATTACATATGCTAATAGAGAACATTTTTCTATCGCTGAAACCAAAGAAACATCTTGCCGAAATAACCTTTCTTGTGCCAGTCACCAAGACAACAGGAATGTCACACCGAAAATAGCTTGTATGATAAATTCAATTGCCATGACATCTAAAATGTCTTGCCGATAGGCAACTCAGACATTTCAAACTGGATCGGAGAGACTCTGCCATTCTCACTCCGATATGAGTAAGCTTGAAAGAGAAACATCCAAAACCTGTGATGTGCAAGGAGAACCAACCTGAGATAGATTGTCAATGAGAACAAACTAAAAGAGATTTTGTCATCAAGGACAAACTGTAAACACAACTGAGATTCAACAATAATAACCAAGTAACAACTAGCAATGAATCAACAATCTAGTGCCAAAGCACAATGCGCTCCATAACATCATTAGAAGCAAAAACATTAATAATCCCAAAGGAATGATTATCAATGTTAAGGAGAATCTAGACGAGTTGATGAGTGGGATTAGACCCATGGTCGACCACACAAGGGTATGTGCAGGATCATGGTGGGCCAAAAAGTGGCAATGAGGAAAAAAACACGTCTTTCATCGACCGAAAAATGCGAAAAGAACGTGTTGACTTTTTTTAGGCTCGGGTGTTACCATACCAAACACCAAACCTAGTTTTACAAATCGGATATCCGATTTGCAAAAAGCATATATAAAAAAATTCAGTTGCTGTTTTTAAGTTATTTCATAGTGAAGAACCTATGGGCGCATAGTGAATTGCTTCTTCGCGTAATGGATATCCGATTTGGCCATAATCAGATTTGGAAAGGTAAGTTTTTTTATTTTTATTTTATTTTATTCAATTTTGATTTAGATTTGAATAATTTCATATGGTTTTTGTGAATTTTTTTAAAAAATAGGGTTTTTGATTGAATTTTTATGAAAAATTTGAGTTTAGAATGGATTTTGATTAAAAAAATGATTTTTTTTGTGGATTTTTTTTCATAATAGGGTTTTGATTGAACTTTTATGAAGAAATTGAATTTAGAATGGATTTTGATAAAAAAAATGAATTTTTTTGGATTTTTCAAAATATGGTTTTTGATTGAATTTTTGAAACAATTGAGTTTAGAATGGATTTTGATAAAAAAAATGTTTTAATGGATTTTGATTTAAAAATAGTGTTTCTTATGTATTTGTATTAAAATTAGAGAATTTTATAGATTTTTGTTAAAAAGTAGGGTTTTTTTTTGAATTTTTTTAAAAAACTAGGGTATTTTTATAATATTTTCATTTATATTGTCTAATTTTAATTAGATTAATTATTTTTTAACTTTAATCAGGCATTATGGCTTCCGAGAATGAGAATGCACAAATTCCACTAGTTGATAATGAAAATCCACCAGCTGAGAATCAAAATGCAGAAATACCAAATGCTCCACCACCTCTGCAGCCATAAATTGAAGACTTAATTCATGAAAAATTGGAGCAATTGAGGGGAATTTGTGATGTTTATAAGAAAATTCCTCGATTATCCCATATGTCAACCACATTGATAGGAATAATTACAAATGTAGAAACCCTCTCCACCCAACATAATGCCTTTCATTTGTGGTGAGAAACCGTGAGGCAATATTATGCATGTGGATTGTCTTATGATGATGTGAAAGATCTCCAAATAACAAAAGCCCAAATAGCCTCTTTATTTATTAACCCCAACACTGGTTTTTCAGTTGATGTTAACAAACTAAAACTTTCTATAAAATGGTGCACACATTGGGGCATAATAGATAACTTTTGGGATCGTTGGTGTATGGTTTTTGATAAACCACCCAACAATAATCTTGATGTACCTTTTTACTTTATTAAAAAATTATATGCTAAGTTTTTGTTAGGGAATCATGTCAATTACTTTGACATTAAACCCTTCCAGGGTGTTTGTGGAGGTATGCCCCAGGATAGGCTAGGGGCAGCTAGAGTAGTCAGGCGCCCACATGTTCCCCATCCTCCCCTTCCTCCGCCACCTCCAATACAACATCCAGATATTATGGAGGATGCAACCACACAAACTATCCAAGAAATTCACTTTTTGAGTGGTCTTTTGGTTTCCCATGCTTCTTCAGTAGCTCAGCCACAGTCTGGTGATCTTGACAATGGATCCAGTGCTGCTACATCCTCCTCCTTGGGTCTACATATTTGTGTGCCACTTATTTGCAATACATGCTAGCAAATATGCTTGGGTGCTATTGTACAACCCCCTGAGCAGCCATTAGACACTTCAGATTATGACATCCAGGATGTAGAGATTATAGTAGATCACACGCAGGGGAGTGGATCACACCCTACAGAGTCCTCTCCCGCTAGAGAGGTGGACATTGGAGTAGTTACACAGGTAAAATTTAAGGTGTAAATTCATAACTTGCATTTTAAAAAAAATGAATATTAATAAGAGATAGTATCAAGTACTAATATTTATTTACATGGTCTATTTAACAGTTAATGTTTGAGGAGGAGCTCACACGGGTGACTAATAGCACCCTTAGGGCCATTTCATTTGGCCTTGAGACACACACAGTATGTATTTTTGCACTCACTCATTTACATTTTTTTACTGTATACTTGCTTGTCATTAATGAAATTATATATTAACTTATATGTTTATCTTATTCTCTGCTTGTAGGAAACACCTAGTGCAAGCGAGGTGCAACGCTCTCCAGACTATGGACACACAATGTTAGATAAGGGAAAGGCAATTGAACTCAAATTTGATTGAATTAAGATTTATAAGATATTTTATTGATTATGCATACATTGACATAGATTCGTAGTTTCATATGTACTTGTCATTTTTATGTATAGGCGGTTGTGAGCTATACATCATTATTGATAAGTACCACAACACCTGAAGGAGTAGGTATTCAAACACTTGAAGGAGGAGGTGTTGAAACACCTAAAGGAGTTACAAAAAAAGATCAGCATAAAGAGGTATGTGTTTATTTTATTTTGTGCTTGGTAAATATGTTCTTATTACTAACAATTCTATGCTAACTTGGATCAATTTCATGTTTTTGTTCACATATATAGACTGACATTACAAAAGTTGGTTTGGTTAGTTCTTTGAGAGGGGTATATTCTAGGACTCCTAACCCTTTGAAGAGATGTATATTTCAGGTAATCAAGATTTCAATTTTAGAGTTCAATTATAATTCAATGTGTATTGATTTTTATGTTAATTATTCAATTTTAAATTATATAGTATAACTAATCTCAATTGTGGTTTGACTTTTTCTTGATACCTTCACCTTGAGCCAGTGCTTCAAAGAGGCTCCATTTGATGATCCACTAGTAGTTTAGGATGAGACCGGAGCATTTTGTATGAAATTTTGAATTAGATATAGAGATGGCATATACCACATATTGTAAATTTTTGAGTTGGCATTGATGCCATTTTGTATATGGACATAGGATTATTGGATTTAATTTGATATATAGAAATTGACAATCAAAATTTAATTTCCTCCTCATGTGTGCATGATTAAGCTCTTTGAAAATTTAATCAAAGTGAGCAATGGTTAAATATCAATGTCAATAGCATAAAAGAATGGATTAAAATATTATGTAGTTTATATTCATATTGTTGATTCCATTATGCGCACATCTTGACTCAAAGCATTACTTCACATTGCATAAGTAACAACTAGATGTTGATAGATGAAAAAATTTCAATAACAATATAGTTTTTACAAAGTCAACCTAAGCAGTTATGCAATTACTTCACATTACATAACTAATAACTAGGAGTAGCTATCAGTTGCATTAGCTTGTCATGGAATTCTATGAGACCACATTTCTTTGAGGAAACTTGGCACAAAACTCACAAAAAATGAAAAAAAAGCACTCAAACAAACTTTAAAGGGGTCTTAGGCCTGCTGCCTCCTCATTCCACATGCTATGCAACCATTTACTTGCAGTGTAGGGGCCGGACAATGGAGAAAACATGTAAAATATATATATATATATATATATATATATATATATATATATATATATATATATATATATATATATAT